>CAWUFW010001017.1:2400000-3000000 GCA_963921515.1 Calotriton arnoldi | reverse complement strand
GGGAGACCATTGCGATCTACTTGGGGGTATCGCCACTTCTGCATCTACATGAATGGGCACCTGCTCATTGTCTGCACAGACCACAAGCCTCTGATCCCTCTCTTCAAAAAGTTGGTGTCCAAACCACCCCACATACCAAAAAATGGCTCACACAACTGCAGAAATTTAATTTTACCGTGGTGTACAGACCAGGCCCCAATAACACATAGGATATCTGGTCACTACACACCAGACCTGCCATGGCAAATAAGACCACAGAGGCACAGGACACCAAAGAGTATGTCCGTTTGGTGGGAGAGAGGACCAGACCATTGCCGATGTCACTAGCGGATGTAGCAGCAGCCACAGAGTAGGATGACTGCCCCCAGCTGGCACTCACTGCAGTAGGAACTGGATACTGGAAAACCCTGGGCTCCCATTTGACCAGACAGACCGAGGAAGCCAGATTGACATTACAAGCCCTGCACCAAGTGAGTCAGGTAACTCCGTAACCACTGACGGCTGCCTGATGAGGGGTCCGAGGCTAGTCTTACCCCAGAGTCTTCAACAGCAAGCAGTCCAGCTGGCCCACGGGGCACACCAGGGGATGGTGAAAACAAAGGGCAGGCTTCTGAGCACAGTCTGGTTCCAAGGTTTGGACCAGAATGTGGAAGCAGTAGTGAAAGAATGCGCCACCTGCCAGGAGAGCAATCCCCCGGACACCCCTGCTTCAGTCATCATGGAGGAGGGACCCACAGCTCCATGGCAATGGGCAAGGGCAGATTTCGGGAGCATGCCAGATGGCACGTACATGCTCATTGTGATCAATGGCTTCTTATGCTATCTGGAGGTAGAGATTGTGGAATCTACCTCTCTATCTAAAGTCGTGTAGAAAATGGAAGAAATCGTAGCCACCCATGGCCTGATTGGGGAACATCACACAGACAATGGGCTTCCATTCAACATGCATGAATGGGCCAAATATCTTCAGTCCCGCAACATTAAACATTGGCGCATTACACCCTGGGGAATTGAGAGGTGAAACAATTTTTGAAAACTGTGGCTAAAGTCATCCAGATTGCAACAAATGAAGGAAAGAATGAGACAGGAGCGATCTACTCTTTCCTGCAAGAGTATAGAGTGACCCCCCCACTCCACCACGGGGAAAGCTCCCTGCAATCTCTGTCTAATCGCTCTATCATTGACATTAATCCTCCCCACTCTGCATGAGTCGAACACCATGAGCCCCCCAATCAATCAAGCATTCATTGGGCCTGCAATAATGAATCTGCCTTAAATAAGTGGAGGTCTAACCATCGCCAAATCCATCCAGGAGATTCTGTATTAGTGAGAGATAGACACCCAGCTGGGAACTTCTGTCTGCTATATGAGGCATACCCATTGGTGGTCACCACAGTAAAAGGGACCATAGTCACTCCTAGCAGAGGTACTGAGTTTGTCACCTGGAACATTTCCTACCTTAGGAAAGTGTCTGGGGCTGTGACCGATAGTATGACACCGCCAGGTCATAAAGGGGTCCAACAAACAGAGGACGATGATGCCATGCCAGACACGATTTCCACAGGTTGGAGCCCAGAGTGCAGCCCAACCGTACACCTTTCACAGGGTGGATCAGTCCTCCACCAGTTTGGGTTCTGACTCCCCAGCTGAATCATTAAGTGCCAGCAGCAGAGCACCCCACTGCCAAGCGCAACGAGAAGGGGCTTGACAATACCATCATAGGGCCACTCCAGCCCCATCCCAGATGCTCCGATACTTTGTGACCAACTAGTAATGAGCCCCTTAAGTTTTCTATTGAGACTGAAATTGTGTTTTCCTGACTAGTTGGTGGTTGTATGGCTATGGAGTTTGATAATATTGCTATCCCAAATGAATGGAGGGATGTAGTATTCCAGGGTTACGTGGATGTGTCCATGTGGGCCATACCAAGTAGGGGTGGTCTTTCGGTGATGTGTCTTCGTATTACACCCTGCTGGCGCTTAGGCTGTAGTATTGTCTGGTGTCCCTATGTTTGCTCTTCAATAAATAGGCTGGCAATGCTCTAGGCGTAGTCAGTCAATGAATGTACTGATCCGTCGTTGGTGCATTTTGCATTAAGGGTCCCCCGCAGTGCCCACCACGACATGAACCACAAGCATTCAACTGTGGAAAACAGTGTTCGCTCTGTGCTAAATTTGAGCAAATGGTTTCTGGTGCTTGGCACCGGCATTTAATTGTCAACACCGGCACCTGTGAATGGTACGAATTGTCACACTTGTAGGAGGGTGATGGTTAGGAGATGTGTTGTTACTATCATTGGCAGCATGGTAGGGGCAATATGTGGTGCAAGCTGCAGTGGCCTCCTGACTGGCACTTTTTTTTTTAATGCAAATTAAGCACTAGTTTATCTGTTCTAGTTTTTTTAAAGAATCACCATCACCAGTAATGGTCATATGAAGGTAATGTGTTCCATTTCAATTCAATAACGTTCATGCACGTAGGTTTATGATGCTGGTTTTAAATCTCAATTGAAAGAAGCTACATTTTTTTGGAGCGAAATTTGTAAAACATATTGCAGTACTCGGTTCTGTGTGCTATATGCACGATATGTATAGCTTTGAGATTTCGTATCTCTACTTTATTTCCTTGGTATCAATGGTAGCTTGCTGTAGGGCACCACAGTGCGCGTTTTCTATAACACAGTCTAAACCTGTGTAATACAGGAAAACAGAGTTGCACTGAAGAGTAAGTACATCAAGTAAGTGTTCACAATGTGCAGGAGCCTTTTATTACCTAGAAGCGTCTTACACACTTTCTTCCAACATACAAAAACAGTTTTCCCTACTCAATGCTATATAAATGCCTGTCTGTGGTTACGCAGATAATTGTCCAATCACACAGAGGCCAGGGAAACTGTGTCAAGGAACAATAAATAATGGATGACCAGCTTAGAAACAAAAATAGAAAAGCTGATGGAGACATATTACCTTGGTGGCTGTTTTAGACTCAGTGGGAAAGATACTCTACTGCTGTGAAAACATCTTAAAAGTGTTCAATGAGGTCGCATAGCTGTGAGAATAGGTACTTTATTTTCAAGGACAAGCACTCGTCGGTATCCAGTAAGTCTATGTAAACTATCAAAGACATATGACACAAATGTTGAAAGAATGAATGAATGAAAAAGATTATTTATTGTGTCAGTATATAAAACCATATACAATACAATACATAAACCAGCAAGAACAATGTACGTAAACAAGCCACAAGAGACAGAGCTCCGTAGTGGGAAGACTACTTTTACATCTCTGGGTTCGTCTTTAATTTCTTTTCCAAAACCTAGATGCCACATTTCACTTTTTCGTAATGTAACCAACATGTTTTGAAGTAGCGTCCCTAAAACAAAAAGAATTGCCACAAATATTGTTCTTATTCCAGTCTTAAAGATTGTTTCTCAGTATTTCCTTCAATGCTCAAGCAGCTCCGTACATAACCAGTGGATGAGATCCAGAGATTAATGTCCAGAGTTGCAAATCTGCTATAAATTGCTAAATCTTAGAGGGGTTTTCCATGCTCCATCAAATTGTCTATAAGGTAAATATAACAGTTTAAAAAGTAGAAATGCTTTTGTTCGCTTTAGCATTCATAATAAAATGCAAGTATGGCTATCGTTGCTTAGTGCCCTGAGGTTGAGGGACACTACTCCAGCTAATGGCAAACGTGAAAATTACCTGGAATTTCAGGGCCGACTCTAGTGCCGTGGGACTGGTGCCACCGCACCGGGCACTAACTTCGGATGGGGACGCTTTTTTTGCAAGCATATTATGGTTTTAAAGCCCCTGCTGCAGTGTTCCGTGCTGGCAACAATTTTCAGGCAACAATAAAAATTTCAAGATAACTCCGGTGATTAATGTCCTTCCTGGCGAGAGATCAAGTTTTTTCTAGTGGAAGTTTCGACTCATTGTAAGGTAGCGCAAAGGGTTCATATGCCTGCTGCAAAGAACGTGTACTATGCAGATCAAAAAGTACATATAATGAAAATAGGTCAGTGGGTTACTGCTTTTATCATAGAGATGCTTTTTTACTTGTAGTTTATAAGTTAAAATCCTAATATAGAACAGTGACTATTAACTGTCAACAAACAGCTGCACGAAAACTGAAAGGGAAAGATTAGAGCATTATGATTTTTTTCCTAGTCTTTCTTGATCCTAATGTTGCAAAAAGGGTTAATTTGGCTAGAAATCAATTCTAATTATTAAAGAGAACCCTAACCATAGTGTTACGCTTTAAATTCTGAGATTGTGTTTCACCAGACCAAGCACTCTTAAAGTATACTGTCTACCAGTATGGATGACATGTGACTCCCACACACATATGATTGATTGTCTCTATGTAGTGTGTGTGTGTGTGTGTGTGTGTGTGTGTGTGTGTGTGTGTGTGTGTGTGTGTGGGTGTGTGTGTGTGTGTGCGTGTGTGTGTGTGTGTGAGTGATGTAAGCGCTCTGACCCCCTACACTGGTATGAGTGGCACTATACAACTATTAAATGTATCTAAAGGACAGTAGTTATGGAGACTTGAGGGGCACTGTTAAAGGGTGGTAGTGAGAGAATCCGTGTCAGAGGTGGTAATTGGGGTGCACCAACAAACATTGTCGCACAGGGCATCACCATCTCTAAAGCAGACCTTCAGCCATTAGCTTCCAGCTAATGGCTGAAAGGAGCTGACCCGAATCACACTATCTCTGTACTTGCAGGTACTTTTGTTTGGTAACAAGAGCTGTCTAGACAGTATATTACTTTTACTTTGAAGGCTCCACATCAGGAGTCATTACATCACAGGAGTTAACCAAGAGATTTTACATGACAGGAAAGTGATATTTCCTGTGCTATAAGTGCTTTTGCATTAATAATATACATAAATGTTTGTGTGTGTATGTGTGTGAGCATGTGTGTGTTTGTGTGTGTGTGTTGCACTGGTGGCAAAAGTGAAACTATGAGTCCACCTTTTGTTTCTTTTGCTCTGCCTCTGAGTCTTCTTGATACACTCCTAACAAAGCTTACCTTCTTTCTGTTCTTTTCCTTGGCTGTAAAATACTGTTTTGTTTTACAATCCGCAGGCCTTTTAGTCTCCTGCATGAAGGATAGGCAAAAGCTGAGCTCAATACTCCTGCTTACCTACCGGACCAGTTCAGACAGGCACCTAAGAGTGATGGACATTCCCGAGGAGAATGCAGATGCACCACCTAACTTTGCAATAGAGTGTCATTTTTAGGTCTCGCGTAGCGTTGCAGCGCATGCGCTGCCCGCTCTGCGAGATCTATTGTAATCGAGGCGATTTCGGAAGTGGAGTGGAAGCTCCGCACATGCTTTTTATTGGCGCGCGTCACACTTTATGCTAAACGCTCGCTTTCTATTTGAAGTGAGGCTTGTTTGTTCCCTCCCTGTCTCCTTTTCGGCTCGCCCATCCGGACTGGATCGTTTGCTTGCGGCTTGAGACTGTCTCCTTTAATTAGTGGGTGAGCACTTTTTTTCTTTATTCGCGCAATGGTGACATCTTGTTAATAGGTGAATGTACTCTGAATTTGAAGTGTAAACCTAACGGTATTATGATATAGGGAAAAACATGCAGGATGACTGCTCAGTTAATTGATGTTTCCTTTATGGCTGTTAATAACAGTCTTGAAGAAGAGCGTGCCCGAGGTTTCATTACATTTCCTTTATATGAAGCGGTTCTAAAGGGAATTTGTTGCGCCATATTGTTTATCGACGAATCTGATTGGCTGTGTGTTTTGTAGCGAGTGTACTTTGGTGTAGCCTGTGACTTCGTTCTCGGGGTTACGCCAGTGTCCGACAGGCGGCGCCTCAGTGGACCAGGACGTTCAAATTGGTTGCGCTCCTGTCAAAAGGGGATACTCGATTGGGGGCGCAGCAGGTCCCCCTGATCTCACTTTACAGTGGGCCCGTTTCCGACGTACAGCGCCTGCCTATTTTCTGTGGCCTGAGAGAGGTTTCCTATTTCTAGCCTAACTCATTTCTTTCTATGTGCCTACCTTTCCATTTTCTAGTTACTTTTTTAAAATTTTAACCCACTTCTTCATATTTGTATTTTAATCGCCCCAGCTTATTTCCAGTGACATTTTCAGATTCAAATTGCTTAATTATTTTCCTTGTGTGTAGCCTATTTGTCCTTTTTATCTTCGAGTCCCAGTGCCCCTTCATGATTCGGAACCTTTTGCTGCGGTTGAACTTATTGTTCGTCACCCGTTTGGAGCCCGTCGTCTATTCATTGCCCCTTTTCTATTTATAGCATTGTAATACTTCTAGGCTCCTTTTTCTAACTCCAGTACTTTTTGCATTTCTGCTTTTATATTTGTTTGTAGATTGTCATTTTTTCTAAGCTCATATATAGTTTCCTGCTTGCACAGATTTTTTTCATTTCCTAATCTTTCTTTTATATTTTCGGTGCTCCTTTTTTGTTACTTTTTTATGTTGCTTTCCACTGTGGCCTTTATGTTTAATGATCGCTCCGTGCCTTATTTCTAGTTCCCTAATTTTTATTCATAGAGTTCTAATTTCCATGTCTCATTGTTTTTCTGATTGTTATTCATAGCGTCATTGCACTTTTATATCTGTTGCTCTTCACTTATTTGTTGGCTGCTTGTCTCCAGCCTTTCTCTCATTCACCTTAGTTCCCACTATCCATGGTGCCCTCAGGCCATTTGAAGACCTTCACGGTCCTTTTGCTGGAGGATGAGGGGAGGTCAGGGTACGCAGAAGGCGAGTCTGTACGGGGGCAGGTGATACTAGAGCTGGGGTCAGAACTCTCTTTCTTGGCCCTGCGTATACAAGCTTCTGGTGGGGCCAGGGTGAGTTTCACAGAATTCAGGCACAACAACACTGTTAACGAAGAAGAGGCAAAGTATTTGGATTTGACCCACACCCTGAAGGAAGCAGGTGAGAAAGCAAGTCGTTTCACCTCTCAATTTGCGATGATTTATAGTGTACTCTATCACACTCTGAAATACGTATCTGTTAAAGTCTTCACCTGTTCAATGGGAGGTTTGTAACCGATCTGGTTAGTCGTGCCTTGAGCTTCCACAGGAAGGGCGTGAGGTCCTTTGATTGTGGTACCTATAATTTATTTGCCACAGCTAACACAAGCTTTTAAGCTGCTTAAGGTAATTGAGATGTATCGGTCCAACTGCCTTTACCTACTTTTAAACCCATGATAGCAGTTGGGCACATATGCCCTTCTGTACATCAGTGCTTATTTTCAGATAGTGTAGTTAAAACAGCCAACTAGACTAGTTTGAGTAACATTTTATGTTAATTATTACCTGTGCTTTATTAACATGAATCACTGAACTTTTCATTATTACTTAAAGCAAGGTAAACACCTTTTACTTTGCCACTCACTTGTAATTAGCATCTCTTCAAATGCCCTTTCTCAGATGGTTTTTTGTATGTCTTAGCAAAATGATATAAACTGAAGTTTGGTTTCAGAATGGGATCTGGCATTTCCATCTATCATTTGTAGACTCTACACTCTGAACGAAGTAACATGATTTGTTTGTGGCTTTATGAGCATTAAATCTTTTAACACATTTGCTTTTATGAAGGCTTTGAAGTGGTTGCGAGCAAAGCGAACGCCTGAGATTAAATCCGTGTGCGTCATTTTGTAACTAAGTAACTTGTAAACTGGAATTTAACTATTGGGGCTTTACCTTTTTAACAGTAAGATGGCAAGTTGAAGCATCATAGATGCTAATTTACAATTCTACTATTTAAAAGCGTGGTAGCATCACAATTGTCTTTAAAACCACATTAAAGATACACTAAAAATCCCAAGACAAACCATTTTTTGAAGCAACAGATTTTAAACGATGTAAAAAAATTCTTCCCACTATCCATACAGATCCCACGGTACATTGCATTAATTATTCAGCCTGCAAGTTTTCTTTTAAACTAACACTGAGAACATTTTAATTTGTGGCAGATTTTAAAGTCTGAGCCACTAACTAAACAGATTCGATACCACCTGCTTTTCATTTTGTATAACCTAGTGAGCCGGAGATAGTACCAAACTTATTTCTAAAAAACACTCTTTGGATTGCTTTTTAACTGTTCGATTAATCTGAACAGCTGTACAGAAATTGCAATTCGCATCATTTACAACACAGATGCAGGATCGAAGAATCAAGGTGATGAAGTCTTGGAACCTTCTAAGGGAATAATTATTTATACCAGGGCTCTCCAACCAGTAGCTCGTGAGCTATGTAGCTCTCCAGCTACCTCTTAGTAGCTCACCTGCGTACATAAAAAAATTAGATTATACAACACTAATAATATTAGTAGCTCTCAATGCGTTTCATTGAACATAAGTAGCTCTCTGTACGGAAAAGGTTGGAGACCCCTTATTTATACCGAGGCCTACAAATTACTTCCTAAAACAACTTTAAGAACATTTTTATGACTGGCACAATTTCTAGAAGGTACACTGCAATATATTGCCCTGTTACTGTTGTAAATAACATTGTTCCTTTCACCTTAGAAAAACATCAACCTTATACGATTGCAAGCATGCTATTGCTTGCAAATAA
Organism: Calotriton arnoldi; assembly: GCA_963921515.1. Classification (NCBI taxonomy): domain Eukaryota; kingdom Metazoa; phylum Chordata; class Amphibia; order Caudata; family Salamandridae; genus Calotriton; species Calotriton arnoldi. Next base: position 2,991,425 of record CAWUFW010001017.1, on the reverse strand, counting down.
GAAGGCTTGAAAAACATCCCTAGAAAACAACAAAAAAATGGGCAAAATCAAGATCCATATAAAATGACCCAATCAGATTCATTATAGTAGCATCACGCTATTCTGACTTAAGAAACGTATCATAGAAAGAAAATCAGTCAGTTCGCCCAAGGAATAATTAAAACCATTAAGTGCAATTTGCACTGTAACAGGCGGCCTACAATCCCATCAGGTAGACGGAGACTGTGGTCTCTGCTCACATGATTGAGGATCGCCTGTTAAAAGTAGATATCCTCTCCTAGCTGGCAGGGATTCCTCAAGTCTTTCTGATCTCTTAGGCATTGTTTCTTGTCTATTGGCAGATGGAATAGAAATTTGAGCGTGAAACCAGGGCACAGAAAAAGTTATCGAACTAGCAGTTTATAGGCTTTATTAAGTATTGTATGCATTAAAAAAATGTTGATGGATCAATCATAGTCTGTGGTACTGGTTCCTCATTACGTTCTGTTTGATAGTTGAATTAATTACCCTACTGCATGTTGTCTGGATTTAAAAAAAACACTGCACTCAGGGATTGTACACCAAGACAAAAGTAACAACCTCAAGCCATTTGTTCTGAAAATGTTGTTGATGGAGGACAGTCGAACGTACTTTTCTGATTTATTTGATGGAACACTAATGAATGAAATGAATGAAACAGAATTTGTAAAGCGCCTGGTTACCCAAGGGCATCCCCGCGCTATTGCCTGCTCCACCTTAAACTGAAAGCTAATCATTTGGGCAAGAGTAATGTTTTAATCTGCTTACGGAAGATGAGGTAGTTAGGTTGATCACGAATCTGCAGAGGCAGATTATTCCAGATCTTAGCCACATTATACGAAAAGAGGCGGCCGCCACTTCGTGCTCTCGTTATTCTTGGAATTGACAGTAAATGTTTAGTTTCTGACCTGAGGGCTCTGTTTGGACGGTATTGATAAATGAGGTTTGGAACAGCAATGGGCAAAAGTAAGGATGAATTTTGTTTGAAAGAATCAAATAACTGAAGAAGTGAGTTTCCTCTCACTTTGGCTGATGTGTGGGTACAGGTGAATGCATTAATTTCTTTACATTATTCAACACATTAGCTAGATGTGATCAAGCACGGCCATGTTTACGCCAGTATGCAGACGACCTGAGGTTGCCAGACAGCAGCTGAGTGGTTGGTGCTGCAAATCATAGTAAATGGGTCTGCCAGAGTGCCATAATTTACCATGCATACTGTGTGAGCATCGTATTTGTGTGTGTACACTCTCCCTACCCCCCCCCTCGGTTCAGTGATACTACATCAGTATTTCCTCAATCAAGAAGTACTGATACTAAGAGGGTCTCTTTGGAAAATGATTGGAAATTGTGGCAGACTGTACCACTCACGAGGTCTCCAGAGGCACCCATGTTGACAGACTCTAAAAGCTGCGCTGCTGCATATTGTGGACTCCACAGAAGACCTCCTACAGTAAGGCACTGACTCCACAGACCAAACAGGTGGAGTGTTGACAGTGGTGATGTGATTGTAGCGATTCACAGGTAGAAAAAGCAGTTACAAATGCAGTAGGTTTGTCCTTGCCATGTCCGTTCTGCAAAACCTAGTCATTGGCAAAGTAATGTCATCACAAATGATGTCCTCACACAGTACTGAACATTAACTGCCCCTCACAGTAACACCATTAACGACCCCTTAGAGTTACAAGCAATAGTGACCCAACTTGTCAGTGAACTGCTTCCCTCCCTACGCAGCTCCGCCTGGTAGCTGCTGCCCCTGCAGGTCCACTGACCCTTGCTGGTTGGTGTTCAAGGCCCTCCTCCACCCGCAGGCTTCCACCTGCGCCTCATCCCTGGTGGGCTAGTGGGGAGCATCCCTGCTCTGCTGCTGGTCTGCCTTTTGTCCTTGTGCCTGTGTCTCGTTTTTAGGTCGAGCCAACAGCGCGCATGCGCTGTTGCTAGACCTGCTGTAATCTCTCTATACGGCTTGTAATTCCGCCTTTTGCTTCAATTCGCTCACTCCTGTGTCACTTATATTTCCTGGGTCCTTATTGGTGGTGCTCCCGATACTTCACTTCCGGTTTCATAGTGCGGGAGCACCGGCCAACTACAGTTTTCTTACGCGGTAGTTGCATATGTGTTTATTTAGGGACTACTTGTTTAAACGTGCAAACTACACCTATTGGCTTTGCCAGTGCTTTTTGTGCTGCTTACCTCACAGATTCATTGCAGCGTCGGGGGAAACTTTTTTTCCCCTCCCTCCTTACGCTTCGTGTGGCTTTGTCGTTGCGCTATAACTTTGTAAATATGCTTATTTCCCCTCCCCCGCTGCACTGACACCCGCAAGGCAGGCACTGTCTTAATGTCGCACTATAACTTTGTAAATATGCTCGCTCCCCCTCCCCCGCTGCACCAAAGCCCACGAGGCAGGCGCTGTCTTAACTTAAAAAATCAGGTCTCATTTATATAAAAATACTTAATACTGGCGGGAGGGCGTGCGCGGCTCACCCAACTCTTTTTTAATTTTTTCCTTTACATTCTTAATAATGGCGGCCGTGCGTCTTGTTGCGCGCTGCTCAACCAACTCTTTTTTTTAAATTTAAATTTACAAATAAACACCACCTCACATGTTCCTGGAATGTTCACTTCAGCTGGTTCCTCGCCTTCCGCCTTGAAGGCAGGTTTCTGGCCGGTGAGGGGGTTAACTTTCCAGTGTGTTTGAGTACAGTAAGAGGAGTTTTCCACTCCCAATGCAAAAGGTGTGCTGGGCACAGCCCCTGCCTGCGAGGTGAGCCAAGCACCAGGGACTGTTTGGGATAAACGTTGTTTTTTTTTGGAACCAGCGCCATCGCGTGAACAGCAGGACTGCGGACGGAGATGCTGCAGAAGGAATATCGGATCTGCATGCCACTCAGCATGGAGGAGGTAAGGTGGCGCCTCTATCGTAGCAGTGTGGGTTAGCCGCTCATTGCTGAGATCCTTGTGCAAGTCATTTTTTTTTAATCCCCCTGCAGCTACTCAGCCTTTCATCCTTCCGAGGAGGAGGGCTGGCCTTTAGTAATGGTGGCCAAGATGCATCAAGCAATCGAGTAGCATGTCTGGGGCTCTTAAAATCCTAGGTCACAAGTGAAATCCTTGCGCTACTTTTCATCCTTTCAAGAGCAATTAAATGAGTACATTCAACTAGCTTAAACGAAGCACCTGTTCTTTACAGTGTTTGAAGTGTGCTTTAGTCCTCTGTATATTAAACCCTACATCTGCACTGAAGCCAGCTCGTCTACCAGTATCCAGCTGAGCTGCTGACAAGCTTTCACCTCTACCTTTCTTTCACTCACACATCTAGCCACGCACGGGCTGATGCGTCACTGTTGCAGGCGCTCCACATTGAACGGGAATTATGCGAGCTGCTCCGATTTGCGCCTCTCTGTGTGCCCGAGATGGTGTTTACAAATGAGCCACGAGCACTGACATTTGCCCCATGTCAGAAATGCATAGCTTGTCCACTTCTGTTTTTCTCGATGTATCCTGGTACTTTTAGTTTTATGTATCCTGCAGCTTAAATTCCCCGGACGTTGTTATACATTTGTAGTCTATGACTGAATTCTTGAACAGAGATTTCATTTACAGAAAGTCTGACTTGTATTAGCTTGACGATTGTGGCTCAAGGAGATGGCCCTTCTAATAATGCCTTCCCACTTGAGCAATGCTGTGTGATCTTGGACAAAACACTTTACCTGTTCTACAGATCCCATACCTGGTTAAATCGGTGGTGTTTGGAAAAGAGCTAAAAATCAGTATACGTGCTTTAGAAATGACTGGCCATGAAATGGAGACACTTGGGAGCTATTTGTGCAACATCTGCAGGAATTGTCAGCTTTTTAGTCAACATCTCTCTGCATGTTTGGGCATGTCAGCCCCACAGACAGACATAACTAGAAAGGTAAGTCTCTTAAGTTCCATAATGCAGTTGCTGGTGGCTAGGAAGTCCGGACCCGACAAAGGTGCCCTACATGAGATGGGGATACATTGAGGGACGCCATATACATGCTCTGCTGTGCAAGCCATGCCCATGTGCTGCACCTGTGGGAGGCCCGTTTGTGCTGGTCCATGAGTATCCATGTTCAGTGTGAGGTGAGCAATGTGCATGCATCAGCTGCAGACCAGGTGGTGTCTTCAGATGTACAGTGGAAGTTCTGACTTCAAGAGTTACTGGTTGCTGCATTTGCACATAAATAGCCACCATTCGTGTTTGAAAAGTCTAGGTTGCTGTATTTGCACATTTGTGTTTGAAAATGTACAGGTTGTTGCATTAGCACATGAATATTCACCATTCGTGTTTGGTTATTGCTGTTGAACAAACAGCAGTGTATTCAAATTTCACAAGCCAAGAGAACTGACTCTGCTTTTGAGCTTATGGTCACCTTGCTTTCATGTCGCCCAAACTCTATGTATTATAGGAGATTAGCGCATGGTTATCCAACATGCCCAACCAGGAAGAAACAAGCAGCATACAAGGGACAATCCTTTTCAATAAAACACAGAGGCTCGGTCTGGGGCAGAATGGAGCCTGCAGGTGGGCATGGCTCAGGGGCAGAATCTAACAAGCATTTGCAATGCAATAGGTCTCGCATTTGCGAGAGTTTAATCTATTGGCATTGTAAATAACAATGCCTAATATTTATGTGTTTTGAAAACCTGCAAGCGGTGCGTAAACACGCACTTTGTACTTATAGTTGTTGCTTACAAGAAGCAAGGCTGGCAGTAACTGTGCCTCTTTTACTGCCAGCCTTGCTTCTCGTAAGCAAGGGCTATAAGTGCAAAGTGCATGTTTACGCACTGCTTGCAGGTTCTCAAAACACATAGATAAAAGGCATTGTCATTTACAATGCCAATAGCTCAATCTCTCGCAAATGCGAGACCTATTGCATTGCAAATGCTTGTTCTTATAGCAATCATATTTGGAGAACTAGATGGGTGGGTTCACTCCCAACATAGAAGACAGAACATTTAGATATCTGATAACTTGTGCCTCAGGGGCAGTAGGACTGTTTGCAATGTATATAACTGTACTGTGTCATACTCATTCCTTCGTTTCCTCCCACAACAGATTGATGACGAATGATGTGCTGCTCATTGCCCACATGAATGTTGTCCTTGTGTAGTGTTTGTCTTTTTCAAACCTTTCCCCAAATCCTTTTTCCCATCCATTCCTCAAACCCCTAACTCTTATTCCCTGGGCTGTGTGATTTATTGAGGTGTGGCTTAATTTACACCATCAATGGATCACACACTTGGTGGGGTGGATGTGGTGAAAGCAGCGCCAACTCACAGCAGGATCTTCTAAGCAATAGCCCACACTGGCCACATTTTACCCACTCATGCCTAAAAGTGATCCATTTAGATATAGAATGAAGAATATCAGTCGACAGTATCATCATTGTGTTGCGTAACTGTAAACGGCTTACCTAAGCTTGTCCACTCCAAACTTTGAGTCAATTATTTATGACTAGAGGATTGCGTAAGTTACTAGTAGCTCCCCATTGCTCAAGTTACTACTATTGCTTTTTTTGTTATTTTATCACTATCAGGATTGCTTGTTGCGTCATCATGTAGTAGTCTTTGTAAAGCTTTGATGTCATATAACTCACTAACTCAGTGTTTTTATTTCCATTTAGTTGCCTGTGACTGATAATCCTTCCGATTAATCCTACAGTTGTAGTTCACCTAGGCCGAAGTGGGACCTCGCTTGTGAAGTTGTGATGCCTTCCCTGTTATTGCTTCAGCTATATTCAGGTAAGAGAACTATGGAGTGAAGTAAACCAGTTAAGTTAGTAAACAAGTAACTAACTGCTACTGCAAGTAGCCGTTTATCTAGGTTGTTGTAGATAATATCGGTCATGGGAGCATCCCCTCTATTGGTTAAGATAGTTAGAGAGTTATAACTCTATAACTAAGTGGTACATTTTTACAAGTTGGCAGGGTATGCCCAGACGTGGGTCCCTTGCTCACTTTGCCACTGGATTCAAGCTAGCCTGGCTGATGAGGGCTCTTAGCCCGAAACCGGTCCCAGGATGCTTGTTTCCGTTCCAGGGAAGACATGGCTTGGCAGTTCGGGCTGGACTGTTCCCATGAGGCACAGGGTCAAGACTGATTTGCATATAGCTGTGTCTGAACTGGGAGTGGCGAGTGAGCTAAAGAACGATGATGGATTCAACCCAGATCTGTGACTGGGGGTGAGTGTCTGAAAAGTTTCAGCGCTCCGTCCATCATCTCCTTGTGTTTGCTTTGTTCGCCCTAAGTTGGCAGGGTATGCCCAGACGTGGGTCCCTTGCTCACTTTGCCATTGGATTCAAGCTAGCCTGGCTGATGAGGGCTCTTAGCCCGAAACCGGTCCCAGGATGCTTGTTTCCGGTCCAGGGAAGACATGGCTTGGCAGTTCGGGCTGGACTGTTCCCATGAGGCACAGGGTCAAGACTGATTTGCATATAGCTGTGTCTGAACTGGGGAGGCGAAGTGAGCTAAAGAACGATGATGGATTCAACCCAGATCTGTGACTGGGGGTGAGTGTCTGAAAAGTTTCAGCGCTCCATCCATCATCTCCTTGTGTTTGCTTTGTTCGCCCTAAGTTGGCAGGGTATGCCCAGACGTGGGTCCCTTGCTCACTTTGCCACTGGATTCAAGCTAGCCTGGCTGATGAGGGCTGTTAGCCCGAAACCGGTCCCATGATGCTTGTTTCCAGTCCAGGGAAGACATGGCTTGGCAGTTAGGGCTGGACTGTTCCCATGAGGCACAGGGTCAAGACTGATTTGCATATAGCTGTGTCTGAACTGGGGTGGCGAAGTGAGCTAAAGAACGATGATGGATTCAACCCAGATCTGTGACTGGGGGTGAGTGTCTGAAAAGTTTCAGCGCTCCGTCCATCATCTCCTTGTGTTTGCTTTGTTCGCCCTAAGATGGCAGGGTATGCCCAGACGTGGGTCCCTTGCTCACTTTGCCACTGGATTCAAGCTAGCCTGGCTGATGAGGGCTGTTAGCCCGAAACCGGTCCCAGGATGCTTGTTTCCAGTCCAGGGAAGACATGGCTTGGCAGTTCGGGCTGGACTGTTCCCATGAGGCACAGGGTCAAGACTGATTTGCATATAGCTGTGTCTGAACTGGGGTGGCGAAGTGAGCAAAAGAACGATGATGGATTCAACCCAGATCTGTGACTGGGGGTGAGTGTCTGAAAAGTTTCAGCGCTCCGTCCATCATCTCCTTGTGTTTGCTTTGTTCGCCCTAAGTTGGCAGGGTATGCCCAGACGTGGGTCCCTTACTCACTTTGCCACTGGATTCAAGCTAGCCTGGCTGATGAGGGCTGTTAGCCCGAAACCGGTCCCAGGATGCATGTTTCCGGTCCAGGGAAGACATGGCTTGGCAGTTCGGGCTGGACTGTTCCCATGAGGCACAGGGTCAAGACTGATTTGCATATAGCTGTGTCTGAACTGGGGTGGCGAAGTGAGCTAAAGAACGATGATGGATTCAACCCAGTTCTGTGACTGGGGGTGAGTGTCTGAAAAGTTTCAGCGCTCCGTCCATCATCTCCTTGTGTTTACATTTTTACAAGCACATAAACAGGCTGTGTAAACACTAAAGGTAGCAGTGCAAAGTAAAAGTAAACCAAACTACTTCAGGCATACATTTCCATAAAATATAATGTTTCCCTTTTATTTTTTTTACAACTAAGTCACTCTCTCCACCCACAACAGGCCCATCCCTCTCTCCAAACAAACTGACCCAACCACCAATGTCCAAAAATCTGAAATGTCTAATGAATAAAAAAAGCCCAGTCCCAACTCCCTTCCCACCCTCTCTACCCACAACAAGTCCCTCTCACTATAATAAAAAATTAAAAAAAGAACTAGAAGAGGGCATTTTGTATTTGGGTCCAGAGCTGGTCCAGGCTCTGCTCCATCATGATGAGCTGACTCTCTATAGTGTCCAGCCGCTGCCGGATGGACCACAGCAATGGCCTGCTGTTATCAGAGTGGGAGGTGGCGGCAGCAGTAGCTGTCAGCTGGCGACGCCGCCGGCAATGGAATGGCCGGGAAGCTGGAGGCTGAGTGGGACTGGCTGCACTGGGACCTGGTTAAGACTGAGAGGCAGCTAATTCTGCCTCTTCTTCCTCCAGCACCACCAGCCACCAGTATTCTACCTGGATACGTTCCAGCTTCTGCCGCCACAGATGGGCCACTATCTCCTGCCTCTTGTTGATGGGTGCTATGGGTGGACCAGCAGGAGTAGCTATACTGAGAAAAACAAAAAGAAAAAAGACAAATTGTAAATAATGCTCTGTGCAAACAATTGTTTGGAATTAGTAGGTGGCACAGTAGCAGTACACTGCTGGTGACCTAGGGCCATTGGAATTTGATGTGATTATGATTAGGAGAGTCACAAGCCCAATTTTATGTTTTACCCACACATGCCTCACATAAAAAGCACTGACTCTGTGGCAGAAAAGTATTAAGGTAGAATAAGAATAACGTCGGATTAAAAAAACAGTGATTTGATTTTTTTTATATTCTAAAGGCTTCTCAAGTAACCAAACAGACACTTTGGGTGGTAAAATAAATTACCTCTCATTAATGAGTAAGTCATTATGCAATATGGAGTACAAGTTGTCTGTTGTGCTAAATTAACGGAGCCATGCTCATTGCTAGTCAGTGCGTCAGGTATTTTGCTATTGTCTGCAGCTGGGGCAGCTGTAGTTGACAATTATCTTTTTTTAATTCCAATGGCCCTGCTCCTCTACAAATGCCTTTCTATTTCTACCCTGAATGCCTTTCTCTTTCTACCCTGACTCCAAAGAGGCAGATGAATAATAATTATGATACTACATCACACACCTCACGTATGAAATGCGCATATTATTATCCTGTCTGCTGAATGTAGACTTTGGGGAAAACAATGCACTGCACTACATGGAAAGGAACAGGCTAATGTAGATTGTATATGGCACGGGCATCACAGCATATACTATACACCAAACTTGACATCAAATCATGCTCTTAATCCCACTTTAATCACTGGCCTCACCCACCACCACATATTATTTCCAACAAATAAGTCGCTGGGCATTTAGGAAAAGAAACTTGACTTACTTTACTGCAGGGTAGGGTAGAGGGATTAGGCGGGTAGGGCAGAGCTTCTCATATAAAATAGAGGAGTCACTACATTGATCATAAATTTGTGATCTTTGGCTTATTCAGTCACTGCACTTGTCGACGGAAGTCGAAATTGAAAAATCTGGACAGGCCTAAAATAAATCTGTTATGGCAAACCATGACATATGTTTTGGAATCACTTCACTTGCTATAACATCAAATGCGGCACATGCCAAGAATTTTTCAATTTTTTGGTAGGCTGGGATGGAAGAACTTAGGAAACAATAAAGGAGTGAAGTACTAAGAGGTGACTTAGTGGGCAATGGAAAACACACCTTGTGTGCTCGGTCTGCAGTGCATTGAAAACTTTGTAAATGTTGCATTAACTGAAGCAGACGCACATTGCACAGCCAACACTGCAGTGCCAAATTGAACCATACTGCATTTCAGTCATAGGTGGCAAAATTCCGTGGGGAGGGATGAATGATGGGTGGGATACATCTGCCTCACTTAACAAATACAGTGAGTCAAAGGAATTAAACAAAAATGTAAAAAATACACACTACTTTGAACCATTGCTTTGATAACCCTACCTCCACGAGAAGAGCTGCCTTGCTTATTTATCCAAGCAATCCAAATATTTATTCATCCTATCTTTTTTATTCAACCATAGCCACCATGATTGAGCTTTACTTTCTCTCATCCAATCTTTCACCAAACGTTCCAATCCATTATCCAACCATTCAATATCCACGCCTTCTTCGATTCATCCTGTAGTATGTAGTTAATGTGTGGTATTTTAATGTACTATGTGCCTTTAAGCTCTTTTAGTATTGTAGTATTGCTGTTCTGTTTTGAATGTTCCTGGTTGCTTGGGGACATTAGAATGTACTGATTCTAATCTTGAAGCTGTGCTGTTGGAGCTGGCTGCTTCCCTGCTGGCTCCTTTCCATGTAGCCTGACATTAAAGATCTTCAAGATACTACATGTTTCCTGCTTCATTACTACAATTTATTGGTGACGATCTTGGCTACATTGACGTACCCAGCGTGCACTTCCTCATGAAGATTCAACTAATCTACTCATTTTCGTCCGCATCTACAAGCCCTCAAGAAGCTCTTCAAAACTCTACATCGGACCAGTTGGGAGCTGTATGCCAGCATTCAGATAAGGATATATAAGTCTGCCTTTCACGTTACCAAGGTACTTTTTAACTTTACCGCTAATTGCGTTCACTTTACCTTGTCCAACTGCCACTCTCGCGCTGCGTTCTCGCGCGCCCACCTCGTGCTGCCTTCACCCGCTGCCTTCGCCCGCCTTGCACCGTTGTTCTGGTCATCCGGCACCGACTTCATGCGCTGTGACCCCGCGCGCACCCAGCTTGATCATCCCTGCGTTGACGTCTTGTCACGTCTTCACTCGTCACATGATAACAGAGCAGCGTATCACATCACCACGTCGGCGGCCATCTTAGCTCATTGGGCATACTTGTATTTTCAAACAGCAGCAGCCATTTTATGTCTTTGGGAAATCTGCACAACTATTCACAGACTCAGGGACTTCACCACCGCTGGATCTACATGGTAACCACTTATCGCGAAAGCATCGGCAAGTACTTTGGGCTATTGTTTGTGCTCATCACGCGGTGATGTGCACACCTTGAGATTTATTTTGTACTTATCTCGTCAGTACGGTGTACTATTCGGTGTTGTACACACCTCTCATTTATATACCTACCAGTGTGTTGTTCCATGACACTCATCAAAGAGTTCACTATGCATTAACAGCTTTTACTTGCTCATCAACCTGTTGTATACGGTGATGTGCACACCTTCATAACTTTTTCTCATTATATGCATCTTATTTCAATTTAGGTCTACCACTTGGTGCTCCTCAGATCTTTGGTGTATTTTGACATCACTGTGATGTCTCATATCAGCATTAACGTTTTTCTTCCTTTATCTTATTATATTTTCACCACATTACTGATTTTTTAAATTCATTTTGTTCATCATTCCTCTTTGTAACTTTTCACTATGTGCACCTTGCAATCAGTTAATCCTCCGCCTGCGTTCATAGACACTCCAGGAGAACCATCCATCAGATGGGAGGTTTGGCTTGATGCCTTTGAAACTTACTTAAGTGCAATTGGTGCATCCAGATTCAGTGCTGATAGAAAGAAATGTTTACTTTTTACATTCCCTTAGGTTTGAAGGAAGGTCTGTATTCAAACATTTACCTGATTTACCACAAGAGGAAGGTGAAGGAATCAATGAATACAGGGAATCAGGGCTCAAACTTAAGCTCAGGTCTGACAGACAACCCAGCCTGATGATTCTCAGGCATATGTTTTTTAAAAGGAAGCATAGCGAGGCAGAAGACGTTGATTCCTATATCTCAGTTTTACGCAGGTTGGCAGCTGACTGCAAAATTTCACAGACCAACTCATTAGGGATCAATTTGTATGCCACTGCAAGGATAAAAACATTAGGCAAAAACTATTAAGCATGGGTGATCCATCTCTAGAGGAGACAATTAAACTAGCTAAGAGCATTGACATCTCTATGGTCTCCTTAAAAGAATTGGATGACAAGCTGTTAGATTCTGTCAATGTAATCAATACCAATTCTTCTGTCAAGTCACTTAGAAAATCAGGGAAGAGTGGTGGCAATGTTGTTGCCAAGTCTATCAGATCTGAAACCACATTTAATATGTGTTCAAACTTGTGTCTTAGGTGTGGTAATCCTCCACATTCCAAAGGAGCCAGATGTCCGGCTGTTAATGTAACCTGCAACTACTGTAAAAAGGTGGGTCACTTTGCCAAAATTTGTCTAAGAAGGAGAGGACAAAAGAAACCAGTGGTGTGTGTTGTTGAGTCTGTTTCTTCTTCAGACACGGAAATAGTTTCGGTAGTCAGGAGCAGTAGTGCAAGTCTCGAAGATCGCACTGTTTCACAAGATGTGGTTGAAGGCAATCCTTCATCTTGTGTTGATTCCATTGTCGATATTACCGTGGAAGACAAGACTATCAAGTTGCTAGTTGATTCTGGTGCCAAGATAACAATGATCATTCAAAGGTTGTTCGAAGAGACATGGAGGGGTTCCCAACCATTGTGTCCTCCTGATCGCTCTCCTGTATCTTATGAAGGTCGTAAAATAGAGTTAATGGGTTTCTTTGAGGAAGAGATGTGTTTCAAAGGGAAGAAAATCAAAGGGAAGATCTATGTAGCGGTAAAAGGGTTGAAAATTTTAGGTTGGTTCCATCAAGGGCTTTTTGGCATGATTCTTAAACCAGGAGCCAAGGAACAAGTGCTGGTGGTGGGGTGTGCTGATGAAATTCAGGTTTTGAAAAATAAATTTCCATCTGTTTTCGGGAATGATCTGGGCAAAATTCGAGGTTTTAAACACAGGATTATTGTAAAGGAGGGTGCCAATCCTGTCAAACATAAGCTCAGAGGTGTTCCCTACAGTGTAAGAGATGACCTTGAGAAGGAATTGAAACAATTGTGTGAGAGGAGTTTTTGAACTGCAGAGTCCTCTCTGTGGCTTTCTCCATTGGTAGTTGCCAGGAAGAGGTGTGGTCAACTTAGGATCTGCGTTGACTTAAGATCTCTCAACAAGGAAATCTGGGTTGACTCACATCCTCTTCCCAAAATCAACGATTTGTTTGCATCTACCAAGGGGGGCTAAGTTTTTTCCCAAGCTCGACCTAGCCAGCGCATACCACCAGGGGGAACTACATCTGGATTCCCGTCACCTGACTGCTTTTGTTTCGCCTCTGGGTACCTTTCAATATCACTGCATGCCGTTTGGTTTAGCATCAGCGGCATCGGTATTCCAGAGAGTGATGGAAAATATTCTTGAAGGGGTTGATGGAGTCCTGGTGTTCCAAGACGATGTTCTGATTTTTGCTAATGATGCAAATTCACATGATCATATTCTCCACAAAGCACTAGGATTGTTTCAAGAACATGGCATCGTGTTAAAGGCAGAGAAATGTAAGGTTTTTTTTTTTACAGAAGTGGAATACTTGGGACATATTCTCACACAAGAAGGGGTTAGTCCCAGACCTGGGTTACTCGAGGCTATTGCCAATGCCTCTGCACCAACAGATAAGACTAGAGTCAAATCTCTACTAGGTTTGTGTGAATACTATTCCAGATTTATCCCTCACTATGCCTCCATTGTTGGTCCCATCAGCAATCTTCTAAAGAAGGGGGTAACATTTGAATGGTGCAATGACTGTGTGACGGCCTTCGATCAAGTTAAGTTGTTGTTGGGAAAGAGTGCTGTCCTCAAACCTTTTGACCCTAGTCTATCGTGCTGTCTCAATGTTGATGCCAGCCAAGTGGGGTTGGGGGCCACTTTGACGCAGGTGGAGGATGGTGTAGAAAATACCATTGGATTTGCATCCAGAGTTTTGAGAGCCGCCGAGTTACAATACTCAGTGATTAAGAAGGAACGTTTAGCTTGTTCTTGGGCAATTGAAAAGTTTGGCCCCTACATTTGGGGAAAACGCTTCCTTCTGCAAACTGATCACAAACCTTTATTTAACATTTTGGGTGGCAGTATGAGTAAATGTTGTACTCATAGAATTTTGAGGATGTCAGCAAAGTCTAGCAGTATCAGTTCGATGCTAAGCACATTTCCGGAGGTAAGAATGGTAGAGCAGACTTTCTCTCGCGTTTCCCTGCCAAAGTTGATGAAGATGATGAGATTATTTTTGGGGACCTCATTGATGAAGATTGTGAGGACTGTCTAGTTGCAGCTATGGAGATACCAGAGTTGAGGTTTTGTTCAGAAGATGAGTGGAGGTCTGCTTTTCGTGATGATAATGTTCTCCAAGAGGTTTGTACACTTGTTAGGAACGGGTGGCCTAGAGAAAAGGCGTTGTCTCCTATGTTACAGCCTTTTTCGAAAGTAGAGAGTGAGATTTCCTTGGAAGATGGTTTACTTTTGCGTGGTGATAAGCTCATCCCTCTGCATGTTTTCAGGAGAGGGATTGTTGAGAGGGCCCATGAAGGACATTTAGGCTCCATCCTCACGAAACGTCACGTTTGCGACGCTTATCGGTGGCCCAGTATGGATTCAGAGATTGACAATGTGGTTGCTAATTGTTGTATGTGCAGTGCCTCAGACAAGACTCTTAAAGTTGCTGTTCCACCTCTGTTGCCAATTGAGTGTCCACATGGACCTGGGTAAAACTTGGAGTGGATATCATGGGACGGTATGAGATGCTCGCAGGGGGGTCCAAATATGATTTGGTCCTCATGGGCTATGCCTCCAAATAGTCGGAGATTAAATTAGTCAGGGAGCCTAACACTAAAAGTATTATTGACTTTTTGAGTGATGTATGGTCGAGAGAAGGTTTTCCCGAAGTCTTAGTTTCGGATAATGGGAAACAGTTTGTCAGTAATGAGTTTCAGTCTTTTCTGTGTGTTTCAGGTGTGAGACATATCAAAAGTTCCTTGTATCATCCTCAAACCAACGGCCTTGTTGAGAGGATAAACCGTGTTGTAGGTGAATGTGTCAAGTGGGCTAAAGCTGGGAATCATGATGTTTATGGTGCTTGAATAGTATGATTTGGTTTTACAGGACCACACCTCAGTCTTCTACAAAAGTCTCACCTTTCGATCTCATGAGGGGCAGGAAGGCTAATATAGGTTTCAGACCTGGATGGATGTCTAAGCGGATCAAGTCTGAGTCTGATATTTCAAAATTAATGTCTATTGCCAAAGAGAATATATCTTGCACTCAATCTAAGCAGAAACAATGGTATGATTCCAAGAAGGGTGTTAAGACTTCCCCTTTGGAGGTTGGAGACATGATTAGGATAAGAAAGTCGATTCATGTCAAGAAAGGGGAAAGTAAATTTGGCAGACCTGTCAAAGTCTCAAAATTGGGGGAACGCTGTGCAAGTAGATGGCGGTTTTTGGTGGAACCTGAGCAAGGTTGCTAAAGTTCGGAAAAGGGATTCAAGTCCTGTAACTATAAACAGAAGCTTTGTTCCTATCAATGCAGATTCTCTACAGGGTAATCTTAGGAGGAGTGCCCGTGAAATTGTTAAGTCCGCTAAATATAGAGAGTAAGTTTCTTTTGGTTTTCCTTTGTTTTTTGTTCTTTGTTTTGGGAAGAAGGGAAGATATGTAGTATGTAGTTAACGTGTGGTATTTTAATGTACTATGTGCCTTTAAGCTCTTTTAGTATTGTAGTATTGCTGTTCTGTTTAGAATGTTCCTGGTTGCTTGGGGACATTAGATTGTACTGATTCTAATCTTGAAGCTGTGCTGTTGGAGCTGGCTGCTTCCCTTTTGGCTCCTTTCCATGTAGCCTGACATTAAAGATCTTCAAGGTACTACATGTTTCCTGCTTCATTTCTACACATCCTTTTCCTTTCTTTTAACCTTACGTTCTTTCACATTTACCTCAAGCCATCAATGCTCATTATGTGAGCTTTTGATGAGTTGCAGATTGAAGAGGCCATAATAAGTCAACCACCACTGCAGCTGGTAAAGTTGGGGGATTCACAGTAATGAGTTGATGACGCCCTGGTACTAGCTAGTGAGTATAATAGTATTTGTCAATAAGCAAGGAATTTTGTGACTTACTTGTGTCCATCCCTGCCACTGCTTCTCCCCTCCAACTGAGTCTCCTCCTGCAGTGGCATTACTTGAGCCGGCATCACTGGTGGTCTGTGCGGCTAGAATAAAACATTATATATAATATTTTAGATGCCAGATACGCCTCCCCTTAATTTTTTCAATTAAAAAAAAAACAACCCTAATACATCACTACAATTCTGTTAGCACTGCAGCATCTTCTAATCTTCTAGCAATGATATTACCCTAGGCATTTTGTTGGTTGACAATGTTAGACAAGCCAGGGTTAGAATAATGGCCAATGAAAGACATTTGGTGTTAGTTGGCAAATGCAATGGGAGTGGTACACCATACTTTTTTTCCAGCCATGATGCACCGTCATGGAAAATTGCTGGTATACTTTATAAATGAATGACACAGCACACAACATTATTGGGGTGGTCCATGACCATGGCCACTCTCTCGTGAACTCAACTGTTAGAGCATGAGCTTCTCAACAAACATACATGGTGAATATTATTTATAATACTAGCTTACTTGGGCCTGCAATCTTCACAGTAGACAATAGAGTAACAAAAATGTGTTCTTCTTAGTCGTATTCTTACAGTACCACAAGATATATAGGATAGAGGGAAAGATTAAAGTAGAAGATAAGTGAACTAGAGACCAGAAAAAGTCAGCTACCAAAAAAAACACCATGTAATATAAGGAAAAAAAAGATAATGCTGGGATAACAGGAATGAAACAAAAAAATTATAGATTTTGCTTTGCATGAGTGGGTTTGTATCCTGTCCTCATTCCCACTTGGAACAAAGATGGCAGGTAAGGGTGTCCGAGAAACTTTATTTCTCACCAGCAACAACAGCCTCCAGGCAGCAACTCCCATCCTGGAACCCAGCACCAACATTCCAATACCCCAAGATTCTATCCTAAGTCCACAACAATCATAAAGCCCAACATTAGACAAATAACAATAATACATATTAGGACTTACTGGGGTTAGCAGAGCCCTCTGCAGCAGTGCTGGTAGTCAGCGCCTCCTGCTGACCAACTACATCCCGACACTATGCAACGTCCCTCTTGTTGCCCTTGGGTGCTGATGTAAGAAATGAAGAAGATAAAACAAATAGATTAGTGACACAGTTAATCTCCACAAAATTATTATGACAGGCAAACGCGGTCACATAATTGTACTTCTCTAAAATAGATCACATATAGTACTATCAACTATTGTTGAGTTGCCCATACCAATCCTAAAATCCATATTCCAAATTTCCTTAACAAAATTTACATTTGGAACTAATGCATTGCAGTGAATTATCTTTGATTCTATTCTCATTTCTCAACCCCCTTGATGGACCAACTCCGTCTCCCTTTTTTGCAAAGCATAGATGCATTCACATCACTGTTAGCTTGGAACTGTGAGACGTACGTAAACAAAGTCACAGAGAGAAAGCTAACTCACTGCTATCACTGATTCACTATGGTGACAAGAGGAGAGCAGTCTGCAATGGCTTATTAATGTATCAGCCAAAGCGAGCGCCAATGATGAGTATGATTAGGTAGCGCTGAGCATCTGCCTAGCAGAAACTAGAAACTGGATCACATAATAATAATATTCTTAACGTAAACTAAATGTGACTTACCTCTGAGTGTGAGAAATGCTAGCATTGTAGAAACACAACAAATAAATAATACTCACTGAGCCCTGGAATGTCGACACCGAGCTGGTTGAGCAGGTCCTGCTTCCAGTCAAGAATATTCACCCAGCTGGACGGTGTGCCGAACCTGGCTGGTGCACCGCACTTACTGGTGCACCTTCTCCCACTGCAGCTGATGCTCCTGCAGGAGGTATCCACTGCCAGGTCTGCTGCCAGCATGGAGTGGAGGTGGTACTGCACAATAAAAACGAGTGCTGCCACCACCTCCTCAATGAAGATCGCCTGGGGCTGCACACCTCAGCGGTGGTGCTGTCCCTAAGGTAGACGACCCTCTGCCATGGCACTGAGTGGTGTAAAGAAAGATGAGATAAGAAGAAAAAAGAAGGAAAGGAAAGAAGAAATAAGGGGGAAAATAAACAAAATACAACACACGAAAATTTTAAAAAAAAAGATAAAATATACAAAGACACACACTAATATAATAAAAAATATGAGGGGAAGATAAGTTTGATAGGGGGCATTAAAGAGATTAAAAAGGGATTGGAAATTAAGCCCAGCACCATAAAGGAATGGAAAAACAAGATGGCCGCACCCATGCGAACTGCGTGGTGCTGTTCGTACGTGATTTGAAACGCGAGGACACACATGAGAACCGTGAGGTGCCATTCGTGCCTGATTTGGAATGAGAGGATGCACTCCATGTAATGCATCAATAACGGGTGCACCGGCAAACTCCACATACCCACGGAACTGCTTGTAGCGCGGTGAAGTTTTTTAGCCACTTTGTGGAGTTTCACGTAGCGCAACTCCACGAACTCCGCCTGGGCCTAGTGACTAAGGGTGGGCGGCAAATTCCGTTCCGCTCGCGGAACTTGCGAAATTTTGGCATTTCCTCGTTCCGCGCGGAACGCGGAAATGTCGAAACTTCTGTGATCCGCGGCGGAACAGAATTCGGGTGCAAGAAAGCACTGAAGCAGGTGCCCGAGTTGATAAATATGCAGGGCAGGTGTGCAGAATTCGTGAGCGTGGTTAAGCAGATGTGCCTTCTCTCCATTTCCAACGTGAAAAGTTAGCTGTAATCCCCGATGGAGGTCTTTGCATCCTTGATTTTTCCGAGCGCAATCCTCGTGCAGAATTCGTGCGCGTGGTTAAGCAGATGTGCCTTCTCTCCATTTCCAACGTGAAAAGTTAGCTGTTATCCTCGAAGGAGGTCTTTGCATCCTTGATTTTCCCGAGCGCAATCCTCGTGCAGAATTCGTGAGCGTGGTTAAGCAGGTGTGCCTTCTCTCCATTTCCAACGTGAAAAGTTAGCTGTAATCCTTGATAGAGGTCTTTGCATCCTTGATTTTCCGAGCTCAATCCTCGTGTAGAATTTGTGAGCTTGGTTATGCAGGTGTGCCTTCTCTCCATTTCCAACGTGAAAAGTTAGCTGTAATCCCCGATGGAGGTCTTTGCATCCTTGATTTTCTCGAGCGCAATCCCCGTGTAGAATGATGGACAGCTGAATCAAAGGACCCCGGCGCTTTCGGTGCAGTGGCAAAGTTACAGACACACAGGTCACTGGGGTCAATTCTTCTGGACCTTTACGCAGCTGTAGTGTAGGAAAGGCACTATACATTTACCCAACGAGGTAGCACTTACTGATTAGCCAGTAGAAAGTACTCCAGTTGAGTAGAGGTATTGACAAAACGGTGGCATCTTCGTGGATAAATATGCAGGGCAGGTGTGCAGAATTCGTGAGCGTGGTTAAGCAGATGTGCCTTCTTTCCATTTCCAACGTGAAAAGTTAGCTGTAATCCCCGATGGAGGTCTTTGCATCCTTGCTTTTCTCGAGCGCAATCCTCGTGTAGAATTCATGAGCGTGGTTAAGCAGATGTGCCTTCTCTCCATTTCCAACGTGAAAAGTTAGCTGTTATCCTCGAAGGAGGTCTTTGCATCCTTGATTTTCCCGAGCGCAATCCTCGTGCAGAATTCGTGAGCGTGGTTAAGCAGGTGTGCCTTCTCTCCATTTCCAACGTGAAAAGTTAGCTGTTATCCTCGAAGGAGGTCTTTGCATCCTTGATTTTCCCGAGCTCAATCCTCGTGTAGAATTCGTGAGCGTGGTTAAGCAGATGTGCCTTCTTCCCATGTCCAGCCGGAAAAGTTAGCTCCAATGCTTGATGGATGTCTTTGCATCCTTGATTTTCTGGAGCGCAATCCTCGTGTAGTTCCTGTGACCAGGAGGTTCCTTCTCCTCGTCTGCCGCTGAGATCCTGCTCTGACCCTTTTTAAACAAGAGGCATGTGAACTGGCCTAGAAGCCCCGCCCGTTTGGCCCCGCCCCACATACACTAGCGGTATGCAACGTCTTCCCGCCCTTTCCCCACTATGATGGACAGCTTAATCAAAGGACCCCGGCGCTTTCGGCGCGGTGGCAAAGTTACAGACACCCAGGTCACTGGGGACAATTCTTCTGGTCTTTTACGCAGCTGTAGTGTAGGGAAGGCACTATACATTTACCCAACGAGGTAGCACTTACTGATTAGCCAGTAGAAAGTACTCCAGTTGAGTAGAGGTATTGCACAAAACGGTGGCATCTTCGTGGATAAATATGCAGGGCAGGATTCAACGGGCGCAGCAAAATCTCAGCGAGCACGCGAAATTCCGCGTGCTCGCGGAGATTTCTTGCCGTTTCGCGGAATTTCGCGGAACGCAACTCCGCAAATTCCGCCCACCCTTACTAGTGACTACTGATGCTCACCTCACATGCGGTTAGCCATTGGTCAAGTGTGGGGTACAAGAGATTGAAATGACTACATCTACCATGAGGCCCTGTACCTCAAACTCTGAACAAGAGGCACCAGTGTTATTTGTCCATACTCACTTGTCAGCCATGTGACTACTGATGTTCACCTCACAAGCAGTTAGTCATTGGTTAAGTATGGGGTAAAAGAGATTGAAATGACTACATCTACCATGAGGCCCTGTATGTCTAACTCTGAACAAGAGTAGGCCTGGGCATAAAACTCAGCTCAGGGAGTTTGCGGAATTTGTCAAATCAGCGTTCTGCGGAGAACGCAGAGTTACCTATAAACTCCGCAAAGGAGTAGAGTGCTCTTTTTGTTGCCGCTCTTAAAATGTTGTTTCTCACATGCAGGAGCAACTTGCCAGGTGCTCGTGAGCACCCATGAGATTTCCTAGCCATTTGGGAGTGCCATGAGATTTGCTAGCCTCCGGCAACACAGCTTTAGGCTGCACCACCAACGTCTGGTGGATGTTTTTGTGACGTACACAAATGCACACGATCTATCCCGGCTGCAACCTAGGGAAGATTCTCTCCTCAAGAAGCATATAAATCTTCCTGAAATGTCAATTTGGAGTAAAAAGCCTCCTCAAATGGACAGTTCACGTTGGTGTTTTGTGCGAGGAGTCCTTTTTTTTAAACTTGTTTTTCCAACAGTAAGGAAGTCCCCCAGAGTCTCCAACTTCCTGTTCCTGTCCTGCGGCTCCTCCCAGTGCTTTGTCCATCTCTGGTCACTTTTAATTTGGATTTGGAGCTGGAAGTCTCACTCTTTGTGTCTGCTGCATATATACCATTGGATTTAAGGACTTTGTATTTGAGATTTCACTAGAAAGTTAAAAAAACTGTTGTCTAAGGGTTTTGTTTGTTTGTTAGAGGGGATGCACCAGGATTTATTTCAATTTTTATATGATTTTTAAAATGTATTGTGGTGGGGGTGGCCTGCAGTTTCGGTAGGGGCCAAGTTATTTTTTGCATGTAATTTTTCTTATTTTGGAAATAAAAAAATTAGCACAGTTTAATACATTTTCTCCATGTTCTTTAATACATTTGCAATATTCTTTTAATTCACTATCTGGCCTCGTCTGCCAATGGGCCTTCCATCCAGTAGGTCCGTGACTAGTCATGGGTGCATGAAACAACTGTTTCTGTGTAGGCTGTAGAATTAAAACATCATTTAGGCCATGAATGGCATTGGGTTAAAATACAAAATGTGTTTTTTGTGGTATTTCAAGTTTCAGTGTATAGGGTGGGGTAATGCATAATGAGGATGTGTGTCATTCTAAAAATTGTGAGTGTATTTGCCATAGGCCACCATTTGTCTTTTTTCCCCATGCCATGTGGCCAGGGGTCATTTTGTATAGTCAGTGTACTTAGGCCTGCATGTGTTCTTTGTTTTTCAGGCCTCTTGCTTGTTGTTGTGACCATGTGTCTGGCGGCCATTTTGTATAGGCAGCCAGTGTGATTTTGCCATGTGCCTACATGTCTTCTTTGTTGGGGCCATCCCTTCTTGCTGGTTGTTGTTGTTGTGATCATGTGGCTGGCGGCCGTTTTGTATAGGCAGCCAGCATGATTTTGCCATGTGCCTGCATGTGTTCTTTGTTGTGGCCATGCCTCTTTGCTTGCTGTTTGATAATGTGGTTGGTGGCCATTTTGCAAAGGCAGCCAGTGGCTTTTGCCATAGGCCTGCAAGTCTTCTTTGTTTCCCATGCCTTCTTGCTTGCTTGTTATTGTTCACCATGTGGCTGGTGACCATTTTGAGTAGACAGCCAGTGTGCTTTTGCCAAAGTCTTGCATGTTTTCTTTGTTTGTGGCCATGCCTCCCTGCTGGTTATTGTTTTCTTGCATGTAATGTTTCTTATTCTGTAAAAGAAAAATGTTACACAGTTTAGGATATTTTCACAGTGTTTTTTTTTATAAATATCCAATATTCTCTTAATTCACTATGTGACCTAGTCTGCCAAATGGTCTTCCAGCCAGTAGGCCCAGTGCTAGTCATGGGTGCATGAAACAACTGTTTATGTGGTGTCTGTTGATTTGAAACATCATTTAGGCCATGGATGGAATTGGATTAAAATACAAAATGTGTTTTTTTGTAGTATTTCAAATTTTCTTTTCTTCTGCAAACAGTGTATAGGGTTAGATAATGCCTTTGGAGAATGTGTATTGTTGTAAAAATGTTTAGCCCTGTTAATTTTCATTTTTGGCATTGCTGAATTAATGCTGTGTTCTCTGTCTTACCACCATGCCTCCTTTGTCTGGCCAGTGTGTGAGGGTGTTTGCCATAGGCCACCATTTGTCTTTGTTCCCCATGCCATGTGGCCAGGGGTCATTTTGTATAGTCAGTGTCCATGTGTTCTTTGTTTTCCAGGCTTCCTGCTTGTTGTTGTGACCATGTGGATGGTGGACATGTTGTGTAGCCAGCCAGTGTGCTTCTGCCATAGGCCTACATGTCTTCTCTATTGAGGCAGCCAGTGTGCTTTTATATCAAGAATCCTAGACTGATTGCAGTTTCAACAGTTCGCCAGAAAACAAAAAGACATCCATTCAAGAGAAAGTCACAATAACTCTTCACTTACTTCAGTTAAAAAATGAAGTCCGAAATCCCTTGGAGAATTAATGATTTAGACAAAGTAATGCCTGTGCAGCAATGATCCTATGGCAGCAGCCATGTTTAGAACATTGGAGTTGTTCTAGTCTTTTTTAACACAAGCACTCTAAACCGTCCAATGGCTCACACACTGTCAAAACGGCACACTTCAACTGTTATCTTGATGAGAGCAGTGTCTCTTCTTCGTGCTCCCTCTGACTGGAATTTCTTACAAGAAATTCCTTTGTTGCTTCGCGACCTCTGTATTTCATTTTTGGTGTGCACACCGGGCATGCATGTTAGAGTAGTGTTCCGGATAAGGAACGCTGTTTAAAGAAAAAGATGCACTCTTGAGAGCTCAAAATCTTCTGACAGACTTGCGGCTGCAGGACGAAGACGTTTTACAAGGAGATGAACAAACCCTCAAGTAAGGTGCTTATCACATGATTTGAAGACTATGATTCAGAAAGAGAATTAAAAAGAATTAAAAGCATTTGACGATTTTGTGGAGGAATCTCACAGAGCAAAGAAATTTTCCAGTATATTTTTTGAACCCTATGAAATAGGAATTCTATGTCTGCAGAAAAACCTAGAGAGAAGCTAATCCCTCAGGAGTCATAGGGGCTGATTACGATGGCGGGCGGAAGCACATCCGCGGCGGTGGCGGAAAATGCCCTTTCTGCACTCCATCGGCGGTCCTTGCGTCCGCCGTATTACGATTGGCAAAGATAGCCCATTTCCCGTCCGTTTCGGGAACCGCCAGGAATCCCCTTCCGCAGCGGTGGCGGACGGAGCCAAAAGGGAGGGACCGCCATGCCGAATGCGGTTACAACCGCCGGTTGTATTACGATGCCACAAACAGCCCACCACACTGCTGCGGAGAATCCGGCCAATCGAGGATGGCGGTGGCAATACTGCGGATAGCTCCATGTGTTCCTGTCCGCTGGGGAAATGGCGGTCTTTGGCCTTTCCGCAGCAAATCCGACCACCGCGGTCAGATTTTCAGCTTTTCCGCCGCTGAATCCTAGAATCCGACCGCCGCTGTAGGGAGTTTCTGGCGGTGCATCCTAATCTGGCCGACGGTTTTGCCACGGTACCTGCGGGCGGAAATTTCCCGCTAGCACGGCGGTTGGAATGCTTTTCCGTCCTCCATCGTAATGAGCCCCCAAGTTACTAGGAGAATAAAGAAAAGAAGGAATGAATGAGTGTAAATTAGAAAGAGAAAGTTAATGAAGATAGAATTGTAAAGTGTCTCTTAAAAACTGATAGAAGGGAGTGAACTAAAATTAGTATATTATTATTATTACAGATTCTATGTCTGCCGAACACTCAGCCCTACTGAAAACCAATTGAAGTTTGTGACTGATGAAGTTTAGAAGGTGACATAGCTGACTCCAAGCCAGTCTTTCTTATCTCTCAATCCCCTTTCTCCACTGTGGCGGATTATCATTGTGAATTAAATTAATCATTTGCAGGTTGAAATAGAGGGGTATTGTGGATCTCTCATCTGCTCCGGTGTATTCTGGCACAAAGGTTAGTGACATCTGACATTTTGCCATAGGCCTGCTTGTCTTCTTTGTTCCCCATGCCTTCTTGTTTGCTTGTTGCTTTGCACCATGTGCCTGGTGGCCATTTTGTGTAAGCAGCAATGGGCTTCCATGTGTTCTTTGTTTGTGGCCATGCCTCCTAGCTGGTTATTGTTGTTTTTTTGCATGTATTTTTTCTTATTTTTCAAAGGAAAAATGTAGCACAGTTTGGTACATTTTCTCTGTGTTTTAAAAAAATACATTTGCAATATTCTTTTAATTCACTATCCAGTCTAGTCTGCCAATGGGCCTTCCAGCCAGTAGGCTTAGTACTAGTCATGGGTGCATGTAACAACTATTTCTGGGGTGTCTGTTGAATTGAAACATCATTTAGGTCATAGATGGCATTGGAATAAAATACAAAATGTGTGTTTTTTGTGGTATTTCACATTTCTTTTTTTCTGCAAACAGTTTATAGGGTGGGGTAATGCCTTTGGAGGATGTGTATTGTTGTAAAAATGTTCAGCCCTGTTAATTTTTGTTTTTGTCATTGCTGAATTAATGCTGCATTCTCTGTGTTACCCCCATGCCTCCTTTGTCTGGCCAGTGTGTGAGTGTGTTTGCCATAGGCTACCATTTGTCTTTGTTTCCCATGCCATGTGGCCAGCGGCCATTTTGTATAGTCAGTGTCCATAGGCCTGCATGTGTTCTTTGCTGTGGCCATGCCTCCTTGCTTGCTGTTGGACCATGTGATCAGTGGCCATTTTGTGTAGGCAGCCAATGTGCTTTTACCATAGGCCTGCATGTCTTCTTTGTTTCCCATGCCTTCTTGCTTGGTTGTTGTTGTTCACCATGTGGCTGGCGGCCATTTTGTGTGGTCAGCCAATGTTCCTTTGCCATAGGCCTGCATGTCTTCTCTTTGTACCCAATGCCTTCTTGCTCAGTCTTGTTGTTATTGACCATGTAGCACTGGCTGGCAGCCATTTTGTGCATCCAGCCAGTGTGCCCCTTTGAAATAGGCTTGCACGGATGTTTGAATTATATGCTTTAGGATAATTTCAATTATTTAGTAAAAAATGATTGTAATTTTTTTATTTTAGGTTTTTAATTTACATTTTTAAAAAAAATTTATTTAACATTTTTAATTTAACTTTTTTATTTTTCTATTTTATTTTTTTAATTTACTTTTTTTAATTTTTCTGTTTTCTTTTAATTGTTTTCTATTTTTATTTCAATAATTGTTAATTGTAATATTTTTAAATAGTTTTAATCTATTCCCCAAAAAATGTCCACAGTTTTTCCCATTTTCCTAACATCCAGCTTCAACCCCATGTCTGCTGAATGCGCGCAACAGCATTCATTGTCTAAGGGTTATTCCATTCTCACCTGCACATCCCTGAATGCCAGATCCCAATCCTAACTTTATGCACATAATGCAAACAGTTACATCTGTGTGTTGTTGTTGTTGCTCTTTCTTATTCTTCCTGAGTGTACACCATGAAAGTTTATGTTGGTTTTGGTTTTACGAATGAATACACTGCATTGTTAATTATTGTTAATTATATTGTTAATTATTTATAAAAACTTAAGTAACCAGTGACCACACTAAATCATATTTTGTTTATACTACTAATTTAACTGCAACAATGCCATGTTTCACTGATGTTCTTCCTGCGTGTTTGCTTTTAGGTGCACAAGAACAGTACATGCAGCCACTTGTCTATGATTGTTGGTTGTTGTAATTGCTCTCGCCAAATTGTCATGAAATGAATGATTGTAAAAAGGACTTTTCTACTCTCTTACGAAGCCCCTGAGTCTTCTTGTTGCACACCTTATGAAGTTTAACGTCTGTCCTTCTCCTTGATTCTACAATATCATTTTTGTTTTACAACCGCAGGCCTTCTCTCCTCCTGCACAAAAAGGCAAAAGCACCAGAACATTCAAGCTTACCTTACTGGACCGCATCAGCCAGGCAGGCACCCAAGATTGATGGACAATCCAAAAAGAATGCAGATGCACTTCCCAATTTGGCATTAAAGTATAATTTTTCTTTTTTTTAAGTTTCAAAAGATAGGTTTATTGAGCACAAATGGAAAAACATAAATACTTCATGTATTCCAACATCAAAAATTACATAGAGAAGAATATCAATAATAACATATAGGCTGGGTTTAAAAAAGTCATACTTATGGCAGGAGATAAAAAGGCGAGACTTAAGCATTAATAGGTAAAAGCAAGAATGAGTATAGCTAGAGAAATATGGCAAGTAATGGTAATCACAATATAACAAAATTCAAGGAGGCTGAGCAACTTCTTGTACATAGGGAATAGGAGCAAAAGATTTTTTAGCGCTAACATCTAAAAATTGCATTATGGGAGACCATAATTGTAAACGTATCATTTTTCTTTTAATAATCATTTTTTAGAACTGTGTGTGTAATTTGCCTCACTCCTACATAATTTGTATTTACTATTTTAATTTCCAAACCTTGGTGAAAGAACATTTAGATATATAATAAATATAACTTGGGTCTCTCTGGGGCAGATGATGGACTGTTTGAGTTGCACTGCACTTAGGTTAACTGTGTCATAATCATTCCTTCATTTCCTTTTCCTCCCACAACAGATAATGGTTGGATGCTCATTGCCCAGGTGAATATTGTCTTTGTGTAGTGTTTGTCTTTGTCACACCTTGTCCCATCCATTCATCAAACTCTTTTCCCTCTTCCCCCGGGCTGTGTGATTTATTGAGGTGTGACTTCAAAATTTACACCATTAATTGATCACACACTTGGTGGGTGGATGTAGTGAAATCAACACCAACCCAGCGCAGGATCTTCTTCATTTCCACTTCTATAGCCAAAACAATAGCCCTCACTGGCACCATTTACCCACCCACGCATAAGTGATTGATAATTTAGATATAGAAGAACATCATTCGTCATCATCATGATTCAGGCACTGTGTTGTGTAAACGCTTAACCTTGCTCCTTTCACGATTCGAGTATTTGCTACTTTAGTTTTAATTAAAATACTAGCTCACCATTGCTCTGAATCATTTAGTACTGCATGTTATATTTTCACTTTCATGTATTCTTTATTGCGTAGTAGCCTAGTCTCAATTGTTTGTAAAGCTATGATATCATATATATAAGCAACTAACTCAGTTTTTATGTAAATTTAGTTGCCTGCAGTGAATAATCCTTCTGATTAATACTACAGGTGGAGTTCACCTAGGTGGGAGTGGGACCTCCCTTCTCCTTCACTGTTAATGCACTCGCCACTACCACCAGTATGGCACCTTGGAAAACCATGCTTTAGCTATTCAGGTAAAAGAACTATGTAGCGTTGTTAGGCAATATAGGCAATGGAAAGTGGAAAGTTGGAAACCCCCCATCTCCCCTTATTGGTCAATATTGTAGACTGCAGAGACTTGAAGAGTAGTAGTAGTAGTACAAGGGTAACACATAACTAATTGTTATATGCTATCAGCTGATTTTAAAAAGAGACTGCTGTTGAGCTAAAAGGCAGCAGTGCAAAGTAAAACACCTGAAAAAAGATTTGAAGCATAAATAATGATGGGCCCGATATTAGGGGTGGGCGGTGAATTCCGCTCTGCTTGCGGAATTTGCGAAATTTCGGCAATTCCGCGTTCCGCGCAGAAAGAGGAATTGCCGAAAATTCCACGATACGCGGCGTGGCGGAATTCGTGAGCGTGGTAAGTAGAGGTATTGCACCAAACGGTGGCATCTGCTTGGATAAAATATGCAGGGCAGGATTCATTCTGGCACGAGGCTCCTGTCACAAAGCACTTACAGATGTAAATAAAGCAGGTGCCCGAGTCGAAGCTCAAATTCTGTAACGCATTAATCAGCCCAAAAATTCGTGAGCGAGGTTGTGGCTAAGCAGATGTGCCTTCTCTCCATTTCCACCCTGAAAAGATGGCTGTGATCCTTGATGGAGGTCTTTGCATCCTTGATTTTCTCGAGCGCAATCCTCATGTAGAATTTGTGAGCGTGGTTAAGCCGACGTGCCTTCTTCCCATTTCCAGCCTGAAAATTTAGCTGTAATCCTTGATGGAGGTCTTTGCATCCTTGATTTTCTCGAGCGCAATCCTCGTGTAGAATTCGTGAGCGTGGTTAAGCAGACGTGCCATCTTCCCATTTCCAGCCTGAAAAGTTAGCTGTAATCCTTGATGGAGGTCTTTGCATCCTTGATTTTCTCGAGCGCAATCCTCGTGTAGTTCCTGTGACCAGGAGGTTCCTTCTCCTTGTCTGCCGCTGTGATCCTGCTCTGACCCTTTATAAACAAGAGGCATGTGAACTGGACTAGAAGCCCCCCCTGTTTTGCCCCGCCCCACATACACTAGCGGTATGCAACGTCTTCCCGCCCTTTCCCCACTATGATGAACAGCTTACTCAAAGGACCCCTGCGCCTTTCCCGGGCGGTGGCAAAGTTACAGCTGTAGTGTAACGGGCGGAACAAGCAATTCCGCAAGCTCGCGGAATTCCGCATGCTCGTGGAGATTTTTTGCCGTTTCGTGGAACTTTGCGTAGCGCGACTATGCAAATTCCGCCCACCCCTACCTGATATACAAAGGAAATCTGAGATAAAAGTCTAACTTTATGATTTTTGGAATTCACAGAGGTCATTTACGAGTCATATCTTTACGTCCGCAGTCGGGCCGGAATCTCTGGCTCGGGCTGGAATCTCCAGCTTGGGCCAGATGAAGTGTAATCAATGGGCCAGAAAGCAATTTTTACAAAAAGGAATATTAGGAACATGAGATAAATAGTAGAGAAGGTCATGAACATCAATTTGGGCAGGGAAAAGAGTGTAGCCAGACACTATATCACATCCCAGAAAAGTTTGCTCCTTTGCATCATGGTACATGCAGTCCACAATTTGCGCTCCCCTCACTGTTGACTGTAGTGTTACACCAAAGTTTGGTGTAACTCTACAGTTAACACTGAGTTATGCAGGAGGGGGCAAGCATCCCCCCTCCCCAGGCCGATTCTGACCCAGGGACCCTATCTCCCAGGGCCTGGCTGTATTATAAAGGTGTTATGTAGGAGGGGGCAAGCAGCCCCCTCCCCAGGCCAATTTCGACCCGGGACCCCATCTCCCAGGGCCTGGCCTTATTATAAAGGGGGCACACAGCCCCCATCCCCAGGCTACAATTTGGCCCGGAGACTCCATCCCTGGGTCTGCCCAGTAAATAGTGGGTGACCTGGAGCCCACCCAGGGCACCTACTTCATATTTAAAAGGGGAAGGGAAAGGGGGAGGGGGCACACAGCCCCCCTCTCTGGGCCAATTTTAGCACAGAAGAACTAATCTCCCGGGGTCGCGGCCTTATTCTTAAGGGGGAGATGGGTATGCAGCTCACTTCCCAGAGCCAATGTTGGCCCCAGGGTCTACATCCCCCAGGGCCTGGTCAGTAACCAAAGATAGAGCGGGGCATGCAGCCCCCCCCTCCCTGGACCAATATTGACCACGGGGACCCTATCCCTGGGGCCTTTCCAGACACTGAAGGGGGAGGGGCATGCAGCCCCACTTCCCCGGGCCAATATTGGACCAAGGGACCCCATCCTCTGGGGCTGGGCCACGCACCACACACAAAGGGGGAGCGGGTATGTAGCCAACCTCCCCAAGCTAATATAAGCCCTGGGGACCTCATCCCCAGGCTGGTGAAACATTAAAGAGAGAGGGGGCATGTAGCCCCCCTCCACAGGCCAATATTTGCCCCGGAGACCCCAACCCCTAAAAGGTAGGTGCCCTGGAGCCCACCCAGGGCACCCACTGGATTTTTGTTGGAGGCCGTGGGGGAGCCCTAATGCTCCTGTGGCCTCAGCAGGCTCCTCATCTCCTGCAGGAGCCGGCATTGCTCCCATCCACAAGGAGCAGCTTAAAATGCCGCTCCCTGTGGGCAGAAGCCTTTTACATGCTTTCTCCTGCTGGGGTCGGACTTACTGTTTGCTCTCTCTTAGCGGGAAATTTCACATAGCTTCCGCCAAGCGGGAAAAAACAGCTATGTTCCAAGGGTGGGCAATTTGGGACATAGCGGGAGCTGGCCCTATGTCTTCTGGGCCATTAATGGTTGCAGGAAGGGTGCGTTGAGGCCCCCCTCCTTTTAAAGTGCACGGCTGTGCCCCAGGGAGGTGGTGGTCCTGAGAACTGAAAATTACCCAGGAGGGGAGCCACAAAAGCCCCCCTCCCCTTTGTTGAAAGAAGCCTCGTCCCATGGAGGAGACAGACACCCTCTCCCTTTTTAATAATGGCTAGGCCTGGGAAGATTATGGTGCCTGGGGCCAAAACAGGCCTAAGGAGGGAGACTGCATGAGCCCCTCTGCTCAACTTATATAAATAAATATACCCCCGGGACCTAGCCCACCTGAGGGGCATATAGAAAACAACTGCGACCGTTGCAGCTGTTTTTTTTATTTTACTGGATTTGCGCATACTCGGTGATTTTGTGGTAAACATTTTTTTAAAGTTTTTGAGGCCTCCTGCGGGGTCCCTGTGGTGACCCACCCCCAAGCCTAGAGGGTCAGGGTATTCCTACCCTATCCCCTTTTTTATTTTTTGTTTGTTTTTGGTACTCGAATGAGTTCGAGTTCCTGGTTGAAGTGTTGGCAGCCAATCAGATCTCAGCATGAGATCTGTTGGATGCGGAGGATTCGCGTCCCTATACATAGAAATGTATTTTTGCTTTAATAACTAAAAACCTACTGAACAGATCTGCACCAAATTATAAAAAGCACTTCTTCCGGGCCAAGATCTAGCTTTCTGCCACATTTGGTGTAATTTCGTTCAGCGGTTTAGGCTGTAGTCATGTCTAAAATCCCTATTGGAAATTGCACAGGAAAACACATTTTGGGACCCCCCACTTTTCCTCAGCCCCCGCTTGACGAATCACCCAAAACTTTCTACACAGTAGCTGAAGTAATTTGGGTACTATTTTTTTAAATTTTGTGAAGATTTGTCAAACGTTGCCAAAGTTATTGGCAAAACAATAAATGCTGCGTTTATGGAAATTAGGTCCTAACTAGGTCAGTAGGTATATATATATATATATATATATTAAAAAACCTTTGAAATTCTCTGAAAAAACCACAGGTTTCAGGGACGTTATGATTAGGTTGACATTTCACTCGTACAAAACCAGAGAAATTCGGCCGTTATAGTTAGCTGAGCTAACTATAACTCGCGCCCCCGCAATGCACTGCTGATGACGTCACATATTACATCGCTCATGACATGGTCAGTGACATCACTGATGACATCAATGATGACATCTCAAATGACATCACTGATGACATCACTGATGACATCATCCAGTGACTAAGTGTTTCTAAAAAGTTTAAGAATGTTATATATATATACACGCCAAGGTGTACTGAAGAATGAGTGGGTGTATGAGTGTCTGAATGGATGATTTAATGGGTGTGTGACTGCCTGTATAAGTGAGTGATTGAACGTGTCTTAGTGAATGCATGGGAGAATGACTAATCTGTGTAAATGTCTGTATCAGTCTGTCAGTTGGTGTGTAAGTGGCTGCATGGGTTGCTGAGTAGCCACATGAGTGTCTATATGGGTTAATGATTGGTTGTCTGATTACCTCTATGGGTGCCTGAGTGTCTGTGTGGGTGTGTGTGGGGGGGTGTGACTCCCTGCATGGATGTGTGAGTGGATGATTCAGTGGGTGTATGGGTTCATGAGTGTGTCTGCGAGGGGCTGTATGGGTGAGTGACTGTGCGTATGGCTGTGTTGGTGAGTGAATGGATGTCTCAGTGGTATATGTGTAAGTAACTACATATGTGAAAGGCAATATATGTGAGTGTTGGAGTATATAAGTGACTAAATGTGAGAGTGAGTGATTGTGGCTCCATGGATGAGTGTGTGCTTGTGTCAGTGATTGTACAAGAGAGTAAGTATATGGTGCTATCTGTATGAGTAAGTTAAGTGGTGTGTGTGTGTATAACTGTGTAGGTGAGTATATGGCAGTGTGATTGATTCTTTGGGTGACTGACTAGGTGTTTGAGTAACTCTATGAGTGAGTGGCAGTGTTTGAATGTCTGTATGCGTGTATGAGTGCATATATCAGTGGCTGTATTGAAGAGTGACTGCGTGTATGAGTGACTGTATGGGTTAGTGAGTGGATGTGTGTGTAGACCTAGGAATCAGTGAGCGGATATATACTAACTGGTATTGGTGTGTCTGTGGTTTCGAGATTGGTAGTCTGTATTTTAGAGTGGGTGTATCAAAGGTTATATTAGGGTGTGAGGAGATGCATCAGATGATCACGTGGATGATGTCATCAGTGATGTCATTTGAGATGTCATCAGTGATGTCACTGACCATGTCATGAGTGACGTAATATGTGACGTCATCAGTAGTGCATTGCTGGGGTGCGAGTTATAGTTAGCTCAGCTAACTATAACGGCCGAATTTCTCTGGTTTTGTACGAGTGAAATGTCAACCTAATTATAACGTCCCTGAAACCTGTGGTTTTTTCAGTGAATTTAAAAGGTTTTTTAAATGCTAATTACTTACTATAACGTCCCTTAAACCTATGGTTTTTTCAGTGAATTTCAAAGGTTTTTTAAATGCTCATTTCTAACTATAACGTCCTGGAAACCAGTGGTTTCTTCAATGAATTTCTATGGTTTTTTAAATGCTAATTACTACCTATAACATCCATGAAACCTATGTTTTTTCAGTGAATTTCTAAGGTTTTCTAACTTGTTTTGAAATTTTTAGAGTGGAACAGCAATGGCAGTATATCTTCAAAAATTTCTGTAAAATTGCAGTGTGTACAATTTACATTACAGATTAAAAACTTGTTCTAAATTTTTAAGCTTTTATAAAGGTAATGTGATTTTTTTATCCTTTTTAAAATATGTATTTACATATTTATTTATTTTTTTCAAAACAAATTGAGATTCGGGTACCCATCGTGTACCAGTCACGGTGGGTGTGCGAATCCAAGCAGCATGGCGCCATATTTGTTAAGTCGTGCACGATGCGCGTATGGTGTGCGATGGGTGCGCGGTTCTCATTTTTTATGTTTACAAAATTTAAATACTTGATATATACTATATATTTATTAAATCTATTGTATATACTTTATTAAAAGAGTTGTAAAACTGATTTTAACATAAATATTGTGTAGATTAAACTTCTTATAATGAAGTTACGGAAGCCACAACGGTCCCGAGTAACCTCACGTACGTATTTCCGGGTGCGTGTCAGGTACGCAAATCCAGCGCAAGTTCTTTAGTTTTAAAAGTATATATATATATAACGTTATTATATATATTATACCAAGAGATTAATATACACATTTGTAAATTTAGTATATTTGTAACTGGAATAAAGATATATTATTGTTAAATATATTTTTCGGGAATTGCGTCTGGTGCGCGCTGGTTGTGCGTCGGGTACTTGAATCCCATGTGACTTCAAAAGAAAGCATTTAATTGGTTAAGAAGCTTTCTATTCTAGTACTTGCAGTACCCCACCCAATTTTTTCATTCTTCCAGCAGCATCTTCAGAAGACACAGCTCTTGTGTTTTCTGCTCCTCTTTATTTAATTTTTTTGTGTTTTTTTATTCACTAAGAAAATGGCTTCTGCTAATCCACTACAGGACATTCCTGCAGAAGAAGAGGAAGTGGAAGAACCTATCAAGTGACGCAAGGAGAGTATTGTGTGGGCTTTCTTTTCTATACCACCTGGAGAGAAGAAGGTGAATGCATGGAAGGTGACCTGTACTATTTGTGGAAATATCCTATCTTGGGGATCCGAGAAAAAATATTCCTGCGGAACTTCATCAATAATGAAGCACCTACAGACCATACACCCGAATCGTCTTGCGCAAGAACAACATCGTCGCCAACTCCAACAAAGTGAGCAAGATGATCAGGTCACAGGGCCTAGCACTTCGGCAGGTTCTTCCGCATCCACACAAACTGGACAAATTATTCCAGAGTTCGCTGGACTTGAGCAGCACTGCATAAAGTGCAAAAAACTACTTTGTGCTGAAGAGCAATCTGTTGAAGATGTTGTTGTTGCTGCAAAGAACCACCGTTGTTAATTTTTTTTGTTTGTTTTTGCAATGACTTTATAATTGCAAAATGTTTGGAAAAGTTTTTTCAGTTCTTCCTGTTGATTTTTTGATTTTTTTGTTAAAAAAACCCAAAAAAATGAGAAAAAAAGTTAAAAAAACACAAAAAATTTAAAAATAAAAAAATGGTTCTTTTTAGTACCGCCTATTTGGTTGGAAATAGACAAACTTGTATGTGTTGTATGAATTGCTGCAAGTGTAATATGTGAACCATTGTATGAGTGCATGAGTACTGCCTGAGTGAATGAATGAGTACAGCAGTAATGCGTGGGTCATTGGATGAGTGCATGGATAGTGCATGAGTGAATGGATAAGTGCATGGGTAGTGCCAGGCTGATTGCATGAGTGCAAGAGTAGTGTCTGAGTGATTGTAGGAGTACATGGGTAGTGCCTGAGTGCATACAAAAGTGCATGGGTTTTGCTTGAGTGATTGGATGAGTGCAAAAAGATTGCCTGAGTGTTTGGATGACTGCAGGGATAGTGCCTGGGTAATTGAAGGAGTGCATGGGTTGTGACTGGCTGATTGCATGACTGCAGGGGTAGTGTCTAGGTGATTGGAGGAGTGCATGGGTAGTGCCTGAGTACATGCATGAGTGCATGGGAAGTGCCTGCATGATTTAAGGAATGCATGGGTAGTGCCTGAGTGATTGTATGAGTGCATGGGTAATGTTTGAGAGAATGGATAAGTGCATGGCTAGTGTTTGAGGGAATGTATGAGTGCAATAGTAGTGCCTGAGTGATTGGAGCACTGCATGGGTAGTACTTAAGTGATTGCATGAGTGTATGGGTAGTGTTTGAGAGAATAGATGTGTGCAATAGTAGTGCCTGAGTGATTGGATGAGTGCATGGGTAGAGCCTAAGTGCATGGATGAGTGCATGAGTAGTGTTTTGGTGATTGGATGAGTGCATGGGTAGTGCCTGAGTGCATGGATGAGTGCATGGGTAGTGTTTGAGGGAATGGACAATTGCAGCAGTAGTGCCTGAGTGATTGCATCGGTAGAGCCTGAATGCATGAAAAAGTGCATGAGTAGTGTCTGGGTGATTGGAGCAGTGCATGAGTAGTGCCTGGGTACATGAAGCAATGCATAGGTAGAGCCTGAGTGCATGGGTAGTGCCTGGGTGATTGGAGGAGGGCATGGGTAGTGCCTGAGTACATGGATGAGTGCATGTGTAGTGTTTGAGGGAATGGATGAGTGCAACAGTATTGCCTAAGTGATTAAATGAGTGCATGGGTAGAGTCTGAGTGCCTGGATGAGTGCATGGATACTGCCAGGGTGAATGAAGGAGTGCATGGGTAGTGCCTGAGTGCATGGATGAGTGCATGGCTGGTGTTTGAGGGAATGGATGAATGCAATAGTAGTGCCTGAGTGATTGAAAGACTGAATGGGTAGTGCTTGAGTGATTGCATGAGTGCATGGTAGTGTTCGAGAGAATAGATGAGTGCAATATTAGTGCCTGAGTGATTGGATGAGTGCATGGGTAGAGCCTAAGTGCATGGATGAGTGCATGAGTAGTGTTTTGGTGATTGGATGAGTGCATGGGTAGTGCCTGAGTGCATGGATGAGTGCATGGGTAGTGTTTGAGGGAATGGACAATTGCAGCAGTAGTGCCTGAGTGATTGCATCAGTGCATCGGTAGAGCCTGAGTGCATGAATGAGTGCATGGGTAGTGTCTGGGTGATTGGAGCAGTGCATGGGTAGTGCCTGAGTACATTAAGTAATGCAAAGGTAGAGCCTGTGTGCATGGATGAGTGCATGGGTAGTGCCTGGGTGATTGGAAGAGTTTATGGGTAGTGCCTGAGTGCATGGATGAGTGCATGGGTAGTGTTTGAGGGAGTGGATGAGTGCAACAGTAGTGTCTGAGTGATTAAATGAGTGCATGGGTAAATTCTGAGTGCATGGATGAGTGCATGGATACTGCCAGGGTGAATGAAGGAGTACATGGGTAGTGCCTGAGTACATGAATGAGTGCATGGCTAGTGTTTAAGGGAATGGATGAGTGCAATAGTAGTGCCTGAGTGATTGGAGGACTGCATAGGTAGTACCTGAGTGATTGGATGAGTGCATGGATAAGTGCATGAGTAGTACCTGTGTAATTAGAGGAGTGCATAGGTAGTGCCTGAGTGATTGGATGAGTGCATGGCTATTGTTGGAGGGAATAGATGAGTGCAATAGTAGCACCTGAGTGATTGGATGAGTGCATGGGTAGAGCAAGAGTGCATGGATGAGTGTATCAGTACTGCCTGGGTGATTGTATGACTACATGGGTAGTGCTTTGGTGATTGGATGACTACAGAGATAGTGTCTGGGTTATTGCATGAGTGCATGGGTTTTGACTCTGTGAAACGAAAAATGCAAAGATAATGCTGGAGTTGTTCTACTACTGCAAAACGTAAGCTATAGAGATTACATTACACCATGGATGTTATTTGTGTGAAAGGAACACTACGTGGCTGATTTTATCAGAAGGTTTTTATATACTGTAAAGGATGAACATTATTTTCATTAGAAATAAATAACATTTAAATGAACTTTAAACATTATTTCACATTATGATGCATATTATGTTAAGTGTTCTTACCTTTTTTAATAATTTAAATACATCAGTCTCTGGAAGTATTTTTGAGTAGTATTGTAGTGAACAGTATTAAAACTCTTTTCAAACTTCACCATTACCTACTGTAAACAAGAAGAAGAAAAACTGTTATGTAATGTAATGTATTATACAAACTATAATATTATATTTTTAAGAACAGAATATAATTTTAGAATTATATAACATTTTCAGTTTCCCTTTTTCGCTGTTCTCAGATTCTACTGAATATCACCATACTCAGTGATTTCAATGTAGTATCATCAATGAACAGCGGAGAAAAAAACAATCAACGAGATTGTAAAAAAAAAAAAAAATCAGCGCAGAGAACTATTGGCAATCTGTGTAGCTATGTGTTTATCTATCTATACTTTGTTAATTACGTCCTTCTTGTACATTAACTCTATTATTTCTCTCAAGTATATTTGCTGAAATGTTTACTCTCATTTATATCTGGTACAATATAAACAATAAATATATAAACTATTTACTTTTAAACACAAATTTCCAAATGCAATATCAATTAGCACCAATAATAATCCAAAGTCTAATTATAAATAGTAATTGTTTCAATGTTGTCCATTTTCTGTTCCCATCTTCCCAATAGGCCAAATAAAGTATTTAAAACCTTTGCTTCAAAAATAATCCAATATTAAATTCGCTATTTTGTGTTCACATCTTCCCAATAGGCCGAATAATGTATTCAAAACGTTGGCTTAAAAAATTCTAAATATGAATTTGGTAATTCATAAGGCAATCTAGGTTTGAATTCCAAGTGGGCATCATTGCAATGCATCCATCCTTTATTACACTTTAAATATACAGTGTAGTGTCCAGATGTGGTAGTAGGTCCGGCATGGAAAATAATAGCCACTGCTATGAAGGTTCTTCCTGAAATAGATATTTGACTTGCTACACATTTTTTAATTTTTGTTTCCAATTTTCTTCCATTTGCTCTACATCGTTGTAGCATTAAAATGAGATATTTTCCAAATCTTTCTATATGTGATGTAGACAACATCTCTGATTTACATTGTGAACATCTCATGTCCTGATTGGATGTTTTAATCAATTTGTTAAAAGGTACTGATTCACAGTCTGGTATTGTCAAGTATATGAATCGTTCTGTTTGTATTTCAGTGACAGTACTAAAAGAACACTCTTAACATTTATGATCCCAACTGTAACTAAGTCCAAATAAGTTTTCAATCATAATTCCTTCATCTTCTAACACTGAAAGCATAACCATTAAAAATTCTTGTGCATCTTGTTGTACATTAAGAGTAAAAGTCAGTGAACCACTACATGTATCCAAAAGATGACGAACTCCAGAAGCTGTATGTATTTTAGTTCTGTCAGTTACCAACTGTTGAAATACACGATGTAATAAAGAACAAAATCTTTTTTCATGATGTCCCATAATTTCACAATGAAGCTCTTCTAGATAAAACACAACATTCAAAATCACATTAGCCTAGCGGTTTATTCCTGAACTATTTTCCAACTGACATCCTACAATCTCATCAACAGTTTTCATTTTCTTTTTCTTTATGCCTTCAAGTTTCTGTTCATTTATTTTCTTTTTTTGAACCTCTATTCCATCTTTGACATATTTCCGTTTTCGACAGACTATACGTTTCTCTTATATGGGGTATTCACCTAAATCTGGAGCATAAAGTCTTATTGAACGATTATACTCTCTTAGACAATTTGCATCAGCACTAATCTTTTTGTCATCAAAATCTATCAAATACAAACCAGACAATGTTCTTACTTGAGATAATGCAACATATGCCATTCCCTCTTTGAACACTGTGCTTCCAGTATTTACAGAAGCGCTGCCTATACTTAAACCTTGAGTTTTATGAATAGTTACTGCATATGCTAAAGACAGAGGAAACTGTTTTCTGCGAACGTACAAGTCTTTTACAAGCCAAAAACGTACAACACAACGCCCAATCTGTGTTACCTCTTTAATCTGATCAAATTTTATCTTTAAGAATTCTATTCCATCTCTGTTCTGATATTTTACAAACTCAACCACTTTTCCCATTGCTCCATTTACTAAACTTTTTTCTACATCCAAATTACGCCGTAAAATTACCCAACAGTTTATACATACATGTAAAGTGTTTTCTAAGCCTGCTGTTTTAGATACAAACTTCTCTAAAGAATGCAATTTACACTGTAGTTTGCTTGTGAGAACAATAGTCACTCCCTGGTGTTCAATTTTATCAATAGCTTTCATTTCAACTATTTGCAGTTTTTCCAGTTTCACAAGTTCTTGATTAAATGTAGAACACTCTTGCAGTGTAGGCATTAAGCAAATTATAAACTTCTTTTCTTCAAGCTTATTGTACATTATTTCAGATGCTGTATTTCCAGTTGTAAACAAGTTCCTTAGTAGCCGACTTTCCAAAATTCTTTACCATGTTTCGTCAAGACACCAGTTCTTATATCTTGAAGAATATTTCCATAATCTTCATCACTTGCTTGTCGCATATTCTTAACAAGTTCTTTATATTCAAAATTTGACCAAATGTTCACATTTCCAATACTTCCCAAAGATTTCCTAGTGTCTTCATGGAGAAGTGTTTTAAAAACAGGTTGCCCTTTTACAGGAGTAAGTTATAGTAGATCTCCGAATACAAATACATGTTTACCTCCAAACAGTACATCGTAATCTGTTTTTAAAACCTGTTGCATCCTCAAGTGTACAAAGTCAAGCATTAAGTTTGAGACCATGCTCACCTCATCAATGATTAAAAGTTTAGGGGCATATTAGCAAGGGCTGGCGATATAATTATCGCCGCTTTAGCGTCCGTTTTTGGGCGAAAAGCGGCGATAATTATATCGCAATATCATCAAGGACACGCTAGCGCGTGTTTCCTTGATGTAGAGCCCGTTTTTCACAGCCTCGCCTCGCTAATGAGATGCAAAGAAGGCGTGGCTGTGAAAACAACACATGTTAATATCGTGAAGGCAGCTTCGCGATATTAACAAGGAGGTGCAGCGATAAAAAAATCGCGCTACCTCAGTCTTAACTCAGGAATTTAACGTCTGTTAAATTCCTGACTAAGGCATACTTTTAATGGGAGATGGATTATGCTGATACGACCACAGGGTCGTATCAGCAATAATAGTCGCTATGCTCAATGGAACATCGCTGGAAAACCAGTGATGTTCCATTGAAAACACCGCTATCGCTGAAATATTATCGCCATAGCGCTATGCGTTGTAAATATAGCGTTATCATGGCGATAATATTCAGCGATAGCCAGCGATAATATTTCTATCGCTATGTACGGCCAGCGATAATTATCGCTGGCCGTTGATAATATGCCCCTTCATTTTCTTCAGTACTTTTGAAACTTCACAAGAAGCTTCTCCAGATAGCTTGTGATATTCCAATTTGTTATCATGTTCAACTGGTAGCATAAGTAATCGATGTAAATTAATCCCTTTAATGTTGTGTGCTGCTAATGCAGTTGGAGCTGCTACAACACAAGATAAATGTGATTATGTAGTTTTGTGGAGATAACTGGTCAAAACTTTAATTAAGAAACTTTTTCCTGTTCCAGCTTGGCCACTGATATACATTAAAATAGGTTTAAAAACTTTAAATGATGAACATTGGCATTCTTTTTTTTCGTGCAGCAAACCATGTTGTATCTGTTGTGTCACTTGTTGATATATTTCTTTTTATTCGATGTTTAGTTCTTCAAAATTTTCTACCTGAATAATATCATGTTGTGCTTGTTGCATTGCAGTTTCTACTTCATTCATGGCATTTGCTACTTCATTTTCGATAATTGGTTGTCCTAGTGGATCTTGGCTTAATGCAGCCAAACTTTGACTATCTTGAGAACTGTCTCTGGCTATTTCACCTGCAATAGTAGTTTCTTGATCAACCTCACCATTTAACATTTGTAGATAAGTTGGGAAAATTGTGCATTCAATGCTATCTTTACAGGTATTGAAAGAATCTTCATAACAGTCATACTCGCCTAGTAATTCCACTGACTATGTGGTAGTAGTGGACCCCAATGGGCAAATTAGCGCACCTCACAAGATAGTTATTATGATTCGCTTAGTTAGTGAGAAACATTCTCAATTGAATTATATGTATAGAGGTGCTACCGCAGTCCTGACACCCTACTACCAAAGGTGAATGTTTTCCATTAGATACCTAATGTCCAATAAATACACAAAATAGAACTGCACTCAGCACCCTCATAGACAGTTGATACAACCATAAATAGTTTATGGATATTTATCAGCATGTATACAATCTTCTATGATCTTTGTAACAGAACATGCACACAAATTTTCTCAGTGAACAACAAATATAACACAAAATCCAATTGTTGCTCCAAGCTTTTCACTGTTGGTTTATTCTGTATTCTGTAAAATTACACTTCCAGCATAGATCAGCCAATACGTGTTTTGTCTTAAGAGACTTTTTCAAGGCTGGAATATAAATACAATACATGTATTCTTTGTTTCATTTGGTGCTGAAACACAAATGGTGGCTAGAATATTGATACTTTTGGTGATCCCAAAGACAATTTGATCCCAAGCAAAGAAAAGGGAAAAACATAAGGTGGGATGAGTATAGAATTGAAATGCCTGTAGCCTCAACTTTGGATAGCGAGTCGGATTTATCTAGTATCACTAGTGAAAAAAGTGAATCTCAAGACAGGACAACAGCGACTACAGGGGGAGGTGACAATACTAATATGGCTTCTTCTTTTTTAGCAGAGCTAGAGCATTACAGAAAGGGAACCAGATCAAATTTCAACAAAACAAATATGAAAGGAAAAGAACCAGACGAGGGGGTAGAAAGAACAGGCACAAACCAGGCAGAACGAATGTCAACGAGATCCACATCACGCATTCAAAAGAACTAAGTGCCACAATAGAGGTTGCACCTATGGGTAATGCTTTCTCTAATGCCACTAATGTTGATGCTCAAAGTGATAATGTTTCTATTGTAAATTTGTCGCAACTAGTACTTTCTGGTGCAGAAACCAATGTACTAAAAAAGGGCTTAAGTTTTTGCCCCATGAGCAAACCCAACTTTACTCAGATTCACATCGACTTCTTCAAGTTTGTCCGGCGGTTAAAGCTTGAAAAATATTTTGATGCTAATTCAAAACCTTGTGCAATTCCTACTTTTTCTGCCTCGAAAAGCGACAAAACCATTAAAGATATTGAAGACTTACAGACTTTGTTGTCTCTGGATGAAAGTATGGGGCCGGCACCAACTATTGGTGAAATTTTGCAAGATTTAGAAATAGTAACAAATCTAAACATTGATAGTGGGATAAAACCGAGATCTACCTTTGTACCCATGTTGCCACCTGAGAATCTCATTGATGCATTTTATAAGGCTGTTACAAAAGATCTGCACAGGTTAGAGGACAGACTTCACCACAAATATGCTAATTGTAGAGACAACCTTAATAGAGAAGAATGTACAGCATTACAACAACTATCAGGATATTCAGATGTAGTAATAAAAGAAGCAGATAAGGGGGGCAACATTGTTATAATGGATATGGATTACTACATTGAGGAAATAGATAACCTGCTAGCAGATACCAACGCATACACTAGAATACCGCAAAATCCACTTAAGGAGATAACATCGCGTATTGAAAAGAAACTAAGCTATTGGCGGAATTCCTGTCTTTTGACAGACATGAAATTTAAGTATCTATTTAATCCATTTCCACGAGCCCCATGTATCTATACTCTGCCGAAGATACACAAAAAGTGCACCCATCCACCAGGTAGGCCCATCATTTCGGGGATTGGATCACCAACGGAGCACATATCTGAATATATTGATATTTTCTTACAACTCAAAGTACAAAACTTACCAGCATTTATCGCAGATACAAAGGACATATTGAACA
The DNA here is from genome assembly GCA_963921515.1 of Calotriton arnoldi. Taxonomy (NCBI): domain Eukaryota; kingdom Metazoa; phylum Chordata; class Amphibia; order Caudata; family Salamandridae; genus Calotriton; species Calotriton arnoldi. The sequence continues at coordinate 2,948,497 of CAWUFW010001017.1, read as the reverse complement.
GATTGGATGATTTGACATGGTCAGACGAGTTCACATTTATCACTCTAGATGTCAATGCCTTATACACTAGTATACCTTTGGACAAGGGCATGGAAGCTCTGACTTATTTTCTATCCAAACGAGATGCTACTCTATATGAGCATACGCAAATGATTCTAGATCTCACGCGCCTCATGCTAGAAAACAACTTCTTCTTACATAATGGTAGTTGGTACAGGCAATCATCTGGAGTTGCAATGGGATCCACATTTTCACCCTCTTTTGCTAATATCTATATGGGATTTTTTGAACAGCACCATATATGGAGAGCCTGTCCTTCAAACATGACAGAATCAATCATTTATTGGAGGCGATTTATAGATGACATTTGTTTGATTTGGGGTGGGGATGACGCCACTCTCAATGAATTTGTATCACACCTCAATAACAATCTGTATAATTTGGGCTTTACACATCAGGTCAGCAAGAAGGAGATAGATTTTTTGGACATCACTCTGTACATAGAAGGGGGTAGGATTGCATCTAAACTGTTTCGTAAACCTACTGCGTGTAATGCTATCCTACATGCAGATAGTGCCCACCCTACTACACAAATCAGAGCAATCCCTTTTGGGGAAATGACGCGGTTGAGAAGGAACTGTAGCAATGATATGATCTTTCAGGAGGAATTAAGTCATTTGAGATCTAGGTTTACAACTAGAGGATATGACAAGAACACACTGGACAAGGCAGAGAAAAAGATAAGAAAGAGATCACGTTCCAACCTTTTACGAACAGGGATAAAAAGGAAAAAGCAACAAATATACAATGTTGCACTGATTACAAAAAACAACTCACACAGTCACGATCTTTTCAAAATTCTCCACAGGCACTGGCATCTTTTGAAATTGGATCATAGCTTAGATAAACATATAGCTAACAAACCACAGATTACATATAGTCAGTAGCGGTCCGTGGTAGGAGTGCCGGCCGGGCGGTGACGTGGAGTGGGGGAGGGGCAGGGTGGGGGTAGTAAACCATGGATTACGGCCGAATACAGGTAAGTAAACATTTAAATAAATAAAACGAATTTCGTTGTGAGCGCTGCATCGCCAAATGCGATGCAGTGCGCGCAACAAAATTCGTTTTATTTATTTAAATGTTTACTTACCTGTATTCGGCCGTAATCCGTGGTTTACTACCCCCCACCCTGCCCCTCCCCCGCCCCACATCACCGCCCGGCCGGCACTCCTACCACGGACTGCGACTGCATATAGTAGAGGCAGGACACTCAGAAACACTTTATGCCCATCGTACATTAGTCCAGAAAAGAGAGGACAAACTAAATCCTGGTTTCCTACTAGACCCACAGGGTTCTATAGGTGTACTTCATGTAATGTTTACCATTATGCAGCAGATAGAACAACAAGCTTTGGTTACAATACAGGACAGGTTTATCAAATAAGACAGTTTATAAACTGTAACACCAAATATGTGGTGTACTGTATTATCTGCCATTGCAATCTGATCTATGTGGGCAGTACCATCAGGCCCTTGAAAGAACGGATACAAGAGCATATTAGAGCAATCCGCAATGGCAATACCAACTACCCACTAGCTGTACATTATAATAGTGTGCATGCAACTGCAGAGGTGATTAAACTCAAATTTCACGGCATCGCAGCGATAGATGAAAATGCCCGTGGTGGTGACAGAACCCTTGCACTCAGGAAGTTGGAAACCAGATGGCTGATAAAATTAAGATCTGTGGACTTAGGCCTAAATACCGATAGAGAATTACATGTTTTTCTCCGTGACTGATGGGATGTATGATAATCTGTACGTAGCGATAGGATCAGGCAACATGTTTATAGTTATGTATAAACATGAAATTGTGAAATCAGGTTGGTTTCATGTAATTAAATTGGAAGGTTGCACTGAATGCATAGATATGAATGTTCTACATAGGACATATCTCCATCTCTATGATGTTCAACCTCTATGTGGAAGCAAGAAATTGTAAAACATTGGACGATCAATGGAAATCAATTGGAAATTTGTACTAATAACAGTTTGACAATGCTTACCCTCCCCTCGATGAATCTTAATCTTTAAATGAAAGTATGTAAATGTAAAATTATGATGGAACAATGTAAATAAATTTGAAGCAAATATGTATGGATTTACCTTCTCTTATATGCATTTCAATCTACCAACCCCCTCTTCTCTTTTCTCTACTTTCCCACACGTTTGGCAGTAGCGATCTAGAATATGTATCTATGGGATCTAAGACCGGACAGGTCTATAGCTTGTGGGATAAGGGATGATAAGCATTGAATACTTATGGATGCAGGTCATTTGAAATGAGAACCATTTTTAGCAGTTTAGGTGGAGTAAAACTAGTTTGTTTGTTGAGATGGATATCTCCTATGTACTCTTTTACCGTGTGCACCAGTTAAATACAGTTGTTTTTATTATACATAATTTAAGGCCTTGAAGGTCGTTTTCTACGTGATACAGACAAACGTATCCATTATATTATGGTGCTACCGCTTCTCTGTGTCCGGAGCCCCTTTTTTGATTTCTCGCACAGGGGACAAACTTATCCATTACAATATGGCGCTACCGCGTCCTCGCGTCTAGAGCCCTTTTATGATTTCTCGTCCAGGGGACGATTATGTCATGTGACCGGGCCGCACTACTTGCGTGATGCGGAAATGGATGCACAGGTTTACTGTGCCTGTATGGACGCGCACTTCGGTACACGTTTCAATTATATTGGGTAAGTGGGGTTTGGTTGGGTTTCTTTTGTGATTTGTCATTGAAACATTGGTAATATATGTTTAAGGATACGTGCAAATGATATTTTCGTTTCAAAATTGATTTCAGAAAAGGAGCTTACCAAGGACTCCTTTGACATTTCTCTATTACTTCGGTAAAATGACGAGTGGTTGTAGCAGTGCAGTCAAGATTTGAGGATTTCACTTTTACATCTGGTAATTATTACCTTTGTTCTTTCTTTACTTAAATTAATTATACTTTAGAGCAAGTTATATTATTATTAGAGCATCCTTATAGCCTCAAATAAGTTGGACTAGCGTATTGTTTGCAGCTGCTATACATGGACATTCGTGGCGTTTTCTGTGACACACAAGATCATTAGGATCAGATATATAGAACTGGTGGGTATATAGTTGTCTTACATATACAACATCAACGGGGTGTAATCACCTTGATATGTCTGTCATTTTCGAGTGAGGACTTATTTCTGTAATCACGAAAAAATCCTTGTCACTTAAAAATTCTCATCACTTGGTGTGAGATCTTCTGTTACAGGTCTATATCTGCCTTCTTTTTCTCTCAATTCTATACTCATCCCACCTTATGTTTTTCCCTTTTCTTTGCTTGGGATCAAATTGCCTTTGGGATCACCAAAAGTATCAATATTCTAGCCAGTATTTGTGTTTCAGCACCAAATGAAACAAAGAATACATGTATTATATACATTCCAGCCCTGAAAAAGTCTCTTAAGACGGAACACGTGTTGGCTGATCTATGCTGGAAGTGTAATTTTACAGAATACAGAATAAACCAACAATGAAAAGCTTGGAGCAACAATTGGATTTTGTGTTATACTCCTAGTAATTCCATTTCACTACGCCAAGGCTTGAACAGTTGCAGAAGTGCTAAATAGAAAAAGACTTTCACAACTGAGTTTTCTGTGGTTAATAAGATCTCCTTTCTCATGTTTTATCAAACATCCTTCACATCCAATTACTGTATATTTTTCTTCATTTATATTTTCTGTAACATTTCTCTTAAAGCTGTAGTGTTGAATTATTTCATAGAGACATAGATTTTCCAGATGTGGACTCCTTTTGGGATAGTACGTATCCAACATATTAGTTTTAACAATATCTGTACTTTCTGGTTCATTCAATGCTAAGTATTCAATTTCTTGTAGAGATTTCAATACTCTATTTCGTGTGGCAGCAAGACCTAGGTTTACCCAAATGATTCCTCTTGACTTTGAATATAAACTGGCAGAGCTCAACCGATCCCAACATTCATAGGATCCAATCTCTTGGTGGGAAAGCATTTTCAAGCTAAAGCTGTACAATTTTTTGCTAAGACTTCTTCCCACATTTCTTTCAACTCTGTCTTTTCAGATTTCGTTATATATGATGTAACATAGCAAGCAACGGCAATTGAATTATCTGCAACATATTGAATATCCATGTTTGCATTCCACATTGTCAAAATCACTGGATTGTAGTCATTAATATATTTTGAATCTTCAGTTCTTTTTAAGTTGTATGTATTCGTTGGAGATTTCCGAGTTATTGTATGCCTTACTGCTGACATAAAACTATTTACTCTTCCTTTAGAAATTATTAGACGTGGGAATCCAAAACAACATTTTGTATAAAATTTTCCCTTTGACTTGTATTTTCGTCAAAAATATTTTCCACATCGATGACTTTGAAACCGTAAAACTTGTTGTCTCAAGTTGTTTTCTCCTCTTCCTTTTGGAATGGCACAGGTAACATACTCTTCAATGAAAGACAAAACACTTTCATCAGTATCAGTTCCGAATTTTGGTGCATTCTTGATCCATAACAGCATGTGTATATGAGGTGCACCTCTGGCTTGGTACTCCAAGCTCCAAAAGAAATCAGTTACTTCTCCAAAAGGTGGATTATTTTTATTGCAGATAAAATACATCATAGCTTGAAACCTATGATTAAAATATCTGCACACATTTACAGGATCCAAGGAACAGAGTTTCCCAGCTGTCTTCAATTCAATATTTTTTACATTTGAATTTACTTCTCGTAGAAATTCAAGTAAATCGTCCCATGCATATTCAGCACAGCTAAGTATTACAAACCATGTAGGGGTACCCAAGTTTCTTAACATACATTTAAGTTCTCCATGACTACGATACCAATACTCATTGGTACCACGTTGACACGCAATCAAGTTAATTAACTGAGTTTCTAAATGATCATCTCTTTGTTGAACTTTGTCCATGAATTCCTTTGCAGAAACATGTGCAAGATGAACTCCTGTTTTTAATTTTAATATGTGGTTCACTGCATATGAAAGTGCAGACAAGTCACTTTCAAACAGAAGATGAAATATATATGGAATGCTCGGTTGAAATCTTGGATCTTCTGAGTACAATCTAGTTGAGCGGTATTCTGAAACTGGAATCTGTACTGTTCATCCATCATATCGTCCACCTTCTCCAGTGGGAAACAGCTGTGGAAAACAACAAGCTTCTAAACTTTTTTCCCATACACTCGTGGGAGTTCCCTCTGCTTTCTTCATTTGAAATAATTCAATACTGTTTCCAATCACTTCTTTTGAATGTAGAGGATGTATACTGTAATGTTCGTAAATCTTCAGTCCTAGACTTGTCCACTTTATTTATTTGTCCACTTTGAATTTCTCTTTCATCCTCTAAACATATTTCCTGTTCTTCCACATTTACGGTTTTATAATAAATATTCTTCTGTGCAAGATATAATGTAGCCGTTTGAAGTTTGATAACATCTACTAACTCTTGCCATATTTTTCGACTCTTTGTTGGTACACCATTAACTAGAATAACTACAAGCTCACTTTCCTCTCTGTGTATACCAACAGTTTCAATATTTTTCTTAAAATCTAAAGGTAAGTACACAACTCTTCCTTTCAGACTTCTTTGCAAATCTGTTGGAGGAAGCTTACCTGTTTTAGGCTCCATACGAACTATGGCCTGAAACGGGTGCACAGATTGAATAAGAATGGACTCATATGCATTTAAATCTGCCAGTTCCGGAGGAATAGCTACCAACTCTAACTTGTTATGTACAGCTCTAGCTGGAATTTTGTTCTCTTCTAACTTGTTGTAACAATATTTATAAATAAGATGATCAGTACCCAACTCAAAACGACCTTCCACCAACAAATAAGCACCAATTGCTGCCACTTATCATTGTTTTCCTTTTCACTTTTTAAATATACATCAACATTCCTAGTTTGACTTCTATAGTGAGTACGTCGACAACAAACACAAACATTGTTTGGTTTTTCAGATGTAACTATCTTAAACTTTGTAATTTCTTCTACAAACTTCTCAGTACTAATATCTTCCACCTGTTCTTCAACACCTACACTTATCAAGCTGTCAGTTTCTCTACACTCCTCCTGTGATCCAAAGAAACAAAACTCTATATCATCACAAACTTTTTTTACATCCGATACTAAACCATGCAAAAGAGCTGCATTCATTTCACTTAAAGATAATGCAGGACTTTTTACGTAGTACAATCTCCTTACTAACTTTTTCTGAGTGGTGTACTGCTAACATTCTTAAATGATGAAATGTACTTTTACACACTTTTCTAGAAAGACAAGCAAGAGAATAACCCTGCAACTTAGTATATTTTCTTACTTTACATGGATCCTTGCAACATCTTAATCTTCTGTTTAACACTTTTTTTGGCATATTGTCGTAAGAAAACTCATAAAATATATCAATAGATTCCTGTCGAATACTACAAATACTACCCCTTGAACTTCTTCAGCTATTACCTCTTCCACATTTCTAGGAACCATTTTTTCTTTTTCAATTGGACAACCATCTTTCATTTCATAAGATCGACCATTGGTATCAAATGCATGAACTAAATTATTTTGTTGAAAATAGCTTTCTTCATTAAAGAAAGGCTCAGTACTGGAAGTGTGCTTCCATTCACCAGAAAAGTTTTGCAAAAGTTGCTTCTATTAACCAGTCTTTTTCTTTTGCTTTTCTCCTTCATAAAGAGCACTGTTTCATTCAATGTTTTCATTCTCTTCAATACCAATATAAATAATTTTCGTTTCAATTCAAAGGTTTTATCTACTACACTTTCACTCTGTTGCTTTTTGTTATAAGCTACTGATCTTTTTTATATTTTTTACAATCTTTCAATAAATTTTGTAGTACTCTACTTCTATACATTCTCTTCCTTATGTCTTTATATTCTTTGAGCCTTCTTTCAACATGGATTGTTTTCCCATAACATGATTTTCTATTAATATGTCCTTTTTTCGTTTCCTTCTGATTGGTTGTACAACTTTCCTTTCTGTTATCCACATTTTCAATTTTTTTACATTCTTTAAAAGTCTTTTAACAAACTCTTTAGTTCTCTTACCAGAAGTCTTTTTCTTCAATGTAACATTTTGAACTTCATCTAATTTCTGTTTTTCTCTTTCCTTTAAATATTACTGTATTTTTTCTTGTTTTCTCTTTTGATCTTTTCTTGCCATACTCAATCTTTCTTAGTAATAATTGTTAATATCTAAAAAAAAAAAAAGTTAAAATAGTTTTTAAAAACAATGTTATATTATTAAAATCATTATATATAAATAGTCTCATCTATAAATAAACAAATACTTTCAATTGCATTGCTAATGTCTCCATAACACATAAATATTTAGAACATTATACTTTACATATTATGAAACCTATCATAAGAACTAAACATTTAAATACAAAGCAGCAACCCTTCACATGTCTCTGGTGTAAGTCTCACCATATCAGACACCGAAAATTATGCTGTATATTTAAAGTGTACCTTTCAAACGACTCATACAAAGTAGCCTAATCAGTAATTCCTCTACCAAGACATCTTAAAGCTTACTTTTCTGCTGCTGCTTCACCATTCTAGTAATACTCAGGGTGTTGGGCCTAGGCAAATATAAAGCAACAACCCTTCACATGTCTCTGGTGTCAGTCTCACCAGATTCCGGAAAGCATACATGCATCTCTCTGTACCTTTTGCTACTGACACCATATGTAAAAGAAACATACAAATAGTAGTATGCCTGTGTTTTATACATCTAGCATCTTCAGATGCATAACACGTATAAGAATACATGTGGAGGTACAGACATACCTCAGTCAGAAGACCATGCAGGCCTTAAAACTTGAGAGACTGCACTTCCCATTTCAAGCAGACACCGAAAATTATGCGGTATATTTGAAGTGTACCTTTCCAACGACACATACAAAGTAACCTAATCAGTAATTCCTCTACCAAGATAGCTTAAAGCTTACTTTTCTGCTGCTGCTTCACCATTTAGTAATACTCAGGGTGTTGGGCCTAGGCAAATACAAAGCAGCAACCCTTCACATGTCTCTGGTGTTAGTCTCACCATATTCCTGAAAGTATACATGCATGTTTCTGTACCTTTTGCTACTGACACCACATATAAAAGAAACATACAAATAGTTGTAAGCCTGTCTTTTGCATCTTCAGATGGATAACACGTATTAGAATATATGCAAAAGTAGAGACACACCTTTGACACAAGACCATGCAGGCCTTAAAACTTGAGAGACTGCACTTCCCATTTCAAGCAGATATCGAAAATTATGCGGTATATGTGAAATGTACCTTTCCAACGACTCATACAAAGTAGCCTAATCAGTAATTCCTCTACCAAGATATCTTAAAGCGTACTTTTCTGCTGCTGCTTCACCATTCTAGTAATACTCAGGGTGTTGGGCCTAGGCAAATTCAAAGCAGCAACCCTTCACATGTCTCTGGTGTAAGTCTCACCATATTCCTGAAAGCATATATGCATGTCTCTGTACCTTTTGCTACTGACACCATATATAACAGAAAAATACAAATAGTTCTATGCCTGTGTTTTACATGTCTTACATCTTCAGATGCATAACATGTATGAGAATACATGTGGAATTACAGACATACCTCACTCAGAAGACCATGCAGGCCTTAAAACTTGAGAGACTGCACTTCTCATTTCAAGCAGACATCAAAAATGATGCGGTATATTTGAAGTGTACCTTTCAAACGACTCATACAAAGTAGCCTAATCAGTAATTCCTCTACCAAGATATCTTAAAGCTTACTTTTCTGCTGCTGCTTCACCATTCTAGTAATACTCAGGGTGTTGGGCCTAGGCAAATACAAAGCAGCAACCCTTCACATGTCTCTGATGTAGGTCTCACCCTATTCCTGAAAGCATACATGCATGTCTCTGTACCTTTTGCTACTGACACTATATATAAAAGAAACATACAGATAGTTGTATGCCTGTGTTTTACATGTCTTGCATCTTCAGATGGATAACACGTATTAGAATACATGTGTGAGTAGAGACACACCTATGACACAAGACCATGCAGGCCTTAAAACTTGAGAGACTGCACTTCCCATTTCAAGCAGACACCGAAAATTATGCGGTATATTTGAAGTGTACCTTTCCAACGACTCATACAAGGTAGCCTAATCAGTAATTCCTCTACAGAGATATCTTAAACTTCACTTTTCTGGTGCAGCTTCACCATTCTAATACTACTCAGGGTATTGGGCCTAGCCAAATACAATGCAGCAACTATTCACGTTTCTCTCTTGTAAGTCTCACTATATTTCTGAAAGCATGTATGCATGTCTCTGTACCTTTCACTAGTGCCATCATATATAAAATGTATAAGACATACCAGATTACATATACAAGTAGAAACATACCTCAATAACAAGTCCATGCACACCTTAAAACTTGATACACTACACTTCCAATTGGAAAGCGATACCTAAAATTATGTGATGTACTTCAATTGTACATTTCCGCACACCAATACAAACTACCATATTCTCTAATCCATCTACCAATGTAAACATACTACTAAGCGCAATCTATTTCAATCATCATTTTAGTACAATAACAAAAATTACAATACACAGCTCTACATTTCATACCTTATTTGTAACTTCACATTTCTAGAATTATTTCAAAAGTTTGAAAATAAAGATTGTCAAATTTAAAAATATCACAACAAAGAGTAAAGCACTACTACATTATTCATAATACACCTCAAAATGTTTTAACTCACCTTTGAAATAGTATTGCTGAATATGAAATTTCAGAAACTCATAAAAGATTTTCTTTTTCACACAACAAATGTAATGCACCCCTCGCAACAAGGTAAAACCAGTAATGGCAAACTTTCCCTCTCTTTCCGCACATGAATAAATCTGAGTAACAAATCAAATTGCTTTCTACATCATTTCAAATTGTGAAACACATTTCTATTGGTTAGACATATTAACCCTTTCTAACTGTCTTCTAAAAGTGCCCAAACTGGTTCTGTAATTCTCTGGAATCGCGACTCCAGCGCGGTGCCGCAGTGTAAAGTCGCGATGGAGCCGCGAATCCATACGGGAGTTCAAAAACCTATTACTAATAATACTAGCATTATTTTTTAAGAAAACACCACTTCTAAACATAGTACTGATTTGGGAAATCTTACTTTAATAACATCACTTATATTTAAAGTTTCTATTTCACATTTTAAATCCACTGTAAAGTTTCAACCCTGCCCCCATTCTGCTGAATCAAAGTTTCCATAGTAACACTTTCTGCAACATTCAATTGTACTGGCAGGTCACAAGTTCAACATATTTTCAAGTTCAGCACAGTAGCTTACGAATGCAAATAGCAGGTATGGTTGACTTTTGGAAAATATTAGCTAATCCTATCTATTGTACCTTTCAAACATTTTATAATAACCAATCAGAAACATGTTTCTTTAGCAAAGTAACATGCATCCTATTTTTGAGTGTACAATGTTCATGAACAGCCAATCAGTTATCTGTTTTTTCAAAAATAGCATCTTGTCCACCATTTTAGAATGCTCTCATTCTACCAACTGACTACCTGAGCTACAGACATCTCTTGATTCTTTCCAGACATCCCTTCAAAATGCTTACAGTATGGATTGTAGGGCACAGCTATGTTTTCTGGTGCAAAAGGTATGCTGAACACAGAGGTATTGACAAAGACCTTGGTTTGCAAAATGTGGATATTAAAATGATTGCACAGAGAGGATTAAAGTGGCAACAATTGATGCCTTTGGTTGAAACCTTTTTGCATCTCCAACCCCCTGACCTCATGATTGTGCGCTGTGGTGACAATGACCTAGGCACATTAACTGGGGTAGGTCTGGAAAAGCTAATCAAGGATACCTTTGCACAATTGATGTTGCTTTTGCCTCAAACTGTCTTTGTATACTCTAATATATACCAAAGACAGAAATAGAAGAGGTCAAATCAATTCTGGCCACAGTCTGAGAAAGCTAGGAAGAATGTCAATAAAGCTGTATCTGCTTACCTCAGAGACCATAGGATGTGCTCCATCTATAAGAACAATTTACGTTTTGATATGGATGACATCTACAGAAGTGATGGAGTTCACTACACAGATGAAGGAAACAGAGTGTTTCTCAACAACCTTAAGCTGTGTATCCGCACTTACATGTAGCTTCAACAAAGTCAGAATGAAAACAAGGGCTCTTTTTAGAGCCACCCTATAACTCAACAGTAAATCTTATTATTTTTTTTTAAACATACATACTTTTAAAAAAAAAATTGGATTTGCGAACCCGTCGCGAATCTGAAAAACAAAAGCATAAATTCAATGTACTACAACACAATACACTATTCAAGTTTATTTTTTTCTTATACATTACTACAAACTCAATGAAATTTAACGTGATTATGAACTTCAATCTCACTAACTCTATAAAAAAAGTTCACAAATACAACAGTACCTTCTAAATTAAATACTATTAAATTATTTATTTAAGGTGAATCTGCGAATCCACCGTGACGTTACATGGGGGGCCGCGCTGAGAGCCGCGATGGGATTGCGACTTCAAAAACGAGAGAGAAAAAAAACGCCCCACATTCATTACTCGGTCTCTGTCCCAGGGACCCCATCCCCCAGGGCAAACCGCCATGTTGGAGACAGCGGGGGGAGCCCCAATGCCCCCGTGATCCCTGCCGGCTCCCTGCCTCCTGCAGGAGCCGGCATTGCTTTTGGACAAGGGGAGCTGCTAAAATGCAGTTCACCTTGTCCAAAAGCAATTCGCTTCGCTTCATGCAAGCGAGAACAGGTTTCCTGTCAGGGCGGGAGCAGTGCTCCCGCCCTGTCATTGCCAACTGCAATGTCCCCGGGGTGCGCACCCCAGGACATTGATGATGCCGGCCCAGGGGGGTGGCGGTCCCCATGGCCAAGGAGGGCTCCTGGAGGGGGGCCGCATGGCCCCCCTCTCATCATGATTGAAGCCCCGGGAGGTGGTGGTCCCCAGGGGCTGGGGTTCCGCAACAGACCCCCACCCTTAATTCAAAGTATGCCACGGGGAGGTGGTGGTCCCCGGGGCAGTGTGGGGAGGTGAGGGAGCCCCTCCCCACACTTTGTAAATTGAATTTAAGCCCCGGGGAGGTGGCGGTCCCCGGGGCAGCATGGGGGGCAGGAGCCCCCCCACGCATTTTATATTAAAAGCCCTGGGGAGGTGGCAGTCCCTGGGGCTGCGGGAGGGCCGTGTGTCCTGCACATTAATAACCAAGCCCCGGGGAGGTGGCGGCCCCTGGGGCTGCAGGGGGCCCCGCATCACAATTAGAAAATTGCCCCGGGACCTGGTCCACCCGGGGGCTTAAAAGCAACGAAGCACGAAAGCCAGCGCTTTGTTTTTTTAAAAAGATTTCGGCAGGATTTGCGCATCCGGCACGATTCTGCCCGAAAATATATTTTTTTAAATGCTTTTCTTGGCTCTGGGGGTCCCTGTTGGACCCCCTGACCAGGCCTAGGGGGTCAGGGTGTTTCTACCCTGCCCCCTTTTCTTTTTTTTTGATCATTTTCTTCCCTTTTTTCTTGTGACTCGATTTTAACGAGTCACAAGATGGCTGCCAACACTTCTTGGTTTGGAGTGTTGGCAGCCAATCAGAATGAAGCTCGTGCTCGGGAGGGTTCGCGGATCCACCGCGGTCACCAGATATGATTTTTTATTTTTGGAATTTCTCAGGAACTACTGAACAGATTTACACCATTTAACAAAAGGAATGCTTTCTAAACCAAGAGCTACCTTTTTGGCAAATTTGCTGTAATTCCGTTCAGCAGTTCGGGTGGTAGCTTTGTCTAAAGTTTCCTATGGAAATTAACATGGAGAAAACGCGTTTTGGGACCCCACTTTTTTCTCAGCCCCCGCTTGACGAATCACCCCAAAACTTTGAAGACAGGAGCTGACCTGCGTGGGCCATTAGTTTTGAAACTTTCGTGAAGAATCGTCAAATGGCGCCAAAGATATTGGCAAATCAAGAAACGATGTTCCTATGGAAACTAGGTCCTAACTATAACTACCTATATATATCAGTGATGTCATAATGGATGTCGTTGACCATGTCATGAGTGATGTAATATGTGAGGTCTTAAGCGGTGCATTGCGGGGGGCACGAGTTATGGTTAGCTCAGCTAATTATAACTGCTGAATTTTACTGGTTTGTATGAGTGAAACCTGAACCTACTATAACGTCCTTGTCACCTTTGTTTTTTTTCAATAAATTTCTACGTTTTTGTTTTTTTGTTTTTCCGATCTATAACATCCCTATAACCTTTGGTTTTTTCAGTGAATTTTTAAGAGTTTATAAATGCGCATTCCTAGCTATAACGTTCTTGTAAAAAAAAAATATATATATATATATATATATATATATATATATTCCTTTCTGCATAGTCCCGTTTCCTGACTGTTGGGCGCCTCTCTGGTGGTGCGTGTAGAGTACGGCAGGACCAAGCCGTTCCGAATATTGTGGCAATATATATATATATATATGTATATCTCAAAGAAACAGGGGTTTTGGTGCACTGCTAGCGCTAGAAATATCGAAAACAATCTCCCCAAACCCCTTTCCATAAAGGGAGACGGCATTCATAGTCAAGGGAATTCACTTGTTTATTCGTTCAAGACCTGAACCAATAAACAGGTGAATTCCCTTGACTACGAGTGCCGGCTCTCTTTATCGTAAAGGGGTTTGGGGAGATTGTTTTTGATATATATATATATATATATATAAACTGAAATAAACAAAGGTTACCGGGATGTTATAGCTGGGCTCAGATTTCACCATACAAAATCAGTGAAATTCACCAGTTATATTTACCTGAACTAACTATACCTTGCAACCCTGCAGTGCATTGCTTATAACTTCACATATTACATCACTCATGACATGGTCAGTGACATCACTGATGACATTTCAAATGACACTACTGATGACATCATCTAGTGAATGTGAGGGTTTTCTAAGAGTTTATCAGTGTTAAACATATATACTAATATACTACTGAAGTTAAATTAGTATACTAGATGTACTACTAATGAGTGATACTGCTTCTAACATATATTATGTGAGTGGCTGTGTGACTGTATATCTGTGTGTGAGTCGGTATCTGAGTGGCTGTATAGGAGTGGGTGTGTGAGTGGCAGCTTTGGTGAGTGAGTGGGTGTGTCAGTGGCTGTATAGGTGAGTGATTGGCCGTGTAAATGGCTGTATGGGTGGGTGAGTGGGTGGCTGAATGGCTATATAAGTGAGTGAATGGATATGTAAGTGGCTCTATAGGTGTGCTTGTGGAGATTTGAGTGAGTGTTTTTCAAGTGAGTTGGTGTGTGAGTGTGTGTGTGTGAGTGGCCTATATTGGAGAGTAAGTGTGTGTGAATGGCTGTATAGGTGAGTGAAAGGATGTGTGAGTGCTTGTATGGATGTGTGAATGGGTATGTAAGTGATTGTGTGGGTGTGTGATTGAGTGTGAGCAGTTATATGTCTGAGTGAGTGGCTGTGTTGAAGGGCTGTGTGGGTGAGTGAGTGGGTGTTTGAGTGGCTGTATAGGTAAATATGTGGGTGTGTGGGTAGCTGTATGGTGAGTGTGTGGCTGTGTAAATGGTTGTATGGCAGTATGAGTGAGTGGATAGTTGTATGTGTGCTCTATGGATGAGTGAGAGGATGTATAAGTACTTGTATGGGTCTATGAATGGGTATGTGAGTGGTCGTATGGGTGTGTGGGTGGGTGACATGAGTGATGTAATATGTCATAAGCAGTGCATTGCGGGGGCGTAAGTTGTAGTTAGCTCAGGTACCTAATAACTGCTGAATTTCACTGGCTTTGTATGAGTAAACTCTGAGACAGGCTTAACTTTGCAGACAGACTTAACTTAGGAGACAGGTGTGTAAAGCATTTAAAAATACTAATACACTAAATAAGTAAGACACAATACGCAATAAAAATTCAACAACAATTTATAAAAATAGGAAATATGTTTAGGATTAAAATGTCATCAAAATGATAAAAATCCAATGAAGGGAACCGGAGATATCAATTTTTAAAGATTAAAAGTAAAACTAGCAGTTAGAAGCAAATAGTGCTCAAACGATTAAAAAGGTTTTTACTGGATTGGGACAAAGCCATGAGTTCAGGCTGCCTACGATGCATTACTTTTACACTTGCTTCCAGAACGGTTTCTTTATATAGGAAAGTGGCCCACAGCCCTAGCCAAAAGTTCAGAAGTTCTGGGTTGCCTCTTGGGGTCTGGGATTCCAACTCCCACAATGCACCTGATCAATACAAGTAAAATCCAGGTGAAGCTGGTCAGGTGGAATTGTCCTTGTTGGTGATGTTGCAGGTAGCCCTTCCAGCACTATTCTACCTGTTGCTGATCAGAGAGCCCATTTCTTATCCTTTAAGACAGGCAAAGTCCTTTTGTTGTGAAGCCTTGTGAGTGCAGCAGGTGCAGTCATTATGAGTGCAGTCCACGGATCTAGCAGGGCAGTCCTTCTTCATCAGAGGGTTCTGAAGCTCTGGATTGCCTCTTGGGATCTGGGACTACAGTTCCCTCAATGCACCTGGTCAATACAAGTAAATTTCAGGTGAAGCTTGTCAGCTGGAGTTGTCCTTGTTGTTGCTGTATATCCTGTTGTTCACTTTCAGCCCCATTGTATTGCTGCTGTTACTGTTTCAGGAACATCATGGCCAGTGCATGTATTCAGAATGATCAAACCCGAAGACATGTTCGTTTTAGAAGGGCTACAAAATACCCACATTGGAAAAGGTTTCCCCCTGCAAGTAAGACTGCATTAAGACATTTCCTGCGCCTACTCAGAAGTTCACCAAAAAAAAAGAAAGGAAGTGAGACGTGCTTCCAAGATCATGATCAGCGGTCCAGTGTTTCCCAGCGCGTGGAGATCGAAAAGCGAAGGGCGCACGCTCCAGCGAGGAATGCCGCACTTCAACTGGAATCTGTAAAGAGCCGGTAGCGTCTCACCTCAGCGCAGCTTTTCTGAGGAGAATTCATGCCTTTTTCCAAGACTGAGTTAGTGTCTTGGCACAGCGCTTGCGTAGCGCATTCCAAATTAGTGTTTCCGACCTTTCCTGACATCAGTTAGTGTTTTGTCATGGCACGTGTGTTCTCCTGATTTTGACCTATTTCCCTTAACACCAGTCAGTGTAAATAAAGGCGCTGGTGTAAGTAGACTAAGCAGTCAATTATTTCCTAGAAAAATCTCGAGTTTGAGTAGGAATTAATTTAAAAAACTTGCGAGTTAAATTCCAGCAATATCCTCAAGTTAACAGTTGTACTCTTCGTACCAGAATTGCTGAGTCTCCTGTTGGAATCCCAACGAGTTTTCCAGGTAGTGTCTCAACCTGTATGCAAGAATACACTTTCCAGTAGAAGTCAACAACCTGGTAAGAGAAAGACGACTATCTTTTTTTACTCAACAAGAGAACTGTACCAGAAGTAAAGTTGATGTAAGTACAGAAAAGATTCTGATAAGAACTAGTTACAACAAGACATTGTAAAAGCCTTATTCTGTACTAGTAAGAACTCCAACATTTTTACAGAGAGAATTCTTCAGCTTAAGTCCTACAACTATTATATCAGCTGTATAATACAACAGAGAAGCGATTGCCTAAAGTCTATTGGGTAATTAGAGTATAAATAGACATGATATGTTTCAGAGTGTAACTGAAATAGGAAGGTTAATAAGACCTGCTTGTATGACTCTTTATCCTATGCAGGTACAATGTGACAGAGCCCAAAAAGAAGAAGAGAAGGAGGTTGAATAGAAGAACATTATCTCCTCTGCAAGGCAGTCTCTCTTTTATCTACTTCCCTTTCCACCAGGAGATAGTGTCTGTTGGTGGGAGTATTAGTAGAGGGGCTTTGGGTCCATATTCGACTCTTTGGAACTTGATAAAGGTACCTTCTGACATACTGTTGTTATTTCGTGCTCTGTGGTAATTTGCATTTTGATTTCAGCAAGCCAATCCACCTTGCCGCTTGCTTTTCTGCCATTTTGCCACTCCTGCCTCTTGCAACCTGGCACCTAGTGCCCTGCCCAGGACCTACTTGATAGAGGCTCCAGCGTGGACATGCCAACAGCATGCCAAAGGCATGCCAAAGGTAAGCCTGTCTGTGCCTGTCTGTGCCTGGACAGCAACCTGCGCCAGGAGCTCCTGTTCTTCCACCCCGCGTAGCTGTACTGCTTCAGACCTCCGAGCCCTAGATTGAGGGTGCATCAACAACAACTGCTTGCACACATCCCCAAACATCACCAAAGGACCATTCTCCTACCAGCACTGCTGCTTTACTGCAGCACATCAACAACGCCGGAGACACCACAAACCCTACTGCGTCCACCACACTGACCAAGACCGCCACGGCACAACTCAAGTGCATTCTGCTCAACGTACGATTGCTCAGCAAAACTGCCACAGAGATATGGGATACAACCTCATCTCTCACCTGAAACCTACCTCTGGGCTGGATATCACCATTTCCACCACCGAAGGCTACAAGATAACACACCAGGAACAAAGCAACAAAGTCCCTGATGATCTGGGTGTGGATCCATTGATGAAGCAAGCCACAGGTGGTATCTGTGGGTGAAGACCCAAAAACAGATATAAAAATATATTTCCAAGAAATGTGGTGTGGGCACTAACATTATCTGGGTGCCATCTGTACCCTCAATTGTGATATTTGAAACGTCCACGCACACCACAATACAATAGGTGGTATAGAGGATCAATTGGGTGCACCCTCCCTTTTGTGAGTTGGTATTGTGGACCCTCAAAGGCCCCCAAAAAACTTCCAGAGAATAAGGACAGCCCTGCTAGACCCTTGGACTTCAAAAGAGAGCAATGCAATCATAAAGATTGCACCTGCTGCACTCACACGGCTGCACAACAAAAGGACTTTGCTTTCCTTAAAGGATAAGGAGTGGACTCCCTGATCAGCAACAGGTGAAGAGTGCTAGAAGGGATACCCCCAACATCAATCAATCAATCAATGATTTTTAAAGTGCTGCAAATAACCCATGAGAGTCTCAAGGTGCTGGAGTTTCTAATTGCTTTATGCTGATCTGTTCAATCAAACAGCCAGGTCTTGAGTCCTTTCCTTAATTGCCAGAGCGATGAGGCAGTTCTGAGGTACAGGGAAAGGTTGTTCCAACCTCTAGCCACCAGGTGTAAGAATAAGCATCCTCCACTGTTGCCTTGACGGATCCAGGGAGTGCCCATGAGGAAGAGGGAGGAGGTTCGTAGGTGTCTGGTCGGTTGGTGGAAGGGAATGAGTTTGCTGATGTATGCTGGTTCTTCTTTGTGCAGGGCTGTCTATGCATGAGTCAACATCTTGAACTGGCAACTCTTCTGGATCGGGAGCCAGTGTAGCTTCGTGAGGTGGAGTGTGACGTGGGTCCATCTGGGGAGGTCGAGGATGAGTCTTGCTTCTGAGTTTTGTTTTGTATGCAGTCTCTTCAGGGGGCATGCTATGATTTCTTCGTAGAGTGTGTTTCCGTAGTCCAACCTCCTGGTGACGAGGGCCTGTTTGACAGTCCTTCTGGTGTTGACTGGGAGTCACCTGAAGATCTTGTGGAACATGCGCAAGGTGTGAAAGCAGGCAGATGAGACTGTGTTTTCCTGTTTTTTCATAGATAAATTGCCATCCAAGATGATGCTGAGGTTGCGGGCATGGTCTATCATGGCGGGGGATGGGCTGAGATCAGCAGGCCACAATGCATTGTCCCATGGTGAGGTGTTGTTACCAAAGATGAGGACTTCCATCTTGTCTGAACTGAGCTGGAGACAGTTGCCCTTCATCCAAACCGCAACGTTCATCATACATCTGTGGAAGTTGGCTCTGGTCGTGGAGGGGTTTTCTGACAGCGAAAGGATGAGCTGGGTATCGTCGGCATAGGAGATGATATTAAGTCAGTGTAATTTGATGGTGTTGGCCAGAGGGGTCGTGTGCGTGTTGAAAAGGGTGGGGCTGGGGACGATCCTTGTGGAACAATGCAGATAATTTTCTTGGATTCCTTGATGAATGGTGGGAGAAGGATTCTCTGGGTTTTTTCCCGTGAGGTATGAGGCGATCCATTTGAGAGTGTCTCCCTGGATTACGATGTGGTTGAGTCTGTTGATCAGTATGTGATGGGAGATGGTGTTGAAGGCAGCTGATAGGTCGAGGAGGATGAGTGCTTGTGTTTCGCCACTGTCCAGGAGGGCCCTGATGTCATTGGTGGCTGCGATCAAGGCTGTCTCGGTGCTGTGGTTGGCTCATAATTCAGATTGAAAGGGGTCAAGGAGGTTGTTGTGTTCCAGGTGCAAGGTGAGTTGCTGGTTGATTGCCTTCTCAAAAACCTTCGCTGGAAAGGGGAGCAGGGAAATGGGCCGGATGTTCTACCATTCTGCTGGATTGGTGGATGGTTTCTTCAGGAGGGGACTCACTTCAGCATGTTTCTAGTCCTCATTAAAGGAGGTTGAAGTGTTGGAGGTATTCAGGCCTTTTTTGAGTTTGTAGCCAATTCTCTTGCTCCCGAGGTTGAAGATGTGGTGGGGACAGCGGTCCGTGGGTGCTCCAAGTACACAGAGTTCATATGGAGAATATGGGTTGAGGAGTGAGAGGGTCCCAATAGGTCAGCAGGTATTCGGGGTATGTGTTCAAGGGTGTGAGCAGGCTGATGCTGTTGTCAGCGGGGTTTGGGGTTTGAAGATTTCGTAGGAGACTGAGATCTTGTTGTGGAAAAAGTCCAGCAGGGTGTCGCACAGTTCTTAGGGGGGTTGATGTCGTTCTCAGTGGCTGTGGGGTTGGAGAATTCCTCCATGATGGCGAAGAGCTCCTTGCTGTGGTTTTTGCTGGCTTCTATGCAATCTCTTAGGGTGTCCTTCTTAGTTCCTTTCAGAAGGTGTTGGTACTGGTTGAGTCCTATTTTGAAGGTGGCATGGTCTCCTGTCTCTTGGCTGGTGCGCCACTTCCGTTGTAGTTGCTGGCAGTTGCAGTTTGGATTTCAGCTCCGCTGTGAACCAGCTGGCTGTTCTGGCAGGTCCTTTGGATTTGGCTGACTTGGTGGGTGCAAATGTGTTGGCGCTTTCTGTGATGCACTGAAAGAGGTCCTTCACTGCCTGTTCTGGGTTGGATGTTGTGTCAGGGAGGTGGGAGATGAGTAACGGTGGACGGTCAACTCCGGGGGTAGTGGCTCATCTGGATGCCTGTGACAATGTCATTGGCAGCTGTTGTCACTGCCCAGAGCTCATGGGGCTGGTTGAGTGTGTCAGGCCGCAGCAATGCAGAAGAAGATGGCAGCAGCTCGTGCTGCTCTTTATAAGTTAAAACCACATTTGCCATGAGAGTATGATAGCAGTTACGCATGCGCCAATGTATTGCCTCACCGGGCAAGAGTATGACTGAATTTCTTTTTCTGTCCTCACGCCACCTCCAGTGGCTGTCAATAGGGTAAAGGGAGTGAGCATGTGTAGTTGTTAAAGAAGGCAGCCCGTGCACACAGTTTCTGCAAGTGGAGCTAGTGGGCATGGTGCCAGTGTTGCTAGGTCCTGAGATGGTGGAGTGGATACTGTAGTGGTCGGTCTAGGTGAGCTGTGAGATGTGCTTGCACGTGACTCTGTCGCTCGACTTGAAAATTGGGTCAAGTGTGTGCCCTGCGATGTGGGTAGGGTCGGTGGCAAGTTGCTTGAGGTCGATGTTGCTCATGCTTTCCAGGAGGTCGTTGTGTTGGAGTCACTGGTAGTCATCGAGGTGGAAGTTAAGGGCCTGATTCACAGAAGTAATCTGAGACGAAATGAAATGAAATTAAATGAAAATCGATATTTGTAAAGCGCTAACTGTCACTCCGAAGGGAGCATCCTGGCGCTGATACTGAGGTGATATAGCACTCTAAGGGTCTTAGATGAGAGAGAGGCAGAGTTCATCTGTCGCTCCGAAGATCCATGTTTTAGGGCCTTTCTATATTGGGTTTCAGTTTTTTGCATTCTCAGTTGCAGAGGCAGTAGGTTCCAAGCTCTGGTACCTAACACTGCTATAGTTTTACCTCCTTTAGTTTTGCATCGGAAATTGGGAGGTATGAGCAGGTTAGCTGATGAGGACCTGAGAGTTCTGTTTGTAATATAAGGAGTGAAACGAGATGAAAGATATTTTGGTCCTATCTTGAGTGACGCCTTAAAAGTGATTAGAAGAATTTTGAACAGAATTCTCTTATGTAGTGGGAGCCAGTGAAGAGTTCTAAGAGCTGCAGAAGCGGAAGACCTTCGAGGAAGTCTTAAGACAAGCCGTGCTGCTGCGTGTTGGACCACCTGGAGTCTTTTTACTGTTTTTTTGCTAGCTCCTGCCAAGAGGCTGTTGCAGTAGTCAAGACGCGAAAGAATTAACGCGACTGCTACTGATTTCCTTGCTGCAAGAGGGAGTAAGTCAAAGAATTTTCTCAGGGATCTTATAATACTGAAGCAGGTCCCTGCTACCTTCACTGCATGTGGTTGGAAGGTGAGTGCGGAATCAAACTGCACTCCCAGATTTCTTGCCACTTTCACAGTCTCAGGCGGGAGTGGAGTTCCCTCTGGCCACCAATCGCTTGGTAAAAATGAGACTTCTTTCCCTATCGGTAGGATCTCGGTCTTGCTAGTGTTGCACCTAAGGTGGTTGTCCTTCATCCACTGAAGGACCTCGGTCAAACATCTTTTAAAATTAAGTTCTGGGTCCTTAGAGTTCCGATCGAGAGATAGTATCATCTGGGTATCGTCTGCGTAGGAGGTGACTTCGATCCCGTATGATGAGATCAGTGAGATAAGAGGGGTCATATAAACGTTGAACAACAATGGGCTCAATGAGAACCCCTGAGGCACCCCGCTGTGATGGTCCGTTCGACAGATAAAAAAGTTCCCAGCGACACGGCTTGCTTGCGATTAGAGAGGAAGGATTTTATCCATTCTAAAGCGGTATTTAAGATGCCGCTAGAACTGAGTCTTAATAGAAGGATGCTGTGTGATATAGTGTCAAACGCGGCCGATAGGTCGAGTAGGATCAACACAGCCTTCCTTCCTCTGTCTGCTATAGTTTTTAAAGTTTCTGTAATTTCCAAAAGTGCAGACTCAGTGGAGTGTTTGGGGCGGAAGCCGGATTGTTGTGGGTGAAGAATGTTTGCTGTCTCAATAAAGTTGGATAATTCTTTATGGACAAACTTTTCTGTGATTTTGCCTAAGGCGGGGAGCAGAGAGATAGGACGAAGATTGGAGAGTACTGCTGAATCAACATTTGGTTTCTTTTTAGGGGTTTCACTATTGCTAATTTCCAGTCCTCAGGCACAATCCCTGTTCTTAAAGATGAGTTAACAATCTGATTTATAACTGGATTAATTGTGTCTACGATTCGGTGGAGGATTATGGGAGGACAAGCATCCAGGGGAGAGCCTGATTTGCATGCTAGAATTGCCTCTCGAGTTTGATCCAGTGACACTGGTTTAAATGAACATATGGAGTCTTTAGTGGCTTCTGGTTCGTGCTCAGGTACGGCATATTTGGTCAGGTCTGGGTCCAAGGTGAAGTCCTTTTTAATATTCATAATCTTTTCTTCAAAATAGAGTGATATTTGATCACATGATCTCTGGGATGGGGTTTTTGCAGTGCTTTAGGATTGGTATAGGACTGTACGACTGAAAAAATGATTTTTTGGTCTAGATTAGCTCCTAATATTTTATTTGAATAGTATTCTTTTTTGGCTAGTTTAATCTGCATGTGGTAAAGTTTTCTGCTTACTTTATACGCTTGTTTTTCTGCTACGTTATAGCTTCTTCTCCATTTCCGCTCTTGTTGTTTGCAATGGAGGTGTGTTTGTTTGAGAGTAGGCGTAAACCAAGGGGTTTGCTGGGGTGTTTTATTTCCATCATTTTTTTCTGATTTTAACTTGTGTGATAAGTTCATCACTAACAGTGGTCATCCAGTTATGGAAGAGGCGTGAGTCTGCTGTAGTATATCCTGTCAGAGTAGGCACTAAGGCCTGTGCAGTAGTAGCCAGCTTAGGATTATGTACTAGTTGTGTCCAATTACTCTTGGGCTGCATGCTAATTGGTTGTTTGTCTCGATAATTTGTCAAAGGGATCTTTAACGTGAAGGGCACGAAATTGTGGTCTGACCAAATTTGAGGGATGGGTTGGTCGGTAGAGAGGAGAGTAAAATTGGAGCAGATCCCATCAAGTGTATGGCCAGCTCGATGTGTAGAAGCATCTACCATCTGGATTAGCCCTAACATTTCTGTTATTTGGAGGAAATTATCTACGCTTGGTTCTTTTTTATCTTCTAGGTGTAGGTTGAAGTCACCTAATAATGTAAAATTTGCATATCGAAGTAAAAGGTGACTTAAGGTGTCCCCTAGCGATTCAGTGAATGTGGTGCTAGTACCTGGTGGCCGATAGATCAGGCCTCCTGAGAAGGATACCGAGGCATTTAATGAGATGCAGAATCCAAGACTTTCTGCTCCCTTAAGCGTATCTATTTCAAAGTTTGTACAGTCAAATGTGTCTCTGAGAATAATGGCCAAACCCCCTCCTCTGGTGTCTTCTCTGTCATTTCTACAGATCGAGTACAGTGGTGGTAGGGCTATCGCGATGTCTGGGTTACACCAGTCTTTCAGCCAGGTCTCAGTAATAAATAGGAAGTCTAGTTGATGTTCTATTATCAAGTCTCTAATGTCTTGACTGTGTTTGCACATAGAGCGGGCATTTATCAATCCCCCTTTTATTTGGACAGTGTTGATGGGTGAAGCTGATTTGTGTTCGCCCGTTGCTATAGGTATTTCTAATTTGCAATGGTGGCATGAACAGATCCCTTTCAACTTCTCCGGTGCTATCCGGCAGTTGCCTGATCCCCCTTTATTGAGAGTTTTTAGTACTGCAGACGTATAAACCAGTCCATGACCACTTTGAGCAGGAATACCTGCACTAGTCGCGGTCTTGGCGCGGACGGGCGCAGACGGGCTTGCCTTAGGCGCGCCAGCGGCGCGCCCGCTGCGCGCGTCCGCTGCGCACGTCCGGCCCAGCATATGATTAAATAGCTGGCCGGGCGCGGGAAAAGACTGTGGTCGGAGATCCCTACCGGAAATGAGGTAGACAAAGCCGGGGGGCGTGTCCACTTCCCTCCGATCAATCGGCTAGTGCCGCGTCGGACCGGGGAAGTGGAAACAGCAGAATTCAAGACAGGAAATGCAGGTAAAAAATGCTACAGTGCAAAGCTGCTATTTACATACGAGTTTAAAAAATAGAGTGTAGGATCAAATAGAAAACACGTTCAAAATGAAAAAATAAAAGTCAAGAAGCTATTTAAAAAATACGTTTAAAAAAGACGTTTTAAAAGGTATGTTTAAAAGAGAAGGCTAAAGTGCAGTGCTCGTTTTCAAGTAAGAAGTCTAACTTTACGAATTTTGGTATTCACAAAGGGCATTTACGAGTAGTAAAGTTAGACTTTTGGTCTAAGTTTGGTCTAAACTTAGACCAAAAGTCTAACTTTACTACTCGTAAATGCCCTTTGTGAATACCGAAAGTCGTAAAGTTAGACTTTCGTCTCAGATTACTTCTGTGAATCAGGCCCTAAGATCCCCTAGGAAGATGTAGTGCTCAGAGTCAATGGCGATCGGGGTGATGAGTTCAGGGATGGCACTGCAGAAACTGGGGTGTGGTCCTGGTGGTCTGTAGGTGAGGGTGCCTCTGATGGTGCTTTTTCCAGCTGTGTTGAGGTAGAATTTGAGATGCTTTATATCGAGGTTGAGTCATCTAAGTAGGTTGTGCAGCGGATGGTGTCCTTGCAGATGACGACAATTCCACCTCTGTGTTTGTTTGTTCGGTTGTGGGGTGTTATCTTGTAGCCTTCGGGGGTGGTGATGGTGATGTCCAGTGCAAAAGCGGGGTTTAGCCAGCTCTCTGTGAGGAAGATGACATTTGGGGGGAGAGATTGTGTACCAGATCTCCATGGCTTGTGTGCCGAGTGATCATGCGTTGAGTAGAATGTATGGGAGTTGTGCCTTGGCGGTCTCGGTCAGCGTGGTGGACGAAGTCATGTTTGCTGAGTCTCTGGCATTTTTGGTTGCTTCAGAGTTGCAGGTGAAGCAGCAGTGCTGGGAGGAGAATAGTCCTCTGCTGGTGTGTGGGGATGTGCGGAAGCATTTGTTGTTTTTGATGTGCCCAGGATCCAGTACTCGGAGGTCTTCGGTGGTATAGCTACACGGGGTGGGAGAAGCAGAGCTCCTGTCGCTGGGCGTTGTCCAGGTGCTGATGGACTTACCTTTGACGTGCCATTGGTGCGGCCATGCTGCAGCCTCCCTTGGGACCTGGCTGGAGGGTGGAGGAAGGGGTGCTAGGTGGGGGGCTGCAAGAGGTGGGAGTGGCGAAATGGCAGGAAAGCAAACGGAGAGGTAGACAGTCTCGCTGAAAACAAAATGCAAATTACAGAAGAGCACAAAATAACAACAATAACATCAGTAATGCAATGGGGGTAAAATGTGTTCTATTGGAGGAACAGATGCAACAGGTGGTGGTGGAGGTGCTGACAAGAGAGGAAGAAGTAAATGGTGTTGCAGTAACCAAAGAAGTGTTCTCTGCCGATGTTTTTGGTTTAGACTCTTCTATTGCCTTCTGATGTCTTTCTTCCACATGCACCAACCTGGTGGAATGAATTGCCCAAAAGTGTTTTCTCATTCCTGTGGTACCAAACAAGTATTGTTTCACTTTCCCACTGAAAATAATTTTATTGCATAGGTTGCGAGTATAAAGTTTTGAACAATCCAGGTGGCAATGAAAAACAAAACCCATACAATGGATTCCTATAATTTATTCTTCCAATCCACCTCTGCTTCCTCCTCTTGAAACACGCAGGATCATCTTCTTCAGCTATTGCAGTTCAGCAAATGTTCAGTGATGGCTTCAGAACAAAAGATATTCCCTCAGCCAAAGCAACTTTCTCCTTTGAAGATATCAAATTGAATGGGGCTAAAGGGTATACACTTCCTGTTTCCTACTATTGACAGAGTTATAACCCAATGTAGTGCTGTTTTGCGAAAGCACTGTGGTAATATCTCAGTCCTATTGCGGTACCCATATACTTCACAACCTACAGCTGCAATACCCACACATTTACCACTAAAAAACATGACTAGCCATGAAACCCTGAATCCATATCTTAACTAAAAAATATTTCTGTGGTGTAAATATCATGAAACTTTTTTACAGAGGTACTGCAGTACTTTCGAGGAAGCACAAGTGAAAGCAAAATGATAATGCAGTGCAGACGACGCTGAAGTTCATAATGAACTTTAACCTTTCTCAAAAGTGCTGCAGTAATAAAAAAATTCAAAAAACATACAAATTCAATTATAAATACAAAGGTTTAATATTAGTTATAGTTAGGAAAATGTAATTTATTATTTCTATACAAAACCAACTTAAACTACTCAAACCTTAGAAATTGAAAAGTTATAGTTATAACTTAAATTTATAATTTACACCCCAAGTAAAACATACTATAACTAGTGTACTTCCATACACAGCCAAACTAAATTAACTATAACTCATGCCTTCCACATGCTCTGGTTATGCCCTTTCATATTATAGCATTTTACATTATAGCATTCATAACAACACTCATGACATCTCAAATGACATAATTGATAAGAACACCGTGCATGGTAGAGGGCCAAGATATAGTTAATTTAGTCTTGCTAGCAAGTATGGGCAGCTAGTGCCTTAAGGCTATGGGGCTACGCCCCCATTCTTTTGTGGCCTCTCAGTTTAAACATTTATCTAAACAAATTTTAGAATAAAGCCTTTTGGTGACAGCTTTCTGTCTGCCCTAAACCGACTGAAATTCAGGCACTTTCACAAGCTCCACTGTGTCTGTGTGAGCACCTGAGCATGTGGCTGACAATGGGCTTCAGAGCAGACAGGCTTACCCAGACAGAGCCCTTATGTTTTCCAAAGCGCAGGTGACGTACCTTGCTTATGTCCTCCTCCATCACAAGCACCGATTGAAACCAGCCTTGGGCGTTTTACCATCAAGCCCTGGTTTCAAAACACTCCGCATCACTCAGCTGCTGTTTATTTTACCCCTTTCTATTCTAAAAGGGTGGGAGGAAACCAGCAAGCCTTATTGACCACACCCCATTCTATGACGAAATAAGAAAGGGTGGGTAAAGAAGCACATGAACTGACTTCACAGACCTTACATTCTTATTTTAGTAAAAAAGTATGGGAAGTTACTGGAAATTCCCTCACTGCATCCCAGGAAGCAGGAGAAGAGTGGAGCTGAAAGTATATAAAAAATAACTTCATCCAGCACTTGTGTCAAAGACAAGTGTGTGACTTGACGGGACCTCAAGCCATACACATGCCATGATCGGAGTAGAGCACTGCCTGAAAAAGCACACACAAGTAAGCTGGAGCCTCTATTATATAGTTGGAGTTTTATAGAAATTAAGTGAAAAACTATTCTGTACTGAGCCTCTTCTGTCCCTTCCCCTCCCTGACTTTTTTCACAAGTGCTGCTGTCTCTGTATAGCAGCAAGTGGTAGCTGCCTTGTTTTTATGACTAATGATGCTTGGTTTATTTTCGCTGCAATATTGATTACATGTCCCACTTCACATTAAACAGATATAAACTGCAGGTGAAATAAAATAATCATTAACAAAAATACTAAGTGTAGCTCTCAATTAGTGACACTCTTGTTACCGATGGATGAGACTGTGCACATTTGTGTGTTGCAGGGTGGTTTTTACACCAGCTTAATTTGAGCAGGGGTGCTCTATCTAAAATAAGGAAACACACGTGTGAGAGCAGGAACTGAGTCAGAGTGGCACTTTATTAAAGAACAATTTTAAACAATGAATGTCAAAGGCACAATGTTAATCAAAAATAGCATTGTGTAATCTAGAAGATAACAAGTTTCAGAGACACCTTCCTAGATGGAAAAGTTAATCATGCAATTTTGTAAGTTTACAAATCACGGCAATGCAGAGGAGAGAGAAAGAGACAATTTCAAAATATAATAAGCATTATAGCCTCAGCCAAAGCCAAAGATGCTAGAGAAGATGGCTGAGGGGGCACACACGTCATGACCCATGGGGTCACTTGTGCGAGGTAGTCCGTCGAATGGACTGAAGAGCAGATCATTTATCCTCTTTTAATGAGGAACTATTGACCACAGAATCACAACATTATCAGGTGCTTTGACCGCAGAACATGACGCACTTTGGTCACTTCTCAGAAATATTAGGAAAACAGAAGTGACACTACATTACAAAAGTTTACCAAAAGGTCACTTGATGTTTGACTGTAAATCATAATGAAATTGAACATTTATCGAACATGATTTGCGTCACTTCTCGGAAACTTTTTATAAGAAAGCAGAAGAATACAAAAGGTGGAAAGTCCCAGTTGGCCCAGTCTGCCCCCACTCCTATTCTTGGCCAATTTTGTTCTCCTAAATGACAGACATATCCTGCTATTGCTACATCTTGATGTTCAGAAAGATGTCATAGGAGAGATACATCTGAGTATACAGGAGGGCTTGGGGCCTACTGACGCTCAATGCAGTGTGGACAATTTTAACACAACCCTGTCTATGGGCTGGCAGGGACAATTGAGACGCTTATGCTTCAGATGTGGACAGAATGGGCCTAGGGCACTATATGGTAAAAACTAGACCCTGCTTCATGTGTCAATGGATTAGTGGGTGATTGCAGGGGTTGACAGAGTGGTCGGGAATGTGATTTGGGTTACTGGCAGTGAATAGCTTAATGTGCATGAGTGAACGTGAGTGGGTAGGTGAAAAAAGGCAGTGTGTGAGTGTGAATGAATTGTTGAATTCAGGTGGTTTAGTAAGTGAATGAAAGTAAATGGGTAGGGCAATGTGCGAAGGTTAAGGTAGCAGGATGAAAGTGTGTCCGAGTACCAAGGAGAGACTGGGATGTAGCATGCAGCCCTCAATAAACCTTGCTAATAAATAAAAAGACAACAGTGAAGGAGTGAGTAAATGAACTGAAATCAGTGTGGGTGAATAAGAATGTATGTGGGTGGGATCAAAATATGATAATAATGATTGGTTCCTCAAAGGAATCGGGTCAGTCACAGTCACTTGCCTCCTAGCCATATCTGAAACATTAGTGGACTGATATAGTCACTGTTCTCCTTGTTTGTATTTCTGCCGCACCACTATTTGCAATCGCCAGACACCACTGCAACATTGTATGCGGAGGTGTGCCAGTTATAGTACGTGTTGCTCGGGGAGCAAATTATAACTTTAAGTTATAACTAAAACTTTTCAATTTCTAAGGTTTATATAGTTTAACTTGGTTTTGTATAGAAATAACAAATGTAGTATATATTTTTGTGGATATAATATATGTTTTAATAGTACTAAATTTAAAATATTTCAAATCATCTTATTAATATACTGTAAAATATATATTTTTCATTAATTAGGTCTTACTATATATATATACACACAATTTCTATAAATACACATATATTATGTGTTTGTATGAATATGTTATATTATATACTTTGCAATTTATTAATTTTATATATGATAACATTTAACATTTGCATTTTTTTCATAAGTATAGGAACACAATATTGTGGTAAACAATATTTTTGACAATATATTTTTGTCAACAATATTGTTTAGCATATTATTGTGTCATTGACCCAGGTCCTTAAGGCTCATAGTGCAGCGTGCATGGTATTTAAATTGTTGGACATGTGTACTTTAGTTTTACATGTTCTTAAAGTTAATAATTCCTAAAGTTGGTTTTCACTATAGCAAGGCTAACTCTCCCATAGACTAACAAGGGGTTACCTTATCACCCCTAATAAGTGAAAACTTCAGTTTGGGAATAGATAGAGAAATACTTGTTTCACTCATTTGGATTGTAATTTAAAATCCTCTCTAAGGGCAAAGTCAGATTTTAACTTACTATTCTGAAGATGCCACTTTCAGAAAGTTGTCATTTTCCTGTCTAAACCAAATGTTCCTTTCTCCGAAATTCCAATGTAACATGACAACACAACACAGACAGGCAGCGGCAGACATGGGCTCTCTGCTTCCGTCCGCCTCCTCGGTGCGGCAAGCCGCCCGTTAGTGTTGCGGTCTCTGGGGCTGACCCTGACTCTCAGGCTCGGGTTGCCTGCAGTTCTTCAGCAGCTTCCCCTGCTCTTTGGGCAGGCTGAGGCTTCGGCGTCTGGTGTTGTCGTGTTGCTGTATAGTGTCTTGGTGGTGCGGTGCGTTGCGCGGCCACCCCTAGCCTGGGGCTCGCTGCCTGGGGTGGGTAAGCATGTCCTCATCACAGGTTGCGACAGCGGGTTAGGGTTGGCGCTGGCAAAACACCTTCATGCCATTGGGTTTACTGTGGTCACAGGGTGTCTGCTGAAGGATAAAAATTGGGGTGGAGCAACAGAGTTGGAAAACTTAAACCCAGACGGCATGAAAGTTCTGCAGTTGAATGTGTGCAGTGAAGAACAAGTCACTCAAGCAGTGGAGTTTGTAACTGAAAACCTGAAGGAACCTGAGAAAGGCCTGTGGGGTGTAGTAAACAATGCTGGAGTGTCCACTTTTGGAGAAGTGGAAATTACTAATTTAGAAAAGTACAAGGAAGTGACTGATGTATATTTGTGGGGAACAGTACGCGTAACCAAAGCTTTCCTGCCACTTATTCGCAGAGCGAAAGGTCAGGTTGTCAACATGACAAGCATGCTTGGAAGAATGGGCAGCCCATCTCGCTCTTGCTACTGCATATCCAATTATGGCGTCCAGGCCTTCTCCAATTGCCTACGTCAGGAAATGTACCGCTGGGGAGTCAAAGTGATTGTCGTTGAGCTGGGTAACTTCATTGGGGACACTGGCATTCTGACGCGGGAAGGAGTGGAAGCTCGCGCTGAAGAAATATGGAGGAAAGCCAGCAAAAGTGTGCGAGAGGACTATGGGAAATCGTACTTCTCTCGTCGCATGATTTTAATGCAAGCCTTTGTGAACAGTGGAATTAAAGACATGTCTCTTGTTATCAATGACCTCACGGATGCTCTCATTTCGAAGCTGCCTTACACGCGATGCTTCCCCTCCGATACTTACTGGAGGATTAGGAACCAGATCATGAGCCACTTGCCTGCAGCAATCGCTGACCGGATTTATATTTACTGAGAAAAACTACATTGTTAGTCATGTCAATCAATCAACCAATCAGTACTTGTAAAGCACAGTTTATCACCTGTGAGGGTTTCCAGGCTCTCAAATGCTGGACTTAGTTAAAAAGCCAGATCTTGAGTCTCTTCCTGAAGTGGACACATTTTTGTTGATTGTTGTGTAAAGTTATCTTGTAGAAAAGAAATGGCTTGGGTTTCCCAATAAGTTTCCTACAGTGGTCTTCTGTGTTTGATAATCTTACTGTTGTGTAGGCAAGTTGTATTTGGCTGTACAATTTTATATATATCACTAACTAAATAAAATTGCTCTTTTTAATGTAATTTCCAAATATTTACTTGCAGAGGATCCAGTTTTGCATGCACAGATTCTTGAACTGCGGTAGCATGCTTTGTTTACTAGTATGTGAATTTTTTGCTTTCAATGACAGCCATGGTTTTAATCTTAAAAGTAAATCATTTTTACTTTATTTTTGGCATGTAGTTGGTGCTTGGCCAGCTGCTTGGAGAGGGACTGGGTTTGAATCTCTGTCTTGACACTTGAAGGAACATTGTGCCATTCAGGGCAAATCACTTAATCTTCTTGTGTCTAAAAAAAATTGTAAGTATGTCTAATGTAATTGTGTAGTTCAAAGATGTAATCTTCATTTCATTTTCATGATCCTGTATAGTCTCCCAGAATCCATGAATTAGAGTGCAAGCAAAAAACAAATAAAAGGTCTGGCTTTAATTTGCCAATACACGTAAAAAAGAAATAAAAAATATTACTGTAATAGCTCTGCGTGGTGGGATATGTATTCCCTCCAGACAGGGGACAAAGGGGCCTTTGCTGTCTTCAGCTCTAGCTTGGATGACCACCTGCACCCCCTCTTGGCAGTACTTTGGGCACTGCAGAGGGGAGGCCAAACTATCAAGGCCAGTAAGTGTCAGATATGTCAGGGATCCATTGTGTACTTGAGACATCAAGTCCATGGGGGGAAAGTACAGCCACTCCAGCCCAAGATACAAATCATCCTGGCTTGGGAGCCTCCTAAGACCCAGACTGAGGTGAGAGACTGCTTAGGCCTCTGGAGATATTACAGGAGATTTGTTAAGGGATATAGGCACTATTATTGCTCCTTTAACAGAGCAGACTTCTAAGAAGCAGCTTAAAAAGTTGATCTAGACAGAGGTGTGCCAGTAAACATTTGACACCTTGAAGGAGGGCCTGTGCACAGAACTAATGCCAAAGCATTCATAGAGCAGACAGATGAATCAGTGTGTGATATTGGGTCTGTCCTCACAGCTGAATGATGATGGTTTGAATTAACCTGTAGTCTTCATCAACAAAACGTTTCTTCTCAGGGAACAGAGGTGTAGTGCAATAGAATGGGAAGCATTCACAGTGCTCTGTAGAAGTTGAGAACATACTTGTTGTTCACTCACTTCCATATTCAGACAGACCATAGTCTCCTCAAATGCAGATGAGGGTGAGAGTCCTAAACTGTTGATGTGGTCTATCTCCCTATAGGGAATGGATTTTACCATGCCAATGCTGATGGTCTTTCCAGATTTTTTCACCTTAACTATGAGAACTCCCATGAGGGTGGGAAGTTCTCCCTGACATCTGCTGGGGGGACACGTTAGTCCTGATATCCTTGGTGTGGCATTCCCTCAGACCTTTTTATTTCAATATCCTGGTTTTATTGGACCCGTTTTTATGGTTATTAGAAGTTCACTTGAACTCTGTGCACTTTACTCCTGCTAACCAGAGGTAAAGTGCTAGTGCTCTCTCCCTTAAACATGATAGCACTGTTAGACACCTAATTGACACATTTAATTCACCGATAAAGTCCCTAGTAAATGTACTACATGTACACAGGGTATGTAAATGAAATGCTTCTCTTGGGCAGCAGCACTTATTGTGCCACTCACTAAAGAAGTCCTGTAAAGCGTGCCTAAGTCCTGCCACCGAACCCTGTAGTGCAGTTTTAAACTAACATTTCGACCTGGCAAAATAAACCTTTTATCTGGCCTAAACATTCTTATGTAATACTTTTAAGTAGCCGCGGCCGGTGCAGGTAAGAGCGGTGGGGCAGGGTGGGGGGGTTTCAACATACGACCACGAGGGAAAATTAAATAAATAATTAATTTTCCCTCGTGGTCGTATGTCGAAATCCCCCCCCACTGGGCCCCACCGCTCTTACCTGCGCACACCGCGGCCGCTTATAAGCCACCACTAAGTAGGCCCTAAAGACTCATAAGGCAGGGTGCCTGGTATTTAAAAGGGGAACGGTTAGACAACGGGGGAATTCCCCATACACAGTCTGGCACAGGATATAAAAATGGCATCCTCGAACACCTCATCAGAACACTCTGGAACTGTGTGGAATATTGAGAAGAATGACTGCCCTTCTGTTTAAAGAAGGAAGACTGGACCTGCTTGCCTTGAACCCAGAGTCCCTAGAAGTGAATCCAAGGGTCAGTTGACTGACCTTCTATGTGAGATACAGCAACAAAACAAGCTTCCAGAGCCTTCCCTGCAACTGCCCAGCTCACCAGCAACAACTGTATCTGCTTGAGCCCTGCCGCTGGCCTCTGCTGGAGTGACTCCTGACCCAAAGAAGTGCCCCACCAGGTCATGCACCCATGTCTGGCATCACAGTTGTTAGAAATGGGGGTCTCTAGTTAGCAGAGGTAGGTACCTTTGTCCAAATAGGGACCCTTGCTTCTAGTCAGGGTAAGGGGGATACACTTCTAAAATAACCCTTGCTAACCCCCTTGGTAGCTTGACACGAGCAGACAGGCTTATCTCAGAGGCAGTGTGTAAAGCATTTGTGAACACCTTAATTAATACAGTGAAAACACTACAAATGGACACCACACCAGTTTAGAAAAATAAGTCATCTTTATCTAAACCAAAACAAGACCAAACGACAAAAATCCACAATACAGTAATAAAAATATGACTTTCAGATGGTAGAAATAATTCAGTTCAAAGCAAATTCCAGATGCGACACTTTTCCCACAAAGTACCTGGGATGCGTCACGCAAACAAACAAAATGGGCCGCAGGGAAGGTGATGCGTAGGTTCCTTACACTCAGGGAAGGTGATGCGTTGGTTCCTTACTGCTGCGCAGGGGAGGTGATGCGTCAATTCCTTACCGGAGAGGAGGTGATGCGTCGGTTTCTTACAGCGTGGGGAGGTGATGCATCGGTTTCTTACTGCGTCCCCCAACGATGCGACAAACTTAGTGCCTCAATGCGATGCGACGATCCGGTACGATGCGTGGATTCTTCCAGCTCCCAGCGGAAAACGTCTCTAGTGGTCCAAAAAAGCAGCAGGCACCTCTTTGCAGGTTGGAATTCCCAGCAAGGGAATTCAGGGAAGCTGGTGGTAAAGTCTTTACGTCCCTGAGACTTCAGAACAGCCCTTGGAGATCTTTTCTTCAAGCAGGTGACAAAGCAAACAGCAAAGTCCTTTTTCTTTTTTCCTTGGTAGCAAGCAGCCACTGCAGGCCAACCCCAGACAGCAAAAAGCACAGGGCCAGTATTCCTCCTCAGCTTATCCGGCTCTTCTCCTTGACAAAGGTTCCTCTTGATTTCCCAGAAGTGATCTAAAGTCTGGGGTCTGGGCCCCTCTTTTTATACCCAAAAATCCTCTGTTCTCTGAAGGCAGAGAGCGTCTGTACCAGCCAAAACCAGTTCTGTGGGGCACTTTGCAAGTGCATAACAACCTCCATTGTCAGTGTGAGCCCTGGCTCCAGACACACCACAGGGGGAAGGAGCCGTCATTGTGGAAGGCAGGCACAGCCCTATTCAGGTGAAGGTGCTACTCCTCCCACTACTCCAAATGCAGACCAAGCATATTCAGCCCAGCTTTACTTTTCTATCTTGTTCCTAGGGTCAGTTATGTTTATAGGATGTTATAAACAAACTCCCCATTCTGTCCTATGGGAACAGATAGCCTTGCAATAGTGAAAAACGAAATTGGCAGTATTTCACTATCAGGACATTCCACAGACATCAGGGCATGTCTTACCTTTCACATACAATGCACCCCGCCCACAGGGGTACCTTGGGCCTACCTTATGTAGACAAGGGAAGGTTTAGCGACTGGCAAGTGTGTGCACTTGCCAAGTCGACATGACAGTCCCAGACTGCACACAGGCCTGAGTCACATTTTACAAGCTGCTTCTGTGGGTGGCACAATCAGTGCTGCAAGCCCATCAGCAGCATTTGATTTACAGGCCCTGGGCACACGTAGTGCACTGTACTAGGGTCTGACAAGTAAATCAAATAAGCCAATAATGGAATCACTAATCCATAACAATAATTTACAAAGGGAGCACTTGCACTTTGGCACTGAACAGCAGTGGCAAAGTGCCCAAAGCATCTAGACCAGCAAAAATGGAGTCCAACACACAGCAAAACACAGGAGGTAAATGGTGCCAGGTCTAACACGTGTCCCCTCCAGCTGAAATGTGGGGAGAACTACCCACCCTCTTGGGAGTTCTCTTCACTAAGGCGGAAAAATCTGGACAGACCATCAGCATTGGCGTGTTCTGTACCAGGGCTGTGTTCCACCGTAAAGTCCATTACCTGTAGGGAAATGGACCACCTCAACAGCTTTTGATTCTCACCCTTCATTTGAATCAACCATCTGAGGGGCCTGTGGTCTGTCTCAACAAGGAAGTGAGTCCCAAATAACCCTGGGCGTAGTTCGCGAAGTAGCGCTACGCGAAGCTACGCAAAGTGCACTTCGCACTACGCGAGCTACGCGTAGCACTACGCGAACTGCGTAGTGCGCTGTTCGCGATGATTGCACAGTGCCAGATGCTTGTCCGCACTGTGCAATCATTGAAAACGGCATCTTGCACAGTGCGAGCTGTCTTTTACTGCCGCTCGAGTAAATTTTTACTCGAGCGGCAGCTTTCTCAACGCGGACTGGTAGTTTATCATCGCGAGCGGTCGCGAGCATACGCGACCACTTGCAATGAGAAACCTGACCTCCCCGCGTTGAGAATCTCACCGGGAGGTTTATTTTCCACGCTCGCGATCGGCAACTTGATGTTGCTGATCGCGAACGAGGAAAAAGTCTCGCCGGGATGTCATTTTGCTTGCTCGCTGTCGCCAACTTGACGTTGAGGACCGCGAGCAAGCAAAAAATTACCACTACGCTACGCTACGTGTGTTTGCACTGTGCTACATGCAATTCGCGTAGTGCGAAGTAGCGCAAACTTCGCAAACTACGCGAGCGTAGCGTAGTGCTTTGCCCAGGGTTAGTCCCAAACAAGTATGGTCTCAGCTTCTTCAGCGCCCAGACCACAGCAAATGCCTCAAGCTCAATCGCACTCCACCTCTGTTCCCGTGGAAGTAACCTCCTACTAATGAAGGCTACAGGTTGGTCCAGGCCCTCCTCATTTAGCTGTGAGAGCACAGCCCCCACACCGTGCTCTGAAGCATCTGTCTGCACAATTAACTCTTCTGAGAAGTTGGGTGCCTTAAGCACGGGCACTGTGCACATGGCAGATTTCAGGGCATCAAAAGCCTTCTGGCAGGCGTCAGTCCAATTCTCTTTCCTGGGCTGCTTCCTGGAAGTCAGCTCTGTCAAGGGGGCAACAATGGTGCCATACCACTTGACAAATCTCCTGTAATACCCTGTGAGTCCTAAAAAGGCTCTCACCTCTGAGTCTTTGGGGGTTCCCAAGCCAGAATGGTATCAATCTTGGGCTGTAGGGGCACCACCTGGCCGCTCCCTACCTGGTGTCCCAAGTACACCACTGAACCCTGCCCGATCTGGCCCTTGCTTGCCTTGATCGTGAGGCCTGCCCTCCGCAGTGCCTTCAACACTTCCCAGAGGTGATGCAGATGTTCCTCCCAAGTGGCACTGAACACTGCAATGTCATCCAGGTAGGCGGCACTGAAATCTTCCAGCCCAACCAATACCTGGTTGACCAACCTCTGAAAGGTGGCAGGGGCATTCTTCATCCCAAAGGGCATCACCCGGAATTGGTAGTGCCCATCTGGTGTGGAGAATTTTGACCTCTCTCTTGCCCCATCAGTTAAGGCGATCTGCCAGTACCCAGACGTTAGGTCAAACGTACTGAGGTACCGGGCAGCCCCCAACCGATTGATGAGCTCATCAGCTCAGGGGATGGGGTGCATGTCAGTCCTGGTGACTGAATTGAGCCCTCGGTAGTCCACACAGAACCGGAGTTCTGGTGTGGTACCGGGTGCGGCAGCCTTCGGGACCAAGACCACTGGGCCGGCCCAAGGCCTGTTTGAGGGCTCAATCACCCCTAGCACTAACATCTTGGAGACCTCCTCCTTGATGCAAGCTCTGACCCTGTCTGTCACTTGGTAAATCTTATGTTTTACTGGAGGACTGTCCCCAATGTCCACATCATGGACGCACCACTGAGTGACACCAGGGGTCAGGAAGAACAGGTCAGCAAACTGTCCCAACAGTTGGCGACAGTCACTCTGCTGTTCAGGGCTCAGGGCGGTAGAGAGGATCACACCGTCCACAGGCCCATCTTGCTCCTTTGCAGACAGGAGGTCAGGAAGAGGCTCAGTCTCCTCTTCCATCCCAGCATCTGTTGCTAGGAGCATGCTCACTTCGGACCTCTCCAAGTGGGGCTTCAGGCGGTACACATGTAGGACCCGCAAAGGGTTCCTAGGAGACTGCAAGTCCACCAAGTAGGTGACGTCTCTCTTGCGCTCCACCACCTCAAATGGTCCGGTCCACTTATCCTGGAGCGCACAAGGCTACACTGGGGCCATGACCCAAACCTTCTGTCCAGGTTGAAACTCGATCAGAGTGGCATTCTGATCATACCAGCGTTTTATTTCCTCCTGGCTGGCTTCCAGGTTCGCCTGAGCGAGTTGCCTGAAGCGCTTAGTCTGGTTTCTGAAGGCGCGCATGTAGCTATATACATCCTGGGGAGGTTTACTGGGAGCTTTCTCCCAGCCTTCTTTCACCAGACTCAGAGGTCCTCTTACAGGATGGCTGTACAGCAGCTCAAAGGGACTGAACCCTAAGGACTTCTGGGGCACCTCTCTGTAAGCAAACAGAAGGCATGGTAAGAGGACGTCCCACTTACGCCTCATGGGCTCACCAAGACCCATAATCATGCCTTTCAAGGTCCGGTTGAATCTCTCAACCAGCCCATTACCTTGGGGGTGGTAAGGAGTGGTGAACTTATAGGTTACACCGCACTCTTGCCACAGGGACTTCATATACTTAAGTATGAAGTTGGTACCCCGGTCGGACACCACCTCTCTGGGGAACCCCACACGGGAGAAAACCCCCATCAACGCACGACCCACCACAGGGGCCGTCACAGTCCAGAGAGGGATGGCTTCTGGGTACCGGGTGGCATGGTCCACCAAGACCAGGATAAACCTGTTGCCCATAGCTGTCTTGGGATCCAGAGGCCCCACAATGTCAATACCCACCCTCTCAAAGGGGGTGCTGACTACAGGGAAAGGTTGGAGAGGAGCCTTACACTTCCTCCCACTCTTACCACTTGCCTGGCAAGTCTGGCAAGACCTACAGTGAGCATCAGAATGCTTGCTCATTTGGGGCTAGTAAAAGTGGGTGACAAGCCTCTCAAAGGTCTTATCCTGCCCCAAATGCCCTGCCAAATGCACATCATGAGCCAGACCCAGTAGGAAGGCTCTGAAGCGCTGGGGTACCACCAGCACACGGGCTGACCCAGGCTCAGCAACCTTAGGCTTGCTTTGCAGGAGACCATTCTCCCAGTATATCCAATGTGATCCGGACTGATCACCTGCTGCCTGGTTTGCAGCCTGCTGCCACAAACCAATGAGAGAAGGGCATGTCTGCTGCTCCTGACAGAACTCTTCCCTGGTGGGCCCTCCTTCTTGCTGCCAATGGGTCAGCTCAGGCAGGTGCCCAAGTTCAGCTACTTGTTCCCCTTTAGGCTCCAGGGCATACCCTCAGTGTCTACCTTCTCCTGGACCACGGGAACCCCTGCCTCTTCTCTTCCCGGCAGGCACCTGGGCCACTCTTTCAGGCTCCAGGTCCTCTTGAATGCCATTACTGGCTGCCATTGACCGAGTGGTCACACACGCCCACTCAGGCAGACCCAACATCACCAAATGAGACCTTTGCTCCACCTTCGCCCAAGGGGAGCTCTCCAAATCATTGCCTAGCAGACAGTCAACAGGCATGGCTGGCCTCACAGCTACTCTCAAGGTACCTGAGACCACCTCACTCAAAGGGAATCTGTGCCACTTTGCAGAGGCACTCTGAATTGTCAGCGGCAACTACTGGGTAGAATCTGTTGGGGAACACCTGCTCTTCAGACACCAGCGCATAACTGATCTGACTCTGACGGACGAGGATGTCTCTTTTCAATGCCCATGATCGCCTCGGCGGCTTCCTTAAAATTTCACTTCAACCGGCTGGTGAAGATATATATTTTTTAGACCACAACCCACTGGTGTGAGTCTGAGGTGTCGGCTGACACCTCCATGCAATTTGCTTCAGGTTGGATGCCCAATTACTAGGATCCACAGTCAGCGGCTGTCATCCCCCCCGTCCTGATGAAGACCCGCTCCTGATGCCTAATAAGCTGCACATTTGCCAAGGGTCAAAACGTCGACGTTACTGTCTCTATTAGTCCACGCAATCTCCCTGACTTGAACAGGAAACTATAATTAGAGTTGGGGCTTTATGCATTTATTTTTGGACTTGACAAATAAGTATTTCTCCTTTGTATGTATATGTCATTTATGTCACCTATGTACAGCACTTTGTCACGTATCACCACCAGTCACTAAATGTACACCGTAGTTAATTGTATTTTCGCCGTATGTGTATTACGTCACAGACAGCCATCTCCTTGATTTATATATGTATGAATACGAAGTAAAGAATTTCATCTTTTGCATAATCAAGTTGTTCCCTTTGGTGTGTTACTTGGAAATATGACTAGGACGAATATCGTTTAGTGTATTCAATACCTTGTACAAATCAATTGTCCTACCCGACAGAACCAATTGTTTTTTAAACTGACAGCTGTCACACTGGCTCCGGTGTCTCTCAGAGCCTCCACACTATGGCCATTGATGGTCACCCACTGCCTGTACTTTTTAGTGCTATCAGGCAGATGAGTCCTTGGGACCATCTCACTGTCTCCTAAAGAGACCAGGGACATCTCTGCGGGACCCCACCCACCTTGGGCACCCGACTCCTCCCCCAAGGCTACACTAGCCAGTTCCCGGGGCGGTGCACCAGTGGTTGCGGTGGTAACCAGTTTGGGACACTTAGGATCCCCCCGGAAGTGGCCCACCTGACCACAACTAAAACAGGTCTTGGGACCCCTCTGAACAGGCTTACCTGTCGGGACCCATGGTTTCTTTTCAGTGGGAGGCTGGGAACCCTTACCTTGGTTCCCTTGGGGATTACTTTGGGGTCCTTTTTGGAACTCCTTTTGTTTACCCTTGTCCCCCCCGCTCTTCTGCTGGGGACCCTGCCCACCTTTGGTGGAGTCTCCCACATGACCTTTGTGGACCCTGGTACTGACCCAGCGGTCCGCCTCCACAGCAAGCTTCCTGGGGTCAGTCAGCTTACTATCAATCAGGTGCTGGCGTAGCTCTGGAAAACAACTACTAGACAAGTGCTCCCATGCAACCAAATCATAGAGCCCCTGCAAATCAGTTACCTTGCTACCCTTCACCCATCCATCCAGTGCTCTGCAAAAATAAGATGCATATTCAACCCAAGTACTGGAGTCCAGCTTCTTACAGTTTCTAAATTTCTGCCTATAAAGCTCTGGGGTCAACCCATACCTGGCTATCAAGGCTTCCTTCATGGGGGCATAGGACATCTGATCCTCAGTGGTCAAATCTAGCAATGTCTCCCTTCCTTTACTGACAAAGCGGGCCCACAACCCAGCTCCCCAATGTCTCTCAGGGACTCTGTGGGACCTCATTGCTACCTCATAGGCCTTGAACCACTGACCAATGGCCTCCTGCTTTGTAAAATCCTTAATAACGTCCTTGGGGATGTATACTTTCCCTTCTACAAGCCCGGATGGTGTGCTGCCACCAGAGGGAGTGATCTCTAGACTCTTTGCTTTCATTTCCAACTCCCTCAACACTCTTTCATGCTCTAAAAGCATCTTTTTCTCTTCCATTGCTAACCTCTTATTCTCCAACTCCAATTTCTTATTCTCTATGTCAGAATGGCTCCCCAGCTTGAGCCTAGCAAGCTCCAACTCATGCACTCTGCTTTTCTCCCTGTCCTCCAACTCTTCTGGATACAGACCCCTTGAAGACACACTGCTGCCTTCCCTGGGAGGCACCCCCCCTCCAGTTAGGCCCACTAGCCCATACTGCTGCCCTTCTAAATTCTCCCCCTCCACCATAGGCTCCTCGGTCTGCCCACTGGCATTCCTTGCTTCCAACCAGGCCCTCAGCGCCTTTTGAAATTCCTCTTTTCTGGTGAGGCCTTTCATGGAGATTTTAAATTTTGTGAAGATGGATTTAAGTTGTGGCACAGTGTAGGTATCAACTCTTTCCTCTTCAAATTCGATATCCACAGATGCAAGTGATGCTTGTTTACTCATGGTGACAATTGCAGTTCTCAAGATGCAAAAAGATTCCAAGGAAAAAAAAATTCTGCCAAAATGTATGTGGTCGCGTAATGGTCAGCACTCACTAGTAGTGTACACCAATCACTGTATGTAAATCACAAATGCAAGTCCAGGATCCCACCGCTGCCACCAATGTTAGAAATGGGGGGCTATAGTTGGTAGAGGTAGGAACCTTTGTCCGAAAAGGGACCCTTGCTTCTAGTCAGGGTAAGGGGGATACGCTCCTAAAATAACCCCTGCTCACCCCCTTGGTAGCTTGGCACAAGCAGACAAGCTTATCTCAGAGGCAGTGTGTAAAGCATCAGTGAACACATACAGTAATACAGTGAAAACACTACAAATGGACACCACACCAGTTTAGAAAAATAAGCAATCTTTATCTAAACCAAAACAAGACCAAACGACAAAAATCCACAATACAGTAATAAAAATATGGCTTTCAGATGGTAGAAATAGTTCAGTTCAAAGCAAATTGCAGATGCCACACTTTTCACACAAAGTACCTGGGATACGTCGCGCAAACAAACAAAATGGGCCGCAGGGAAGGTGATGCATTGGTTCCTTACACTCAGGGAAGGTGATGCGTTGGTTCCTTGATCCGGGGGAGGTGATGCATCGGTTCCTTACTGCTATGCAGGGGAGGTGATGCGTCGGTTCCTTACCGGAGAGGAGGTGATGCGTCAGTTTCTTACTGCGTGGGGAGGTGATGCGTCAGTTTCTTACTGTGTCCCCCAACGATGCAACAAACTTGGCACCTCGATGCGAGGCGACGATCCGGGACGATGCGTGGATTCTTCCAGCTCCCAGC
This sequence comes from Calotriton arnoldi, assembly GCA_963921515.1. Classification (NCBI taxonomy): domain Eukaryota; kingdom Metazoa; phylum Chordata; class Amphibia; order Caudata; family Salamandridae; genus Calotriton; species Calotriton arnoldi. The sequence goes on along the minus strand of CAWUFW010001017.1, from coordinate 2,905,747 downwards.
GGAAAACAGTCTCTAGAGGTCCAAAACAGCAGCAGGCACCTTTTTGCTGGTTGGAATTCCCATCAGGGAATTCAGGGGAGCTGGTGGTGAAGTCTTTGTGTCCCTGAGACTTCAGAACAGGAGGCAAGCTCAGTTTCAAGCCCTTGGAGATCTTTTCTTCAAGCAGGTGACAAAGCAAACAGCAAAGTCCTTTTTCTCCTTTCCTTGGCAGCAAGCAGACACTGCAGGCCAACCCCAGACAGCAAACAGCACAGGGGCAGTATTCCTCCTCAGCTTATCCGGCTCTTCTCCTTGGCAAAGGTTCCTCTTGATTTCCCAGAAGTGATCTAAAGTCTGGGATCTGGGCCCCTCTTTTTATACCCAAAAATCCTTTGTTCTATGAAGGCAGAGAGTGTCTGTACCTAGTCCCAAAACCAGTTCTGTGGGGCACCTCCATTGTCAGTGTGAGCCCTGGCTCCAGACACACCACAGGGGGGCGAAGTCGTCATTGTGGAAGGCAGGCACAGCCCTATTCAGGTGAAGGTGCTACTCCTCCGACCACTCCAAATGCAGCCCAAGCCTATTCAGCCCAGCCCTGACTCATCAGACTTCTGGAGCCGCTGCCCCCCTCCAGCCCCTGTCATCCAAAAGCCAGACATGCAATACACAAACCTAGCAGAGGCACACTGGATGGTTAGGCAAGAAAATACCTACTTTCTAAAAGTGGTATTTTCAAACACAGAATGTAAAAATCACCCTCACTAAAAGATGCACTTTAACATTCTGAGTTCAGGCATACTAAACTTTACTTTTCAATCTTGTTCCTAGGGTCAGTTATGTTTATAAGATGTTATAAACAAACTCCCCATTCTGTCCTATGGGAACAGATAGCCTTGCAATAGTGAAAAACGAAATTGGCAGTATTTCACTATCGGGACATGCCACACACATCAGGGCATGTCCTACCTTTCACATACAATGCACCCTGCCCACAGGGGTACCTTGGGCCTACCTTAGGGGTGACTAATATGTAGAAAAGGGAAGGTTTAGGGACTGGCAAGTGTGTGCACTTGCCAAGTCCACATGGCAGTCCCAGACTGCACACAGCCTCTGCAATGGCAGGCCTGAGTCACATTTTACAAGCTGCTTCTGTGGGTGGCACAATCAGTGCTGCACGCCCAACAGCAGCATTTGATTTACAGGCCCTGGGCACACATAGTGCACTGTACTAGGGTCTGACAAGTCAATCAAATAAGCCAATAATGGAATCACTAATCCACAACAATAATTTACAAAGAGAGCACTTGCACTTTGGCACTGAACAGCAGTGGCAAAGTGCCCAAAGCATCTAGACCAGCAAAAATAGAGTCCAACACACAGCAAAACACAGGAGGTAAGGCAAAAAGGAAGGGAGACCCACGCCAATGGTGCCAGGTCTAACAACAGTCTACTACTCCTACTCTAAAACTGAAATACAGGTGAAAATCCAAAGGATTTCGGCTATTCATGAGGATGAGTGGACTATTCATGTCAGCAGCGACTGCCCATTTCTGCTGCCAATGCGAAGTTCTGATAGAGACCTGTTTTTCACATCAGCAGCGATCACCTTGCAGCCCCAGCCAAAACGAAGCTCTAACCAAGGCTCCTCGCGTGGACTTGGAATGAAAGCAGGTAAACTCTTCCCCGGGATGAACCTGGTCCCTGTATCCAACCTGTGATAAATTGCGATTTGCCTGAACTTGTGACTTTGACCTGGTCCAACACAACCAGATAGCTGTGAAGGCGCTTTGTGCTTCTGGGCACTATTTACACCTGAAGCTTTAAAAATTCATAACTCCTGTTCTACTGATTGGATTTTGCTTGTTTTGGGTTTTTACTTTATTACTATTTGAGTGCCGCGTAAAATCTTTACACATTACTTCTAAGTTAAGCCTGGTTGCTTTTGCGCCAAGCTACCAGAGGGTTAACTACATTTTTATTTAGAGACTTTCCTGGTTCACTCTGACAACTACTGCGTTTATTACATGAGTGGGTCTCCCACCCATCTCAAGTAATAACCAATTTCTCACTCAGTTGAAGCACTTTTTCTATGTTGTATGGCAATAAATGGTAAATGAACAGCTAAGGTTGGGTTTGTGCGTGATATAATTTGCAGGGACATATTTAAGAAAGTCAGAGGTTCATACGATTGTTTATAGCGAAAAACGCGGTAAATGTTTTTTCACTGACTACTCTGGACTGTAATTTGCTTCAAAAAAACGTATGCATGTAGGCTACAGACGTATTTTTTACATGAAGTAACATGTCAATGTTTGCTTTTGAGAAACTAAGATAATATATTAAAAGCATATTAATTTAAAAAAATGAAAATCAGCTATAGGTGAATTAATCAGTCGATGCGAGAATTCAGTCAGCTAGTCGTTATGTTGAGGACAGTAAAAGCAAATAAGCATACTGCTGCTTTGTCCGTTTAGTCATTTTGTAATGATAGCTTTTGCTGAGTGCATGAAATGATGCAACATTCATCTCTATATTGCTAGTGACAGCAGCACCTGTTTTTTTCTGCAGAACAAGATCACAGAATTTTTTTATTCTTCTGCCGTAAACAGCAGTCATAACACCGAGGGTGAAGGAAAATGCCTCATTACAGTTAGCTTCCCTTACTTAAATCTGCTTTCAAGGCTGAATGCTAATGTTGTCTCTATTGGGTTTGCATATTGGGTTTGCATTGCATCTGATATGCTGCATAACAGCGGGAGTTCTTCTCTGTACGCTTATCAAGCATAACTTGTAAAAGTATCTTCTTCTTCTTCCCTGTAAGCTCTAGACAAGATGTATATGTCTTCCCTGGAAACAGAGAACACAGAAGAGCTACAGTAAAGCAAAGTTATGCCAGACATCATTCTTAACAAAAACATTTACAACTTGCTAATCCTGATAACTGTTGATAGAAAATCTTCATTTTAAATGTATCTTCATTTTAAATGAATTCACAAGCCTAGTGGTCTACTAGATGTTTTATTTAACAAATCATCAAATCGTGACACTCCGATCAGGATAACCATCAAGGGACCTTCAACCCATGAAATGTTGGATAAATCCATTTCAATCCATTTCAATCAATCAACCAAACAATCGATATTTGTATAGCGCAGCTCCGTCACCACTAGGGGTCTCTGGGCCCTGAGGATGCTGTGTCTCTGTCAAAAAGCCAGGTCTTGAGTCACTTTCTGAAGTCTGCCAGGGAAGGTGCTGTTCGGAGGTGGACGGGAAGATCGTTCCGGGTCTTGGCGGCAATGTAGGAGAAGGAGTGTCCCCTCTATGGCTGCGACGGATGCAGGGGTTGTGGGGGAGGGCCAGTAAGGAGGAGAACATGAGTCTGTAGGGTTGATGGAATTTCAGTCTATAGTTGATGTAGAATGGACCTTGATTGTAGAGGGCTTTGTAGGTGTTTGTGAGGATCTTGAACTGGCATCTCTTCTGGATGGGGAGCCAGTGGAGGTTTCTGAGGTGGGGGTCATGTGTGACCGTTTGGGAAGGTCTAGAATGAGTCTGGCTGCCACGTTGTGTATGGTCCTTAGTCTTCTGAGGTACCGGGTAGAGATACCAGCGTAGAGAGAGTTGCCATATTCAAGGCGGCTGGTGGCGAGGGCCTGAGTGATGGCTTTTCTGGTGTTGATAGGAATCCATCTGAAGATTCTGCTGAGCATGCGACGAGTGTGGAAGGAGGAGGAGGCGACTGCATTGACTTGTCGTCTCATGGTCAGATGTCTGTAGAGGATGATCCCTAGGATGCGTGCATGGTCTGTTGTTGTTGGTCCAAGTTCAGCTAGCCACCAACTGTGGTCCCAGACAGAGGTGTTGTTCCCAAAGATCAGTACTTCTGTCTTGTTGGAGTTCAGTCTGAGGCAGTTGTCTCTCATCCAGTTGGCTGCAGTGGTCATGACATTGGTGAAGTTGGTTTTCACATTGGTGGCCTCCTCGGTGAGTAAGAGGATGAATTGAGTGTCATCTGCGTACAAGATTATGTTGATGCTGTGGGCTCTGATGACATCTGCGAGGGGGGTCATGCAAATGTTGATTAGGGTGGGCTAAGTGACGATCCTTGGGATACGCTGCTTATAATGTCTTTGGGTGAGGAGATGAAGGGAGGTAGCCGGGTACTCTGTGTGCATCCTGTAAGGAAGGAGGCGATCCATTTAAGGGCATCTTGTTGTATTACGATGCTGAAGAGCCTGTTGAGGAGGGTGTTGTGGGTGAAATTTTTGAACGCCGCGAAGAGGTCGAGAAGAATCAGGGCCACAGTTTCTCAGCGGTCGAGGTGAGTTCTGATGTGATCTGTGGCAGCAATCAGCATGGTCTCCGTGCTGTGGTTGGCACAAAATCCTGATTGTGAGGTATCCAGTAGGTGGCTCTGTTCCAGGAATCCGGTGAGATGTTGGTTGGTGGATTTCTTGAGTACTTTGGCTGGGTAGGGGAGCAGGGAAATTGGTTGATAATTTTTCAGATCGCCTGGGTCGGCGGAGGTATTCCTAGGAGGGGTCTGATTTCTGCGTGTCTCCATCTGTCTGGGAAGGTTGCTGTGTTTCTGGAGGTGTTGAGGACACTGGTTAGTTCAATGCATTTCATCTCAATCTCAGTGCACATCCCGATCAGGAAAAGGCAATGGTGCAAAAAGAAAATAAAACAAAGAAAGAGCTAAGTTGTGGTGGGAATGTGACTCAAAATAGACAAAAACTATCTTGTCTGGCAACTCCTACAGACATCCAGTGAGGATGCTTGGGAACGAAGGGAGAGGCAGATAACTAGTCATCGGGAGAGGAATCTTCCCCTGAAAAGTATTGCCATGGTCCTTAACTCTGTCCTGAAATCTCACTCTGACGTATAGTCAAAAAGGGCAAGAGAGCAGTAGCCTAAATCAAGGCTGCTAGAACCGAAGACCGATTAGGAGAAAATAGCACACCTAAATAGTTGTATGCACACACCACTTCATCAATAGTTCATTAATGAACCAACTGGGTATTTTTTATAGTGTCTTCTGCAATATCATAAATTCACTTTTGCTGAGGTTTATTTTAAGGATAAAAGGTATAGAGTGAGTCCATAACGCCATAAAAAATGAGAATTTTTTACTGTCATAGCCTAAGCATTGCTGTTCCTAGAGATCCAATAACTGAATATTATTTATGTCAAAATAATTATATAATACAGTTAATTGTTTGACATAACACATACAATACATGAGAAACTAGTGCTAATAATTAAATGCGGTACTTGCCGGTGCCCGACCTCCAGCGGGAGCCGGAATTGCTCATGCACATAGGCAGAAGGCAAAAATGCTACTCCTTCTGTGCAGGAGCAATTCTTTCATCTGTTTTCCTGCCCGCTTAATAGCGGGGAGGGAAACAGATGAAAAGTCTGCTGCCAGCGGGTAGGAGCAGTTTTCCCTGTCAAAGCTCCCACCAAGAGAGAGCAAACAGCTATGTCCCAGGGGTGGGCACCCTGGAATATAGGAAGCCGGTCCTGAGGAGTGGCGGTAACTAGGGCCATTAATGGCTCCAGGAGGGTGGGCCACGCTGCCCTCCTCCTTTCTTCTTACAAGGTCACCCCAGGGAGGTGGTGGTCCCTGGGGCTGTAAATGGCCCGGGAGAGGCTGCACGGGCCCCCTCCCCATTAAATTTAAGTCATGGCCCCAGGGACTTGGTGGTCCCCGGGGCCCTCAAAGGCTATGGAGGCGGGTCCATGCAGCCACCTCAATTTTTTTTTTTTACAAAGCCCTGTGGAGGTGGTGGTCCCCAGGGCTCCTAAAAAAGCCTCAGGAGGGGGGCGTGGCCTCCCTCCAGTTAAATGAATATTGGCCTACCCCAGGGAGGTGGCGATCCATGGGGAGGGGGGGCTGCATGTACCTCCACCCCAATATATATATATATATATATAGATATATATATATATATATATATACATATGTATATTACCTACTGGCGGTCACCAGTAGGTAGTTATAGTTAGGACGTGTTTAATTAGGAAAAGCGTTTTTGAATTTGCCAATATCTTTGGCGCCGTTTGACGAATCTTCGCAAATTTTCAAAACTAATGGGGCGCTTCGGTTAGCTCCGGTCTTGAAAGTTTCGGGGTGATTCGTCAAGCGGGGACCGAGAAAAAAGGGGGGTCCCAAAATGCGGTTTCTCCATGTTAATTTCAGTAGGAAGCTTTTGTTGCAGCTACAGCCCGAACTGCTGAACGGAATTGCACCAAATTTGGCAGAAAGGTAGCTCTTGGTCCAGAGTGCACTCTTTTTGTTAAATGATGTAAATCTGTTCAGTAGTTCCTGAGAAATTAATATATTTAGAAATATTAGTAACTGGTGACCACTGTGGATCCGCAAACCCTCCCGATCTCGAGCTTGACTCTGATTGGTTGCCAACACTTCAAACCAGGAAGTATTGGCAGCCATCTTGTGACTTGGTTGAACCGAGTCACAAGAAAAAAGGAAAAAAGAAGAAAAGGGGGCAGGGTAGAAACACCCTGACCCCTAGGCCTCCTCAGGGTTCCCACAGGGACCCCGAGGGACAAAAAAAACATTTTTTTAAATATTTTTGGCGAGATTCGATTAGGGTCCGCGAATCCTGCCAAAATATTTTTTTTAAAACAAAGTGCGGTCTCCCGCGCTTCATTTAATTAAGCCACCGGGTGGGTCAGGTCCTGGGGGCATTGCTAAAATGTGATGCGGGGACAGCTACCATGGGGCAAATTGAATGATATGTGGGGGGCACACAACCCCCCTGCAGCCCTGGGGACTGCCACCTCCCTGGGACTTTTTGTTAATAAAACAACAAGGGGGGGCTCCTGCCCCCCACGCTGCCCTGGGGACCACCACCTCCCTGGGGCATTTTTGTTAATTAAGGGTGGGGAGCCTCCATGCTATAGCAAACTTCTGCTTCGCTACATTGAAGTGAAGCAGAATTGCTTTTTGGCAAAGGGAGCTGCATGTCAGCAGCTCCCTTTGCCCAAAAGCAATGCCGGCTCCCGCAGGAGGCGGGAAGCCGGCAAGGACCACGGGGGCATTGGGGCTCCCCCTGTGGTGACCACAAAGAGGCCAAGCCCCGGGGGATGGGGTCCCCGGGGCCCAAAATGGACTGGGAGGGGGGCACTTGGCCTCCCTCCATTTAAAAAAAATTGAATGGCCAGGTTCTGGGTGATGGGGTCCCTGAGGCCGAAATTGGCCTGGGGAGGGGCCGTGGGGCCTCCCTCCATTAAAATAAATTTTAAAAATGGGTAAGCCCTGGGGTATTGGGGTCCCGGGCTGAAAGTGGCTGGGGAGGGGGACGCTCGGCCCCCCTGCCTCTTTAAAAAAAAAAATTAAAAAAAAATTGCCGGGCCCCGGGGATAGGGTCCCCAGGGTGTAATCGGCATCGGGAGGGTAACCGCACGGCCCCCTCCCTTTTCATTTTTTTTTTTTTTTAAATGGCTCAGGCCTCGGGGTATTGAGTCCCTGGGGCCCAAAAGGCTCAAGGGAAGGGGGCCAACACAGCCCCCATTCTTAAAATAAAATTTTAAAAAAGAAACCAGCAACTCGCCGGAGGCCCCGCCCCCTCCCTGCACGACTCTGCAAACAAGACTCCAGGCGCGCTCTGGGTGGGGGATTACGTACCCTTCGATCCTAAGGGTCCTTTGGGCCCAACTAGCCCACCAGGTACCTCCAGTAAGCCCCACACAGTGGGATTGCTGAGAGGTGGTCCGAAGCCATGCCCCTTTTTACAACACTATGCAAATGTGCCTCTTGGCACACTGCTGGTAGGCTATGAGGTCCCCTTGTGTCCTGAGGCCTTCAGGACTAAATTGGACTTCATCCCCCAAGCAGCAGTGCACCAGGAGGCACATTTGCAGAGTGGTGTAAAAAGGGGGCGTGGCCTCTGACCACTCTCAGCAATCCAGCTGTGTGGGGCTTACTGGAGGTAACAGGAGGGCTAGTTGGCCCCCAGGGAACTCCATGAGGCAAGGGGACTTCATACCCCAACCAAGAGCGCACCAGGAGGCGCGTTTGCAGAGTGGTGGGCAAAGGGGGCATGGCCTGCTATGAGAACTTAGCAATCCTGCTGTGTGGGACTTACTGGAGGTAATAGGAGGGGTAGTTAGCCCCAAGGATGTTCTTGGGGGCCAACTACCCCTCCTGTTACCTCCAGTAAGTCCAACACAATGGGATTGCTAAGAGGTGTTCGAAGGCCACACCCCCCTTTCTCTGCAAACGCGCCTCCTGGCAAACTACTGGTTGGGGGATGAAGTCCACTTTACTCCTGAGGGATTTTGGGGGCCAAGAAGCCCTCCTGGTACCTCCTGTGAGTCCTACGCAGCAGAATTCCTGAGTGCTGGTTGGAGGCCCAGCCCCCTTTTTCCTCCACTCTGCAAACGCGACTACCAGTTAAAGAAGTATTTGCATTGTAATAGGTCTCACTTTTGCAAGAGTTAGAGCTATTGGCGCTGTAAATGTAAAAGTTTTTTACTAATGTTTTTTGGAGTGGAGTGGATGTAAGTTGTGCGTAGTGGAATTATGTGGTATGTTGTGCAGTGAAATTATGTGGATAGAAAGTATGTGGTATTTAGTGTATAGGAATTATGAAGAATGGGATTATGTGTTATGGAGAGTAATTATGTGGTATGGTATTCTGTGCTGTGGAGTGGTAACCTTAGGTTCAGTCTTCCTCATTTCCATAGAAGCTACACTATAAGACAAAAAAAAGAAGGAAGCACTGAGGAGCACTTCTAGTCAGATGTATGAGCAGGGCCACTGGAATTATGCAACTGTTCGGCTGCACCAGTTTTCGCATAATTATACATTCTCTTCCAGGGGATCCTCAATAGTCATAAGCACTTAATATTCCCGCCCATGTGCGGGGACCCCGGAAAAAATAAAAAATATATATGAAAAACATATATATACAGCTCTATATATATATACATATATCATTTTTTCTCATACCAATGCAGCCCCCCAAATAGGAGGCTAAACAATGCCATAATAAATAACTGCTTTTGTAAACACACAATGAATATATATATAGACCACAGGAGGGCAAGTATCACTTGAACACTTTTTAATGAGTAGAACTCATGAAAACTGCAAAAGAGCAGGCATTATTAGCCTACAGGCTGCATTGTAAACCAATAGCATAGAAAATGAAAGCAATTGTACAAAAAACTGGCATCGTGCCTTTAAGGCAGCCATGACCCCTAGCTTCCCATCATGCCTCAGGGGTGACAGTTAGGTCAGTTTTTTTTCTTTCCGGCTCCTTCAGTCAGGACCCTGGAATACACAGCTTTTACTTTTTGACTTTTTAGTCAGAAAAATCATTTCTAATTCTAGTATTCTACTCTTCACTCGACGTCTTTTTGGCTTTAGAGTGAAGCACTTCAATTTTTTAGACAGAAAAAGCTTTATTTTCTATCAGAATGCCTTCCCTTTTTGACACCTGCCCTTCCTGTGGCCAAAAGAAGGCTAGGACTGACACACATTCAGTGTGTATTCTCTGCCTCCCTGATTCTCACTCTCCAGAGACCTGTCAGCATTGTAAGAAGCTGTCCAGGAGAACCATCAAGGAAAGGGAGAGAATCCGGTTGTATGGGCTCTCTGAAAGAGGTAGGTCTCCAGTGAGACAAAAGAAGTAGAGAGCAAGATCGACGTCAAGAAGCAAGATTCCAATCTGTTCGCCGTCGGCGTCGTGATCGGCGTCGAACCTTCCAGCGGCAAAGAAGCAGGCGACGTCGAAGTCTTCGACGGTGCAGGCGCACCAATCAAGCCAAGACCGAAGACCGTTCCAACGTCGAGTCAGATATCGGAGCCTCCGTTGATGTCAACCCGGCGACGATCAACGTCGAGGAATAGGTCTCCGCCAGCGTTGGCTGAACGTTCGGCATCGAGATATGATGCTCCATCGTCGCCGTCTCGCAGGCGATCGACGTCGAGGCACAGGTGTCCATCTATTCATAAACGGTCGACGTCAAGGCTTAGGACTCCGCCTCCGTCGTCGAGAAGGGGATCGACATCGAAGCACGTTGAGATATGGGTCGCTGGCGAAGAGGCACTCAGCGTCGAGGCAGAGGTCCCCGCCGGCCTCTTCCCGTAGCCAACCGGTGTCGAGGCACAGGACTCCGTCGGCGTCACCACATAGACGTTCGACGTCGAGGCTATCGCCTCCGCCTTCAGGCAAGAAACGATCAACGTCGAGACGCAGAGATTGTTCGACATCGAGACACAGATCTTGGTCGGTGACCATTTCGTCATCTCCATCAACAGTGCCGAGGGCAGAATCTCCAGCGCTGGGTCATGCAGAGACTCCTCGTTCGACGTCAAGACACTCTCGCCAGTCGGTGTCAACCCATCATACTGTCTCAAGACACTCATCGTCATCACACTCAAGCTCACCGGAGGTGGCTATCTCAACGTCGAGTAGTCCAGCTCCTTCTCCAGTACGACCTCGGCCACCTGTATCTCCTGCACGGGAGGAAAGGTAGGGAACTCCGTTTATTCACCTATCTCCTAGATGGATGTTACCTCTGCATCACTGGCAGAAGTCTCGGACGGTGCAAGCTGGAGACAATCCGGACTATTCCAGTCCTTTGCACAGGTCTCCTCTAGCCCGGCTGGTGCAAGCGGTGGATCGCTCCCCTACTGCTCCACCAAGGGGTCGGGAGCGAACTCATACTTCTGCATCCTCCTCCAGGTCTAGACAGCGCAGGAGAAGGCACAGATCTCCGACAACCTTGCCCTCTTCCACTCGCTCTTCGAAGAGGGATTACTCACCGACTCTGACCGACAGCCCACCGTTGAGGATCTCTCCGGTGGATGACGTCAGTACTTTTCAGGATGTTCTGGCCAGAGGGGCAAATAAGTTAAACATTGTTATGCCCACTCAACAGGCTTCATCCTCTGTGATATTCGAAATGCTACATCAGAGGTCAATATCCAGACCATTGTTGCCTTTGGTGCCGGGCCTCCTTCAGCCAGTCATGGATGTTTTTCTGATGCCTGCAACACTCAAGACTGGGCCAGCGAGGATCCTAAAGAAATATAGACCCCCGCAGGAGGATCCTTTATTCCTCAGGTCTGATCCGCCACCTGATTCTGTGATTATAGCGGCTGCTAAAAAGACTCATGCGGTGGCCTCTTCATCATCCGTTCCTCCGGATAAGGAGAGCAGAACACAGGATACATGGGGCAGGAAGGTCTGTGGCACGTCAGCCTCCATGCTTAAGGTCTCCAGCGCCTCAGCGCTTTTAGGGGCTACGATAGATCTCTGTGGGACTTGCTTCAGAGATTTACAGAAAAACTCCAGAAGGAAGACCGCAGGGACTTTGAGGAGGTACTACAAGAGGCAAGCCTGGTGGCAAAACAGGTGATCAGCGCTGCAGCTGATGGAGCTACGCGGTCGGCTCATGCCTATGCACATGGAATATGTGCCAGAAGATCATCCTGGCTCCGGTTAACTGCGTTAAAGTCGGAAACGCAATCTTGCATCCTCAATTTTCCATTCTCAGGGACATCCTTATTTGGAACACACACTGATGAGAAGATGTCACGGATGAAGACAGATCTGGATACCTTGAAGGCAGTTGGCCTTGAGAAAAGAAAAGAATTCAAACGCTGGTACAGGCCGTATGATAGGCGGCCCTTCCACCAGAGGGTTCAAACCCCTCATTGGCAGAGGCAGCAACATCAACAGACCCAGTCAAAGTCGCACTATCAGGGTCGTCGCACCCCGAGAGGAAGAGGAACCCCTCGGCAGTCTGCTACCTCGGCAAAAACACCTTCCAAACAATGAGTGTCTACTTCCCCCATCGCCGTTATCCACTCCAGTGGGGGGAAGTGTTGCAAATCATCTAGAAGAGTGGCGTGCGATCACAAAAGATCAGTGGGTGTTGACTACACTACAGAATGGGTACTCGCTTCGTTTCCGGCATCGACCTCCTGCGATCCCTCCAGTAAAATCAACATGTCGTCAAATGAAGATACTGCGAAGGGAAGTTGCCACCCTCCTGTGAAAATCAGCTATCAAGGAGGTTCCTATGTCGCAACGAGGTCGAGGAGTATATTCAAGATACTTCCTGGTGAGGAAGAAAGGGCAGAAGGCAGAATACAGGCCCATTCTAGATCTTCGGACCCTCAACAAATCCATCAAAAAAGAAAAGTTTCACATGCTGGCTCTCCATCAAATATATCCACATCTGCAAAAGGGAGATTGGATGTGTTCGTTGGACCTGCAAGATGCATACTTCCATGTCCCAGTCAGTCTACTGCACAGGAAGTTCCTACGTCTTCTAGTGGGATCGACCCATTACCAGTTCAAAGTCTTGCCCTTCGGGTTGAAGTCAGCTCCTCGGGTGTTCCCGAAGTGCATGGCAGTGGTGGCAGCCACTCTACGTCGCAGAGGCATCTTTGTGTACCCCTATCTCGACGACTGGCTTCTGAAGGGTCTCTCTCCCCAGAGCGTGGGGAACCATTTTCAGCAATGTCTGAGCCTATGCCTGCAGCTAGGTCTCCAAGTCAACTTCAAGAAATCGACGCAGCAGCCCACGCAAAGAATGCAGTATCTGGGGGCAACAATAGACTTCGCAGTAGGAAAACTGTTTCCTTCGGAGGAGAGACTGTTATCTATCATTCTGAAAGGCAAACAGATTCTACACAACGTTTTGCCTTCGGTCCGTCAGGTTGCCTCTCTCCTAGGGTCGATGGCCTCCTGCATTTTTCTGGTCCCCAATGCCAGACTCAGAATGCATCCTTTGCAGCAAGACCTGGAGGACAAGTGGGATCAACGGTCTGCTCGGTGGGACGACAGGATACAACTGTCAAAAGCAGCCAGAGCTTCAATTCCATGGTGGATGTGAAAGGAGAATCTGCTGGTAGGGATCCCGTTCCATCAGACGCCTCCCTCTCAGTCATTGATCACGGATGCCTCCCTACAGGGTTGGGGAGCCCACATGGGGCCGCTTCAGACTCAGGGTCGTTGGTCAGTAAAAGAACAGTTGTACCACATCAACATGCTGGAGCTGAGAGCGGTGCATCTCGCTCTCCAAGCCTTCCTTCCTTCAATTCAGACCAACTCCATCCTGGTTCAGACGGACAGCACAACGTCCATGTACTACCTGAACAAGCAGGGAGGAACTCGATCGAGGTCCCTATCTCTGGAAGCGCAAGCTCTCTGGCATCTCTCCATAACGGCAATTCACCTTCCAGGAGAGCAGAATTCACAAACAGACGCTCTCAGCTGGCACTTTGAGGACCAGCAGGACTGGGTTCTAAATGACGAGATCGTCGAAAGCATCTTCCAAGAATGGGGTCATCCAACCAACGACCTGTTCGCAGATGACGCAAACAAAAAATGCAGAGACTGCGCCTCGAGGTACTACCGACCAGGGTCGAAAGGGAATGCCCTTTTGATCAGCTGGTCTGGGGCATTTGTGTATGCCTTTTCTCCCCTTCCACTCATCCCGAAGGTCGTGACCAAGCTCTCCCACTCAGAGGCGAGAATGATACTGATTGCCCCAGACTTGCCAAGGCAGTGGTGGTACCCGGACCTTCTACACCTGTCAGAACGTCCACACAGGAGACTGCCGTGCAGGCCGGACCTACTGTCCAAGATGAACGAGAGCATTTATCACCCCAACCTTCCCTCACTGAACTTGGAAGCATGGCTCCTGAGGTCCTCCAGTATGGTGATTTAGGGCTCCCTCAAGACTTCATGACCAGCCTGAAAGAGGCTAGAAGACCATCCACAAGACATTCCTATTCTTGTAAATGGAAACGTTTTTATATTTGTTGTGTTCAGAATAATTGTAGTCCTACCAAGGGACAGGAAGAAGTGATCTTACCCTACCTGCTTCATTTAGCTAAGGCAGGCCTGAAATTCTCTTCCATTAAGGTACACCTAGCTGCCATAACAGCGTATAGGAGTTCACCTTCTCAACCTACTTTTTTCCAAATGCAGGTAGTAAAGGACTTCTTACAGGGTCTGAAGAAGGTCTATCCTCTTACTCGGCCTCCTTCACCTCCCTGGGAACTGAACCTGTTTCTTTCTAAATTGATGGGTCCCCCTTTTGAGCCGATCCATAAAGCAACGCTACAACACCTTACATGGAAGGTGGCATTCTTGTGGCGATTATCTCAGCTCGCAGGGTGAGCGAGATCTAGGCCCTCTGCTCAAAAGAACCTTACACTGTTTTTCACCTCAATAGGGTTGTTATGAGAACCCACCCCTCTTTTCTCCCGAAGGTGGTGTCGGATTTTCATGTGAACCAGACCATTTCGCTTCCAACCTTTTTTCCAAATCCCTCTACTCCAGCTGAGAGGGCTCTGCATTCCTTAGACCTGAAGAGAGTTTTAAAATTTTACTTGGACAGGTCTAAATCAATTAGGAAAGCTGATCAACTGTTCATTAATTACGGTTCGATCCGGACAGGTTTTCCAGCCTCTAAACGGTCCATCTCCAGGTGGATAGTTTCGTGCATCAAACTGGCTTATCAGCTAGCACAGAAGCCACTTTGGTCTAGACCAAAAGCACATTCCACTAGGGGAAAAGCGGTGACTGCTGCTTTCCTTAACAATGTACCGATTTCCGAGATGTGTAAAGCAGCTACTTGGAGATCTATACATACGTTTACAAGACATTATTGTCTTGATTCAGATACAAGAGCTGATACCCAAGTAGGCCAAGCCTCCTTGAGGAATCTGTTCCACCACTGATTTACTCTACTTGTTGATTGGGTCATTCTCTCGCATTTGCCCGCAGGTGGAGGATGGGCTTGCTATTCTATTCAGTGCTTATGACTATTGATGAGTATCCCCTAAAAGAGAAGGATAAGTTACTTACCTGTAATCCTAGTTCTCTTCCAGGGGTATCCTCAACAAAGTCATAAGCAACCCACCCGCCTCCCCAGGCAAATGAGAATGTCTATTATGTTAAAAGTATATCTTTGTGCCCTGACCTTCGGGTCTCCGCAAAGAACAACTGGCCTAACTGTCACCCCTGAGGGATGATGGGAAGCTAGGGGCCATGGCTGCCTTCAAGGCACGGTGCCAGTTTTTTGTACAATTGCTTTCATTTTCTATGCTATTGGTTTACAATGCAGCCTGTAGGCTAACAATGCCTGCTCTTTTGCAGTTTTCATGAGTTCTACTCATTAAAAGAGTTCAAGTGATACTTGCCCTCCTGTGGTCTATATATATTCATTGTGTGCTTACAAAAGCAGTTATTTATTATGGCATTGTTTAGCCTCCTATTTGGGGGCTGCATTGGTATGAGAAAAAATGATATATGTATATATATATATAGAGCTGTATATATATGTTTTTCATATATATTTTTTATTATTTCCGGGGTCCCTGCACATGGGCGGGAATATTCAGTGCTTATGACTTTGATGAGGATACCCCTTGAAGATAACTAGGATTACAGGTAAGTAACTTATCCTTTTCCGCATTTGCCACATAATCCATCATCTGCTGTATAATCTGCAGATTTGAACAAAAAACCTTGGTCCTAGCTCAAACGGCTCAAACGTTACCAAAAATGCAGCAACAAGTGTTACAGCGTGGTGGAAGGCCCTTTGCAAAGCTGGAATGGTCATCTGTTACTTATTGCTAAATGTGGGTGTTAAATTAGTACTAATGGTGTACACACAACTGTTGCTTCTTTCTGCGCCTCTCTTGCCTCTTTATGCACCTCTCTTGTTTCTTTCTGCAACTCTCCTGTCTTTCATCACTTCTCTTGCTTCCTTCTGCACCTCTGTTGCTTCTTTCTGCACTTCTCTTGCCTCTTTCTGCACCCCTCTTGCCCGTTTCTGCACCTCTCTTGCCTCTTTCTGCACCTCTCTTGCCTCTTTTTGCACCTCAATTGCCTCTTTCTGCACTTCTCTTGCTTTTTTCTGCACCTTTCTTGTTTCTTTTGGCAACTCTCTTGTCTTTCATTACTCCTCTTGCTTCTTTCTGCACCTCTGTTGCTTCTTTCAGCACTTCTCTTGCCTCATTCTGCACTTGTCTTGCTTCTTTCTACATCTCTCTTGCCTGTTTATCCACTACTTTTGCCTCTGTCTGAACCTCTGTTGCTTCTTTCAGCACTTCTCTTGCCTCTTTCTGCACCTCTCTTGCCTCTTTTTGCACCTCAATTGCCTCTTTCTGCACTTCTCTTGCTTTTTTCTGCACCTCTCTTGTTTCTTTCGGCAACTCTCTTGTCTCTTTCATTACTCCTCTTGCTTCTTTCTGCACCTCTGTTGCTTCTTTCAGCACTTCTCTTGCCTCATTCTGCACTTGTCTTGCTTCTTTCTACATCTCTCTTGCCTATTTCTCCACTTCTTTTGCCTCTGTCCGAACCTCTGTTGCTTCTTTCAGCACTTCTCTTGCTTCTTTCTACCCATCTCTTGCTTCTTTCTGCAACCCTCTTGCCTCTTTCTGCACCCCTCTTCCCTCTTTCTGCACCTCTCTTGCCTGTTTATGCTCCTCTCTTGTTTCTTTCTGCAACTCTCTTGTCTCTTTCATCACTTCTCTTGCTTCTTTCTGTACCTCTGTTGCTTCTTTCTGCACCTCACTTGCCTCTTGCTGCACCTCTCTTGCCTCTTTATGCATCTCAATTGCCTCTTTCTGCACTTCTATTGCCTGTTTCTGCACCTCTCTTGCCTATTTCAGCACTTCTCTTGCCTCTTTCTGCACCTCTCTTGCCTCTTTCTGTACCTCTCTTGCCTCTTTTTGCACCTCAATTGCCTCTTTCTGCACGCCTCTTCCCTCTTTCTGCACCTCTCTTGCCTGTTTATGCACCTCTCTTGTTTCTTTCGGCAACTCTCTTGTCTCTTTCATTACTTCTCTTGCTTCTTTCTGCACCTGTTGCTTCTTTCAGCACTTCTCTTGCCTCATTCTGCACTTGTCTTGCTTCTTTCTACATCTCTCTTGCCTGTTTATGCACTTCTCTTGCCTCTTTCCGCACCTCTGTTGCTTCTTCCAGCCCCTCTTGCCTCATTCTGCACTTCTCTTGCCTCTTTTTACACCTCTCTTGCCTCTTTTTGTACTTCTCTTGCCTCTTTCTGTACCTCTGTTGCTTCTTCCAGCACTTCTCTTGCCTCTTTCTGGACCCCTCTTGCCTCTTTCTGCACCTATGTTGGTTCTTTCTGCACTTCTCTTGCTTCTTTTTGCACCTCCCTTGCTTCTTTCTGTACCCTTCTTGCCTCTTTCTGCACCCCTCTTCCCTCTTTCTGCACCTCTCTTCCCTCTTTCTGTACCTCTCTTGCCCTTTCAGCACCCCTGTTCCCTCTTTATGCACCTCTCTTGCCTGTTTCTGCAACTCCTGTGCCTCTTTCTGAAGTTCTCTTGCCTCCTTCTGCACCTCTGTTGCTTCTTTCTGCACTTCTCTTGCTTCTTTATGTACCCCTCTTGCCTGTTTCTGCACTTCTCTTGCCTCTTTCCGCACCTCACTTGCCTCTTTCTGCACTTCTCTTACTTTTTTCTGCACCTCTTGTTTCTTTCGGCAACTCTCTTTTCTCTTTCATTACTCCTCTTGCTTCTTTCTGCACCTCTATTGCTTCTTTCAGCACTTCTCTTGCCTCATTCTGCACTTGTCTTGCTTCTTTCTACATCTCTGTTGCCTGTTTATCCACTTCTCTTGCCTCTTTCTGCACCTCTGTTGCTTCTTTCAGCATTTCTCCTGCTTCTTTCTGCCCCTCTTGCTTCTTTCTGCAACCCTCTTTCTGTACCCCTCTTCCCTCTTTCTGCACCTCTCTTTCCTCTTTATGCACCTCTCTTGTTTCTTTCTGCAACTCTCTTGTCTCTTTCTGAACTTCTCTTGCTTCTTTCTGCACCTCTGTTGCTTTTTTCTGCACTTCTCTTGCCTCTTTGTGCACCCCTCTTGCCCATTTTTGCACCTCACTTGCCTCTTTATACACCTCTCTTGCCTCTTTCTGCACCTCTCTTGCCTCTTTCTGCACTTCTCTTGCTTTTTTCTGCACCTCTGTTTCTTTTGGCAACTCTCTTGTCTCTTTCATTAGTTCTCTTGCTTCTTTCTGCACCTCTGTTGCTTCTTTCAGCACTTCTCTTGCCTCATTCTGCACCTCTCTTGCCTGTTTATGCACTTCTCTTGCCTCTTTCCGCACCTCTGTTGCTTCTTTCAGCCCCTCTCTTGCCTCATTCTGCACCTCTCTTGCCTCTTTTTGTACTTCTCTTGCCTCTTTCTGTACCTCTGTTGCTTCTTCCAGCACTTCTCTTGCCTCTTTCTGGACCCCTCTTGCCTCTTTCTGCACCTATGTTGGTTCTTTCTGCACTTCTCTTGCTTCTTTTTGCACCTCCCTTGCTTCTTTCTGTACCTTTCTTGCCTCTTTCTGCGCCCCTCTTCCTGCACCTCTCTTCCCTCTTTCTGTACCTCTCTTGCCCTTTCAGCACCCCTGTTCCCTCTTTATGCACCTTTCTTGCCTGTTTCTGCAACTCCTGCTCCTCTTTCTGAAGTTCTCTTGCCTCCTTCTGCACCTCTGTTGCTTCTTTCTGCACTTCTCTTGCTTCTTTCTGTACCCTTCTTGCCTGTTTCTGCACCTCTCTTGCCTCTTTTTGCACCTCAATTGCCTCTTTCTGCACTTCTCTTGCTTTTTTCTACACCTCTCGTTTCTTTCGGCAACTCTCTTGTCTCTTTCATTACTCCTCTTGCTTCTTTCTGCACCTCTGTTGCTTCTTTCAGCACTTCTCTTGCCTCATTCTGCACTTCTCTTGCCTGTTTATGCACCTCTCTTGCCTGTTTCTGCACCGCTCTAGCCTCTTTCTGCACCTCACTTGCTTCTTTCTGCACCTCTCTAGCTTCTTTCTGCACCCCTCTTGCCTCTTTGTGCATCCCTCTTTCTGTACCTCTCTTGCCTCTTTCTGCACCTCTTTTGCCTCTTTGTGCACTCCTCTTACCTCTTCCTGCCCCTTTGTTTGTTCTTTCTGCACTTCTCTTGCCTCTATCTACACCCTTGTTCCCTCTTTCTGTACCCCTCTTGCCTGTTTCTGCACCCACTTGCCTCTTTCTGCACTTCTCTTGCTTTTTTATGCCCCTCTATTGTTTCTTTCTGCAACTCTCTTGTCTCTTTCATCACTTCTCTTGCTTCTTTCTGCACCTATGTTGCTTCTTTCAGCACTTCTCTTGCCTCTTTCTGCACATCTCTTGCCTGTTTCTGCACTTCTCCTGCCTGTTGCTGCACTCCTCTTGCCTCTTTCTACACCCTTGTTCCCTCTTTCTGCACCTCTCTTGCCTGTTTCTGCACCTCTCTTGCCTCTTTCTGCACTTCTCTTGCTTTTTTATGCCCCTCTATTGTTTCTTTCTGCAACTCTCTTGTCTCTTTCATCACTTCTCTTGCTTCTTTCTGCACCTATGTTGCTTCTTTTAGCACTTCTCTTGCCTGTTTCTGTACTTCTCTTGCCTGTTTCTGCATCTCTCTTGCCTGTTGCTGCACAGCTCTTGCCTCTTTCTGCACTTCACTTGCTTCTTTCTGCACCCCTCTTGCTTCTTTCTGCACCTCTCTTGCTTCTTTCTGCACCTCTCTAGCTTCTTTCTGCACCCCTCTTGCCTCTCTCTGCATCCCTCTTCCCTCTTTATGCACCTCTATTGCCTCTTTCTGCACCTCTCTTGCTTCTTTCTACACTCCTCATGCCTGTTTATGCACTCCTCTTGCCTCTTTCTGTACCTTTCTTGGTTCTTTCTGCACTTTCCTTGCCTCTTTCTACACCCTTGTTCCCTCTTTCTGCACCTCTCTTGCCTGTTTCTGCACTTCTCTTGCCTCTTTCTGCATTTCTGTTCCTTCTTTCTGCACTTGTCTTGCCTCTTTCTGCACCTCTGTTGCTTCTTTCTGCACTTCTCTTGCTTCTTTCTGCAACTCTCTTCCCTCTTTCTGCACCTCTCTTGCCTGTTTCTGCAACTCTCTTACCTCTTTCTGTAGTTCTCTTGCCTCCTTCTGCACCTCTGTTGCTTCTTTCTGCACTTCTCTTGCCTCTTTCTGCACCTCTGTTGCCTCTTTCTGCACCTCACTTGCTTCTTTCTGCACCTCTCTTGCCTTTTTCCACACCCCTGTTCCCTCTTTCTGCACCTCTCTTGCCTGCGTCTGCACTTCTCTTGCCTCTTTCTGCACTTCTCTTGCATCTTTCCGCACCTCTGTTGCTTCTTTCTGCACTTCTTTTGCCTCTTTCTGCATTTCTGTTACTTCTTTCTGCACTTAACTTACCTCTTTCTACATTTGTGTTGCTTTTTTTCTGCATTACTCTTTCGGCACTCCTCTTGCCTCTTTCTGCACCTTTGCTGCTTCTTTCTACACTTCTCTTGCTTCTTTCTGCCCCTCTCTTCCTGCACCTCTCTTCCCTCTTTCTGTACCTCTCTTGCCCTTTCAGCACCCCTGTTCCCTCTTTATGCACATCTCTTGCCTGTTTCTGCAACTCCTGTGCCTCTTTCTGAAGTTCTCTTGCCTCCTTCTGCACCTCTGTTGCTTCTTTCTGCACTTCTATTGCTTCTTTCTGTACCCCTCTTGCCTGTTTCTGCACCTCTCTTGCCTCTTTTTGCACCTCAATTGCCTCTTTCTGCACTTCTCTTGCTTTTTTCTGCACCTCTCATTTCTTTCGGCAACTCTCTTGTCTCTTTCATTACTCCTCTTGCTTCTTTCTGAACCTCTGTTGCTTCTTTCAGCACTTCTCTTGCCTCATTCTGCACTTCTCTTGCCTGTTTATGCACCTCTCTTGCCTGTTTCTGCACCGCTCTAGCCTCTTTCTGCACCTCACTTGCTTCTTTCTGCACCTCTCTAGCTTCTTTCTGCACCCCTCTTGCCTCTTTGTGCATCCCTCTTTCTGTACCTCTCTTGCCTCTTTCTGCACCTCTTTTGCCTCTTTGTGCACTCCTCTTGCCTCTTCCTGCCCCTTTGTTTGTTCTTTCTGCACTTCTCTTGCCTCTATCTACACCCTTGTTCCCTCTTTCTGTACCCCTCTTGCCTGTTTCTGCACCCCACTTGCCTCTTTCTGCACTTCTCTTGCTTTTTTATGCCCCTCTATTGTTTCTTTCTGCAACTCTCTTGTCTCTTTCATCACTTCTCTTGCTTCTTTCTGCACCTATGTTGCTTCTTTCAGCACTTCTCTTGCCTCTTTCTGCACATCTCTTGCCTGTTTCTGCACTTCTCCTGCCTGTTGCTGCACTCCTCTTGCCTCTTTCTGCACCTCACTTGCTTCTTTCTGCACCCCTCTTGCTTCTTTCTGCACCTCTCTTGCTTCTTTCTGCACCTCTCTAGCTTCTTTCTGCACCCCTCTTGCCTCTCTCTGCATCCCTCTTCCCTCTTTATGCACCTCTCTTGCCTCTTTCTGCACCTCTCTTGCTTCTTTCTACACTCCTCATGCCTGTTTATGCACTCCTCTTGCCTCTTTCTGTACCTTTGTTGGTTCTTTCTGCACTTTCCTTGCCTCTTTCTACACCCTTGTTCCCTCTTTCTGCACCTCTCTTGCCTGTTTCTGCACTTCTCTTGCCTCTTTCTGCATTTCTGTTCCTTCTTTCTGCACTTGTCTTGCCTCTTTCTGCACCTCTGTTGCTTCTTTCTGCACTTCTCTTGCTTCTTTCTGCAACTCTCTTCCCTCTTTCTGCACCTCTCTTGCCTGTTTCTGCAACTCTCTTACCTCTTTCTGTAGTTCTCGTGCCTCCTTCTGCACCTCTGTTGCTTCTTTCTGCACTTCTCTTGCCTCTTTCTGCACCTCTGTTGCCTCTTTCTGCACCTCACTTGCTTCTTTCTGCACCTCTCTTGCCTTTTTCCACACCCCTTTTCCTCTTTCTGCACCTCTCTTGCCTGCGTCTGCACTTCTCTTGCCTCTTTCTGCACTTCTCTTGCATCTTTCCGCACCTCTGTTGCTTCTTTCTGCACTTCTTTTGCCTCTTTCTGCATTTCTGTTGCTTCTTTCTGCACTTAACTTACCTCTTTCTACATTTCTGTTGCTTTTTTTCTGCATTACTCTTTCGGCACTCCTCTTGCCTCTTTCTGCACCTTTTCTGCTTCTTTCTACACTTCTCTTGCTTCTTTCTGCCCCTCTCTTGCTTCTTTCTCCAACCCTCTTGCCTCTTTCTGCACTCCTCTTCCCTCTTTCTGTACCTCTCTTGCCTTTTTCTGCACCTCTCTTGGCTCTATCTGCAGTTCTCTTATATCTTTCAGCACCTCTGTTGCTTCTTTCTGAATTTCTCTTGCCTTTCTGCACCCCTCTTGCCTCTTTCTGCACCTCTGTTGGTTCTTTCTGCATCCCATTCCATCTTTCTGCACCTGTCTTGCCTGTTTCTGCACCTCTCTTGCCTCTTTCTGCACTTCTCTTGCTTTTTTCTGCACCTCTCTTGTTTCTTTCTGAAACACTTGTCTTTTCATCACTTCTCTTGCTTCTTTCTGTACCTCTTTTGCTTCTTTCAGCACTTCTCTTGCGTCTTTCCGCACTTCTCTTCCCTCTTTCTGCACCTCTCTTGACTTTTGCTGCACCCCTGTTGCCTCTTTCTGCACCTCACTTGCCTGTTTCGGCGCCTCACTTGCTTCTTTCTGCCCTTCTCTTGCCTCTTTCTGCACCTCTGTTGCTTCTTTCTGCACCTCTCGCCTGTTTCTGCAACTCCTGTGCCTCTTTCTGAAGTTCTCTTGCCTCCTTCTGCACCTCTTTTGCTTCGTTCTGCACTTCTCTTGCCTCTTTGTGCACCCCTCTTGCCCATTTCTGCACCTCACTTGCCTCTTTCTGCACCTCTCATGCCTCTTTCTGCACCTCTCTTGCCTCTTTTTGCACCTCAATTGCCTCTTTCTGCACTTCTCTTGCTTTTTTCTGCACCTCTGTTTCTTTCAGCAACTCTATTGTCTCTTTCATTACTTCTCTTGCTTCTTTCTGCACCTCTGTTGCTTCTTTCAGCACTTCTCTTGCCTCATTCTGCACCTCTCTTGCCTGTTTATGCACTTCTCTTGCCTCTTTCTGTACCTCTGTTGCTTCTTCCAGCACTTCTCTTGCCTCTTTCTGGACTTCTCTTGCCTCTTTCTGGACCCCTCTTGCCTCTTTCTGCACCTATGTTGGTTCTTTCTGCACTTCTCTTGCTTCTTTTTGCACCTCCCATGCTTCTTTCTGTACCCTTCTTGCCTCTTTCTGCGCCCCTCTTCCTGCACCTCTCTTCCCTCTTTCTGTACCTCTCTTGCCCTTTCAGCACCCCTGTTCCCTCTTTATGCACCTCTCTTGCCTGTTTCTGCAACTCCTGTGCCTCTTTCTGAAGTTCTCTTGCCTCCTTCTGCACCTCTGTTGCTTCTTTCTGCACTTCTCTTGCTTCTTTCTGTACCCCTCTTGCCTGTTTCTGCACCTCTTGCCTCTTTCCGCACCTCACTTGCCTCTTTCTGCACTTCTCTTGCTTTTTTCTGCACCTCTTTTGCTTCTTTCTGCAACTCTCTTGTCTCTATCATCACTTCTCTTGCTTCTTTCTGCACCTATGTTGCTTCTTTCAGCACTTCTCTTGCCTCTTTCTGCACTTCTCTTGCCTGTTTATGCACCTCTCTTGCCTGTTTCTGCACCGCTCTAGCCTCTTTCTGCACCTCACTTGCTTCTTTCTGCACCCCTCTTGCTTCTTTCTGCACCTCTCTAGCTTCTTTCTGCACCCCTCTTGCCTCTTTGTGCATCCCTCTTTCTGTACCTCTCTTGCCTCTTTCTGCACCTCTTTTGCCTCTTTCTGCACTTCTCTTGCCTCTTTCTACACCTCTGTTGCTTCTTTCTACACTTCTCATGCCTCTTTGTGCACTCCTCTTGCCTCTTCCTGCCCCTTTGTTTGTTCTTTCTGCATTTCTCTTGCCTCTTTCTACACCCTTGTTCCCTCTTTCTGTACCCCTCTTGCCTGTTTCTGCACCCCACTTGCCTCTTTCTGCACTTCTCTTGCTTTTTTATGCCCCTCTATTGTTTCTTTCTGCAACTCTCTTGTCTCTTTCATCACTTCTCTTGCTTCTTTCTGCACCTATGTTGCTTCTTTCAGCACTTCTCTTGCCTCTTTCTGCACATCTCTTGCCTGTTTCTGCACTTCTCCTGCCTGTTACTGCACTCCTCTTGCCTCTTTCTACACCCTTGTTCCCTCTTTCTGCACCTCTCTTGCCTGTTTCTGCACCTCTCTTGCCTCTTTCTGCACTTCTCTTGCTTTTTTATGCCCCTCTATTGTTTCTTTCTGCAACTCTCTTGTCTCTTTCATCACTTCTCTTGCTTCTTTCTGCACCTATGTTGCTTCTTTCAGCACTTCTCTTGCCTGTTTCTGTACTTCTCTTGCCTGTTTCTGCATCTCTCTTGCCTGTTGCTGCACAGCTCTTGCCTCTTTCTGCACCTCACTTGCTTCTTTCTGTACCCCTCTTGCTTCTTTCTGCACCTCTCTAGCTTCTTTCTGCACCCCTCTTGCCTCTCTCTGCATCCCTCTTCCCTCTTTATGCACCTCTCTTGCCTCTTTCTGCACCTCTCTTGCTTCTTTCTACACTCCTCATGCCTGTTTATGCACTCCTCTTGCCTCTTTCTGCACCTTTGTTGGTTCTTTCTGCACTTTCCTTGCCTCTTTCTACACCCTTGTTCCCTCTTTCTGCACCTCTCTTGCCTGTTTCTGCACTTCTCTTGCCTCTTTCTGCATTTCTGTTCCTTCTTTCCGCACTTGTCTTGCCTCTTTCTGCACCTCTGTTGCTTCTTTCTGCAACTCTCCTCCCTCTTTCTGCAACTCTCTTGCCTGTTTCTGCAACTCTCTTACCTCTTTCTGTAGTTCTCTTGCCTCCTTCTGCACCTCTGTTGTTTCTTTCTGCACTTCTCTTGCCTCTTTCTGCACCTCTGTTGCCTCTTTCTGCACCTCACTTGCTTCTTTCTGCACCTCTCTTGCCTTTTTCCACACCCCTGTTCCCTCTTTCTGCACCTCTCTTGCCTGCGTCTGCACTTCTCTTGCCTCTTTCTGCACTTCTCTTGCATCTTTCCGCACCTCTGTTGCTTCTTTCTGCACTTCTTTTGCCTCTTTCTGCATTTCTGTTGCTTCTTTCTGCACTTAACTTACCTCTTTCTACATTTCTGTTGCTTTTTTTCTGCATTACTCTTTCGGCACTCCTATTGCCTCTTTCTGCACCTTTGCTGCTTCTTTCTACACTTCTCTTGCTTCTTTCTGCCCCTCTCTTGCTTCTTTCTCCAACCCTCTTGCCTCTTTCTGCACTCCTCTTCCCTCTTTCTGTACCTCTCTTGCCTTTTTCTGCACCTCTCTTGCCTCTATCTGCAGTGCTTACATCTTTCAGCACCTCTGTTGCTTCTTTCTGCACTTCTGTTGCTTCTTTCTGCACTTCTCTTGCCTCTTTCTGCACCCCTCTTGCCTCTTTCTGCACCTCTGTTGGTTCTTTCTGCACCCATCCTGCCTCTTTCTGCACCCTGTTCCCTCTTTCTGCACCTCTCTTGCCTTTTTCTGCACCCCATTCCATCTTTCTGCACCTGTCTTGCCTGTTTCTGCACCTCTCTTGCCTCTTTCTGCACTTCTCTTGCTTTTTTCTGCACCTCTCTTGTTTCTTTCTGAAACACTTGTCTTTTCATCACTTCTCTTGCTTCTTTCTGTACCTCTGTTGCTTCTTTCAGCACTTCTCTTGCCTCTTTCCGCACTTCTCTTCCCTCTTTCTGCACCTCTCTTGACTTTTGCTGCACCCCTGTTGCCTCTTTCTGCACCTCACTTGCCTGTTTCGGCACCTCACTTGCTTCTTTCTGCCCTTCTCTTGCCTCTTTCTGCACCTCTGTTGCTTCTTTATGCACCTCTCGCCTGTTTCTGCAACTCCTGTTCCTCTTTCTGAAGTTCTCTTGCCTCCTTCTGCACCTCTTTTGCTTCGTTCTGCACTTCTCTTGCTTCTTTCTGTATCCCTCTTGCCTGTTTCTGCACTTCACTTGCCTCTTTCTGCACCTCTCTTGCCTCTTTCTGCACCTCACTTGCCTCTTTCTGCAGTTCTCTTGATTCTTTCTGCACCTATGTTGCTTCTTTCAGCACTTTTCTTGCCCTTTTCTGTACCCCTCTTGATTCTTTCTGCACATCTCTAGCTTCTTTCTGCACATCTCTAGCTTCTTTCTGCACCCTTCTTGCCTCTTTCTGCATCCCTCTTCCCTCTTTCTGTACCTCTCTTGCCTCTTTCTGAACCTCTCTTTTGCCTCTTTCTGCACTTCTGTTGCCTCTTTCTGCCCCTTTGTTGGTTCTTTCTGCACTTCTCTTGCCTCTTTCTACACCCTTGTTCCCTCTTTCTGTACCCCTCTTGCCTCTTGCTACACCTTGCCTCTTTCTGCACTTCTCTTGCTTTTTTATGCACCTCTATTGTTTTTATCTACAACTCTCTTGTCTCTTTCATCACTCCTCCTGCTTCTTTCTGCACCTCACTTGCTCCTTTCTGCACCCCTCTTGCTTCTTTCTGCACCTCTCCAACTTCTTTCTGCACCCCTCTTGCCTCTTTCTGCATCCCTCTTCCCTCTTTATGCACCTCTCTTGCATCTTTCTACACCCCTCTCTTGCCTCTTTCTGCACTTCTCTTGCCTCTTTCTATACCTCTGTTGCTTCTTTCTACACTTCTCATGCCTCTTTATGCACTCCTCTTGCCTCTTTCTGCACCATTGTTGGTTCTTTCTGCACTTCTCTTGCCTCTTTCTACACCCGTCTTCCCTCTTTCTGCACCTCTCTTGCCTGTTTCTGCACCTCTCTTGCCTCTTTCAGCACTTCTCTTGCCTTTCTGCACTTCTCTTGCCTGTTTCTGCACCTCTCGCCTGTTTCTGCACCTCTCTTGCCTGTTGCTGCACCGCTCTTGCCTCTTTCTGCACCTCACTTGCTTCTTTCTGCACCCCCCATGCTTCTTTCTGTACCTCTCTAGCTTCTTTCTGCACCCCTCTTACCTCTTTCTGTATCCCTCTTCCCTCTTTATGCACCTCTCTTGCCTCTTTCTGCACCTCTCTTGCCTCTTTCTGCATTTCTCTTGCCTCTTTCTACACCTCTGTTGCTTCTTTCTACACTTCTCATGCCTCGTTATGCACTCCTCTTGCCTCTTTATGTACTCCTCTTGCCTCTTTCTACACCTTTGTTGGTTCTTTCTGCACTTCTCTTGCCTCTTTCTACACCCTTGTTCCCTCTTTCTGAACCTCTCTTGCCTCTTTCTGCACCTCTGTTGCTTCTTTCTGCTCTTCTCTTGCTTTTTTCTGCACCTCTCTTGCTTCTGCACTACTCTTGCCTCTTTCTGCATGCCTCTTCTCTCTTTCTGCACCTCTCTTGCCTGTTTCTGCAACTTTCTTGCCTCCTTCTGCAGTTCTCTTGCCTCCTTCTGCACTTCCATTGCTTCTTTCTGCACTTCTCTTGCCTTTTTCTGCACCCCTGTTCCCTCTTTCTGCACCTCTCTTTTCTGTGTCTGCACCTCTCTTGCCTCTTTCTGCACTTCTTTTGCCTCTTTCCGCACCTCTGTTGCTTCTTTCTGCACTTCTTTCGCCTCTTTCTGCATTTCTGTTGCTTCTTTCTGCATTTCTCTTGCCTCTTTCTGCATTCCTCTTGCCTCTTTCTGTACCTATGTTGCTTCTTTCTGCACTTCTCTTTCTTCTTTCTGCCCCTCTCTTGCTTCTTTCTGCCCCTCTCTTGCTTCTTTCTGCAACCCTCTTGCCTCTTTCTGCACCCCTCTTCCCTCTTTCTGCACCCCTCTTGCCTCTTTCTGCACCCCTCTTGCCTCTTTCTGCACCCCTCTTCCCTCTTTCTGCACCCCTCTTGCCTCTTTCTGCACCCCTCTTGCCTCTTTCTGCACCTCTCTTGCCTCTTTCTGCACCTCTCTTGCCTGCGTCTGCACTTCTCTTGCCTCTTTCTGCACTTCTCTTGCATCTTTCCGCACCTCTGTTGCTTCTTTCTGCACTTCTTTTGCCTCTTTCTACATTTCTGTTGCTTTTTTTCTGCATTTCTCTTGCCTCGTTCGGCACTCCTCTTGCCTCTTTCTGCACCTTTGCTGCTTCTTTCAATACTTCTCTTGCTTCTTTCTGCCCCTCTCTTGCTTCTTTCTGCAACCCTCTTGCCTCATTCTGCACTCCTCTTCCCTCTTTCTGTACCCCTCTTGCCTCTTTCTGCACTCATCTTCCCTCTTTCTGCACCTCTCTTGCCTCTTTCTGCAGTTCTCTTACATCTTTCAGCACCTCTGTTGCTTCTTTCTGCACTTCTCTTGGCTCTTTCTGCACCCCTCTTGCCTCTTTCTGCACCTCTGTTGGTTCTTTCTGCACCCTTCCTGCCTCTTTCTGCACCCTGTTCCCTCTTTCTGCACCTCTATTGCCTTTTTCTGCACCCCTATTCCATCTTTCTGCACCTGTCTTGCCTGTTTCTGCACCTCTCTTGCCTCTTTCTGCACTTCTCTTACTTTTTTCTGCACCTCTCTTGTTTCTTTCTGAAACACTCTTGTCTTTTCATCACTTCTCTTGCTTCTTTCTGTACCTCTGTTGCTTCTTTCAGCACTTTTCTTGCCTCTTTCCGTACTTCTCTTGCCTGTTTCTGCACATCTCTTGTCTCTTTCTGCACCTCTGTTACCTGTTTCTGCACCTCACCTGCTTCTTTCTGCACCCCTCTTGCCTCTTTCTGTACCCCTCTTCCCTCTATCTGCACCTCTCTTGACTTTTTCTGCACCCCTGTTGCCTCTTTCTGCACCTCACTTGCCTGTTTCGGCGCCTCACTTGCTTCTTTCTGCACTTCTCTTGCCTTTTTCTGCACCTCTGTTGCTTCTTTATGCACTTCTCTTGCCTGTTTCTGCAAATCCTGTGCCTCTTTCTGAAGTTCTCTTGCCTCCTTCTGCACCTCGTTTGCTTCTTTCAGCACTTTTCTTGCCTCTTTCTGCACCTCTCTTGTTTCTTTCTGAAACACTTGTCTTTTCATCACTTCTCTTGCTTCTTTCTGTACCTCTGTTGCTTCTTTCAGCACTTCTCTTGCCTCTTTCTGTACTTCTCTTGCCTGTTTCTGCACCTCTCTTGCCTCTTTCTGCACCTCTGTTACCTGTTTCTGCACCTCACCTGCTCCCTTCTTGCCTCTTTCTGCATCCCTCTTTCTGTACCTCTCTTGCCTCTTTCTGCACCTCTCTCTCTCTTGCCTCTTTCTGCACTTCTGTTGCCTCTCTCTGCCCCTTTGTTGGTTCTTTCTGCACTTCTCTTGCCTCTTTCTACACCCTTGTTCCCTCTTTCTGTACCCCTCTTGCCTGTTTCTGCACCTCACTTGCCTCTTTCTGCACCTCTCTTGCCTCTTTCTACACCTCACTTGCCTCTTTCTGCACTTCTCTTGCTTTTTTATGCACCTCTGTTTTTTTTTCTGCAACTCTCTTGTCTCTTTCATCACTCTACTTGCTTCTTTCTGCACCTCACTTGCTCCTTTCTGCACCCCTCTTGCTTCTTTCTGCACCTCTCTAGCTTCTTTCTGCACCCCTCTTGCCTCTTTCTGCATCCCTCTTCCCTCTTTATGCAACTCTCTTGCATCTTTCTACACCTCTCTTGCCTCTTTCTGCACTTCTCTTGCCTCTTTCTATACCTCTGTTGCTTCTTTCTACACTTCTCATGCCTCTTTATGCACTCCTCTTGCCTCTTTCTGCACCGTTGTTGGTTCTGTCTGCACTTCTCTTGCCTCTTTCTATACCCTTGTTCCCTCTTTCTGCACCTCTCTTGCCTGTTTCTGCACCTCTCTTGCCTCTTTCTGCACTTCTCTTGCCTGTTTCTGCACCTCTCTTGCCTGTTGCTGCACCTCTCTTGCCTGTTGCTGCACCGCTCTTGCATGTTGCTGCACCGCTCTTGCCTGTTGCTGCACTGCTCTTGCCTCTTTCTGCACCTCACTTGCTTCTTTCTGCACCCCCATGCTTCTTTCTGCACCTCTCAAGCTTCTTTCTGCACCCCTCTTACCTCTTTCTGTATCCCTCTTCCCTCTTTATGCACCTCTCTTGCCTCTTTCTGCACTTCTCTTGCCTCTTTCTGCACTTCTCTTGCATCTTTCCGCACCTCTGTTGCTTCTTTCTGCACTTCTTTTGCCTCTTTCTACATTTCTGTTGCTTTTTTTCTGCATTTCTCTTGCCTCTTTCTGCATTTCTCTTGCCTCTTTCTACACCTCTGTTGCTTCTTTCTACACTTCTCATGCCTCGTTATGCACTCCTCTTGCCTCTTTATGCACTCCTCTTGCCACTTTCTACACCTTTGTTGGTTCTTTCTGCACTTCTCTTGCCACTTTCTACTCTTGCCTTTTTCTGAACCTCTGTTGCTTCTTTCTGCTCTTCTCTTATTTTTTTCTGCACCTCTCTTGCTTCTTTCTGCACTACTCTTGCCTCTTTCTGCATGCCTCTTCTCTCTTTCTGCACCTCTCTTGCCTGTTTCTGCAACTTTCTTGCCTCCTTCTGCAGTTCTCTTGCCTCCTTCTGCACTTCCGTTGCTTCTTTCTGCACTTCTTTCGCCTCTTGCCTTTTTCTGCACCCGTTCCCTCTTTCTGTACCTCTCTTTTCTGTGTCTGCACCTCTCTTGCCTCTTTCTGCACTTCTTTTGCCTCTTTCCGCACCTCTGTTGCTTCTTTCTGCACTTCTTTCGCCTCTTTCTTCATTTCTGTTGCTTCTTTCTGCATTTCTCTTACCTCTTTCTGCATTCCTCTTGCCTCTTTCTGTACCTATGTTGCTTCTTTCTGCACTTCTCTTTCTGCTTTCTGCCCCTCTCTTGCTTCTTTCTGCAACCCTCTTGCCTCTTTCTGCACCCCTCTTCCTGCACCCCTCTTGCCTCTTTCTGCACCTCTCTTGCCTCTTTCTGCACCTCTCTTGCCTGCGTCTGCATTTCTCTTGCCTCTTTCTGCACTTCTCTTGCATCTTTCCGCACCTCTGTTGCTTCTTTCTGCACTTCTTTTGCCTCTTTCTACATTTCTGTTGCTTTTGTTCTGCATTTCTCTTGCCTCGTTTGGCACTCCTCTTGCCTCTTTCTGCACCTTTGCTGCTTCTTTCTATACTTCTCTTGCTTCTTTCTGCCCCTCTCTTGCTTCTTTCTGCAACCCTCTTGCCTCTTTCTGCACTCCTCTTCCCTCTTTCTGTACTCCTCTTGCCTCTTTCTGCACTCATATTCCCTCTTTCTGCACCTCTCTTGCCTTTCTGCAGTTCTCTTACATCTTTCAGCACCTCTGTTGCTTCTTTCTGCACTTCTCTTGCCTCTTTCTGCACCTCTGTTGGTTCTTTCTGCACCCTTCCTGCCTCTTTCTGCACCCTGTTCCCTCTTTCTGCACCTCTCTTGCCTTTTTCTGCACCCCTATTCCATCTTTCTGCACCGGTCTTGCCTGTTTCTGCACCTCTCTTGCCTCTTTCTGCACTTCTCTTGCTTTTTTCTGCACCTCTCTTGTTTCTTTCTGAAACACTTGTCTTTTCATCACTTCTCTTGCTTCTTTCTGTACCTCTGTTGCTTCTTTCAGCACTTCTCTTGCCTCTTTCCGTACTTCTCTTGCCTGTTTCTGCACCTCTCTTGCCTCTTTCTGCACCTCTGTTACCTGTTTCTGCACCTCACCTGCTTCTTTCTGCACCCCTCTTGCCTCTTTCTGTACCCCTCTTCCCTCTATCTGCACCTCTCTTGACTTTTTCTGCACCCCTGTTGCCTCTTTCTGCACCTCACTTGCCTGTTTCGGCGCCTCACTTGCTTCTTTCTGCACTTCTCTTGCCTTTTTCTGCACCTCTGTTGCTTCTTTATGCACTTCTCTTGCCTGTTTCTGCAAATCCTGTGCCGCTTTCTGAAGTTCTCTTGCCTCCTTCTGCACCTCTTTTGCTTCTTTCAGCACTTTTCTTGCCTCTTTCTGCACCTCTCTTGTTTCTTTCTGAAACACTTGTCTTTTCATCACTTCTCTTGCTTCTTTCTGTACCTCTGTTGCTTCTTTCAGCACTTCTCTTGCCTCTTTCCGTACTTCTCTTGCCTGTTTCTGCACCTCTCTTGCCTCTTTCTGCACCTCTGTTACCTGTTTCTGCACCTCACCTGCTTCTTTCTGCTCCCTTCTTGCCTCTTTCTGCATCCCTCTTCCCTTTCTGTACCTCTCTTGCCTCTTTCTGCACCTCTCTCTCTCTTGCCTCTTTCTGCACTTCTGTTGCCTCTCTCTGCCCCTTTCTTGGTTCTTTCTGCACTTCTCTTGCCTCTTTCTACACCCTTGTTCCCTCTTTCTGTACCCGTCTTGCCTGTTTCTGCACCTCACTTGCCTCTTTCTGCACCTCTCTTGCCTCTTTCTACACCTCACTTGCCTCTTTCTGCACTTCTCTTGCTTTTTTATGCACCTCTGTTTTTTTCTGCAACACTCTTGTCTCTCATCACTCCACTTGCTTCTTTCTGCACCTCACTTGCTCCTTTCTGCACCCCTCTTGCTTGTTTCTGCACCTCTCTAGCTTCTTTCTGCACCCCTCTTGCCTCTTTCTGCATCCCTCTTCCCTCTTTATGCACCTCTCTTGCATCTTTCTACACCTCTCTTGCCTCTTTCTGCACTTCTCTTGCCTCTTTCTATACCTCTGTTGCTTCTTTCTACACTTCTCATGCCTCTTTATGCACTCCTCTTGCCTCTTTCTGCACCGTTGTTGGTTCTTTCTGCACTTCTCTTGCCTCTTTCTATACCCTTGTTCCCTCTTTCTGCACCTCTCTTGCCTGTTTCTGCACCTCTCTTGCCTCTTTCAGTACTTCTCTTGCCTCTTTCTGCACTTCTCTTGCCTGTTTCTGCACCTCTCTTGCCTGTTGCTGCACCGCTCTTGCCTCTTTCTGCACCTCACTTGCTTCTTTCTGCACCCCCCATGCTTCTTTCTGCACCTCTCTAGCTTCTTTCTGCACCCCTCTTACCTCTTTCTGTATCCCTCTTTATGCACCTCTCTTGCTTCTTTCTGCACCTCTCTTGCCTCGTTCTACATTTCTCTTGCCTCTTTCTACACCTCTGTTGCTTCTTTCTACACTTCTCATGCCTCGTTATGCACTCCTCTTGCCTCTTTATGCACTCCTCTTGCCTCTTTCTGCACCTTTGTTGGTTCTTTCTGCACTTCTCTTGCCTCTTTCTACACCCTTGTTCCCTCTTTCTGAACCTCTCTTGCCTGTTTCTGCACTTCTCTTGCCCCTTTCTGCATTTCTGTTCCTTCTTTCTGCACTTTTCTTGCCTCTTTCTGCACCTCTGTTGCTTCTTTCTGCACTTCTCTTGCTTCTTTCTGCACCTCTCTTGCTTCTTTCTGCACTACTCTTGCCTCTTTCTGCATGCCTCTTCCCTCTTTCTGTACCTCTCTTGCCTGTTTCTGAAACTTTCTTGCCTCCTTCTGTAGTTCTCTTGCCTCCTTCTGCACTTCCGTTGCTTCTTTCTGCACTTCTCTTGCCTTTTTCTGCACGCCTGTTCCCTCTTTCTGCACCTCTTTCCTGTGTCTGCACCTCTCTTGCCTCTTTCTACACCACACTTGCCTCTTTCTGCACTTCTCTTGCTTTTTTATGCACCTCTATTGTTTTTTTCTGCAACTCTCTTGTCTCTTTCATCACTCCACTTGCTTCTTTCTGCACCTCACTTGCTCCTTTCTGCACCCCTCTTGCTTCTTTCTGCACCTCTCTAGCTTCTTTCTGCACCCCTCTTGCCTCTTTCTGCATCCCTCTTCCCTCTTTATGCACCTCTCTTGCATCTTTCTACACCTCTTGCCTCTTTCTGCACTTCTCTTGCCTCTTTCTATACCTCTGTTGCTTCTTTCTACACTTCTCATGCCTCTTTATGCACTCCTCTTGCCTCTTTCTGCACCGTTGTTGCTTCTTTCTGCACTTCTCTTGCCTCTTTCTGCAACTCTGTTGCCTCTTTCTGCACCTCACTTGCTTCTTTCTGCACCTCTCTTGCCTTTTTCTGCATGACTGTTCCCTCTTTCTGCACCTCTCTTTCCTGTGTCTGCACATCTCTTGACTCTTTCTGCACTTCTCTTGCCTCTTTCCGCACCTCTGCTGCTTCTTTCTGCACTTCTTTCACCTCTTTCTGCATTTCTGTTGCTTCTTTCTGCATTTCTCTTGCTTCTTTCTGCATTCCTCTTGCCTCTTTCTGTACCTATGTTGCTTCTTTCTGCACTTCTCTTGCTTCTTTCTGCCCCTCTCCTGCTTCTTTCTGCAACCCTCTTGCCTCTTTCTGCACCCCTCTTCCCTCTTTCTGCACCCCTCTTCCCTCTTTCTGCACCCCTCTTGCTTCTTTGTGCACCCCTCTTGCCTCTTTCTGTAGTTCTCTTACCTCTTTCTGCACCTCTGTTGGTTCTTTCTGCACCCCTTCTGCCTCTTTCTGCACCCTCTTCCCTCTTTCTGCACCTCTGTTGCCCTTTTCTGTACCCCTATACCCTCTTTCTGCACCTGTCTTGCCTGTTTCTGCACCTCTCTTGCCTCTTTCTGCACTCTTCTTGCTTTTTTCTGCACCTCTCTTGTTTCTTTCTGCAACACTCTTGTCTTTTCATCACTTCTCTTGCTTCTTTCTGTACCTCTGTTGCTTCTTTCAGCACTTCTCTTGCCTCTTTCTGCACTTCTCTTGCCTGTTTCTGCATCTCTTGCCTCTTTCTGCACCTCTGTTACCTGTTTCTGCACCTCACTTGCTTCTTTCTGCACCCCTCTTGCCTCTTTTTGTACCCTTTTCCCTCTTTCTACACCTCTCTTGACTTTTTCTGCACCCCTGTTGCCTCTTTCAGCACCTCTCTTGCCTCTTTCTGTATTTCTGTTGCTCCTTTCTGCACTTCTCTTGCCTTTTTCTGCACCTCTCTTGCCTCTTTCTGCACCTCTCTTGCCTCTTTCTGCACCTCTGCTGCTTCTTTCTGCACTTATCTTGCTTCTTTCGGCACCTCACTTGCTTCTTTCTGCACTTCTCCTGCCTCCGTCTGCACCTCTCTTGCTTCTTTCTGCACTTCTTTTGACTTTTTATGTACTTCTCTTGCCTCTTTCTGGACTGAAATGAGAAGTGCAAGCTGTCAATTTTAAAGGTCTGCCTGCTCTCCTGACTGAGGTATATGTCTACTTGTAGATGTATTCTCACATGTGTTATGCATCTGAAGATGGTAGCTTAAAACGTGGGTAGCTTCTCCTATAGGTGGTTAAATCTTCTCAGTTCTGCTCTGTCATTCGGTTGCACATGCAGACATGTCTTATGTATATAGGTGTTATAGAGCCCCTCAAATATACTATTGAATACCCATGTGCCCTGTATTATGAGCAGAACGAAATGCATACACCTTCTTGTACACGAATTTACAGAGTATGCTGTTTGAAAAACGGGCATTCAAGTATTTGTATGTTTACTTTTATGTAACATGTCACTAGGTAAAAGCACAGACACGCATGCATACCCTCACAAACTTGGTGAGACTTACAACAGTGATATTCTTAGGATTGCTGTTTTACATTTGGTAGGCTTAACATTGAGCAGTCGATGAAAAGTGAACCTTCAAGAGAAAAGTGAGGTTTAAGACATCTTGGGAGAAGGCTACTTTGTATGAGTCTCTGGAAAGGTACAGTCGAAGTAGGCCTCTTTCTGCACCTCTGTTGCTTCTTTCTGCACTTCTCTTGCTTCTTTCTGCACCTTTCTTGCTCTTTCTGGACTTCTGTTGCCTCTTTCTGCATATCTCTTGCTTCTTTCTGCACCTTTCTTTGTTTTTCTGCACCTCTCTTGCCTCTTTCTGCACTTCTCTTGCTTCTTTCTGCGCCTTTCTTCCTCTTTCTGCACATGTCCTACCTATGTAGGCATAGTTTGAATTTCAAAGGTTTTTTTAATGCTAATTTCTCTGAAAAAAACGCAGGTTTCAGAGACGTTATAGTTAGGAATTAGCATGTAAAAAACCTTAGATATTCACTGAAAAAAACCACAGGTTTCAGGGATGTTATAGTTACGCTGACATTTCACTCGTACAAAACCAGAGAAATTCAGCCATAACTCGTGCCCCCGCAATGCACTGCTGATGACGTCACATATTACATAACTCATGACATGGTCAGTGACATAACTGATGACATCTCAAATGACATCACTGATGACATCACTGGTGACATCATCCACTTAATATCTGATGCATCTCCTCACACCCTAATATAACCTTTCATACACCAACTATAAAATACAGACTATCATTCTCGAAACCATAGACACACCAATACCAGTTAGTGCATACCCACTCACTGATACTTCTCTTGCCTCTTTCTATACCCTTGTTCCCTCTTTCTGCACCTCTCTTGCCTGTTTCTGCACCTCTCTTGCCTCTTTCAGCACTTCTCTTGCCTCTTTCTGCACTTCTCTTGCCTGTTTCTGCACCTCTCTTGCCTGTTGCTGCACCGCTCTTGCCTCTTTCTGCACCTCACTTGCTTCTTTCTGCACCCCCATGCTTCTTTCTGCACCTCTCTAGCTTCTTTCTGCACCCCTCTTACCTCTTTCTGTATCCCTCTTTATGCACCTCTCTTGCCTCTTTCTGCACCTCTCTTGCCTCATTCTACATTTCTCTTGCCTCTTTCTACACCTCTGTTGCTTCTTTCTACACTTCTCATGCCTCGTTATGCACTCCTCTTGCCTCTTTATGCACTCCTCTTGCCTCTTTCTGCACCTTTGTTGGTTCTTTCTGCACTTCTCTTGCCTCTTTCTACACCCTTGTTCCCTCTTTCTGAACCTCTCTTGCCTGTTTCTGCACTTCTCTTGCCCCTTTCTGCATTTCTGTTCCTTCTTTCTGCACGTTTCTTGCCTCTTTCTGCACCTCTGTTGCTTCTTTCTGCACTTCTCTTGCTTCTTTCTGCACCTCTCTTGCTTCGTTCTGCACTACTCTTGCCTCTTTCTGCATGCCTCTTCCCTCTTTCTGTACCTCTCTTGCCTGTTTCTGAAACTTTCTTGCCTCCTTCTGTAGTTCTCTTGCCTCCTTCTGCACTTCCGTTGCTTCTTTCTGCACTTCTCTTGCCTTTTTCTGCACGCCTGTTCCTTCTTTCTGCACCTCTTTCCTGTGTCTGCACCTCTCTTGCCTCTTTCTACACCACACTTGCCTCTTTCTGCACTTCTCTTGCTTTTTTATGCACCTCTATTGTTTTTTTCTGCAACTCTCTTGTCTCTTTCATCACTCCACTTGCTTCTTTCTGCACCTCACTTGCTCCTTTCTGCACCTCTCTTGCTTCTTTCTGCACCTCTCTAGCTTCTTTCTGCACCCCTCTTGCCTCTTTCTGCATCCCTCTTCCCTCTTTATGCACCTCTCTTGCATCTTTCTACACCTCTTGCCTCTTTCTGCACTTCTCTTGCCTCTTTCTATTCCTCT
This sequence comes from Calotriton arnoldi, assembly GCA_963921515.1. Lineage (NCBI taxonomy): Eukaryota > Metazoa > Chordata > Amphibia > Caudata > Salamandridae > Calotriton > Calotriton arnoldi. The sequence continues at coordinate 2,868,529 of CAWUFW010001017.1, read as the reverse complement.
GTTGCTTCTTTCTACACTTCTCATGCCTCTTTATGCACTCCTCTTGCCTCTTTCTGCACCGTTGTTGCTTCTTTCTGCACTTCTTGCCTCTTTCTGCACCTCTGTTGCCTCTTTCTGCACCTCACTTGCTTCTTTCTGCACCTCTCTTGCCTTTTTCTGCATGACTGTTCCCTCTTTCTGCACCTCTCTTTCCTGTGTCTGCACCTCTCTTGACTCTTTCTGCACTTCTCTTGCCTCTTTCCGCACCTCTGCTGCTTCTTTCTGCACTTCTTTCACCTCTTTCTGCATTTCTGTTGCTTCTTTCTGCATTTCTCTTGCCTCTTTCTGCATTCCTCTTGCCTCTTTCTGTACCTATGTTGCTTCTTTCTGCACTTCTCTTGCTTCTTTCTGCCCCTCTCTTGCTTCTTTCTGCAACCCTCTTGCCTCTTTCTGCACCCCTCTTCCCTCTTTCTGCACCCCTCTTCCCTCTTTCTGCACCCTCTTGCTTCTTTGTGCACCCTCTTGCCTCTTTCTGTAGTTCTCTTACCTCTTTCTGCACCTCTGTTGCTTCTTTCTGCACCCCTCTTGCCTCTTTCTGCACCTCTGTTGGTTCTTTCTGCACCCCTTCTGCCTCTTTCTGCACCCTCTTCCCTCTTTCTGCACCTCTGTTGCCCTTTTCTGTACCCCTATACCCTCTTTCTGCACCTGTCTTGCCTGTTTCTGCACCTCTCTTGCCTCTTTCTGCACTCTTCTTGCTTTTTTCTGCACCTCTCTTGTTTCTTTCTGCAACACTCTTGTCTTTTCATCACTTCTCTTGCTTCTTTCTGTACCTCTGTTGCTTCTTTCAGCACTTCTCTTGCCTCTTTCTGCACTTCTCTTGCCTGTTTCTGCATCTCTTGTCTCTTTCTGCACCTCTGTTACCTGTTTCTGCACCTCACTTGCTTCTTTCTGCACCCCTCTTGCCTCTTTTTGTACCCCTTTTCCCTCTTTCTACACCTCTCTTGACTTTTTCTGCACCCCTGTTGCCTCTTTCAGCACCTCTCTTGCCTCTTTCTGTATTTCTGTTGCTTCTTTCTGCACTTCTCTTGCCTCTTTCTACACCCTTGTTCCCTCTTTCTGAACCTCTCTTGCCTGTTTCTGCACTTCTCTTGCCCCTTTCTGCATTTCTGTTCCTTCTTTCTGCACGTTTCTTGCCTCTTTCTGCACCTCTGTTGCTTCTTTCTGCACTTCTCTTGCTTCTTTCTGCACCTCTCTTGCTTCTTTCTGCACTACTCTTGCCTCTTTCTGCATGCCTCTTCCCTCTTTCTGTACCTCTCTTGCCTGTTTCTGAAACTTTCTTGCCTCCTTCTGTAGTTCTCTTGCCTCCTTCTGCACTTCCGTTGCTTCTTTCTGCACTTCTCTTGCCTTTTCTGCACGCCTGTTCCTTCTTTCTGCACCTCTTTCCTGTGTCTGCACCTCTCTTGCCTCTTTCTACACCACACTTGCCTCTTTCTGCACTTCTCTTGCTTTTTTATGCACCTCTATTGTTTTTTTCTGCAACTCTCTTGTCTCTTTCATCACTCCACTTGCTTCTTTCTGCACCTCACTTGCTCCTTTCTGCACCTCTCTTGCTTCTTTCTGCACCTCTCTAGCTTCTTTCTGCACCCATCTTGCCTCTTTCTGCATCCCTCTTCCCTCTTTATGCACCTCTCTTGCATCTTTCTACACCTCTTGCCTCTTTCTGCACTTCTCTTGCCTCTTTCTATACCTCTGTTGCTTCTTTCTACACTTCTCATGCCTCTTTATGCACTCCTCTTGCCTCTTTCTGCACTGTTGTTGCTTCTTTCTGCACTTCTTGCCTCTTTCTGCACCTCTGTTGCCTCTTTCTGCACCTCACTTGCTTCTTTCTGCACCTCTCTTGCCTTTTTCTGCATGACTGTTCCCTCTTTCTGCACCTCTTTCCTGTGTCTGCACCTCTCTTGACTCTTTCTGCACTTCTCTTGCCTCTTTCCGCACCTCTGCTGCTTCTTTCTGCACTTCTTTCACCTCTTTCTGCATTTCTGTTGCTTCTTTCTGCATTTCTCTTGCCTCTTTCTGCATTCCTCTTGCCTCTTTCTGTACCTATGTTGCTTCTTTCTGCACTTCTCTTGCTTCTTTCTGCCCCCTCTTGCTTCTTTCTGCAACCCTCTTGCCTCTTTCTGCACCCCTCTTCCCTCTTTCTGCACCCCTCTTCCCTCTTTCTGCACCCCTCTTGCTTCTTTGTGCACCCCTCTTGCCTCTTTCTGTAGTTCTCTTACCTCTTTCTGCACCTCTGTTGCTTCTTTCTGCACCCCTCTTGCCTCTTTCTGCACCTCTGTTGGTTCTTTCTGCACCCCTTCTGCCTCTTTCTGCACCCTCTTCCCTCTTTCTGCACCTCTGTTGCCCTTTTCTGTACCCCTATACCCTCTTTCTGCACCTGTCTTGCCTGTTTCTGCACCTCTCTTGCCTCTTTCTGCACTCTTCTTGCTTTTTTCTGCACCTCTCTTGTTTCTTTCTGCAACACTCTTGTCTTTTCATCACTTCTCTTGCTTCTTTCTGTACCTCTGTTGCTTCTTTCAGCACTTCTCTTGCCTCTTTCTGCACTTCTCTTGCCTGTTTCTGCATCTCTTGTCTCTTTCTGCACCTCTGTTACCTGTTTCTGCACCTCACTTGCTTCTTTCTGCACCCCTCTTGCCTCTTTTTGTACCCCTTTTCCCTCTTTCTACACCTCTCTTGACTTTTTCTGCACCCCTGTTGCCTCTTTCAGCACCTCTCTTGCCTCTTTCTGTATTTCTGTTGCTTCTTTCTGCACTTCTCTTGCCTTTTTCTGCACCTCTCTTGCCTCTTTCTGCACCTCTCTTGCCTCTTTCTGCACCTCTGCTGCCTCTTTCTGCACTTCTCTTGCTTCTTTCGGCACCTCACTTGCTTCTTTCTGCACTTCTCCTGCCTCCGTCTGCACCTCTCTTGCTTCTTTCTGCACTTCTTTTGACTTTTTATGTACTTCTCTTGCCTCTTTCTGTACTGAAATGAGAAGTGCAAGCTGTCAATTTTAAAGGTCTGCCTGCTCTCCTGACTGAGGTATATGTCTACTTGTAGATGTATTCTCACATGTGTTATGCATCTGAAGATGGTAGCTTAAAACGTGGGTAGCTTCTCCTATAGGTGGTTAAATCTTCTCAGTTCTGCTCTGTCATTCGGTTGCACATGCAGACATTTCTCATGTATAAAGGTGTTATAGAGCCCCTCAAATATACTATTGAATACCCATGTGCCCTGTATTATGAGCAGAACGAAATGCATACACCTTCTTGTACACGAATTTACAGAGTATGCTGTTTGAAAAACGGGCATTCAAGTATTTGTATGTTTACTTTTATGTAACATGTCACTAGGTAAAAGCACAGACATGCATGCATACCCTCACAAACTTGGTGAGACTTACAACAGTGATATTCTTAGGATTGCTGTTTTACATTTGGTAGGCTTAACATTGAGCAGTCGATGAAAAGTGAACCTTCAAGAGAAAAGTGAGGTTTAAGACATCTTGGGAGAAGGCTACTTTGTATGAGTCTCTGGAAAGGTACAGTCGAAGTAGGCCTCTTTCTGCACCTCTGTTGCTTCTTTCTGCACTTCTCTTGCTTCTTTCTGCACCTTTCTTCCTCTTTCTGGACTTCTGTTGCCTCTTTCTGCATATCTCTTGCTTCTTTCTGCACCTTTCTTTGTTTTTCTGCACCTCTCTTGCCTCTTTCTGCACTTCTCTTGCTTCTTTCTGCGCCTTTCTTCCTCTTTCTGCACATGTCCTACCTATGTAGGCATAGTTTGAATTTCGAAGGTTTTTTTAATGCTAATTTCTCTGAAAAAAACGCAGGTTTCAGAGACGTTATAGTTAGGAATTAGCATGTAAAAAACCTTAGATATTCACTGAAAAAACCCACAGGTTTCAGGGATGTTATAGTTACGCTGACATTTCACTCGTACAAAACCAGAGAAATTCAGCCATAACTCGTGCCCCCGCAATGCACTGCTGATGACGTCACATATTACATAACTCATGACATGGTCAGTGACATCACTGATGACATCTCAAATGACATCACTGATGACATCACTGGTGACATCATCCACTTAATATCTGATGCATCTCCTCACACCCTAATATAACCTTTCATACACCAACTATAAAATACAGACTATCATTCTCGAAACCATAGACACACCAATACCAGTTAGTGCATACCCACTCACTGATACATAGGTCTACACACACAGCCACTCACTCGCCCATACAGTTACTCATACATGCAGTCACTCAGTGAATATCTAAGGTTTTTTAAATGCTAATTCCTAACTATAATGTCCCTGAAACCTGTATTTTTTTCAGTGAATATCTAAGGTTTTTTAAATGCTAATTCCTAACTATAACGTCCCTGAAACCTGTGTTTTTTCAGTGAATATATTTATATATATATATATATATATATATATATATATATATATATATATTCACTGAAAAAAACAGAGGTTTCAGGGACGTTATAGTTAGTTGGACATTTTACTCGTACAAAACCAGAGAAATTCGGACGTTATAACTCGCGCCCCCGCAATGCACTGCTGATGAAGTCACATATTACATCACTCATGAGGTGGTCAGTGACATCACTGATGACATCTCAAATGACATCACTGATGACATCATCCACTTAATATCTGATGCACCTCCTCACACCCTAATATAACCTTTTATACACCTACTCTAGAATACAAACTACCATTTTCGAAACCATAGACATACCAATTCCAGTTAGTACATACCCACTCACTGATTCATAGGTCTACACACACATCTACTCACCTATATAGTCACTCATACACGCAGTCACTCATCAATACAACCATTGATATATGCACTCATACACCCATACAAACACTCACACATCGCCACACACCCATAGAGTTACTCACACACCTAGTCAGTCACCCAAAGAATTAATCACACTACCATTTACTTACCTATACAGTTATACACACACCACCTTACTTTTTTATACAGCTAGTAACAAATACTTACTCTCTTCTACAATCACTGACACTAGTACACACTTATCCATACAGCTACTCTCACAATCACTCACTCACACATACACTCACTTATATACTCCAACACACACATATACTGCCTTTCACAATGCAGTTACTCACCCATATAGCACTGAAACATCTATACACTCACCAACACAGCCATACGCACACACACTCAACCATACAGCCTCTTCTAGATGCACTCATGAACAAATACACCCAGGCATTCATCTACTCACACATCCATGCAGGGAGTCACACCCCCACCCAACCACACAGACACTCAGGCACCCATACAGGTACTCACACAACCAATCATTAACTCATATAGACACTCATGTAGCTACTCACCAACTCATACAGCCACTTACATGCCAACTGACAGACTGACACAGACATTCACACAGATTAGTCATTCACCCAAGCATTCACAAAGACACGTTTAATCACTCATTTATACAGTCAGTCATGCACCCACTAAATCATCCATTCTAACACTCATACAGCCAGTCATTCTTCAATACTCCTTGGTGGATATATATATATATATATATATATATATATATATATATATATATATATATATATATATATATATATATATAAAATTCTTAAACTTTTTGAAACACTCACAGGATGATGTCATCAGTGATGTCATCAGTGATGTAATTTGAGATGTCATCAGTGATGTCATCAGTGATGTTACTGACCATGTCATGAGTGATGTAATATGTGACGTCATCAGCAGTGCATTGCGGGGGCGCGAGTTACAGTTAGCTCAGCTAACTATAATGTCCGAATTTCTCTGGTTTTGTACGAGTGAAATGTCCAACTAGCTATAACGTCCCTGAAACCTCTGTTTTTTTCATTGAATTTCAAAGGCTTTTAAATGCTAATTACTAACTATAACGTCCCTGAAACCTATGGTTTTTTCAGTGAATTTATAAGGTTTTTTAAATGCTAATTTATAACTATAACGTAGTAGTCGCATTTGCAGATTGGTGCAGAAAGGAGGCTGGGCCACCGACCAGCACTCAGGAATTCTGCTGCTTAGGACTTACAGGAGGTTGCCTTCTGCCATATTCGTTAAGGTCTCTTGGTTCACTAGTTGAGCGTCTGCGAATAAATCTAATCAATCACGGAAGTTTGAGCTTACTCTGATGGAACATTGTAGATTATAAAACTGCCCACGTGAATCTATGTCTAATGTGGGGTCACCAATTTGGATAATAGGTATCGATATCATTTTACAAATGAGCACTCTTGACTATAGAAAAATAGAAAATCCCCCATTTTCTTTGGAAGACTAAGTAGAGAGGACTCTTCTTGGCCTTAAACGTCACACAGCATTTGATCTTAATGGCAGGCACCCACATTTGATCCAGAAGATTTATTCATAGTTGGGACGCCTGTAGGCGACCACTTTTTGAGAATATTCATTGCAACATCTTTTGCAGTACACCTACCGTTCAGTGAATGAAGTATTAGCTGAGAAGGTCCTGAAGAAGGTGGTGCTTATTCCACATACTCCACCGAAATGCACATCGACCTGTCTGGTCTGCTGTGTGCGGGTCAGCTGGGGAGCCGTGCAGCACTCTTCTTTTTTCCGAGGAGCCTCTGGACTTCGCTGGGTCTCCCGCTGCTGCCGCTGGTGCCGGAGTTGCGGCAGTCACACTCTGGGTGTCCCAGAGTGCAACCTTGCTAATCACCCACAGCTGCTGAGGGCAGAGGCGCTCCCATCGCGCTACAAAGCGCTGCCTCGCGCCCCGCTGCGTGGGACGCGCGTGGGACGTGCCGGGCGAAGCCCGGGCCAAGGGCGGGCCCGTCTGCGCCTGTCAGAGCCCGAAGGAGACCGGGCTGGGCCATTCCCTTTGGTCTTGTAGTAAGATCACCCTGCCTTTTCTGGACTCATGTAGGAACTGCTCTATAAGGTGGGTGTCCTCATCGTGCAATTGATCCACATATTGCCAGAACAAACTACTCAATGACATCGAGTTTACAATTTGTTTTAATTTCGCCTCTTGTGTAACCCCAAAGCAGAATATATTACATTGTGACTGAATTTTTGTTCCCTCTCCAAATTGATTATCCAAACTGACCCACAAGGAGCCCCCGCTGGCCAAATTAAAATGGGGAGGCGCATTTGCTCAGGGAAAAAAGCGGTAGTACCCGCACAATCACCTACAAGCCACCAGCCTACCTCGATCGACAAGATGCTTCAGAGGGCTATAGGGGTGGTTTCAAATGAGATCGAACTGACTGAAAGATGCTTATCTATAACACCAGATTTAGCCCTACCCACCTTTAATACCAAATTGCAATCCGGTCTGCCAGCCATTAATCCAGACCCCCCAAGGGCCTAAGTTAGAACACGCGCAATAGTACATGACGTGCAAACCCTGGATTTGGTCACTGGGGATACCTCTCTGGACTCTCGAAAAAGAGGGAATGTTAAAACTGCCGTAAAGCTGGGGAAACTCTGAAGAAGGGGGACAAGGATCGCGCAGAAGATGGGGTACCAGGAAATGTAGGGCTGGGGGGCATGTGAATGAAGGCACAGAAAAACCACAGTGGGTGTCACATTTGGTCAGGGACCTGCACTTGGAAATAAGAAATATAATCAAGGAGGAGTTGACCACTCCGACCACCAAGGTAGATAATCTCGCATCCTTACTAGATGACTTCATTGGTAAGGCAGGTCCTAGGGAGAAAGACCCCCACCAACAGACCAAGCCCCTAGCCCACCAAGTCCATCTAAGAAATGGCCATGCTCTAGCAACCACCTGTAATTCGATTCCACAAGCCCAGAGCATTAGGGAAGAAGTAGTGGCTCACTTAAATACATCAAATAAACCGACTAATAGCATCATTAGCCTGGAAAGCCAGGAATCAAGTCGGAGGTGGGAGACTGGTAGACAGCAAAGATCCCCAGCAGAAGATTCCCAAGCGGGAACAAATATGCAAAACTTGGGTTCAAAGTGCAGAACTAGAGAGGGGCAAGATCTGCGAAATGTGTCCGCAGAGGGAAGTTCAGACTTACCATGCATCAACCTCCCCGACTCTACACCATATGTTATAATTCTAACAAATGTGCCAGAACTCAAAAAGGGGCAAAGGGAATCGCATTATGAGCTAAAAATAAATGTATCTTTTGGCTGTCTAAACAACTTCAATTCTCCTATAAGGATGCGAGTGAGATTTTATTTACCCGTAGGGTGAGGTGGGTGGGCCAAAGAGCAAAAGATTTAGATGGTGATATCATTGTGATCAATTTTAGAAACCCACAGGTTGTCAGGACTAAGCCTGGGCGTAGTTCGCGAAGTAGCGCTACGCGAAGCTACGCAAAGCGCAGTTCGCACTACGCGAGCTACGCGTAGCACTACGCGAACTGCGTAGTGCACTGTTCGCAATGATTGCACAGTGCCGGATGCTTGTCCGCACTGTGCAATCATTGAAAACGGCATCTTGCACAGTGCGAGCTGTCTTTACTGCCGCTCGAGTAGATTTTTACTCGAGCGGCAGCTTTCAACGCGGACTGGTAGTTTCTCATCGCGAGCGGTCGCGAGCATACGCGACCACTCGCAATGAGAAACCTGACCTCCCCGCATTGGAGAATCTCGCCGGAGGTTTATTTTCCACGTTCGCGATCGGCAACTCGATGTTGCTGATCGCGAACGAGGAAAAAGTCTCGCTGGGATGTCATTTGTTTGCTCGCGGTCGCCAACTTGACGTTGAGGACCGCGAGCAAGCAAAAATGACCGCTGCACTACGCTACGCTACGCGTGTTTGCACTGTGCTACGTGCAATTCGCGTTGCGAAGTTGCGCAAACTTCGCAAACTACGCGAGCGTAGCGTAGTGCTTTGCCCAGGGTTAGTCAGGACACTCCTAATGCGAATCCATTACAGGCACGAAGGGGACTTTAGGCCCCTTCCACTGGGGTATTTTACCCCCAAGACTGGCTCCAGTCAATAATCCATGGACAGTCAGTGGAGAAGGGCCCAGATGCCAATATGAGCAAAATCACATCAGGAGGATAGAGCATATGAATCAACCACTTTTTAACCTTCCACTTGCAAATAATTACGCACCCTTGGATTCCGTTGACTGACTAGAATCAATACAGCAATTAAATTCGGAATCAAGGGAAATAGAACATATAGCAAGGAGGGCTGAGGGAGTAGAAGCTACCTTTAGTGAGGAAATGGAGAGGCCCCTCTAAATCACATTGCATCAGGTACATCTCCATCGATAGCACAAACCTCCATGGGCCACCAGCAGCTGATTCCAGTTTTTACAACTATTAACACTGATAACAAACCCAAGTTCCATGTTTTATCCTGGAACATTGCTGGCTTGATTCCCAAACAGGGCAACCCGGAGTGGGGGTCCCTTATTGATGCACATGACATCTGCATGTTCCAGGAGACCTGGGCTAGAGAGGACACCCATAGACTGGGTTACGCGACTTTTTGTTTGGCAGCCACGAGTGGGGGAAGGGGAAGACCCGCAGGAGGGCTTTGTGTCTGGGTTGCTGTGCACTTGGGATGCACTGCAAAACAGATTGACACATCCTCACGCGACATACTTTGTGTCATTCTGAGCTTCCCCACCAAGACTAGAATAGCCTTAATCAATGTTTACTCCCGTCCGGTTACCTATGGCCAGGAGTCATCAACTCTTGAGCATTTGTCAAGATTCTTACACACCATCACTGATGGCAACCTGGTGGTACTTGCCGGCGATTTTAATTGCCAGTATGAGCCACTGAAGGACTTAATTGGGGGTGACATTGATGAGGAAGACCAGCACTGGTCAATCCCAGAAGTGAATGCCCGACCGACCCGAGCCTGGACCCCTTGGTGCTTCAAATGAACACTCTGACATTGACCCATTCTTTTAGGGCTTGTAATGGTCGAACTAAATCTGATTCCCCAGCAAACCACACTTATAATAGACCCGGAAGTTCTTCCATTTTAGACTACATCTTGATGGATATTAAATCTTGGGGTTGGGTGATCGATTTTAAGGTTATACCTAGATATGACAGCGACCACAATGCCCTGGTCTTAGAGCTGATATCACCTTGCTCTAAGGGTGTCCAAGTAGGTAATCATCATATAAATGGGCCCAGGTTAACCCTGACTGGTTGTAGGAGGCGAGTGAAATGGGGGGCCATTTGTAATTCCCAGGATCAGTTGGCCTCCCTTTATAAAATTGTCACTCCATAACTTGAGGTTGCCAATCAATTTAGATATGCAACAGTTCCTAGTACAGTTATAGCAGAAATTGGGAGAAACCATAAAGACCTAGTGTGTGACCTGGCAAGCTTCTTTTTCCTGTTGTAAAATCCAAACAAAAGGTGTCTATGGGCCACTCTGGTATAATGGCAACTGCCGAAGGGCTAAGCAATCACTGATCCTAGCAATTAAAGCAAAGGACAAATTAATGCTAAAAGACAAGCGAATAGCCTATAGAAATACAATAAATGTTGCAAAAAACAGTGGGAGGGTGACAAATGGGAAAGTATGAGGGTGGCTTTATGTTCAAGGGACATGCGAACCTTTTGGAACCTAGTAAACACTGGTTGCAAAGAGGGCAAATCGGCAATAGAGCCAAATCTTGGGGCAGAAATCTGGAGGTCCCACTTCAAATTGCTATATGCAAGGGGAGAGGAAGAAGTAGGCCAAGCTATGGGCATACCAACCTGCTTTCAGAAGTCTTCCCCCAATGCCCCAGAAATCTCTTTAAAAGAGATAATGGCCGCATTGAACAGAGTGGCTCCCGCCAAAGCGCCAGGCTTAGATAAGATCCCAGGCGATGTTTTTAGGAACGAACCTACCATTTGGGCCCCATACTTCTGGAGCCTATTTAATGCTATTTTTCAAGGGATGCCAATTCCAACGACCTGGTTGGGGGCAGAGATTATTCCGATTTATAAGAAGGGCTCTCCACTTCTCCCCGCTAATTATCGCCCAATTAGTCTCATAGATGTTTCGCAAACAATATATGCACGAGTACTTTTGGATCGATTAGAGAGGTGGATGGAGGATCATTCCATACTTAGTCCTTATCAGGCCGGCTTTAGAGCAAGGATGTCCACAATAGATCAGATTTTAAGGCTGCAAATCCTCTATTGGAAGACAGTGCTTCTGGAGGGCGGCAGCCTTTATCTGATCTTTGTGGACCTAAAATCAGCATTCGACCTGGTCCCCAGGGACAAATTATGGTCCATTTTTATTAAGTATGGGTGTCCCTCCGTACCTTTGTCATCAGATGAAGCGGCTCCACAAATCTAACTATGCACAAGTCAGATATGGGAAAAATGGTGAGCTCACAGATCCTATAGTTATAGACAGAGGGGTAAGGCAGGGGTGTGTCTTGGCCCAAACCCTCTTCTGTCTATTTATTAACGGTCTTGTGGATGACTTGATTGGCGGGAGGGATGTAGATGCCCCCAGGTTGGCGAACGCAGGGTCCCGGCCCGGATGTTCGCCGATGACACTTTGCTTCTATCCAAATCCCCGATGGGAATTCAGCGGGCCCTAGATATTTTCCAGTCATTTTGCAAAAGTAGGGGCTTGGAGATAAACTCTTCAAAGACCAAATACATGGTTTTTAATGCAGGCGACTCCACACGTCCTAATCCCTGCTTAGATGGGAAACCACTGGAAAAAGTTACAGTTTTCGATTATTTAGGATTAACCCTCACTGATAAAATGCAGTGGCACGCACAAATTAGGAAGGCTAGTTTAAGATTAGCCCAAACCTCGGGGGACTGACTAAGATGTTCAAGAAAAACACCCATAAAATGGTCAGCCCGGTTATGGAAATTTATAAGATACAAGCAAGGGGCGGCCCTTTATGGGGCAGAAATCTGGGGCCATCAATCACCGGATTCCCTCTCTAAGAACGAAAATTTCTTTTTAGACAAATCTTAGGCCTCCCGAAAAGTACACCACTGACGCCACTCCGTATGGACCTTGGGGTTGGTCCAATTGCTGAGGAAGTTGCCCTCAGGCCCCTTCTTCACTGGAGACGTTTATGGGGCACACCAGAATTAGTGGCTTTTAAGGATGAGATGAAGGAAGTTATGAATCTGCAGGGGGCGGGCAAAATTCCATGGTTAGCCTATATCAAAAACACATTAGTTGCTCTAAGGATGGGTGATCTATTGACCAACGCTGAAGTATCTTGCCCGACAATTCCCAGGAAGGCTCTTTCAAAGCTTTTTAGAGAATTTAAGATAAACCAGATTAAGGGGAATTCCACTACTGGTATACTGACTGTACAATTTTTAGAAGTCAAGGACCAATACAGGTTAGAACCTGTTCTTGACGTTATTCAGCCACCCCTAGCCAAAAAACTTTATTTGCAATTTAGGCACGGGGTACTACCACTCCGTGCCTTTACAAATAATTGGGAGGGTGCACAGTCTAAGGGGTGTCTGGTATGTGAGAGCATCTCTGAATCGGACCAACATGTATTGTTTGTTTGTCCGGTATATAAGAAGATCAGGCACCGATGGCTGCAATAGGTCTGCCGGAATCTCGGGACAACTCACTGTGGGGAGGCATACAGGATATTAAAATATGATACCAGCCTCCCTATTGTGTATTCAGTTTCCCGATATTTATTTTCTATGTGGTGTGTTCGTTCAACTGTACTAAAATCTAGTCTGGCCTAATTGGATCCTTTTAAACTTTTAAGTAACTTTTATCCTTTTTATTATATGAAATGAGTAGCTTTTAAAGTTTTATTGAGACCTTTTAAAATTGCACTGTCCAGTATCTTACTTCATTCTGTATAACAAAACTGTATGAAAAGTGTTGCATTTTCTTTATGTACTTTTATGGCCAGATTGGCTGAAATAAAGATATTTTGAATTGAATTGAAAAACTGCCCACGTGAATCTACGTCTAATGTGGGGTCACCAATTTGGATAATAGGTATCGATATCATTTTACAAATGAGCACTCTTGACTATAGAAAAATAGAAAATCCCCCATTTTCTTTGGAAGACTAAGTAGAGAGGACTCTTCTTGGCCTTAAACGTCACACAGCATTTGATCTTAATGGCAGGCACCCACATTTGATCCAGAAGATTTATTCATAGTTGGGACGCCTGTAGGCAACCACTTTTTGAGAATATTCATTGCAACGTCTTTTGCAGTACCCCTACCGTTCAGTGAATGAAGTATTAGCTGAGAAGGTCCTGAAGAAGGTGGTGCTTATTCCACATAGTCCACCGAAATGCACGTCGACCTGTCTGGTCTGCTGTGTGCGGGTCAGCTGGGGAGCCGTGCAGCACTCTTCTTTTTTCCGAGGAGCCTCTGGACTTCGCTGGGTCTCCCGCTGCTGCCGCTGGTGCCGGAGTTGCGGCAGTCACACTCTGGGTGTCCCAGAGTGCAACCTTGCTAATCACCCACAGCTGCTGAGGGCGGAGGCGCTCCCATCGCGCTACAAAGCGCTGCCTCGCGCCCCGCTGCGTGGGACGCGCCGGGCGAAGCCCGGGCCAAGGGCGGGCCCGTCTGCGCCCGTCAGAGCCCGAAGGAGACCGGGCTGGGCCATTCCCTTTGGTCTTGTAGTAAGATCACCCTGCCTTTTCTGGACTCATGTAGGAACTGCTCTATAAGGTGGGTGTCCTCATCGTGCAATTGATCCACATATTGCCAGAACAAACTACTCAATGACATAGAGTTTACAATTTGTTTTAATTTCGCCTCTTGTGTAACCCCAAAGCAGAATATATTACATTGTGACTGAATTTTTGTTCCCTCTCCAAATTGATTATCCAAACTGACCCACAAGGAGCCCCCGCTGGCCAAATTAAAATGGGGAGGCGCATTTGCTCAGGGAAAAAAGCGGTAGTACCCGCACAATCACCTACAAGCCACCAGCCTACCTCGATCGACAAGATGCTTCAGAGGGCTATAGGGGTGGTTTCAAATGAGATCGAACTGACTGAAAGATGCTTATCTATAACACCAGATTTAGTCCTACCCACCTTTAATACCAAATTGCAATCCGTTCTGCCAGCCATTAATCCAGACCCCCCAAGGGCCTAAGTTAGAACACGCGCAATAGTACATGACGTGCAAACCCTGGATTTGGTCACTGGGGATACCTCTCTGGACTCTCGAAAAAGAGGGAATGTTAAAACTGCCGTAAAAGCTGGGGAAACTCGGAAGAAGGGGGACAAGGATCGCGCAGAAGATGGGGTACCAGGAAATGTAGGGCTGGGGGGGCATGTGAATGAAGGCACAGAAAAACCACAGTGGGTGTCACATTTGGTCAGGGACCTGCACTTGGAAATAAGAAATATAATCAAGGAGGAGTTGACCACTCTGACCACCAAGGTAGATAATCTCGCATCCTTACTAGATGACTTCATTGGTAAGGCAGGTCCTAGGGAGAAAGACCCCACCAACAGACCAAGCCCCTAGCCCACCAAGTCCATCTAAGAAATGGCCATGCTCTAGCAACCACCTGTAATTCGATTCCACAAGCCCAGAGCATTAGGGAGAAGTAGTGGCTCACTTAAATACATCAAATAAACCGACTAATAGCATCATTAGCCTGGAAAGCCAGGAATCAAGTCGGAGGTGGGAGACTGGTAGACAGCAAAGATCCCCAGCAGAAGATTCCCAAGCGGGAACAAATATGCAAAACTTGGGTTCAAAGTGCAGAACTAGAGAGGGGGCAAGATCTGCGAAATGTGTCCGCAGAGGGAAGTTCAGACTTACCATGCATCAACCTCCCCCGACTCTACATCATATGTTATAATTCTAACAAATGTGCCAGAACTCAAAAAGGGGCAAAGGGAATCGCATTATGAGCTAAAAAATAAATGTATCTTTTGGCTGTCTAAACAACTTCAATTCTCCTATAAGGATGCGAGTGAGATTTTATTTACCCATAGGGTGAGGTGGGTGGGCCGAAGAGCAAAAGATTTAGATGGTGATATCATTGTGATCAATTTTAGAAACCCACAGGTTGTCAGGACTAAGCCTGGGCGTAGTCCGCGAAGTAGCGCTACGCGAAGCTACGCAAAGTGCAGTTCGCACTACGCGAGCTACGCGTAGCACTACGCGAACTGCGTAGTGCACTGTTCGCAATGATTGCACAGTGCCGGATGCTTGTCCGCACTGTGCAATCATTGAAAACGGCATCTTGCACAGTGCGAGCTGCCTTTTACTGCCGCTCGAGTAGATTTTTACTCGAGCGGCAGCTTTCTCAACGCGGACTGGTAGTTTCTCATCGCGAGCGGTCGCGAGCATACGCGACCACTCGCAATGAGAAACCTGACCTCCCGCGTTGAGAATCTCGCCGGGAGGTTTATTTTCACGTTCGCGATCGGCAACTTGATGTTGCTGATCGCGAACGAGGAAAAAGTCTCGCCGGGATGTCATTTTGCTTGCTCGCGGTCGCCAACTTGACGTTGAGGACTGCGAGCAAGCAAAAAATGACCGCTGCACTACGCTACGCTACGCTACGCTACGCTACGCGTGTTTGCACTGTGCTACGTGCAATTCGCGTTGTGCGAAGTTGCGCAAACTTCGCTAACTACGCGAGCGTAGCGTAGTGCTTTGCCCAGGGTTAGTCAGGACACTCCTAATGCGAATCCATTACAGGCACGAAGGGGACTTTAGGCCCCTTCCACTGGGGTATTTTTACCCCCCAAGACTGGCTCCAGTCAATAATCCATGGACAGTCAGTGGAGAAGGGCCCAGATGCCAATATGAGCAAAATCACATCAGGAGGCTAGAGCATATGAATCAACCACTTTTTAACCTTCCACTTGCAAATAATTACGCACCCTTGGATTCCGTTGACTGACTAGAATCAATACAGCAATTAAATTCGGAATCAAGGGAAATAGAACATATAGCAAGGAGGGCTGAGGGAGTAGAAGCTACCTTTAGTGAGGAAATGGAGAGGCCCCCTCTAAATCACATTGCATCAGGTACATCTCCATCGATAGCACAAACCTCCATGGGCCACCAGCAGCTGATTCCAGTTTTTACAACTATTAACACTGATAACAAACCCAAGTTCCATGTTTTATCCTGGAACATTGCTGGCTTGATTCCCAAACAGGGCAACCCGGAGTGGGGGTCCCTTATTGATGCACATGACATCTGCATGTTCCAGGAGACCTGGGCTAGAGAGGACACCCATAGACTGGGTTACGCGACTTTTTGGTTGGCAGCCACAAGTGGGGGAAGGGGAAGACCCGCAGGAGGGCTTTGTGTCTGGGTTGCTGTGCACTTGGGATGCACTGCAAAACAGATTGACACAACCTCACGCGACATACTTTGTGTCATTCTGAGCTTCCCCACCAAGACTAGAATAGCCTTAATCAATGTTTACTCCCGTCCGGTTACCTATGGCCAGGAGTCATCAACTCTTGAGCATTTGTCAAGATTCTTACACACCATCACTGATGGCAACCTGGTGGTACTTGCCGGCGATTTTAATTGCCAGTATGAGCCACTGAAGGACTTAATTGGGGGTGACATTGATGAGGAAGACCAGCACTGGTCAATCCCAGAAGTGAATGCCCGACCGACCCGAGCCTGGACCCCCTTGGTGCTTCAAATGAACACTCTGACATTGACCCATTCTTTTAGGGCTTTAAATCTTGGGGTTGGGTGATCGATTTTAAGGTTATACCTAGATATGACAACGACCACAATGCCCTGGTCTTAGAGCTGATATCACCTTGCTCTAAGGGTGTCCAAGTAGGTAATCATCATATAAATGGGCCCAGGTTAACCCTGACTGGTTGTAGGAGGCGAGTGAAATGGGGGGCCATTTGTAATTCCCAGGATAAGTTGGCCTCCCTTTATAAAATTGTCACTCCATAACTTGAGGTTGCCAATCAATTTAGATATGCAACAGTTCCTAGTACAGTTATAGCAGAAATTGGGAGAAACCATAAAGACCTAGTGTGTGACCTGGCAAGCTTCTTTTTCCTGTTGTAAAATCCAAACAAAAGGTGTCTATGGGCCACTCTTGGTATAATGGCAACTGCCGAAGGGCTAAGCAATCACTGATCCTAGCAATTAAAGCAAAGGACAAATTAATGCTAAAAGACAAGCGAATAGCCTATAGAAATACAATAAATGTTGCAAAAAACAGTGGGAGGGTGACAAATGGGAAAGTATGAGGGTGGCTTTATGTTCAAGGGACATGCGAACCTTTGGAACCTAGTAAACACTGGTTGCAAAGAGGGCAAATCGGCAATAGAGCCAAATCTTGGGGCAGAAATCTGGAGGTCCCACTTCAAATTGCTATATGCAAGGGAGAGGAAGAAGTAGGCCAAGCTATGGGCATACCAACCTGCTTTCAGAAGTCTTCCCCTAATGCCCCAGAAATCTCTTTAAAAGAGATAATGGCCGCATTGAACAGAGTGGCTCCCGCCAAAGCGCCAGGCTTAGATAAGATCCCAGGCGATGTTTTTAGGAACGAACCTACCATTTGGGCCCCATACTTCTGGAGCCTATTTAATGCTATTTTTCAAGGGATGCCAATTCCAACGACCTGGTTGGGGGCAGAGATTATTCCGATTTATAAGAAGGGCTCTCCACTTCTCCTCGCTAATTATCGCCCAATTAGTCTCATAGATGTTTCGCAAACAATATATGCACGAGTACTTTTGGATCGATTAGAGAGGTGGATGGAGGATCATTCCATACTTAGTCCTTATCAGGCCGGCTTTAGAGCAAGGATGTCCACAATAGATCAGATTTTAAGGCTGCAAATCCTCTATTGGAAGACAGTGCTTCTGGAGGGCGGCAGCCTTTATCTGATCTTTGTGGACCTAAAATCAGCATTCGACCTGGTCCCCAGGGACAAATTATGGTCCATTTTTATTAAGTATGGGTGTCCCTCCGTACCTTTGTCATCAGATGAAGCGGCTCCACAAATCTAACTATGCACAAGTCAGATATGGGAAAAATGGTGAGCTCACAGATCCTATAGTTATAGACAGAGGGGTAAGGCAGGGGTGTGTCTTGGCCCAAACCCTCTTCTGTCTATTTATTAACGGTCTTGTGGATGACTTGATTGGCGGGAGGGATGTAGATGCCCCCAGGTTGGCGAAACGCAGGGTCCCGGCCCGGATGTTCGCCGATGACACTTTGCTTCTATCCAAATCCCCGATGGGAATTCAGCGGGCCCTAGATATTTTCCAGTCATTTTGCAAAAGTAGGGGCTTGGAGATAAACTCTTCAAAGACCAAATACATGGTTTTTAATGCAGGCGACTCCACACGTCCTAATCCCTGCTTAGATGGGAAACCACTGGAAAAAGTTACAGTTTTCGATTATTTAGGATTAACCCTCACTGATAAAATGCAGTGGCACGCACAAATTAGGAAGGCTAGTTTAAGATTAGCCCAAACCTCGGGGGACTGACTAAGATGTTCAAGAAAAACACCCATAAAATGGTCAGCCCGGTTATGGAAATTTATAAGATACAAGCAAGGGGGCGGCCCTTTATGGGGCAGAAATCTGGGGCCATCAATCACCGGATTCCCTCTCTAAGAACGAAAATTTCTTTTAGACAAATCTTAGGCCTCCCGAAAAGTACACCACTGACGCCACTCCGTATGGACCTTGGGGTTGGTCCAATTGCTGAGGAAGTTGCCCTCAGGCCCCTTCTTCACTGGAGACGTTTATGGGGCACACCAGAATTAGTGGCTTTTAAGGATGAGATGAAGGAAGTTATGAATCTGCAGGGGGCGGGCAAAATTCCATGGTTAGCCTATATCAAAAACACATTAGTTGCTCTAAGGATGGGTGATCTATGGACCAATGCTGAAGTATCTTGCCCGACAATTCCCAGGAAGGCTCTTTCAAAGCTTTTTAGAGAATTTAAGATAAACCAGATTAAGGGGAATTCCACTACTGGTATACTGACTGTACAATTTTTAGAAGTCAAGGACCAATACAGGTTAGAACCTGTTCTTGACGTTATTCAGCCACCCCTAGCCAAAAAACTTTATTTGCAATTTAGGCACGGGGTACTACCACTCCGTGCCTTTACAAATAATTGGGAGGGTGCACAGTCTAAGGGGTGTCCGGTATGTGAGAGCATCTCTGAATCAGACCAACATGTATTGTTTGTTTGTCCGGTCTATAAGAAGATCAGGCACCGATGGCTGCAACAGGTCTGCCGGAATCTCGGGACAACTCACTGTGGGGAGGCATACAGGATATTAAAATATGATACCAGCCTCCCTATTGTGTATTCAGTTTCCCGATATTTATTTTCTATGTGGTGTGTTCGTTCAACTGTACTAAAATCTAGTCTGGCCTAATTGGATCCTTTTAAACTTTTAAGTAACTTTTATCCTTTTTTATTATATGAAATGAGTAGCTTTTAAAGTTTTATTGAGACCTTTAAAATTGCACTGTCCAGTATTTTACTTCATTCTGTATAACAAAACTGTATGAAAAGTGTTGCATTTTCTTTATGTACTTTTATGGCCAGATTGGCCGAAATAAAGATATTTTGAATTGAATTGAAAAACTGCCCACGTGAATCTACGTCTAATGTGGGGTCACCAATTTGGATAATAGGTATCGATATCATTTTACAAATGAGCACTCTTGACTATAGAAAAATAGAAAATCCCCCATTTTCTTTGGAAGACTAAGTAGAGAGGACTCTTCTTGGCCTTAAACGTCACACAGCATTTGATCTTAATGGCAGGCACCCACATTTGATCCAGAAGATTTATTCATAGTTGGGACACCTGTAGGCGACCACTTTTTGAGAATATTCATTGCAACGTCTTTTGCAGTACCCCTACCGTTCAGTGAATGAAGTATTAGCTGAGAAGGTCCTGAAGAAGGTGGTGCTTATTCCACATACTCCACCGAAATGCGCGTCGACCTCATTGGATGCGCTCATCCCACAAAATGGTCATGGAGATTTTCAACATCTATGTCCCCTTCTGACCAGGATGTGTATTTGTTTTTGGTTTGAATGGTAGATAGATTGGTGTGATTGAGGGTGAATGTGAATCTGTTAATTAGATTAGAGTATATGTTGTCATTATAGGGGTCCACTGAACAGCACTGAATTAATATATGTATATAAAGTTATAAAACTGTTGGCTTTTTAGAAATTGTATAAAAAAATACCCCCAAAAAGAGTATTTTGTGAAAAATAGAGGGGCATATTAGCAAGAAGAGGCGATAATCATCGCTAACCCTGCTTAGCGTGATTTTTTATCGCTGGCTATCGCTGGAATATATCGCCACGCTAACGCTGTATTAGCAACGATTAGCGCTATGGCGATGAATATTCCAGCGATAGCTGGGGAAATGGGCCAACATCGCTGAAAAACCAGCGATGTTGCATGGAGAAGGGAGAACACCTTGCTGATACGACCCTGTGGTCATATCAGCATAATCCACCCCCCATGTTAGGTATGGCTAACACCTGCTAATTGCAGGTGTTAAATAAATGGCGATGACTCCGGTTAGCGCGACTTTTCACGTCGCTAACTGGGGCCATGGCCACCTTGCTAATAGGCGATAGGCCTGTTAGCGAGTGTTTCCCAGGTTTGTTCGTCGGAACGCCCACTTTGCATGTCATTAGCGATAAATATCGCTGACATGCAAAGCGGTAAAAAAACGGGCGCTAATGCCCGCAAACTGTCACTAACTGCTGTTAGAGACAGTTTGCTGATAGGGCGATATAAATATCGCCGCTTTAGCGGCAAAAAGTGCCGCTAAAGCGGCGATAGTGCCCTTGCTAATATGCCCCAGAATGTTATGAACTTTTTTGTCTTTTTAGATCTAACTCTATCTGTTTTGATACTATCAATGTTTAAATCTACGCAATTTTCAAAGCAAAATGAATAAAATTATATTTTTTGAATAACAAAATGGTGCGATTTCTATAAGGGTCTACAAAATGTATATATAACCCATTCAGATTAACTCTTTTTGTTGAAGAAATACAGGTCGCGAGGGAGGTACACTATTTATTGTTTATTGTATGTTTTTCCCACTTTCTCCCTGACCGTATCTTGGTTTGCCAAAGGGTGTTCCCTTCTTCAGAAGAGGACTTACAGGAGGTACCAGGAGGGCTTCTTGGCCCCCAAAGTCCCTCAGGAGTAGAGTGGACTTCATCCCTCAACCCGTAGTGTACCAGGAGGCGCGTTTGCAGAATGGTGGAGAAAGGGGGGAGTGGCCTCCGAAGGCCTCTTAGCAATACCACTGTGTGGGACTTACTGGAGGTAACACGAGGGGTAGTTGGCCCCCAAGGACGTAGTGAGATTGCTGAGAGGTGGACACAGGCCATGCCCCCTTTCTGCACCACTTGGTTGGGGGATGAAGTCCCCTTACCTCCTGAGGGTCCTTGGGGGCCAACTAGCCCTCCTGTTATCTCTAGTAAGCCCCACACAGCTGGATTGCTGAGAGTGCTCCGAGGCCACGCCCCCTTTTTACACCACTCTGCAAACGCGCCTCCTGGCGCACTGCTGCTCGGGGGATGAAGTCCACTTTAATCCTAAGGTCCTCAGGACACAAGAGGACCTCATCACCCCACCAGCAGTGCGCCAAGAGGCCCATTTGCAGAGTGATGTAAAAAGGGGCGTGGCCTCTGACCACCTCTCAGCAATCCCACTGTGTGGGGCTTACTGGAGGTACCTGGTGGGCTAGTTGGCCCCTAAGGACCCTTAAGATTCTAAGGGACTTAATCCCCCAACCCAGAACGCGCCAGGAAGCACGTATGCAGAGTGGTGCAGGGAGGGGGGCAGGGCCTGAGGCGAGATGCCGCTTTTTTTTCTTCTTCTTTTTGTTAGAAGGGGGGCTGTGTGGCCCCCCTTCTCAATATTTTGTGGGCCCTGGGGACCCCATCCCCCAGGGCCAGCTGCATTTTATTTATTTTTATAGAAAAAAACGGGAAAGTGGCCCCCCTCCTGAGGCCATTATTGGCCCCGGAGACCCCATCCCCCGGGGCTTTGCCTCTTTATATATATTTTTTAAATTATATTAATGGGAGGGGGCTGCGTTGCCCCCCTTTCCATGGCCACTTCTGGCCCCGGGGACCCCATCCCCCGGGGCCTGGCCTCAACGTTGGGGACCGCGGGGGGAGCCCCAATGCCCCCACGGTCCCTGCCGGCTCCCCGCCTCCTGCAGGAGCTGGCATTGCTTTTGGGCAACGGGAGCTGCTAACATGCAGCCCCCTTTGCCCAAAAGCAATTCTGCTTTGCTTTGTGGAAGCAAGAGCAGGTTTCCTTGCTTCCACGAAGCAAAGCAATGTGTTTGCTATGACAGGGCGGGAGCCGTACTCCCACCCTGCCATAGCAAACTGCAATGTCCCAGGGGTGGGCACCCTGGGACATTGCTGGTGCCTGCCCTGGGGGATGGCGGTCCCCAGGGCCATGAAGGGCTCCTGGAGGAGGGCCCTCTTCCATCATAATTAAAGCCCCGGGGAGGTGGTGGTCCCTGGGGCCCGCATCGGACCCCGGCCCTTATTATAAATTTGCCCTGGGGAGGTGGCGGTCCCCGGGGCAATGTGGGGAGGGGCAGGAGCTACCCCCACACTTTTTAAATATAATTTAAGCCCCAGGGAGGTGGTGGTCCCCGGGGCTTTGAGGGCCCACGAGGCCCCCCCACCCATAATCAGGAATGCCCCGGGGAGGTGGCGATCCCTGGGGCATCGTGAGGGGCAGCAGCCCCCCATGCATTTTTTAAGAAAAGCCCCGGGGAGGTGGTGGTCCCTGGGGCTGCGGGGGGCCACGTGCCCCCGCACATTAATAACAATGCCCCAGAGAGGTGATGGTCCCCCGCGGGCCCCTGCTAAAACATTAATACTT
The DNA here is from genome assembly GCA_963921515.1 of Calotriton arnoldi. Lineage (NCBI taxonomy): Eukaryota > Metazoa > Chordata > Amphibia > Caudata > Salamandridae > Calotriton > Calotriton arnoldi. The sequence continues at coordinate 2,845,634 of CAWUFW010001017.1, read as the reverse complement.
TGCCCCTGGGACCTGGCCCACCTGGGGGCTTAAAAGCAATGAAGCGCAGGAGACCACGCTTTGTTTTTAAAAAATATTTTCGGCGGGATTCGCGCACTCTATGCGATTCCCGCAGAAAATATTTAAAAAAAATGCTTTTTTTGGCCCTGGGGGTCCCTGTGGGATCCCCTGACCAGGCCTGCCTAGGGGGTCAGGGTGTTTCTACCCTGCCCCCTTTTCTTTTTTTTATAATTTTCTTCCCTTTTTGCTTGTGACTCGGTTTTACCGAGTCACAAGTGGCTGCCAACACTTCTTGGTTTGAAGTGTTGGCAGCCAATCAGAGACAAGCTTGTGATCGGGAGGGTTCGCTGATCCACTGCCAGATATAATTTTTTTTATTTTTGAATTTCTCAGGAACTACTGAACGGATTTACACAATTTGAAGCAAAGAGTGCACTCTGGACAAAGAGCTACCTCTCTGCCAAATGTGGTGTAATTCCGTTCAGCAGTTCGGGCTGTAGCCGCTACAAAAGATTCCTATGGAAATTAACATGGAGAAAACGTGTTTTGGGACCCCACTTTTTTCTCGGCCCCCGCTTGACGAATCACCCTGAAACTTTCAAGACAGGAGCTGACCAGGCGCCCCAATAGTTTTAAAAAATTTGCGAAAATTCGTCAACCGGCGCCAAAGATATTGGCAAAAAAAAAATGCTTTTCTTATGGAAACTAGGTCCTAACTGTAACTACCTACTGGCGACCGCCAGTAGGGGATGGATGGATGGATGGATGGATGGATGGATAGATATAGATATAGATATACATTGCCATTAGGTGTTACTTCGGACTGGGGAGAGAGGAGGCAATATCAATTGCCTGAGAAGGGGACAAACAAGTAGCTCTAACCATCCAAGGCAACGGCGGCGGTATATGGGTCATCGGCCAACAAGCATTGGGGCATCACTTGGTGTTTTGGACTGCCCAATTACTTAATGGACGTCCACGACGTGACTCCAAATACCAGCATGCCTTTGTTTGGGACTGAGGTGCGTGAAGTGCCTGTATCACTTTAAGGCGGAGGAGGGGCAAGTAACTACCACACTGGGAGTGGTCACAACACCATCTATATACCAGCTGACCCCCAGGGATAATGAGGAGCCATTGGAACGAGGCACTGAGGAAAGCTACACAAGCTGAAACGCATCTGCCAAAGCGTTTTCATGGACCTTTCATCCACGCGCAGAATTATCAATAAAGCTGCTTGTTTTGAACCGCGGAGCTGTGCCGCACTCTTTCCTACCTGTGAGGGAGTTTTGGTGTTTCATGTTGTGCCAGTAAGTGGGCTCTGGCAAGCGGTACACCCTCTCGATCAGGAGCTACGCAGGAAGCCTGCAACCTCTGGAGTGTGCATGGAACTGCAACGTGTCGCCCCCCTGGCTGTTGCGAACTGCCATTAGGTGTTACTTCGGACTGGGGAGAGAGGAGGCAATATCAATTGCCTGAGAAGGGGACAAACAAGTAGCTCTAACCATCCAAGGCAACAGCGGCGGTATATGGGTCATCGGCCAACAAGCATTGGGGCATCACTTGGTGTTCTGGACTGCCCAATTACTTAATGGACGTCCACGACGTGACTCCAAATACCAGCATGCCTTTGTTTGGGACTGAGGTGCGCGAAGTGCCTGTATCACTTTAAGGCAGAGGAGGGGCAAGTAACTACCACACTGGGAGTGGTTACAACACCATCTATATACCAGCTGACCCCCAGGGATAATGAGGAGCCATTGGAACGAGGCACTGAGGAAAGCTACACAAGCTGAAACGCGTCTGCCAAAGCGTTTTCATGGACCTTTCATCCAAGTACAGAATTATCAATAAAGCTGCTTGTTTTGAACCCCGGAGCTGTGCCGCACTCTTTCCTACCTGTGAGGGAGTTTTGGTGATAGTAATATATAAATATATATATATATATATATATATATATATATATATATATATATATATATATATATATATATATATATATATATATATATATATATATATATATATATATATATATATAAATATATATATATATATATATATATATATATATATATATATATATATATATATATATATATATAAATATATATATATATATATATATATATATATATATATATATATATATATATATATATATATATAACTGGTGGTCGCCAGTAGGTAGTTGTAGTTAGGACCTTGTTTCTATTCAAAAAGCGTTTTTCTTTTGCCAATATCTTTGGCGCCGGTTGACGAATCTTCGCGAAATTTTCCAAACTAATGGTTTACTCAGGTCAGCTCCTCTGTTGAAAGTTTCGGGGTGATTTGTCAAGCGGGGCCGAGAAAAAAGGAGGGTCCCAAAACGCGTTTTCGCCATGTTTATTTCCATAGGAACTTTAGACAAAGCTACAGCCCGAACTGCTGAACGGAATAACACCAAATTTGGCAAAAAGGTAGGTCTTGGTCCAGAAAGTGTGCCTTTTTTTAAATGGTGTAAATCCATTCAGTAGTTGCTGAGAAATTCCAAAAATAAAAATTTATATATCTGAGCACTGAGGAGGATTCGCGAACCCTCCCGAGCACAAGCTTAATTCTGATTGGTTGCCAACACTCCAAAGCAGAATGTGTTTTCAGTCATCTTGTGACTCGGTAAAACCGAGTCACAAGAAATCAGTTAAAAAAGGTAAAAAAACAAGAAAAGGGGGCAGGGTAGAAGCACCCTGACACCCTAGGCCTGCTCAGGGGGTCCCACAGGGACCTCCAGGGCCAAAAAAAGCATTTTTTTTTTTTTAAATCAGCTAAATTTGCACTGGGTGCGCGAATCCGGCTGAATTTTGTTTTAAAAAACGAAGCGCGGGCTGCCGTGCTCCGTTTCTTAAATTCCCCAGATGGGCCAGGTCCCGGGGGCAATGTCCAATTAATTAGCCGGGGCCCGCGGGGGCACCCGCAGCCCCGGGGTCCGCCACCTCCCTGGGCTTCATCCATAATGTGCTGGGGGGGCACGCAGCCCCGGGGACCGCCACCTCCCCAGGGCTTTATTTTCTGCTCTAGGACAACGCGCCGTCCAGTCCGAATGAGGCTTACGCAAGGCTGGATATAGAAAAACATAAAAAAGGGCCACCTGTCATAATTTATAATTCTGGGTATTCTGCGTTTTCAGGGCTGTGGAAAAATGAGTTCTTCGTCAGGACAGGACAGCTGAATAGGCAGCCCTGGAGACCGCAGGGGACAGCAAGCTACATGGATGTGAAAACACATGGAAAGAAATATAGGAAAATCACGAGCAAACTGAAGGGACGTGATTTTTAGGACTGGGCAGCAGTTGGTAAAAGCACCGAGGTGGTTTCAGTTTGCGCTGTAAGGAGCAAGCACGGCTGGCCCTGTGTTTTACATCACCGACCCATGTGTCAAGACGGTTGCTGCTGATTTATAGCAGCCTCCTCAGAGTTGGCTACAGAGCTCCAAGGCCTGGCCCGGAAGGCCGTCGTCTTCTGATGAGTTTAGCAACAACCGAAGGACAATTTCCTGGTCATCTAAGCGGCGTGTTCCACAGCACAAGCTTTTATATATGCGATGTCGTAATCCTCGGCGAGCACTGCCCTTTGTGCTCTCATTTTTCTGCAAGTGTAAACGTTTTCCACGAATTGACAGGGCCAAAAAGACTTCAACGCCTCGTCAGGGGTACTAAGCACTATATAAATGCAATTTAAACATGTACATTAATGGCTTTGTTATTAAGTATTCCCTCACTGTCCGAGGCATGCCAGCATTGGAGCCTTTCAGAAAGAGACTGGTCAAGAACTGTGGTGGAGTGGCAGTGTGCATTGGGACATGTGGTCACGTGATCACAATCACGCCAACATCTCCACTGGCCACAGACCACATCGGCCAATTATGTGTTTCAATCTTACATGAGACAGAAATGATAATCCTTAACGGTCGCTTCCCTCAAGATCAACCAGCAAAACCAACCAGAATATCCAAGCAGACACACTCTGTTCTAGACTATACAATAGTGGACATTGAGCTACTACCAAAGATCTCAAGCTATCAAATAATACACAGATTCGAGAGCGATCATAGTCCACAGTCAATCGACCTTCAAATCTACACACGAAGAGCTGCAGAATGATCTGTCCAAAATTTCGAGCCCGTACAATCTAAAAAGGCTCGCGTGGAATGGCAAAAACGTAGATGAAATAATGAATTATCTAAAAAACTCACCATTGATCACTCAAGCACAAAATTCGACACAGCCATGGGCAATTTGGGTGAACATGACCAAGAAGCTGATTTCCAAATTTCCATCGCAGAACATAAAACAACGTGCAAAAAAAACAATAGAGCCCTTAGCTCCTTAGTAGTGAAAAAAAGGACATTAAACCGAGAAATAAGAAAATTACGTAGAAATGCCCTAACAACCAGTGAAGGGGAAAAGCAACAAATATATCAGTTAAGACAGAATTATAAAAAAGAGGTCTGGATGGCAAAGAAAACACGACAAACCGAAATCTGGCTAAAACTATTGGAAACAAGTAAATCAAATAACAATAAAAAAATTTGGGCGGAAATAAACAGCATTGCGAATGGATCCTTCCGTCAACATAACGCAAATATCCTAGAGGCAGACTGGATAGCCCACCTAACCAAAAACCACATAGACAAGAACATCAATTACCAAAATTATACTACAGATAACATCACGGCATATCAACCAAAAGAGGACGACAAAGAAAATCAGTTTGAGGAAAACTGGATTTAATCTAACCAGATTTAAATGACCATAAAAAAATTAAGATCCAACGGAGTGCCAGGCCCAAACGGCCTACTGAATGGACTATTTAACAAGATAGATCATTTTGGGCAAATTATTTTACACCCCTGTTCAATCATGCCTTCCAAACCAACAGAGTGCCAGAATCTTGGAGAGGAAGCATTCTGCATCCAATTTTCAAAGCGGGTGCAAGTTCAGACCCAGCGAACTTCAGATTAATTGCTTTAATTGATGTAGAAGTAAAACTATATGCATCAAACCTTCTTACAGCTTTAGAAGATTGGGTCGCTTCTAGCAAGATCATCCCAGTCACACAAACAGGCTTCAGACCTGGCACAAACACGATTGCACTGAATCTTTTGGTCGAAAAAGCTAAGCGAAAATCCGCCAAACTGTACACCTGCTTTATTGACCTAAAAGCAGCATTTGACATGGTACCTAGACAATAGCTGTGGCAAAAGATGGCGAATTGGGGCGTTCCGCCACCACTACTACGGGCCATCGTCAATTTGCACACATCCACATGGGTACAGATAAAACTGGGTAACAGAGAATGTACCACAGCAAGGATCCCTACACACATCGGCCTAAAGCAGGGATGCATGCTGGCTCCTAGCCTTTTTAACATCTTCACCGCAGACCTGGACAAGAGGCTCTCAGAAGTTCAAAGTGATCCCCCGAAAATCGCTCACTGTAAAATAAGAAGCCTGCAATATGCAGACGACATCATTTTATGCAGTCAGACACCAGCAGGCCTACAGCGCTTGATCACAAAGCTTGAGGAATATATCGAAGACCATGGCTTGTCCTTGAACCTGAACAAAACTAAGGTTATGTGTTTCTTGGCCATGACAGCGCCAAATAGGAAAAATTACCGGTGGAACGCATCAGGAAACAGAATAGAGCAAAGTGACTCCTATAAATATCTGGGAGTAGTGGTCGACAAAAGGTTCACTCTCAAAGAACATCTAAACCTCAGAAAAGCCCAAGCAAACAAACTCTGTTTTGCATTGAACATGTTAAAACAGAAACTACAGTGTCCTTCAAACTCCCACCTATTAAAAGTCATTGCAGCCAAGTTTCTCCCGACCCTTACTTACGGCTCTGAATTATTCAAAGGTCAAGATGCCAACTTCCTGAATCTCCAACAGTCAGGTTTATTCAAACGAATTTTCCGGATGCCGCAGTTCACGTCACAAGCCCAAGTTTGCTTAGAATTCGGGCTATTAAATCAACATCCTGTCAGACAAGCAGCGATAATAAAAATGCGCTGGAAATTAAAAGCAGCAGAAGAGGATTCCTTGTTGGGGCATTGTTGGACAGAAATGAAGAACCAACCCAAAGGAACAAAAGTCTGGCACACCGTCCTTGAACACGCACTAACAATGCTAGACATGCACGACGCTTGGGAAACTGACTACAGCTTCGCTGCATTTAAAAAGTAGTCAATAACGCCGCAAAACAAAAGGCTTGGATAATGGACAAAGCAGCTCTATCAAAGAAAAAACATGGCTGGATGGTCCTATCGACATATGAGACTCAATCGCCCCAACCATATCTTGTCCAGCATATAACTCCATCAATCTAACATCAACTACTCTTGGTCAGATTGGGAGCATTTACATCAAAAGACCAGGTTCCCACATGGAAACAATCATGGCCAACCATGCTCTGCAGACTTTGTGGACAGGCGGAAGAATCCCTTATACACCTAGTGTGTATCTGCCCAGCTGTGAACCATTTGAGAAGGCATTACCTACTTCATGCATTTCATTCCTCCAAAGTTAGATCTTGTTGACCAGCCTTAATGCTACTACTAAACAGCCACTCATTGCAGATCTCATGTAGGGCAGCCAGATTTCTGCAGAAAGTTAACCAACTTTTATCAAAACCAAACATATAGTGCCTACAGGTACAACGTAGTAGCATAACGACAAGTATATATGTCACTCGTATACGACTTTTAACCACACCAGCTAATTGCACAAAACCTTCAAACCCTGTAATAGACGACCAATAATTGGAGGTTGTAACATTAAGTTTACATTTGCACTTTGCACATGATTTCAGTCAAGTATTCGATGACTTAGGCACACTTAGCACCTCAAATACATAACCACTGCCAAATACATGATTCTAGCAACGCTAATGAGGATCCACGCGCATTTGCACTTTTCGCACACCGTCTCTGCAAAGAAAGTGGATGACTGCCAAAATGAGCGACAGCATTGTATCGTGAAATCACAATACTGCCTATGATTTTAGCACATGATTTTAGACAAACGTAAAAAGATGGACAAAATAGAGAACTAATTTATACACAGAGTATTGTTGAATAATGTCGATAAAAGTAGAATCTTGCAAAAAGGGGTTTTCCCAATTTTATTAATTACTCATTGTTTTTGACAAATCAATGCTTTTTTTAACACAATTTGTAATGGTTTTAATTAACTATATGCAATAAATTACTTACTTAATCTCAACTGGTGTATACACTCCATTACTGGCAATAAATGGAAATCGGGACTTTGCCACGAGATCACATACCACCTTCTCCACTGCTGTAAGCCCCCCTCAGTGCCAGTAAACACCCAGAAGGAAGGCAGACCCGCAAAGCAGCAGTGTGACAGGGTTTCTTAAGAAGCACGTTACTGGACATAAAAGAAATACTCAAGGTATGAGCCTCTTCCTTATTGGTTGAAGAATGAATACAGGACTAAATCGAGAGACAGGCGTCAAATACAGCAACTAATCACGATTATTTTCCATCTCTGTAATGTTCTTTTTAATGGCGATCGTGCGCAATTACCCTCAGGTCAAGGCACCCTTCGATAAGGGGACTCTGCCTGCTTCCACACCCCTCTTTGCCCCTTCCACTGAAACACGACGATTTATTTTCTATCATGTTTTTCAGGACTGTCATCTGACCGTGTCTGTGGCTTCATATGTGCGTACTCATTTATTTTTATTCTCTTTGTAATCTGTCCTGCTTGAAAGACGCTCTCCGCTAATTAACAATTAAGCACAAACAGACATTTGACCAACTAGTGAACATTTATTTCTAGGTTTATCTGTGCCTGACACTCACGGTCCATATTCAACAAAGGGATTCTACCATTATCTACATAAAGATATATATGTGTATAAGTGTATACTCAGTTTTACTGCAGGTGTCTTTAATGTGTTCTAATGATGATGTCTGGAAAAAATCCTTCTCTAGTTTATAGGAAGGGCAGTGTTCAAAAATTGTAAAATACCCATCACACACTGAAACCTGATTCAGTGTCATGCTTCATCATTAGGGTCTTCCCGCCCCTCTACGGGACGGGGCGTGCTACTACCTACGTAGACGCGGGAGCACTTAATTTAGTGATTAGTGTGTATGTGTAGTGCGTGGGATCGTGAAAAAATATATATAAGTGTTGATTTAAAAATTCCCTGGCTAGTGGAAAAAATACACTTTATTGGCTTCCCTAGCTGAGAATAGTAAAAGTGGGGAGGTGTAGATAGTGTACTTTGATAGGTCACTTTCTACAGGGTCGACATGTTTCAGAAGCCATCCCTTGGCTTACTTCCTCAGGACCAGAACGATCCCTATTGCACCTCACTGGGTGATATTATAAATGTACATATGCCTGTTGGTCACACATACTCTTCCATGTACCCTATTAGGGCAGTAGACACAATATACCAATTGTATTCCTGTAAAGAAACCTGAAAATTAAAAACATTGTGGATAAACAATAGCTTTTATCGTTTATCCCCTTCATATTCACATCACCATCATGTGGAAACGATAATATTGTCTGTCACTGTGATATATTTTTTCCCACCCAATTTTTTTTTTTTGTGACTTTCACTCATATTTTAGCTATAGAAACACTCCTTGTGGTGTTAGTATCCAGTATTTCATGCATCCAGAACTTTCATACATCTAATGCGGTGGTTTTTAAATATTCCTCGTGGTGTCAGTATCCATTTCCCATGCATACAGAATTTCCATACATCCAAAATTTGTGGCTCTTATACATGCTCCTTTGTTAACTATTCAAACATTCACACTCAAGTGGAAGCAGAAAATACGATATAGTTTTGATTTGACAGGATTTTGGGATTATCATATGTCCACTCGCTCTTTTTATCCTGGGCGTAAATTAATTCCCATGTATGTGCATGCGCTCTCTTTTTAGGAAGTGCTCCCATGGTGTGCCTTTAAAAAATGGGGTAATACTCATGCTCTCAGAGAGACGTGCCGTTAAAGGTTGTTTAAAAAAATACATACATTTGTATATTAACGTATCCGCTCCAGGAGATGCCACGAGGGGTGTAAAGGCGCCTTCACATTGATACTGTAAACGTGGGGAAACATAGATGGAAAGGCTAAGTTCAACATTGGAGTGGTTTCTCCTCAGTGCTGGTCGCGGTGTCTTGGGCTTTTTAAAGACATGCCCTTGTCTTACTTACATGTTGGGTGCTGCTCAATCACCAAGGATTACCTTCTCGTGGCTCTCCGGGAACTCAATGAAGATTGTGCAAGCCCCGGTTTATAAAGGAAGTACTCTGTGTGGAAACGCAATCAATTGAAAGCAGCTGCAGCAGAAACAACTAGACCGGGAAAAAAACAAAATGGCCGCCTGTAATCGGGACGAAAGGGAGTTCTATTTTGGTCCACTTCCTGTTGGAAGTTATTGATGGAAAACTTCGCTGATTATTTCTTTTGATTGTTGATAAAGACAGAGAAACGCTAAAAAAAGGTTTTGAGATAGAACCCAGAGTCTAGTAGGCTCTAAGGGGTCGTTAAGCTAGTTATTTAAAAACTATAATTATTAAAAAATAATAGTAAAGGGAAACATATATGTTTTCTACATGGCTTATTTTCCCCCAAACATTTTGGGGTAATTTGCAGGGTGAAAAAGCATTTGATTGTCAAAAAAGTGTTTAAATTGCGTATTCTCCCACAGGTGAAACAGTATTTGTTAAAAACAGAGAGAGAAAGGAGCCTTGTAAAATTCCATAATGGCTTTCAGGGCTTGTTCTTATGGCTATTTTTAGAGTTCCTGCCATATGATAGCTTCTTAATTTCTTAGCAGAGCATCTATTGAGGGATTTATTTGTATAATCCTCAGTATTTATAGCTGATTCCAAGGAATATCATCATTTAGCCCTTTTCATGAGTTCTCAGACGGAACACCCACCGCTGTTCCTTTTCAAATAAATATCTCTCGTTTTGGATTTGTTCGATTATTGTCCACAAGAGATCTTCCCACTTGTGACCTTTTTCCAAAAATGGGCTGCCATTTTGGTGGTGCTTTTTGCATTTTATGTTGCTTTTATGTTCCCCTATCCTTATTTTTACGGGCGTGTGGTCATTCCTACGTACTCTAAAAGACACGGGCAAGAAATAAGATAAACCACATTCTTTGAGTTACATGTTGTGAAATTTCTTTGGTCCCATCTGGTCCCATCTTGGAACCATATCTCTTTGCTTTTTTTGGTTAGTTTACATACATTGCACATGCCACAAGGATGATGGCCAGAGATTGGTGGCATTAGGGTAGTTTGCATCCTCTGTCCATCTTTACTTTCTTTTGGTCCATTTCAAGACACAATCAAATGACTTAAAAAAGAAACTGGAAAAACGTCAATACCCTAAAAGGGTGATTGATAATGCATACAAAAGGGCGCGCAACAATAGCAGAGAAGGCCTTTTGGAACCGAAAATCCACAAGGAGGAGGAGAACCGCCCAGTATGCATAACAACTTTCAACACAAACTCGAATGTGATCACAAAAATTTTAAATAAAGGAGGCATTAACTTACCAAAACCCATCTTCTCTCACAAAAGAGGCAAAAGCATCCGAGATTTGGTCGTGCACACCAGACCAAAAGAAAGTAAAGATGGACAGAGGATGCAAACTACCCTAATGCCACCAATCTCTGGCCATCATCCCTGTGGCATGTGCAATGTATGTAAACTAACCAAAAAAAGCAAAGAGATATGGTTCCAAGATGGGACCAGATGGGACCAAAGAAATTTCACAACATGTAACTCAAAGAATGTGGTTTATCTTATTTCTTGCCCGTGTCTTTTAGAGTACGTAGGAATGACCACACGCCCGTAAAAATAAGGATAGGGGAACATAAAATGCAAAAAAAGCACCACCAAAATGGCAGCCCATTTTTGGGAAAAAGGTCACAAGTGGGAAGATCTCTCGTGGACAATAATCGAACAAATCCAAAACAAGAGATATTTATTTGAAAAGGAACAGCGGTGGGTGTTCTGTCTGAGAACTCATGAAAAAGGGCTAAATGATGATATTCCTTGGAATCAGCTATAAATACTGAGGATTATACAAATAAATCCCTCAATAGATGCTCTGCTAAGAAATTAAGAAGCTATCATATGGCAGGAACTCTAAAAATAGCCATAAGAACAAGCCCTGAAAGCCATTATGGAATTTTACAAGGCTCCTTCTCTCTCTGTTTTTAACAAATACTGTTTCACCTGTGGGAGAATACGCAATTTAAACACTTTTTTGACAATCAAATTCTTTTTCACCCTGCAAATTACCCCCAAAATATTTTGGGGGAAAATAAGCCATGTAGAAAACATATATGTTTCCTTTTACTATTATTTTTTAATAATTATATTTTTTAAATAACTAGCTTAACGACCCCATAGAACCTACTAGACTCTGGGTTCTATCTCAAAACCTTTTTTAGCGTTTCTCTGTCTTTATCAACAATCAAAAGAAATAATCAGCGAAGTTTTCCATCAATAACTTCCAACAGGAAGTGGACCAAAATAGAACTCCCTTTCGTCCCGATTACAGGCGGCCATTTTGTTTTTTTCCTGGTCTAGTTGTTTCTGCTGCAGCAGCTTTCAATTGAGGGCGTTTCCACACAGAGTACTTCCTTTATAAACCGGGGCTTGCACAATCTTCATTGAGTTCCCGGAGAGCCACGAGAAGTTAATCCTTGGTGATTGAGCAGCACCCAGCATGTAAGTAAGACAAGGGCATGTCTTTAAAAAGCCTAAGACACCGCGACCAGCACTGAGGAGAAACCACTCCAATGTTGAACTTAGCCTTTCCATCTATGTTTCCCCACGTTTACAGTATCAAGGTGAAGGCGCCTTTACACCCCTCGTGGCATCTCATGGAGCGGATACGTTAATATAAGAATGTATGTATTTTTTTTAAACAACCATTAACGGCACGTCTCTATGAGAGCATGAGTATTACCCCATTTTTTAAAGGCACACCATGGGAGCCCTTCCTAAAAAGAGAGCGCATGCACATACATGGGAATTAATTTACGCCCAGGATAAAAAGAGCGAGTGGACATATGATAATCCCAAAATCCTGTCAAATCAAAACTATATCGTATTTTCTGCTTCCACTTGAGTGTGAATGTTTGAATAGTTAACAAAGGAGCATGTATAAGAGCCACACATTTTGGATGTATGGAAATTCTGTATGCATGGGAACTGGATACTGACACCACGAGGAATATTTCAAAAACCACTGCATTAGATGTATGAAAGTTCTGGATGCATGAAATAATGGATACTAACACCACGAGGAGTGTTTCTATAGCTAAAATATGAGTGAAAGTCACAAAAACACCCACAATTGGGTGGGAAGAAATATATCACAGTGACAGACAATATTATCGTTTCCACATGATGGTGATGTGAATATGAAGGGGATAAACGATAAAAGCTATTGTTTATCCACAATGTTTTTCATTTTCAGGTTTCTTTACAGGATATACAATTGGTATATTGTGTCTACTGCCCTAATAGGGTACATGGAAGAGTATATGTGACCAACAGGCATATGTACATTTATAATATCACCCAGTGAGGTGCAATAGGGATCGTTCTGGTCCTGAGGAAGTAAGCCAAGGGGATGGCTTCTGAAACATGTCGACCCGGTAGAAAGTGACCTATCAAAGTACACTATCTACACCTCCCCACTTTTACTATTCTCAGCTAGGGAAGCCAATAAAGTGTATTTTTTTCCACTAGCCAGTGAATTTTTAAATCAACACTTATATATATTTTTTCACGATCCCACGCACTACACATACACACTAATCACTAAATTAAGTGCTCCGCGTCTAGGTAGGTAGTAGCACGCCCCGTCCCGTAGAGGGGCGGGAAGACCCCAATGATGAAGCATGACACTGAATCAGGTTTCAGTGTGTGAGGGGTATTTTACAATTTTTTGAACACTGCCCTTCCTATAAACTAGAGAAGGATTTTTTCCAGACATCATCATTAGAACACATTAAAAACACCTGCAGTAAAACCGAATATACACTTATACACATATATATCTTTATGTAGATAATGGTAGAATCCCTTTGTTGAATTACGATATCATGAGGAGGACGATTCTACTTTTTTTCCTCTTCACTCCCCCCCTTTGATTTTTTGATCACTCACAGTCCATAGACACACCAGCACTGTCAATAACACCGTGAAAAAACAGGTTTCTGAAGCTTAACCAGCTACTATATTTTATATCTGCTAATCATGACAGATTTCTTCTAATAAAGACAAGATACATTCCTGTCAGAATGCGCTCACATCTGTTTACAACAACGGTCAAAACATGTCACTGCATGTGAAAGGACATAGTAATAATTTCTCTTTATTGACGTTTCACGTCGCCCTACAGCCTGCTTCTAAGCGCTGTGAATTACAGGTTGCATTACTAACCAGTTTTATAGTACGCAATCAACCGATCTTTTATCCAGTTTTAAGACACTGCAACAAACAACCATTGGAAGGATGGAAGGCCCAGTCCCCCATGACGGGATTCGACCACACGAGCAGCCTGATTGAAGTTAAGCAAATGTTTCAGGTACAAATGCTTTACTCCTTGAGCCGTCCGGTCGGGTACGAATGGGTATTATGAATTTAGGGGAACTCTTAATTGCCACCGGTGGTGGGAGGGGGGGAATTGTAGGCCGTGGCAGTGAAGACAGGTGGTGTGAAAGGTAAGGGTGGGCGGAATTTGCGTAGTCGCGTTACACAAAGTTCCGCGAAACAGTAAAAAATCTCCGCGAGCACACGGAAATGCCGCAAACACGTGGAATTGCTTGTCCCGCCCGTTCGCAATGTGTTTTTGCGTGCTCGCGGGGAAATATCTCGCTAACTTGCCCATGCGGTCGCTAATGGGCGCGGCCATCTTGTTTTTCACTTGTCCCGCCCGTTCGCGATGCTTATTTCCTGTTCCGGGTCACGTATTGCGTGCTCCCGCCCGTTCGCGATGAGTATTTCCTGTTCGGGAATGCGTATTAAATGTTCGTGACGCTTTTTGCGTGCTCGGGGGGGAAATATCGCGCAAACTTGCCCATGCAGTCGCAATGGGCGCGGCCATCTTGTTTTTCACTCTATTGCTATGGTTCTGGGCCTGCTTTTCTATCCTCCCTCTATCTTTGCAATCCTTTGTTTCTGTACACTTTTTTAAAATCTTTTTTATTTATTATCTATCTCTCTATCTTCTTGATTCTATATTTTGAGTTTTTTTCTACTTTTTGTGACTTTTTCTACTACTTTTTCACTCTTTTTCTATAACTTGCTTTTTTCATTTCTTTTACTTACTTTTCTAATTCCTCCCTTTTCTTTTCGCCCCCCCCCGAGTCCCAGAACCATGGCCAAGGGAGAGAGCAAGGGCAACAAGGGCAAGGCTACTACTCGTAGCCGCAGCCGCGACCGCGCCCACAAGGGGTGCAGGCTAGGGACATCTTTAGCAAGGCGGAGGTGGCCGCACTTGTTTTTTTGTGCAGCGCCACCTCCCCTTAACCCTAGCAGCAGGCGGCAGGCCTGGGTCCGGGTACGGGCTCCGGGAGCGTCGCCAGCGGTGGGGAAAGGTGCGCCGGGCAGTGTTTTGCTGCTCTGGTGTCCGGTGCACCAATACAAAGCTGACGCACCGGTGGTCCGTTATCCTGGACCGAGAGCAGGACCTGCTGGACCTGCTAGGAGTGGAGGTCCCGGGGCTTGGTGAGTAGCTATTTAATATTACTACTTTGTGTTCTTCTGCTCTGTGTTATATATTGCAAATATATTTATTTTCCGAACAGCAAGAATGCTGCTGCTTACATTGCAAGTAAATTACGTTTAAAAATCTTCTGTGATTGTTATGACACAGGTGCTCGGCAGTACTAATCTTACTTGTTTGCAACTTTGCGCTCGCTTGGCCTGATTATGTAAGAGTTTACTTTAGAGAACTTAAGTTAGGTAATGCGAGAGAGACTCTAGTCCTTCCTTTGTCCTCCTGCCACTACGAAGAGATAGTGGTGGATTGATAGGTTTAGTTACTTATTAGTTGGTAATTTTTTTAGTGGTCTGCGTGACGCATCCTCTGTCACGTCACGTGCTGCTGAGTGCTGCTTACCCCAGTCCTTAGTAGAACCTTTTGTAGTTTGTTTAGTGAGTGGTAATAGGCTGATCACTAGCAGAACATCAGCAGCAACCAACCAACAATTTGGTGTATGCAAAAATGTATGCATGTGTCCTCCATCTATGCATTTTTGAGGACTAAAATAAATGGAAATGCAGACTTAGTGAACAGTTGGCCCATCTGGAATAGGTGGGCTAGGTCAGGTGGTACTTAGGCTTAGTTAGTATTCTGGAATCAGAATGGAACACTGGATTAGTGTTCATAAATAATAACTAGACGGTCCGCGAATCCCACAATACTAGTCGACCAGATTAGATAGGTCAATTTTATTGCAATTGTGGTTTCCATAAATGTTTTTTTGAGCGTTTTTTAAAATATTTTATTTGTTTCACACCAATCATCCATGTTTGTCTCTTTCTTTCTTATATCTTTCATGATCAGCACCCAGGGGCAAGAAGACGGGGTCGTCGGAGTCGGCGGGAGCAGCTGATGGGCAGGACCGCTCCTCTACCGAGGGCTCTGCTGCTGGCCCCAGTAAGTCCTCCTGTTGTTAATATTAATAATTATACTTCCCTAACTTTTACTGCACCTTATTTTTTCCGAACAATTATTTCGATTACCTAATTCTATTTTTTACAAAATCTTCTTCGATCAAGACTATCTGTTTCTAAATTCTTGTTATCCCTGCCTCTAACGTCCTCTGCTATGACTCTCTGTACTACTACTATTAGTCTGTCTGTAGCTAAGCTTGCCCAGTTGGCCACAATTTATTTAAAAGGTTTTAAATAAAAATCAGATTCACCAATAGCTCTAGCCACTGAGTCCAGTCCTTTGGGTTGTCCTCTTCTAGTCTTCTTAATCTTGAGGCTTTTCGACAATTCCCACCAACAAAATGCCCAACCAGATATTTTACTATTTTTGATAGGATAGGACATACTACTACTGTTGTAGGGATTCTGCACATACAGAACTATGCACAAGAAAATAGGACATTGGTGATAGGAGGTTGGACCTTCCTCACACCTCACCCACAATCCCCTGACTGACTAGCTATAGTGTCTCATTAGCTCCCCGAACCCCCCGAAGATACCCAATGATTAGACAACACAGAACATAACACTCCCGACCTCTCAGAGTCGTAGAAGCAATGCACACCCTTTCGCTCACTCGTGTAAGTCCACACCAAATACCACAGAGGTTTATTTTCAACTAACAAGCTCTGTACGTTGTTCTATAATGCAGTATACGAGCCAGCACCAACAGCAAAATGCATAAGATTAAAACAATAAACATTGTTACAACTACAAGTCCATAGAAGACAAAAGGGGAAATCATGATAACTGAACAGTCGTGGAAGAACCACCCTCCCCTTGGTAGGAATATAGTTTATATAAAATTATAAATTAAGATCTCTGAGCGAATTCTGGGGGACCCCTCACCTTAGAAGAACCTAGAAGTACTGGTTACATCATAAGCTCTGCAAAGCTCAGGTTCGTAGAAGGGAATCTTCCGTCTGTTATGAGAAAAATGGTGCAGGTTAGTATATTGCAAGCATTTCTCAGTCGTGCCAAAAAGTGTAGCATGTTATGGCTAAGCAATACGGACTAACCACCAGAACTCCATAACAAAGTGGCTTGTTTTTCGACCTTGTACGCAGTGCTCAGACAGTAGCAGTATGAGCTCATGTGGGCTCAAAGGCGTCTTACACAACAAGCTGCGAGGTAACGTGCGCAAAAATAAAAGACACAAAGCTAAAATGGTTGCATGGCTCAGGCTAACTTAGCAAAGACTAGAATGACCCTAGGGACCATATAACACTACTAGTGTCTACTCTACTCTAGTACCCAATTTGTACTAGTGATGTATGTTGTATATGTATGTATTAACTTTTTTTTCAATCTTGCTAGTGAAAAAGAATAAATAGGGGGAAGTGTATATGGCATCTAAAAAATGTGTAATGTTTTTTCTAGGCGTACTACCGACCACCAGTGCCGGGGCCAGCAGCGTTGGCGACGAGGCCACTGAGGGAGCAGGAGATGCTGCAGTTGCAGTAGCTGCAGGGGGTGAGCCAGCAGCAGTGGCGGGCGGTGGTAAGTTATATTCCTTACTTATTGACATTACACTCACTGAAAGGGTGTACACTGCACTGTTGAGACTTAGTAAGTAAGAAGTTGTTGTGAACGGTTGAAGAAGACACCCTTTACTTAGCATTAGCAATAGCATTAGCAATAGCATTAGCGGCGGGAGTGTTGTAACCAATCGCCTCTTCTATCTGACTTCAACTCAGCTGTGAAAGTTTTATGGAGAAGACTTAAAGTCAGATCAGATGACCTTGATGGATGGGTTGAACGAAAAGGGAAAGAATGGTGGAAGAAGGAAGGACGGGCGAGATTTAATATTTATGCTTGGCAGAGAAGGTTAAGTGGGAAGCATGCATAGGTGGCTGATAGGAATCAGATGCATGGGTGGTTGAATGCCTGAAACTCCCACAAATGTTAGAGGCCGAGGAAGTGGGAGGATAGATACATACCACAAATGTTATGTACTGTGCTTGCTAGTGCTACTGTGCCACTATGTGTAGAATTAATTTGTCTTACTGTTTTGCTAAGAGTATATTGTTACAATAGTCTTGTTTTTTCTTCTTGATATAGCTACTCCTTCCAAAGGGAAACCAGACAGGAAGGAGTTGGCAGCCATGGCCCGGCGCCGGATGCTGGAGGCCATACAAACTGAATACCGGTGGCTGGTGGTTCTGGCGGAGGAGGAGGAGGAGGAGGCGGCAGCAGCTGCAGCCTCCTCCAATGCCCCGGGCCCCAGCTAGGCCCAGGCCCCTCCAGTGTTACGGCGCCGCCATCTGGCAGCCGCCCGCCACCGCACTTCTTTATCCAGCACTGCTGCCCCCCCCTGTGGATGCAATTGTCGGGCATTGAAGCACCGCGTGGCCCGCCTGGAGGAGCGTATTAATGTCCTGGAGAAGCGAGCCCGCTGATGAAAGTTGAGAACTTGAGACCCTGTTGGATTGACCCTTTTTTATTGCTTCTTTTGGTGGGTGGGAATTGGGCGTTGGGGTTTATGGACATGAACAATTGGTTGGACTTTTTTGTTTCGGACATTGGTTGGGGTTAGGGAGAGGGGTGGGTCAGGTGTTGTGGGATTTTTTACATAGTTTATTTTTGTAAGGGAATTAAATTATATTTATACTTTACATACGATGTTGTTAATGTTTTGTGGGGGGGTTACTGTTTTACGTCACACTGTTTCCTTGCTGCTGCAGGGCCACAGCCAGTGTTTGATTTAAATAATCGGCTGATTTTGTAAGACACAAACAGATAGATGCAGTACCCCTCACTGAGTGACTTGTCCTACTAGTACTGTCAGTCTCTCCTCCTAGTCTATGCATTCTGCAACTGGACTCAAGGGGTGTGTGAATTAATGAATTAATTTCCATTATTAATTATGCCTCCCCCAAACTTCTGCTCTTACCTGTGCTTGATGTTTAACTTAGGCACAGCGATGGCTGCATGGTGTCGGTGATCATGATGGTTTGGTTTCCCAACATGCCATGGTTGTGGTAGTAGTAGACACTGGCAGTAGCATTTGCAAAAAAAGAAAATGAGACAGTCAGTCGCCTGAGAGAGACTGTGGGAGGAGTAGTAGAACGAAGTCAGCAGTACACAAGAAGACTGCCAAACAATAATAATAATGCTGATTGCTAAAGTAAAATAAAACATAATGGTGGCGGGGATAGCCTAGTACAACAAGTTACAAACTGTAGTTGTGTCGAGTCACTCGACTAGGCCTATACTCGACACAAGCGTAACCTTTAGTGCTGTGTAGGACAGTAGGAGGATGACAAATCCAATCGATGCCGGCAATTAATGATGATGGATTAGGTTCCTTTGGAAAAAAAAATTACCTTGCAAATATACTGATCATGGGTGGGCAAGCAGAAGAAGATCCTCGCCCTGCCTTGAAATTGAATTAGTGTTGCTTTCGCCACATCCGCCCCAGCAAGCGTGTGATCAATTATTGGTGTACATTTAATTTAGTCACACCTCAATAAATCACACAGCCCGGGGGAAGAGGGTTAGGGGTTGATGAATGGTTGGGAAGGGGGGTTTGGGGAAAGGTTTGACAAAGAAAAACACTACGCATGGACAAACAACAAAACACAATCTTGGCAGATGACCATATCCATAAATCTGTTAAGGGAGAAAAAGGAAATGCATGCATGATGATGATAACTTGATGGTTAATGATAAGTAGTTCTTACTAACTACTACTAGACAATTAGACAGTACAGGGCAGTAGTATATTATGCAATTTGCCTTGCCTGTCTGCCCTCAGAGAGACCCAAATTACATACAGTTTCTGTTCAGTTGTACCGAACTTACTTTTAAAGATAGCAAAGAAAATAAAAAAATAGCTGTAGGGATGAATTATAAGCAGAGAGCAAACACAATAACAACAACACACAGTCGTAATGATTGAAGATAAAAAATGAATCAAATTATTTAAAAGATGATGAATGTTGATACTGTTACTGTATGTTATCCTGGTCAAATTGGGGAGTTGCATCTCGGCATTCCTCTAGGTCCTCCCTTCCATGGACGATCTGTCCATCAATCTTGGGTGACGCCACTGCCTGCCTGGCAGATACGGATTGGTAAGGTAAGTGTGAGTTGTTTTTCCCAGTATAGCACAGGGTAAGGGCCAGCCTGTAATTGTAGATGGAAAAACTAAAGGGATATTGAAAAATCAAGGAGAAAAAAAAATGCATAAATTACGGTGGAGTGCAACAAGAACACTTTCAGAGGCGGCATGGATACATCATGTCTACTCTGTTTCCAGCATTAACCTACAACAGCAACAGGACAGAGCAGGCCCATGGCAACCGTGACCCATTCTCCATTTAGCTTACATTTTGACAGAGGCAGACAAAGCACATATACAGCAACATAGCATTTTACAAATTAAGTGACTAAATCAATGCACCGCTGTCAGTCATACCACTACACTCGACTCCACCACTACACAGACATGTAGGTCTGCTGTGGTTGTTGTTGACTGTTTACCTTTTATGCCACTCATGAAAAGCCCTGACTTATTCCATCAATCATCTCCAATCCTACTGAGTGACTGCGAAGATATTATGTCACTGTGGTCATCATCATGGTGTTGTCCAACTCAGTGTGCAGTGTACAGAGTGAGTCCACATTCCATATTCAAAATGCAATGGATCGGCCTGCAGTAGAAGTACAATTTTGTTATTAAAAAACAAGAAGGGAAACATTGACTTGAGTTACTTTTAGTGTGTAGATTAAATATTGTAGTACACAATGAATTCACTTCATGCACAACAAACAACAACAACACAAATCACTCAGTCAGCGTCCAATGCATGCCATCATTCATTACCTGTTCCTTCTCATCTTAAGTTAAGGGGCAGTCTCTCTCTGCTCGGAAAGGAGGATAGCTATAGTAATCATCATGTTCCACTTCTTTTGGAGGGACTCAACGAGGCAACATTTTCTTTTTTCTTCTATTATTCTACATCCAATCATCATCTGGCTTGAGGGAAATGGATTTAGGGCGAGTAAGGAGGATGGAGGAGCAGGATTCGGAGGAGTGGACTTCAGTTAAATGCAGACAGCTGCAACTCCAATATGGCAATAAAAAGACTAGAAGATGGTGGTGATGGATTTGTTGTGATTCGAAGTTTCGAACCAGAAAGACAGACACACACAAATAAAAGTAAATAAGGAAGGAAGAAAGTAAGAAGTTCAAGCCTAGTTGTCAGGGAAGTATAGCTCGTCCTCAAACTCTGGGGGTTCAACCAGAAGTAGGTAATTATCTAAGACACTACTTCCGTCACCTAAGTCGCTGTCCTCATCTTCCTGCGTTGATTCATGTATTGTGTAATTCGGTGGTATAAAGTGCTGATTCATTTTGATCATGGTTAACCTCTCCACGTTTTTGGGTGAGAGACCGGTCCTTTTTACTGTTACAATGGCACCAGCAGCACTGAAAACACGTTCAGAAGAGACACTTGCGACAGCGCAAGCCAGATAGTTTATCGCCAGCCTGCTGAGCACTGGCCATTGGCCCCTTTTCCCATACCAATACCGCAATGGGTTTTGATCAATGTAGACCTCTGTTGGGTCATCCAGATAGGCCTGGACCATCCGCTCAATGTTCAGGGGTGCTACACTTTGTTTGGCCTCTTTTGTCTTTGCATCAGCACTGGACCTAGCAAGCCCTTGCTGTAAATACCAATCCTGTGCCGATTTTACTGGGGCTGATGATCCGGTTCTTGCTGTTGTCGATAGGTATTTTTTTTATTTTTTTTAGATTTAGTGTTGGTGACCACTCTGAGCCAAACACACTGCCCTCAGGCTCTGAAGTGGAACTTGACGCCGGATGCCCTGCTGCAGTACTTGTTGTGGGTTTGAGTAGTGGGCCTTTAATTGCCAGCCGTTCATTTTCAAAGTCACTGGCTACCTCAGCTATCCAAGTTTTGTACCGGGCAACCTCCAGTTCTGAAAAAGGAATTAATGTCTTACTGTTCAGTGCCGATTTGTACTGTGGATCCAGAATTGTGGCACAAATGTAATGTTTTTCTGACACAATCTTAGTTTGCACCCTTGTATTTTCAGCTAAGCGACGGGATAAGCTCTCCACCAACTCATATGCTTCATTCTTTTCCTCCACACCTATGTACGCTTCAGACACCTCCTTCAGCTGTTGCTCTAGCATGTGCAACATTGGGATAGCTTGGCCCATAGTACAGTCCTCCTTGCTGACTTCATGTGTGAAGACCTCGATAGGAAGAAGCATCTCTGTCAGGCATTTAACTAGGCACCATTGGTCCATCTGAAGGGTCATGCCTTTCACAGTAGCATCCCCTCTTTGCATGACATATTCATTGATTGGTCTGTACTGCTCAAACAGACGGTCAAGCATGTAATACGTTGAGTTCCAACGTGTTGCCACCTCCTGGATGAGTGCTTTGACTGGCATTCTATAGTCACGTTGAATGATCCTCAGCTGCTTCTGGGCTTTAAAAGAATGGCTGAAATGTGTGCATATTCTTCGGCAGGTGGTCAGTAAGTTGCTGACTATGGCTTCTTTTTCAGAAAGTCTTGAACAATAATGTTAATGCAGTGCGCCAAACACGGGACCCTGAAATAGCCTCCATCCTCCATGGCCTTAAGTACATTACTTCCATTATCCGTGGCAACAAAACCAATGTTAAGCCCTCATGGGCGCAGCCATTCAAAGACCTTGCTGTTAAACTCTTCCAAAATGTTTGCAGCAGTATGAGATTTCTCCATGGCGAACATGGCTACAGTTGCATGTTTCCGAGTAGCATTAAAAATCTCAGCAGTGTCAACAGCACCTGCTTCAGATATCTTTTCTCTAACCCCCCCAAAAGAGATCCAGTGTGCAGTGATGCACATGGAATCAGTGGCTTAGCAACTGGTCCACATGTCTGTTGTCAGGTGGATATTGTGAACAGCACTCTGCTGCAAAGCTTGTCCAAGCAATTCCAGCACATCATGATGTAGTGCTGGAACAGCAACTCTGGCGAAATAGGACTGGCTGGGAACCTTCCATTTAGGGCAGATGGCTGACTCAAATTCAAGGAAACCCACCCCTTCCACAAAAGAAAAAGGGAGAAGGTCCAGCGCTAACAATTTAGCCAGCTTCGCATTGTACAAACGTGCCATTGGGTGGTTGCGTTCGTACTGCCCCTCCGACCTAAGCATGCTGTCAATGGTAGGCTGGATTATTTTCCTTTGTGGTGCAGCTGTCTTCTTGAACCCAGTTAGGCTCAACAACGCTCTTTTTTTCATTGCAGTACTAGGTTGCCTTGGTGTCTCAGTCTGACTCGGAGTCTGACTCTTCTTACGGTGCCACTGAGATGTTGCTGAGGATGTGGGCGGTACCACTACACTGCTGGGGACAGGGCTAGAAAAGTATCCCTCTACTTCACCTTCCACCGCGATCATATCTTCTTCTTCTACTTCTTCATCCCCACCAACAGCAATGGGTGCAGTTTTACTTTTTTGTACGCGAAGTAGGTGAGCCTCCAACTGGATCATGTGGTGTTTTTTGAGATGACTTGTTTGGCCTCCGGTACCATAGTTTGTACTAAGCTTACCCCGCCTAACAGCGTGTCGACAAATTGAGCATATAGCAATGTTCTCCTCCTTACTGCTAACCAAAAAAAAGTCCCAAACTGGGGAGCTGAACTTTCTGGCGCTGCTGGAGGTGCCACTTTCAATGCCAGATGAACTAGAGGGTGGGCGTGGAATTTGACTCTGTGCACTTACAGTACCACTACCTACTGAGGTGGTGGTTGAGCTGGATGTAGGTCCCTGCCGGACCTTAGCAAATGCAAATATGGAAGCTGGAAGTGGTGTTACCTGTCTTGGTGGTATCCGTGCTACATCCCTCGCAGCAATTTTGGATAGGGTAATAATGTTGGTCTCCATCTCCTCTGGGCCGGGAGTGATGTTCATGATGACTGGCTCGTCATCATCATCCCCCTCTTCTACATCTACCTCCATAACTCTAAGGCTTTCTGGAACCTTCCTTTTCACTAGCCTTGTCTTGTGGCGTGCATCACTCTCAGACTGAGCTGGTGGCTTCCAAGTGGCATCTAGATCATCAGAAGCGGGGCTTGAAGAAGAAGTTGATGGACTAACCCTCCTTTTCCTTGCTGGGGATCTCGAAGACAATGGATCTTCTGAAAGAGTGGCTTGCTCCTCTTCGTCTGCAGGAAGCTCGATTTCCTGAACTTCCCCTACTTCAGGAGGAAAAACTACTATTGTGGGCTGTTGTTGCGGCTGTTGTTGCGGCTGTTGTTGTGGCTGTTGTTGCCCACTTATCTGCTGAGTTTCCGCCTGCGTTGATTGGGTACTACTTTGCGATAATGACATTTCAACATCACTGCTCGTTAGTAGACTGGCTACCTCTGCGACACTCATGGGCTTGGGCCTAGGTTGGTGGGGTGGGCCCGCTGATGCGGAGGTGCTGCTCCCAGCTTGGTCCCCGGACACCGCTGATGCAGGCGTCATTTTTTGTTTCCCAAAAAACATATTGGCCTGCACACCAGTCTTGGTAAGTGGAAGTGCCACTTCCTTCTTCTGTTCCTTCTTCTCACTGGCAACTTTCTTGGTACTGGAGGACCTGGTACCTTTCTTTGGGGCCATCTTCTTCTTCCTTCCGATGTCAGCAGGACGCAGGTTCACAAGTTGCAGAGATGTCTGTGGTCACACGTGGACGTGACGTGGTGCGCAGCAGGACTTCTGTCTGGCAGTACAACGGGTGATGATGACACCTCCTCCTCTGTCTTTTTGTGCACCTAAAAGCAAAGAAGCCAGGAGAAGAACATCAGTGAAATGTTGCATTTGTTGTTGTGGTTCAATTACTACTAGTACAAACAAACAAATATAATATATAACTTAGTGTGTGGTGGTCACACTTGTTAGTGTTATATTATTAAATTTTATTAACTCAGTTTAAGTTATAAAACAAAAACATAACAGTGTAGCCATTTGTGAGACTTTGACAACAAGGGCTTTCATGGTATACTGTGTACACTCAGGAAGGATAGGAAAGAAGAAGAACAAAAAACAAAATACAAATGTAATGGAAGTGGAACCTGTTTGGCATTAAATTATTTGCTCCTCACGTCATTCAGGGAGCTGCAGCTGGCAAAGGGGATGGATGGAAGCAGTAAGCCAAGAGGAACATAGGAAAGACATGCAGGTATATATGGCAAAAGCAGCACACTACTAAACTACCACCACAAAATGGCCACCAGCCACATGGACACTCACAGTCACAAGCAACAAGCAGGAGGCCTGGAAAACAATGAACTGAAACAGGTCTATAATAGCCAGGCAAAGGAGGCATGCTAAACAACACTGCTTTAATGCAATAAGATGCAAAACGAAAATCCACAGGGCTAAAAAAGGTGTGCAAGTTACACAACAAACACACCACACACACAACAAAGGCATTTATTTAACACACACCCAAAAAGTGAAATATAAAAAAAAAATACATTTTGCAATTCAATCCAATGCCATCCATGCCCTAAATGATGTTTAAATTCAACAGAACACACAGAAACAGTTGTTTGATGCACCCATGACTACCTCTGAGCCTACTGGATGAAAGGCCTGTTGGCAGACTAGGCCACAAGCTTGCAGGCCTATGGCAAAAGCACACTGCCTGGCTTCAAAATGGCCACCAGCCACATGGCCAGGCCCACAACAACAAGAAAGGGAAGACAGACAATGCAGGCCTATGGCAAAAGCACACTGCCTGGCTTCAAAATGGCCGCCAGCCACATGGCCAGGCCCACAACAGCAAGAAGCCTAGGCCAAAAAGGAACAAAGGAAACACACGCATGCCTATATGGCAAAAGCAGCACACTTATAACTACCACCAGAAATGGCCACCAGCCACATGGACACTCACAGTCACAAGCAACAAGCAGGAGGCATGGAAAACAATGAACTGAAACAGGCCTATAATAGCCAGGCAAAGGAGGCATGCTAAACAACACAGCTTTAATGCAAAAATGCAAAAACGAAAATCCACAGGGCTAAACAAGGTGTGCAAGTTACACAACAACCACACCACACACACACACACCACAAAGGCATTCATTTAACACACACCCAAAAACTGAAATACCCCAAAAAATACACATTTTGCAATTCAATCCAATGCCATCCATGCCCTAAATGATGTTTAAAATAAATTCAACCCACACCAAAGGAACAGTTGTTTCATCATGCACCCATGACTAGCTCTGGGCCTACTGGCTACTCACAATAAAAAAAAAATTTAATGATGAAAAGTACCAAAATTGTAGTTGCAGCAACTGCAATGCCCCAATCAAACAAACAACACCAACTTACTTGTAAAATCTCAAATCCAAAAGTCCTCAAATCCAAAGGTCCTCAAATCCAATGATATATGATGCAGCAGACACAAAGAGTGATCCTTCCAGCTCCAAATCCAAATGAAAAGTGAACAGGACATGGACAAAGCACTGGGAGGAGCCTGCTGGACAGGAACAAGAAGTTGGAAACTCTGGGGCACTTCCTTCCTCTCCCAAAAAAAAGTTTTTAAAAAAGGACTCCTTGCACCAAAAAGTACAGCTAAATGTCAATCTGAGGAGTTTTTTTCATCCAAATCATCATTTTCGAGAAGGTTTTATGCTGCTCCAGATATTATTCTTCTCCAGATTGCAAATTTTGCGTGTTCGGCATCGCGAGCTTCACCAAACATCCGCCGGATGTCCGATGGCTCGTCCGAATGACGTGTTCGCGATCGCAAACTCTCGCGGTGTCCGATGGCGTGTCCGAAATGACGTGTTCGCGATCGCACACTCTCGCGGTGTCCGATGGCGCATCCGAATGACGTGTTCGCGATCGCACACTCTCGCGGGATCGCACGGCCGGCTACCAAAATCTCGTGGCGCACGCGAACGGATAGGAAAACTCGTCGGCGAACGCGAGCGGAGCGGAATTTACCGCCCAGGCTTAGTGAACGGCATAATAGATAGAAAAGGCCTAAGTGTGTTTGCTCAGACTGGTATAAACATGTATCTTTGCCACTATGATTCCACATGCCCAACCATCCACAGGGCGGCACCTAGGTGCGAGCTCGCCCTTTCTGTTGTCTCTCCCTCTCTCTGTTTTGTTCATCACTATGGTCTCTTCCCCTGTTTTTGACCTGCACAGTTCCCCCCCTGGCTCAGGCACCGGCAGGTTGGGAAGTAATGTGAACTAGATGCGCATAGTGCAGAAATCGTCCAAAAGTGGATGAGAATGTGGGCAGCTGTCATGCACTGAGGGAATCTGGAATTTTTCAGCAATAAAATGTGATTTATTGCTAACCCTGGGCAAAGCACTACGCTACGCTCGCGTAGTTTGCGAAGTTTGCGCTACTTCGCACAACGCGAATTGCACGTAGCACAGTGCAAACACGCGTAGTGCAGCGGTCATTTTGCTTGCTCGCGGTCCTCAACGTCAAGTTGGCGACTGCGAGCAAGCAAAATGACATCCCGGCGAGACTTTTTCTCGTTCGCGATCAGCAACATCAAGTTGCCGATCGCGAGCGTGGAAAATAAACCTCCCGGCGAGATTCTCAACGCGGGAGGTCAGGTTTCTCATTGCGAGTGGTCGCGTATGCTCGCGACCGCTCGCGATGAGAAACTACCAGTCCGCGTTGAGAAAGCTGCCGCTCGAGTAAAGATCTACTCGAGCGGCAGTAAAAGACAGCTCGCACTGTGCAAGATGCCGTTTTCAATGATTGCACAGTGCGGACAAGCATCCGGCACTGTGCAATCATTGCGAACAGTGCACTACGCAGTTCGCGTAGTGCTACGCGTAGCTCGCGTAGTGCGAACTGCACTTTGCGTAGCTTTGCGTAGCGCTACTTCGCGAACTACGCCCAGGCTTATTTATTGCCTCTCTACCACAGTCACTGCCCACAGCCATTTACGTTGACGGGCGCTCCATTCCGACGGCCGCACCGGTGCAGGCTCTCCTCCCAGAGAGCGTCGTGGCTTTTTCTTCGAAGACTCCAACGGCCTGCGCCAGAGGTGAAGCACTAGGCCCAAGCCCGACCCGCCATCCCCACCGCAGCAAATGAACCTGCTCAAAGAGGCTCGTTCCACAGAGCTGTGTAATTGAAACCAGAAAGTGAGAGAGTTTGATAAATGGCTTGGCCCTGGAAGGAATGTTAAAGTCATAAATTGTCAAAGCTTTTCTTTGCTCTTTATTTATTTGCTCGCCCTATTTGTTATATTGAGTTGTTTATAATATGCAGCGGGGCTTGCATATTTATCAGCCGGCTGCCCTAGGGATAATCGAAGGGCTCAGCTATTTGAAATAATTAGGGGCCCCTAATGTATGCTTGTCAATGTTTAAGATATAGCCTACACCTTAATCAAGGAATGTAATTACTCAGGACGCCTGCCTTTAACCAGTAGAATTCAGGAAAAACAGCCAAATGAGAAGGCAGGCTCTCAGCATCACATTAAAAATGCTGAACTGAGGCCAAAATAACAGCCACAAATCCACACCCTGCCACCCTGCCACTGTTTGTTGACAGAATGACTGCATAGTTGCCAGTCTTCAACCCAATTACAATGGCATTTTGGAGGCCTCTTGCCGGAAGTGTGTGGAATTGCTGCCAAGAAATGGCTGTTTTGCTGATTAGCACTGTACACTAGGGAACTATGGAGCCATAGATCTGTGTGTGTAAGCATATATATATATATATATATATATATTCACTGAAAAAACCATAAGTTTCAGGGACGTTATAGTTATAAATTAGCATTTAAAAAACCTTAGAAATTCACTGAAAAAACCATAGGTTTCAGGGGCGTTATAGTTAGAAAGTAGCATTTAAAAAACCTTAGAAATTCACAGAAAAAAACAGATTTCAGGGACGTTATAGTTAGAAATTAGCATTTTAAAAACCTTTCAAATTCACTGAAAAAACCACAGGTTTCAGGGACGTTGTGATGTCCCTGACCATGTCATGAGTGATGTAATATGTGATGTCATCAGCAGTGCATTGCGGGGCGCGAGTTATAGTTAGCTCAACTAACTAGGACTGCCAAATTTCTCTGGTTTTGTACGACTGAAATGTCCAACTAACTATAACGTCCCTGAAACATGTGTTTTTTTCAGTGAATATATATATATATATATATATATATATATATTATCTACTGGCGGTCGCCAGTAGATAGTTATAGTTAGGACCTATTTTCCATAGGAAATCCGCGACATTCTATTTAAAATAACTCTCTTGCCGGTTGACGAATCTTCGCGAAATTTTCAAACTTTATGGCCCGCTCTGGTCCGCTCCTACCCTGAAAGTCTCGGGGTGATTCGTCAAGCGGGGGCCGAGAAAAGGGGGTCCCAAAACGTGTTTTCCCCATTCATTTTCCCATAGGAAACTTTAGACACGGCTACAGCCCGAACTGCTGAACGGAATTACACCAAATTTGGCAAAGAGGTAGTTCTTGGTTCAGAAAGAACCCTTTTTGTTAAATGGTGTAAATCCGTTCAGTAGTTCCTGAGAAAATCAAAAGGAAAATCACATATATATCTATGGCCGCGTTGGATTCGCGCACCCTCCCGATCACGAGCTGCCTGCTAATTGGCTGTCAACACTCCAAACCAGGAAGTGTTGGCAGCCATCTTGTTCCTCGGTAGAACCGAGGAACAAGAAAGCAGTAAAAAAAGTGCGCAAAAGTCCCCTTGAATCCTGAGGGTCCCTGGAGTCCAACTAGCCCACCATGTACTTCTAAAAAGCGCCACAGAGCTGCGTTGCAGAGAGGTGTAAAAGGGGCGTGGCCTCTGAACACGTCTCTGCAACGCAGCCCCTGAGCGCATACTGGAGGTTCCTGGTGGGCTAGTTGGCCCCAGGGACCCTCATGATTCAAGGGAACTTAATCCCCCAACTTAAAACACGCCACGGGGCGCGTTTGCACAGATGTCACCTCAGGCCCCGCCCCCTCCCTTCACCATTGTGGAAATATTCCTCTAAAATCAGCTGAACTACGAATTCCGATTTACTCACCTGTTATCAGGAGAGACCTCAGTGCTGCATCTTTCAGCCCAGTACTGATCCTGAAAAGTAATTTTAACCGTACTTACCAGTAACTTGAATTTCCTTCCATAGGATATCATTGCCTGCTTTTTGCTGAAAAAGTTTCTAAGTGTCGATTTTTGAAACAAACAAATATTCCTCTAAAATCAGCCGAAATACGAATTCCGATTTACTCACCTGTTATCAGGAGAGACCTCAGTGCTGCATCTTTCAGCCCAGTACTGATCCTGAAAAGTAATTTTAACCGTACTTACCAGTAACTTGAATTTCCTTCCATAGGATATCATTGCCTGATTTTTGCTGAAAAAGTTTCTAAGTGTCGATTTTTGAAACATACAAATATTCCTCTAAAATCAGCCGAAATACGAATTCCGATTTACTCACCTGTTATCAGGAGAGACCTCAGTGCTGCATCTTTCAGCCCAGTACTGATCCTGAAAAGTAATTTTAACCGTACTTACCAGCAACTTGAATTTCCTTCCATAGGCTAACATTGACTGGTTTCACTTGGAAATTCTTCTAAGTGTGGAGTTTTGGAACTTTATAATATTCCTCTAAAATCAACCGAAGTACGAATTCCGATTTACTCACCTATTATCAGGAGAGAACCCAGTGCTGCATCTTTCATCCCAGTACTGATCCTGAAAAGTAATTTTAACCGTACTTACCAGTAACTTGAATTTCCTTCCATAGGAATCCATTGTCTGGTTTTCAGCAGAAAAGTTTCAAAGTGCCGATTTTCACAAATTACAAATATTCCTTAAAAATCGCCTGTATGACTTAAACGCATTCTTTCAACTGTTTACAGGAGATGCACCAGTGCTGGATCCAGGATCCAACACTGAGTAAGAAAAAGTAACGATAACACTACTTACCTGCTAAGTGAATTTCCTCCCATAGGATAACATTGGTGATTCTATGTGAAATAAGTTTCAAAGTGTCAACTTTTAAAATACAATAAAATTCCTTAAAAATCACTACTGTAACCAAAACGCTTTTACTCAACTGTTTACAGGAGATGTCCCAGGACTGAATCTAGGATCCAGTCCTGTGGTTAGAAAAGTAATCCATAAAGTAACTAATTGCATTTAACTAGAAATTCACATTGAGCTCAATGTTGCATTGTGTTTTAAATTGTGTTGCCCATTGCAACAACTGTAACTACTGTACTTAAAAGTCTATTGCCTATTTGCAAACTATTTAAACTAAAGTAATTCATTCTGAGAAAGTATATTTTGTAATGTAATGCATAATGTAATTACAATGTAATTTAATAAATAAAATATATAAAAATAAATAGTTTTAAAAAATGTAGTAAATCAGTATCAAAAAAATAAATATAACAATTAATACATTTAAAAATTGTCATTTACAAAACCTTTGAAATTCACTGAAAAAACCATAGGTTTTAGGGGCGTTATAGTTAGAAATTAGCATTTAAAAAACCTTTGAAATTCACTGAAAAAACCATAGGTTTCAGGTACGTTATAGTTAGAAATCAGCATTTAAAAACCTTTGAAATTCACTGAAAAAACCATAGGTTTCAGACACGTTATAGTTAGAAATTAGCATTTAAAAAACCTTTGAAATTCACTGAAAAAACCATAGGTTTTAGGGACAGTTATAGTTAGTTGGACATTTCACTCGTACAAAACCCGTGAAATTCCCCTGTTATAGTTAGTTCAGCTAACTATAACTCGCGCCCCACAATGCACTGCTGATGACATCACATATTACATCACTCATGACATGGTCAGTGACATCACTCATGACATCACTGAGGACATCTCAAATGACATCACTGATGACATCATCCACGTGATAATCTGATGCACCTCCTCACACCCTAATATAACCTTTGATACACCCAATCTAAATTACAGACTGCCATTCGCAAAACCATAGACACTCCAACACCAATAACTACATACCCACTCACTGATTCTTAGGTCTACACACACACATCCACTCACTCACCCGTACAGTCACTCATACTTATGGTCACTCAGTACAGGACTATCATATGCACTCTTACTCCTATATAGACACTCAAACACCGCCACTCATCCATAGAGGTACTCACACACCTAGTCAGTCATGCAAATAATTAAACACACTGCCATTTACTCACCTATACAGTTATACACACACCAGCTCACTTAATCATACAAATACTACCACATTGTTACGCTCTTATACAATCACTGATACAAGCACACACTCATCCATACAGCCACTATCACAATCACTCACTCTCGCTTATAGCTATTTATATACTCCAACACACATATATACTGCCTTTCACATATGTAGTTACTCACACATGTACCACTGGGACATACATTCACTCACCAACACACTCTTACACACACTTACCCACCCATACAGTCTATCACAGATGCACTCTTGAAACCATCCACCCAGTGAATCACCCACTCACACATCTATGCACAGAGTCGCACACACCCCTCCCACACAAACACTCAGGCACCCATACAGATACTCAGACAACCATTCAATAACTCATATAGACACTCATGTAGCTATTCACAAACACATGCAGCCACTTACACAGCAACAGACAGACGGATACAGACATTCACCCAGTTTAGTCACTAACCCATGCATTCAGTAAGATACGTTAAATCACTCACTTATAGAGTCAGTCACGCACCTACTAAATCATCCATACAGACACTTATACACCCACTCATTCTTCAATACGTCTTTTCCTATATATATTAAAAATATTTAAACTTTACAGAAACACACAGTCACTGCATGATGTCATCAGTGATGTCATTTGAGATGTCATCAGTGATGTCATCAGTGATGTCACTGACCATGTCATGAGTGATGTAATATGTGACGTCATCAGCAGTGCATTGCGGGCGCGAGTTATAGTTAGCTGAACTAACTATAACAGGGGAATTTCACGGGTTTTGTACGAGTGAAATGTCCAACTAACTATAACTGTCCCTAAAACCTATGGTTTTTCAGTGAATTTCAAAGGTTTTTTAAATGCTAATTTCTAACTATAACGTGTCTGAAACCTATGGTTTTTTCAGTGAATTTCAAAGGTTTTTAAATGCTGATTTCTAACTATAACGTACCTGAAACCTATGGTTTTTTCAGTGAATATATATATATATATATATATATATAACTCTACCAAAACAAGTAACATTCATCAAAACCAGACAATATTATTATGTACTATATGAGAATTGCTACCTAATACGTATATGTATGTAAGACAACATGATTTACAAATCATAACTACCATTTCCACAATGCCTCATAATGGGAGTAGTGGGAGAGAGGTATAAAAAGGTAAAAGTAAAGATGGACTATTGCTACCTACCGTGACCAAGACCTGTGTGGTTGAAATGCGTAGGTGGAGTGAGATGACTTGCAATAAATGAAAATACTAAATCCCCAGGAGAGTGCTGTGTTATCCTTGTCTTTGGTGAATAATATGATTTCAAGGCCAGTCCAGCCTTGACACACGCTCCAGCTGTTAAGTGCACCCTTCGTTTGTGGACTCTTTGGTTGGTAAAAAAAAATATATATATATATATATATATGAAGTGAGCAGTCGGATGAGACAGGACAACACCCTTAGTGATCTAAGCTCTGATACAGGGTCAGAATCTGATCAAGACACTGTTGCAACTACAAGCTGACCTACTACATCAGTCTACGTCGAGTTTCGTTTTTTAAGACTGGACAGACTCACAAACCACAAACCGCAAATTCAAAGGGGCAGAAAGAGAGGAAGAGGAGGCAGAGGCGGGAAGGTCAAGGAAAAAGACAACAAAGGTACCTCAGGATATCTGACAAGGAGCCACACGAAGAAATAGTGGACTCCAATACGGTAATTAATTTATCAAATGAGACTTTAACTGCTGAGGATAAGCAAATATTGGAACTAGGTCTCTCTTACTGTCTGTGTACTCCTTTCAATTATGTACAAAGTCGTATTGATTTGTATATGTTTACCAGAAAACTAAAATTGCGTAAATTTTTCAAGGGCAAACAGAGAGCAGGTGTAGAACCAATATTATCGGTTGCTCAAAATGTACCAACAGTGGAAGATGTGGACCTTTTGAATGATTTTACAGATCTGGTACAAGAAGGTACAAATGAGCAGTCAGAAGGTGATGCAATTAGAACAATGCCTGACAGCTATAGTAGTGACAGGAGTGTCACTCCCTTTAGACCTAAATCCAGCTTCTACCCCCCAAAGCCGCATGATAATTTGGATGTATTCAATGAGAGTGTAATGCATGATTTAAAAAAACTTAGACACCAGAGTCATCAAGGTCTTGGGGACAAAACTAATTTCAGACAGAAACTGGATAAGTTTATGACTAAATGGTCCAATGAGAAATATCAGCTACGTCCCTCTGACAAAGGAGGGAACATAGTGATTTGGCCTAACGAAATGTACCTACAGGAAGCTTACAGTCAACTGCATAATCAACAATGTTACTGTAAGATCACTAAGAGTGTATATGATGGGTTAAGAGCAGGTTTTTTTAAAGATCTAAAAATTGGCGCGAAATTAACTTGATCAGTAAGTAGGAATTTGAATTCCTACATGTGAAACACCCAAGACTTCCAATCCTATACCTTCTACCGAAGGTGCACAAAGACAGTGCCTGCCCTCCTGGCAGGCCAATAATATCAGCGATTGGAAGTTTTCTTGAGAATGTCTCCAAATACGTGGACTACTTCTTACAGCCGTATGTACGTGCCTTACCATCATATGTACAAGACAGTACCGATTTCCTAAGACGCATTTTTGATGTACAGTGGGAACCAGATTTCCAGATGGTCTGTCTAGACGTCAGTTCATTATATACCAGTATACACCACAAAGACGGTATCAATGCTGTACGACATTTTTTGAGAACCAGACCTATCCAACACCGCAAACACAATGACATGGCTGTGGCCATGATAGAATGGTGTCTTAATAGCAATATATTTCTGTTCAACAATGACATCTTTCAACAGATACAGGGGGCAGCTATGGGCACCTTCTTCACCCCCAGCTATGCGAATTTACACATGGGCTGGTGGGAGGAGCAGTTGCTCAACAACACTGAAATGTATGACTGGTCAGAAAATATCGGTTTGTGGTTACAGTACATTGATGACCTCTTCATTTTATGGAGAGACGATCAAACATCTGTTGAAGAGTTTGTGAAGACAATCAATGTAAATGATCTTAATTTAACATTCACTTGTCGTGTTAGCAATGAATGTATTGATTTTTTGGATGTTAGGTTGGAAGTGCTTGGGGACACAATCACAACCAGGGTGTATAGGAAATCCACCTCAGGCAATTCAACCTTGCATGCCACTAGCTCTCACCCAGGTGCCCTAAAAAGAAACATCCCCTATGGGGAATTGCTTATAGCTAAGCGCATCTGTAGTACTCCAGAAGCGTATAAAAAAACAGAGAAAGAGATGACAATGAGATTGAGAGCTAGAGGCTATAACAAGATTACCCTCAAACAGGCCCAGGACAAAGTCAAAACTAAATCCAGGACTGACTTATTATTCCATGCACAGGCAATTCCTGAGTCAGCAAAAGCAGATAGATCTATCATAGTAACATCTAAAAAACAGACTGAGCCCTGCAGATTCATTACTACATTCAGTAAAGCCCACAATCAAATAAGAAAGATCTTACAAACACATTGGCATCTGCTGAGACTAGATCCCATAATAGGGGCAGAAATGGATAACAGACCAGCCATAACCTATAGGAGATCAACATCCATCAGGGACACTATAGTCAAAAATCAGATACCAGAAAAAAACATTTGGCTCAAACCAACTAAGGGCTTTAAAATATGCAACAGGTGCAAAGCCTGCATGCAAGGTGTGAATGCCACCAGCGTGTATACAGATCTGGGAGAGAAGGTACCTATCAATAAATCCCTAAATTGTAGATCAGAATATGTGGTATACGTTCTAATATGCCCCTGCGACAAAAAGCACGTTGGTAGCACCATCTTGCAAGTGCATAAAATAATTTTACAACACATCAGGGCAATCAAGAACATAGATGAAACGTACCCCGTAGCGAGGCATTTTAAACAATACCATAACTGCAATCCCATATGTCTACAATACACAGTAATTGATCAGATAGAAGCAAACAAAAGAGGTAGTGACAGAGAGAGGGCACTCCGAAGGTTGGAGTGGAGATACATTCTCAAATTAAACACAAAAGAACCGGTAGGGTTCAATGTTGACGAAGAGATTTATACCTACTTGTAAGGACAAAAGTATTGTTCCTTGTTTTCTATGCTCTTGGTATTTTAATTGTTTTTAACTCAAACAGTTACCTGGGCTAAAAATCAATTCCAGTATAGACGTTTTATGTTTATGGGTGGTCTGATCTGCATTGATATGATTTTCATTATTTTTCGTGTTTACATCTTTGCAGGGCCTGATCAGATGTTCCTGTGTCACAGGTATCTGGGTTCCGGTCCACTGCAAAAGAGCTGTTATATCTTTTGCCTTTTTTTGTTTTTTGTTCTTGACCAGATGTCAAGAGCATTGTATGATTTCCATTTTTTGATATTCTGGTGTATATTTGTTTTGGTGATCAGCCAGCGTCCAATGGGGCTTAGATACTTGTGCCCAATGGGGCATTATTATTATCATTTTCCAAGTGCAGTTCAGCTGGCAATAATATTTTATTTAGCTATATGGAGCTATCTAAATGCACAGCAATACTTATGAGTACTTTATATAAAAGAATGTGTATTTATGAATGGCAATTTTCACCAACTGTACACCATTTTGATTCCATTTAAATGATAATTTTTGCAAATTGTGCCTCTCCACTTTACAATTATTTATTGGTTGTGCACAGGCTGTTTATTAAGTAACGTAGATTGGCGACCTCTGATATTACATTGTTGTTAATCTAAGAATGAACTTTTGCAGCATTACAGCATTAACACCAATGCGTTTCGAGCTCCCTGAGCTCTTGTTCACGGTAGCGTGAACAAGAGCTCAGGGAGCTCGAAACGCGTTGGTGTTAATGCTGTAATGCTGCCTATTTACCTGTGGATTAAATAAGAACTACTAAGAAAATGCTCCATTGAGTGCGCTCCATTTTTTCTCCCTGCTGGGAGAATTGCTAAAGGATTTAACACGGCTTGGCTCAGCCGAGGAGAACTGCACCCTCTACAACTGTATGCGCCACACTACCAGCAAAAACGAGCCCTGTTTCCTAAGAAATGTTTGATGGCTTGAAGGCCATCAGTGTGCCTAATACTAGTGTATAATGTAGACACGTCTATTGTGATCAGGAGGTAGTCTTCTTCCCAAGGAAGATCATAAATTGATCAACCAGTGATACAGTTTTTTTACTTAATACCTAAAATACATAAAGATATGGAAAATCCCCCTGGGCGTCTGATCATTTCGGCTATAGGAAGTGCATACGAAAATACCTCCAAGTATGTGGATTCCTTTTTGTCTAAATTGGTACAGTCACTTCCCTCATTTATCCAAGATTCGGGTGATTTCTTGAGGAGAATCTATGATCTTCCTTGGGAAGAAGACTACCTCCTGATCACAATAGACGTGTCTACATTATACACTAGTATTAGGCACACTGATGGCCTTCAAGCCATCAAACATTTCTTAGGAGTCAGACCAATTAAATTATGGTCGCACACAAAAATGATCCTGAGAATGATTGAGGTATGTCTCAAAAACAATTTATTTTTGTTCAATGATATCCTTTACCATCAAATCTGTGGTACTGCGATGGGCACCTGCTTCGCCCCCAGCTATGCTAATTTGCATATGGGCTGGTGGGAGGAGCAGGTGATCCGGGTGCAGTATCATGTAGAGTGGGAGAATCACATCATGCATTGGAGTCGATATATCGACGACCTATTTCTGGTCTGGAAAGGCTCAGAATTAGAAGCTAAAACTTTCATTGACAAATTGCAGCATAACAATCTTAATCTTAGCTTTACTAGTGAGATTAGTAGTATAGTGTCAATTTTCTGGACCTTACAGTATACATCAAAGATGGCAGGTTAGCAACAAAGCTGTATAGGAAACCAACAGCTGGTAATACGTTGCTACATGCGATCAGCTTCCACCCTACAAATTTGAAAAGAAGTATTCTGTTTGGGGAATGCCTAAGAACAAAACGTAATTGTAGTGATGAGGAGGAGACAAAGAGAGAACTTGCCCATCTTAAGTGCAGATTCTCCAGTAGAGGGTAGATGTCTAAGGTCTACTAACGCCAGGTTGATGCTGGTACCAAGAATTTGAACGGTGAACTGGGGAGGTCGAAGTATAAGCTACTGTACAGCCAAACTCTGGAACACTCTTCCAGCAAGTACTAGAGTGGCCAATTCCCTCACCTCCTTCAGAAAAAATCTGAAAACTTGGTTGTTTAACTAACTTCATCTTAAACTCTTTTCTTCTCTTTGTCAAGGCTATATCAAGGTCCAGCGCCAAGACACCTTCGGGTATTCGTGCGCTTTAGAAATCACGCTAACATAACAAATGGATAGATGAAGCAATAACAAAAGTAGAAAAGAGGAAAAGAGAGGAGATTCTGTTTGATAAAACTAAAAACATACATAAGAATAAGTTGGAGACCTCGGGAAATCAGTGCTGTTTCATAACCAAATACAGTGTCCAGCAGGACAGGTTAAGTATTGTAAATAAACATTGGCACGTAATCAAAAATGACCCAATATTGGGTAAAGTTGTGCCACAAATACCGCAAATAACCTTTAGACGTGTGAAATCATTCAAACAAATTTTAGTAAAAAATACCTTAAAACAACATCAATCCAAGGCAACCTGGTTAACTAGAAAGAATGGGTTCCTAAAATGCCCCAAATGTAAAGCATGCCAGCACGGAATAAACACCACCCAATATAGATCAGGTTTATCTACAGAAATGAAAAATATCAGAGGTAGATTTACCTGTAAAACAGATTTTGCTGTCTACGTGCTCCAGTGCCCATGTGGCCTGAGGTACATAGGCAGCACTATCTTAGAAGTGCATAAGAGAGTTCTTCAGCATGTACGGGCAATTAAAAATGGGGATCGCACATTTCCAGTTGCACGTCATTTTGACAAATTTCACAATAAAAACAGCAAAGGTCTCACATACTATGTGATAGATGCGGTGGCAGCTGATAAATGCGGTGGAAACAGGG
The DNA here is from genome assembly GCA_963921515.1 of Calotriton arnoldi. Lineage (NCBI taxonomy): Eukaryota > Metazoa > Chordata > Amphibia > Caudata > Salamandridae > Calotriton > Calotriton arnoldi. The sequence goes on along the minus strand of CAWUFW010001017.1, from coordinate 2,806,557 downwards.
AGAAAAAACTAAGAAAACTTGAGTCCCGCTTTATCATAGAATTGAATTCTAAATACCCGGAAGGTCTAAACGTAGAAGAAGATCTGCACACTCACTTGTAGGTATCAGAATTATGTATACGTTGTGTAAAACAGCTGCAGAAAACTCTAAAATAACATAATTTTAAGTTCACATAACACACATGGGAGTAGTGGGTTAGTTAGGAACAGACCAAAGACAAATAAATGTATATAGTCCCCCGATACATCATAGGCGAGCCAGCCTACAGGAGTACAATTTTGAATGCCCACTTGGGTTAAATTAAAAAGGTATCGTTTGGCAAATTAGTAAATAAATTTTCTTAAAACAATTTTTTGAAAAAAGTTTATAAGCTTTATAAAGAATGTATAGTGCTTTCTTGCAGAAAATGTATAAAAGATTGAAAGTATGCAATGAAATACATGCAAAGATTGATTTTTTTTACATTTGCCCACTTGGGCTGAATTAGTAGGTATTGATTTGGTCAGTAATATATGCCAAGTTGTAACAATACGTACAAATTTTTAAAAAAATGAAAAAAAGCGCGCAGTGTTTGAAATTTGATTTGCACATAGGTGGACAAAGCTAAATATGTTAAACAAAACTTTTTAGACAATGAAATATACAATGTATTTTTGTAAATATGTATATATGTATATCAATAATATGTTTATATGTACATATATTCTTTGAAGGCATTTGTTTAAAATAGACATGCTAAACAGACATGAATTTACTTTTAAATACAGGGAACAATGAAAAACTACAGGTCTGTTTTCACTGTTTATGGTGGTGTAGTTTCACGTGATACGGAACTTTCACTGTTTTAAAAAGGGCCGTTTTTCTAAATTCAATTGTCGGTGAGCAAGGAGCTCCGAAACGCGTTCGACTGAGGCCGAATAAAGAATTTATGAAGCACCCCACATGGCGTTGTCATTCCTGGCTTGCTAAGGAGATATATATATATATATATATATATATATATATATTCACTGAAAAAACCATAGGTTTTAGGGACAGTTATAGTTAGTTGGACATTGCACTCGTACAAAACCCGTGAAATTCCCCGTTATAGTTAGTTCAGCTAACTATAACTCGCGCCCCGCAATGCACTGCTGATGACGTCACATATTACATCACTCATGACATGGTCAGTGACATCACTGATGACATCACTGATGACATCTCAAATGACATCACTGATGACATCATCCAGTGACTGTGTGTTTCTGTAAAGTTTAAATATTTTTAATATATATAGGGAAAGGCGTATTGAAGAATGAGTGGGTGTATAAGTGTCTGTATGGATGATTTAGTAGGTGCGTGACTAACTCTATAAGTGAGTGATTAAACGTATCTTACTGAATGCATGGGTTAGTGACTAAACAGGGTGAATGTCTGTATCCGTCTGTCTGTTGCTGTGTAAGTGGCTGCATGGGTTTGTGAATAGCTACATGAGTGTCTATATGAGTTATTGATTGGTTGTCTGAGTATCTGTATGGGTGCCTGAGTGTTTGTGTGGGTGGGGTGTGTGTGACTGTGCATAGATGTGTGAGTGGGTGATTCACTGGGTGGATGGTTTCAAGAGTGCATCTGTGATAGACTGTATGGGTGGGTAAGTGTGTGTAAGAGTGTGTTAGTGAGTGAATGTATGTCCCAGTGGTACATGTGTGAGTAACTACATATGAGAAAGGCAGTATATATGTGTGTTGGAGTATATAAATGGCTATAAGTGAGAGTGTGTGATTGTGAGAGTGGCTGTATGGATGAGTGTGTGCTTGTATCAGTGATTGTATAAGAGCGTAAGAATGTGCTAGTATTTGTATGAGTAAGTGAGCTGGTGTGTGTATGACTGTATAGGTGAGTAAATGGCAGTGTGAATAATTATTTGCATGACTGACTAGGTGTGTGAGTACCTCTATGGATGAGTGGCCGTGTGTGAGTGTCTATATAGGAGTATGAGTGCATATGATAGTCCTGTACTGAGTGACCGTAAGTATGAGTGACTGTACGGGTGAGTGAGTGGATGTGTGTGTAGACCTATTAATCAGTGAGTGGGTATGTAGTTATTGGTGTTGGAGTGTCTATGGTTTTGCGAATGGCAGTCTGTAATTTAGAGTGGGTGTATCAAAGGTTATATTAGGGTGTGAGGAGGTGCATCAGATTATCACGTGGATGATGTCATCAGTGATGTCATCAGTGATGTCATTTGAGATGTCATCAGTGATGTCATCAGTGATGTCACTGACCATGTCATGAGTGATGTAATATGTGACGTCATCAGCAGTGCATTGCGGGCGCGAGTTATAGTTAGCTAAACTAACTATAACGGGTGAATTTCACGGAGTTTTGTACGAGTGCAATGTCCAACTAACTATAACTGTCCCTAAAACCTATGGTTTTTTCAGTGAATTTCAAAGGTTTTTAAATGCTAATTCCTAACTATAACATGTCTGAAACTTATGGTTTTTTTCAGTGAATTTCAAAGGTTTTGAAAATGACAATTTTTAAATGTATTAATTGTTATATTTATTTTTTGATACTGATTTACTACATTTTTTTAAACTATTTATTTTTAGATATTTTATTTTTTAAATTACATTGTAATTACATTATACATTACAAAATATACTTTCTCAGAATGAATTACTTTAGTTTAAATACTTTGCAAATAGGCAATAGACTTTTAAGTACAGTAGTTACAGTTGTTGCAATGGGCAACACAATTTCAAACACAATGCAACATTGAGCTCAATGTGAATTTCTAGTTAAATGCAAATAGTTACTTTATGGATTACTTTTCTAACCACAGGACTGGATCCTAGATTCAGTCCTGGGACATCTCCTGTAAACAGTTGAGTAAAAGCGTTTTGGTTACAGTAGTGATTTTTAAGGAATTTTATTGTATTTTAAAAGTTGACACTTAGAAACTTATTTCACATAGAATCACCAATGTTATCCTATGGGAGGAAATTCACTTAGTAGGTAAGTAGTGTTATCGTTACTTTTTCTTACTCAGTGGTGGATCCTGGATCCAGCACTCGTGCATCTCCTGTAAACAGTTGAAAGAATGCGTTTAAGTCACACAGGCGATTTTTAAGGAATATTTGTAGTTTGTGAAAATCGACACTTTGAAACTTTTCTGCTGAAAACCAGACAATGGATTCCTATGGAAGGAAATACAAATTACTTGTAAGTACGGTTAGAATTACTTTTCAGGGTCAGTGCTGGGCTAAAAGATGCAGCACTGGGTTCTCTCCTGATAAAAGGTGAGTAAATGGGAATTCATAGTTCGGCTGATTTTAGAGAAATATTATAAAGTTCCAAAACTCCACACTTAGAAGAATTTCCAAGTGAAACCAGTCAATGTTAGCCTATGGAAGGAAATTCAAGTTACTGGTAAGTACGGTTAAAATTACTTTTCAGGATCAGTACTGGGCTCAAAGATGCAGCACTGAGGTCTCTCCTGATAAAAGTTGAGTAAATCGGAATTCGTAGTTCTGTTGATTTTAGAGGAATATTATAAAGTTCCAAAACTCCACACTTAGAAGAATTTTCAAGTGAAGCCAGTCAATGTTAGACTATGGAAGGAAATTCAAGTTACTGGTAAGTATGGTTAAATTTACTTTTCTGGATCAGTACTGGGCTCAAAGATGCAGCACTGAGGTCTCTCCTGATAACAGGTGAGTAAATCGGAATTCGTAGTTCGGCTGATTTTAGAGGAATATTTGCACAATGGTGAAGGAAGGGGGTGGGGCCTGAGGTGACATGTCTGCAAACACGCCCTGTGGCGCGTTTTAAGTTGGAGAATTAATTCCTCCTCAATCCCGAGGGTCCCTAGGGGCCAACTAGCCCACCAGGAACCTCCAGTATGCGCCAGGGGCTGCGTTGCAGAGAGGTGTACAGAGGCCACGCCCCTTTTACAACATTCTGCAACGCAGCTCCGTGGCGCTTACTGGAGGTACCTGGTGGGCTAGTTGGCCCCCAGGGACCCTCAGGATTGAAGAGGATTTAATTCCCCATCTTAAAACCCGCCACGGGGCCTGTTTACACACATGTCACCTGAAGCCCCGCCCCTCCCTTCACCACTGTGCAAACGCGCCCGGTGGCGCGTTTTAAGTTGGGGGATTAAGTCCCTTGAATCCTGAGGGTCCCTGGAGTCCAACTAGCCCACCATGTACCTCCAAAAGCGCCACAGAGCTGCGTTGCAGAGAGGTGTAAAAGGGGCATGGCCTCTGTACACCTCTCTGCAACGCAGCTCCCTAGCGCATACTGGAGGTTCCTGGTGAGCTAGTTGGCCCCCAGGGACCCCCAGTATTCAAGGGAATTGTTCCCCATCTGCAAACACGCCAGGGGTGCGTTTGCAGACTGTTGCAGAGAGGGGGCGGGCCTCCGGCACGATGCCGGTCTTTTCTTTTTTTTTTTTGTATGGGAGGGGGGCTGCGTGGACCCTTTTCCCTTGGCCACTTTTGGCCCCAGGGACCCCATCCCCCGGGGCATGCCCACTGTTTTTTTTTATTTACATTTTTGGAGGGGGGCTGCGTGGCCCCCCTCCTCAGACCATTTAAGGCCCCGGGGACCCCATCCCCCAGGGCCGGCATTAACGTTTTTTTAAAAAATTTCTTTATAGGGAGGGGGGCTGCGTGGCCCCCCTCCCAGGCCACCAATCCCCCACAGTCCCGCCGGCTCCCCGCGTCCTACGGGAGCCGGCACTGCTTTTCCATAAGGGGAGCTGCTGACATGCAGCTCCCCTTATGGAAAAGCAATTCTGCTTGCTTCATTGAAGCGAGAGCAGGTTTCCTGGTCTCGCTTCAATGAAGCAAAGCTAGTTTGCAATGGCAGGACGGGAGCCGCGAGGCTCCCGTCCCTGCCATTGCAAGCAGCAGTGTCCCGGGGTAGGCACCCCGGGACACTGCAGGAGGGAGTGGCGGTCCCCAGGGCCACCACAGGCTCCAGGAGGGGCCGCACGGCCCCCTCCCATGTGTTTAAAGCCCCGGGAGGTGGTGGTCCCTGGGGCTTCGGGGTCCGAAACGGACCCCACATTTACTTTGTTAGTGCCCCAGGGAGGTGGCGGTCCCGGGCGTGTGGGAGGCTTGAGCCCCCCACACAGGTACTATTAATTTTTAAGAAAGAAGCCCGGGGAGGTGGCGGTCCCCGGGGCTGCGGGAGGGCCGAGAGCCCTCCCGCACCATTTATTTTTAAAGCCCCGGGGGGTGGCGGTCCCCGGGGCTTGGGGGGCCTCTTATAAATAACCCCCCCCGCATGCCCCCGGGACTTGGCCCACCCGGGGGCCAATTAACAACGAAGCGCGGGAGACCCGGCGATTTTTTTTTTTAATGCTTTTTTCTGCCCAGGGGGTCCTTGTGGGACCCCCTGAGCAGACCTACGGGGTCAGGGTGTTTCTACCCTGCCCCCTTTTTGTGCTTTGCGCACTTGTTTCTGTCCCTCGGTTCTACTGAGGGACAAAATGGCTGCCAACACTTCCTGATTTGGAGTGTTGACAGCCAATTAGCATGCAGCTCATGATCGGGAGGGTACGCAGACCCTACTCGGACATAGATATATATGTGATTTTATTTGTGATTTTCTCAGAAACTACTGAACGGATTTACACCATTTAAGCAAAAGGCACAACTCTGAACCAAGGGCTACCTCTTTGCCAAATTTGTTGTAATTCCGTTCAACAGTTCGGGCTGTAGCCGCGATGAAAGGATCCTATGGAAAAATGAATGGGGAAAACGCGTTTTGGGACCCCCTTTTTTCTCGGCCCCCGCTTGACGAATCAACCCGAGATTTTCAGGCTAGGAGCGGAGTGGAGCGCCCCAACAGGTTGGAAGCTTTCGCGAAGATTCGTCAACCGGCGCAAGAGTTATTTCAAATAGAATGTTGCAGATTTCCTATGGAAAATAGGTCATAACTATAACTATCTACTGGCGACCGCCAGTCGGTCGCCAGTAGATAGTTATAGATAGGACCTATTATCCATAGGAAATCCGTAACATTCTATTCCCAATAACTTTGGCGTCGTTTGACGAATCATCGCGAAATTTTCAAAACTAGTGGGGCGCTCCCGTTTGCTCCTGTCTTGAAAGTTTCGGGGTGATTCATCAGCGAGGGCTGAGAAAGAAGGGTCCCAAAGCGTGTTTTCTCCATGTTAATTCCCATAGGAAATTTTAGCCACGGCTACAGCCCAAACTGCTGAACGGAATTACACCAAATTTGGCAAAAGGTAGCGCAGTTCAGAAAGCGACCTTTTTTTTAAATGGTGTAAATCCGTTCAGTAGTTGCGGAGAAATTCAAAAAATAAGAGTGAAAAAATCAATTTCCCGTAGGAAACTTTATGCAAGGCTACAGCAAAAACTGCTGAACGGAATTACACCAAATTTGGCAAAAAGGTAGTGCTTGGTTCAGAAAGCGCCCTTTTAAAAATGGTGTAAATCCGTTCAGTAGTTGCTGAGAAAATCCAAAATAAAAGTTTCGATATCTATGGCCGCGGTGGATCCGCGCACCCTCCCGACCACGAGCTGCATGCTAATTGGCTGTCAACACTCCAAACCAGGAAGTGTTGGCAGCCATCTTGTTCCTTGGTAGAACCGAGGAACAAGAAAGCAGTAAAACAAGTGCGCAAAACGCAAAGGGGGCAGGGTAGAAACACCCTGACCCCTAGGTCTGCTCAGGGGTCCCACAAGGACCCCTGGGCAGAAAAAGCATTTTTTTTTTTAAATCGACGGGATGCGCTTAGGGTGCGCGGATCCCGCCGATTAAAAAAAAAACACATGAAACAAGTGCGCAAAACGCACAAAGGGGGCAGGGTAGAAACACCCTGACCCCTAGGTCTGCTCAGGGGTCCCACAAGGACCCCTGGGCAGAAAAAAGCAAAAAAAAAAAAAAGACCGGCATTGTGCCGGAGGCCCCGCCCCTCCCTGCAGCAGTCTGCAAACGCGCCCCTGGCGCGTTTTAAGAAGGAAGTAATTCCCCTTGAATACTGGGGGTCCCTGGGGGCCAACTAGCCCACCAGGAACCTCCGGTATGCGCCAGGGGCTGCGTTGCAGAGAGGTGTACAGAGGCCACGCCCCTTTTACACCTCTCTGCAACGCAGCTCTGTGGCGCTTTTGGAGGTACATGGTGGGCTAGTTGGACTCCAGGGACCCTCAGTATTCAAGGGGACTTAATCCCCCAACTTAAAACGCGCCACGGGCGCGTTTGCACAGTGGTGAAGGGAGGGGCGTGAGCTCAGGTGACATGTGTGCAAACAGGCCCGTGGCGCGTTTTAAGATGGGGAATTAAATCCTCTTCAATCCTGAGGGTCCTGGGGCCAACTAGCCCACCAGGTACCTCCAGTAAGCGCCACGGAGCTGCGTTGCAGAGTGTTGTAAAAGGGGTGTGGCCTCTGAACACCTCTCTGCAACGCAGCTCTCAGGCGCATACTGGAGGTATCTGGTGGGCCAGTTGGCCCCTAGGGACCCTCGGGATTGAGGAGGAATTAATTCTCCAACTTAAAACGCGCCACAGGGCGTGTTTGCAGACATGTCACTTCAGGCCCCACCCCCTTCCTTCACCATTGTGCAAATATTCCTCTAAAATCAGCTGAACTACGAATTCCGATTTACTCACCTGTTATCAGGAGAGACCTCAGTGCTGCATCTTTGAGCCCAGTACTGATCCTGAAAAGTAATTTTAACCGTACTTACCAGTAACTTGAATTTCCTTCCATAGGATATCATTGCCTGCTTTTTGCTGAAAAAGTTTCTAAGTGTCGATTTTGAAACATACAAATATTCCTCTAAAATCAGCCGAACTACGAATTCCGATTTACTCACTGGTTATCAGGAGAGACCTCAGTGCTGCATCTTTGAGCCCAGTACTGATCCTGAAAAGTAATTTTAACCGTACTTACCAGTAACTTGAATTTCCTTCCATAGGCTAACATTGACTGGTTTCACTTGGAAATTCTTCTGTGTGTGGAGTTTTGGAACTTTATAATATTCCTCTAAAATCAGCCGAACTACGAATTCCGATTTACTCACCTGTTATCAGGAGAGAACCTAGTGCTGCATCTTTTAGCCCAGCACTGACCCTGAAAAGTAATTCTAACCGTACTTACCAGTAACTTGTATTTCCTTCCATAGGAATCCATTGTCTGGTTTTCAGCAGAAAAGTTTCAAAGTGTCGATTTTCACAAACTACAAATATTCCGTAAAAATCGCCTGTATGACTTAAACGCATTCTTTCAACTGTTTATAGGAGATGCACCAGTGCTGGATCCAGGATCCACCACTGAGTAAGAAAAAGTAACAATAACACTACTTACCTGCTAAGTGAATTTCCTCCCATAGGATAACATTGGTGATTCTATGTGAAAAAGTTTCTAAGTGTCAACTTTTAAAATACAATAATATTCCTTAAAAATCACTACTGTAACCAAAACGCTTTTACTCAACTGTTTATAGGAGATGTCCCAGGACTGAATCTAGGATCCAGTCCTGTGGTTAGAAAAAGTAATCCATAAAGTAACTAATTGCATTTAACTAGAAATTCACATTGAGCTCAATGTTGCATTGTGTTTGAAATTGTGTTGCCCATTGCAACAACTGTAACTACTGTACTTAAAAGTCTATTGCCTATTTGCAAAGTATTTAAACTAAAGTAATTCATTCTGAGAATGTATATTTTGTAATGTAATGTATAATGTAATTACAATGTAATTTAAAAAATAAAATATCTAAAAATAAATAGTTTAAAAAAATGTAGTAAATCAGTATCAAAAAAATAAATATAACAATTAATACATTTAAAAATTGTCATTTACAAAACCTTTGAAATTCACTGAAAAAAACCATAGGTTTCAGACATGTTATAGTTAGGAATTAGCATTTAAAAAACCTTTGAAATTCACTGAAAAAACCATAGGTTTCAGGCACGTTATAGTTAGAAATTAGCATTTAAAAAACCTTACAAATTCACTGAAAAAACCATAGGTCTTAGGGACAGTTATAGTTAGTTGGACATTGCACTCGTACAAAACCCGTGAAATTCCCCCATTATAGTTAGTTCAGCTAACTATAACTCGCGCCCCCGCAATGCACTGCTGATGACGTCACATATTACATCACTCATGACATGGTCAGTGACATCACTGATGACATCACTGATGACATCTCAAATGACATCACTGATGACATCACTGATGACATCATCCACGTGATAATCTGATGCACCTCCTCACACCCTAATATAACCTTTGATACACTCACTCTAAATTACAGACTGCCATTCGCAAAACCATAAACACTCCAACACCAATAACTACATACCCACTCACTGATTCTTAGGTCTACACACACATCGACTCACTCACCCGTACAGTCACTCATACTTACGGTCACTCAGTACAGGACTATCATATGCACTCATACTCCTATATAGACACTCAAACACCGCCACTCATCCATAGAGGTACTCACACACCTAGTCAGTCATGCAAATAATTAAACACACTGCCATTTACTCACCTATACAGTTATACACACACCAGCTCACTTACTCATACAAATACGAGCACATTCTTACGCTCTTATACAATCACTGATACAAGCACACACTCATCCATACAGTCACTCTCACAATCACACACTCTCGCCTATAGCTATTTATATACTCCAACACACATATATACTGCCTTTCACATATGTAGTTACTCACACATGTACCACTGGGACATACATTCACTCACTAACACACTCTTACACACACTTACCCACCCATACAGTCTATCACAGATGCACTCTTGAAACCATCCACCCAGTGAATCACCCACTCACACATCTATGCACAGAGTCGCACACACCCCACCCACACAAACACTCAGGCACCCATACAGATACTCAGACAACCAATCAATAACTCATATAGACACTCATGTAGCTATTCACAAACCCATGCAGCCACTTACACAGCAATAGACAGACGGATACAGACATTCACCCAGTTTAGTCACTAACCCATGCATTCAGTAAGATACGTTTAATCACTCACTTAATGAGTTAGTCACGCACCTACTAAATCATCCATACAGACACTTATACACCCACTCATTCTTCAATACGCCTTTCCCTATATATATTAAAAATATTTAAACTTTACAGAAACACACAGTCACTGGATGATGTCATCAGTGATGTCATTTGAGATGTCATCAGTGATGTCATCAGTGATGTCACTGACCATGTCATGAGTGATATAATATATGACGTCATCAGCAGTGCATTGCGGGGGCGTGAGTTATAGTTAGCTGAAGTAACTATAACGGGGGAATTTCACGGGTTTTGTACGAGTGCAATGTCCAACTAACTATAACTGTCCCTAAAACCTATGGTTTTTTCAGTGAATATATATATATATATATATATATATATTTTCCATCAAATTTGCCCTCAGCAACGAGAGGTCACTCAACAACATCCTGCCATCCGGCTCTGATATGCAGACTGCCTTGCACATTCATAATTATTTTCCTTTTTGCCGACGCGTTTCAAGGCCACAAGCCTCTTCTTCCTGGGCTGCAATACAAACACATCAGAGGCTCGCATTATTTCATTTCCTGACTTTATTTATTTCCATGACCCCCAATGGGCGTATGCTCAGTGCAAAGTCCTTAGTGCATTCTGGGGTATTGAGTCACTAATGCGAGTATAATTATTCACTTGTAGTAAGTTCCAATGTGCAGTTTAAAATGATGCATTTTTTTCTCCCTATAGTAGGTAATGATTGTGAAAGCAGGCTCTTTACGCATTGAATGTTGTGCCATTAAAGTCCCGAACAGTTCAGAACAAGCTTCTCCCAACCGGCAATGATATTCCTACCCCAGCTGGTGAGGGTGCTCCTCTCCACGGCCGGGCCGCCGTGTGTAATATTTTCCATCAAATTTGCCCTCAGCAACGAGAGGTCACTCAACAACATCCTGCCATCCGGCTCTGATATGCAGACTGCCTTGCACATTCATAATTATTTTCCTTTTTGCTGACGCGTTTCAAGGCCACAAGCCTCTTCTTCCTGGGCTGCAATACAAACACATCAGAGGCTCGCATTATTTCATTTCCTGACTTTATTTATTTCCATGACCCCCAATGGGCGTATGCTCAGTGCAAAGTCCTTAGTGCATTCTGGGGTATGGAGTCACTAATGCGAGTATAATTATTCACTTGTAGTAAGTTCCAATGTGCAGTTTAAAATGATGCATTTTTTTCTCCCTATAGTAGGTAATGATTGTGAAAGCAGGCTCATTACGCATTGAATGTTGTGCCATTAAAGTCCCGAACAGTTCAGAACAAGCTTCTCCCAACCGGCAATGATATTCCTACCCCAGCTGGTGACGGTGCTCCTCTCCATGGCCGGGCCGCCGTGTGTAATATTTTCCATCAAATTTGCCCTCAGCAATGAGAGGTCACTCAACAACATCCTGCCATCCGGCTCTGATATGCAGACTGCCTTGCACATTCATAATTATTTTCCTTTTTGCCGACGCGTTTCAAGGCCACAAGCCTCTTCTTCCTGGGCTGCTAGTATGCTTTACCTACTATAGGGAGAAAAAAATGCATCATTTTAAACTGCACATTGGAACTTACTACAAGTGAATAATTATACTCGCATTAGTGACTCCATAACCCAGAATGCACTAAGGACTTTGCACTGAGCATACGCCCATTGGGGGTCATGGAAACAAATAAAGTCAGGAAATGAAATAATGCGAGCCTCTGATGTGTTTGTATTGCAGCCCAGGAAGAAGAGGCTTGTGGCCTTGAAATGCGTCGGCAAAAAGGAAAATAATTATGAATGTGCAAGGCAGTCTGCATATCAGAGCCGGATGGCAGGATGTTGTTGAGTGACCTCTCGTTGCTGAGGGCAAATTTGATGGAAAATATATATAATTATATATATATATATATATATATATATGCCTCAGGGACCTGGCCCAACCGGGGCGTAATTATTAAAGTAGCGTAGGAGACCACGCTTGGTTTTAAAAAATATTCCACAAATTCCAGACTCCTTGTGATTTTGTTGCAAATATTTCTGAAAAAAATGATTTTTGACCTGGTGGGGCCCTTGAGGGACCCCAGCATCAGCGCTAGGGGTTCAGGGTATTCCCTCCCTGCCCTTTTTCCTTATTTGTTTTTAGGGGGGACTTGGCTGAGGTCAAGTCCCAAAATGGCTGCCAACACTTACTGGTTGAAGTGTTGGCAGTCAATTATATCTCTGCACAAAATCATCAATATTCACGGAGACTTCACACGTCTAGATATACAAATTTGGAAGTACCTTAATATCTGCAAAACTACTGAATGGATTTACACCAAATAACAAAAAAGGCTCTTTCTGGACCAGGAGTTACCTTTCTGCCAAATTTGGTGTAATTCCGTCCAGCGGTTCATGCTATAGTCGTGTGTAAAATCCCTATGAGAAATTACATGGGAAAAACTCTTTTTGAGACCCCCTTTTTTTCTTACCCTCGCTTCATGGATTTCCCTGAAACGTTCAAGAGAGCAGCTGAAGTGAGCGTCATACTAATTTTGAAAAGTTTGGGAAGATTTGCCAAAAGGCCCCAAAGTTATTGTTAAAATAAGAAACGCTTATCCTGTGGAAACTAGGTCCTAACTATAGCTACCTACTGGTGGCCGCCAGTAGGTTTTATATATATACATATATGTTTATATTTCTGTCCTGAAAATAAGGAAAAAACATATAGGGGACAAGGTAGGGATACTCTAACCCCCTAGGCCTAGTGGGGGTCCAAAAACAATTTGTTCTTAAATGTTACCACAAATTTACGGTGCATCTGCGGAACCACAGTAATTAGTTTTTTTCAAAAAGCCTGGCTTTAAAAAAAAAAACCCTCCCAGGGTGGGCCAGGTCCTGTTGATGGTGCATTCTATTTTATAGGGGAAGCAGATGTGCGGCCCGCTCCCTGAGGCCCATGGGCCCCCATACCCAGGGCAATGCTCCAATAAAGGGGAGGAGAGTGCACATCCCTCTCCCTGAGCCTCAAAATATCCGAGGGCTCCATCCCCTGGGGTGAAATTACTTAAATGGGGATGGGATGTGGTCCCTTTCCCAAGCCTTGGAAGGTCCTGGGGAGCCCATCCTCGAGGACTGAAAATTCTAATTGAATGGAGGGGAGGTGTGGTGAATCTCCCAGAACCTCAAAAGGCCCCGTGGATCCTATCTCCTGAAGCCAGCGCAATGGTTGTTTACCAGGAAGGCCATCCCTGGGACACTGCGTAGGCATGGAAGACATGCATGCTGTCACCCAGCGAGAGCTGCAAAAATACTCCACCAGGTGCAAGTACTCCTTTTTTTCACTGCCCGCATTCTTGCATGCAGGGAAATAAAGAGAGAACAAAACTGCTATCACTGGGTGAAAGCAAAGCAGGCTCCCAGTGCATTCAGGATGAGTGGATGCAGGAGAACCGGCGCGGCTGTGCGGGCAATTGGCCTCCCTCTGCAGCCCCAAAGTCTTGTGGGTGCCCTAGGTGAGACCAGGCAAAAGAAACAATTGATGGACGTAATTCTGGACAATGCAAACTTTTCAAGCTAGCCTGACCGATGAAGGGTGATGCCCTGAAACCGGTCCCAGGAGGCTTGTTTCTGGTCCAGGGAGGACCTGGCTTGGCAGTTCAGGCTGGACTGTTCCCACAAGGAACAGTGTCAAGACTGATTTGCATACGGCTGGGTCTAAACTGGGGTGGTGTGGTGAGCAAACAAATGATGGATTTAACCCAGACCTTTGTGACTGGGGGTGAATGTTTGCATTGTCCAGCATTCCGTCCATCAATTGTTTCTTTTGCACATGTCGCCCTAAGTGGGAAGGGTATGCCCAGACATGGGTCCCATGCTCACTACACCACTGGATCAAAGCTAGCCTGGCTGATGAAGGGTGATGCCTTGAAACCGGTCCCAGGATGCTTGTTTCCAGTCGAGGGGGGAATGTTTGCATTGTCCAGCATTCCGTCCATCAATTGTTTCTTTTGCTAGGTGAGACCAGTGCACCCACCTTAGGGCCCGTGGGCTGGGATCCCGGGTGTCAGTATTCATCCTGGGAGGGAGACATCATGCCGCCCCCTTTAAATTAATTTTGCTCTCGGGGAATGGGGTCCCTGGGCCTGTATTGGCTCAGAGATGGAGGGTGCACGCCCCCTCCCCTTTAAATGAATTTTGGCCCCGGGGAATGGTGGCAATTAATGGCTCAGGGAAGGGGACTCTCACACCTTCTCTAATTTTAAAGAAATCAAAAGAATTACTGGATCTTGCCAGTATCCAGGATTGAGACAGGCAGGGGAGCCAGAGAGGCTGCTGGGGCCCTGGAGCCACACAAAAAAAGTAGCAGTGTCCTGGGTGAGTCTGGGACACCCACAATAATAACAAAGGGAAAAAAGTAATAATAAATGAGCCAATGCCCATTTATTATTCACTGCTCAAAGCAAGTAGTGCCCCATAATGCCCCAGGTTTTTTTCAAACAGTAAGTCTCTTGGGTCATTAAATCGCTGACCCAAGGAGAGCTTGTTGAATTCAAGGGTGTGCAGTTCATGGAACAGAGAAGGGTTGTCAGGTCAGTGGAATAGCCTCCAATTGGAGTAAGTGCCCTCACACACGTGAGCATGTGTCATGCTTCATCATCTGAGTGTGCTGCTCATCGAGCCGGCGCTGCAATGCTCAACGGGCACCCGCGAAGGGGATCTTTGCTGGAGATCTATATATAATAAAGCCATTGGGTTTAATGAGGGTATGTGGGCTGTTGTAAGTAGTGTAGTGAAAGGGGTGGTTAAAATTGGTTTAGTGAAGCTGGGTTTTACTAAACTTTATTGGTGGGGCTCACTAACCTAAATAGAATCAGTATAGCTCATGTGGAATTCAATGGTCCTATAGAGCATTTGTGTTGTAAAGTTGTGTGGTCAACATGTTTCTTGCCTCATACAGCCGCTAAGGGGTCTATTGGCAATTCATCAGTACCAAGAACAAATTATATCTTACACCACTGCGTGACTGGTTCTTCAATGAGTGCAGATAGTTCAAGTAACCAGTCCTGCTGTACTTCCCAAGGCAAGATTCTACCTTGTTTATTGGACCGACCTGGAGGAAAGGGAGGGGGGACAGAACAAAACATAGGACAAACACATGGTTTATTATTTATAAATTGGTAAAACATCGTTTGGCATTTGCGAGTTTTTAGTATCTTACATTTCTCATCATATTTCCACCTTCACCCTTGTGTAATTCAGGTGATGAGCGCTGGAAACGCATGAGTGGAACCACCAGAATATGCGACAACTAATATGTGAACGTGGGTACTTTAGTTAAAGTGCCAACAAGACAATGCGTGAAAGCCCAAAGGGCTCTGTTATTTTTTGCTGGGACATGCTTCATTTACCATTCATACCTAGAGTGCCCTTATTGTTATACCTGTGCTCGGGTTTGACAATGTACCACTTGTTTAGACAGCGAAGGCTGCTTGTTGAATTGTTTCCACACAAACAGATCCTTTTGATAATTCTCAAGTTAATCACTCACCCGTTTTACGTTGGTCTAAGTCATACGGGAATGTTACAGAGCGTGTCGCTCGATCCCGACCTGGAAGTTGAATAAGCTGGAGCGTTAAAAAAGGGCCAAGCGTCTTACCCCGGTAGATGCCAGGTGTGTCCTTAGGGTTCCATACTCACTCGTATTGGCGTGGCGAATGCCTCTCCACCTACCCCGGCTTTGTCTCCCGTTCCGAGGCAAGCCGGGCGGGCGGAATTATACTCATGGCAGTACTTCCTGTTCGAGTTAAGGAAGATGAATACGGTGACTGCTTGGGCCATCTTTGGAGGGTCAGGGACCGACCGGCTCTTTATAGCCATGGACGATCCAAAGGATCGGGAATTTTTATTCAAAGTTCTTGACCAGACTGGACATGACTTTTCAGGCGATGTGGAGGGAACCAGAAATGGGTGAGACATTTGCCCACCCGTGTAAATAAACTCCTACTGCATGTAATTAATCACCAGGTTTGTATATGGAATTACCTCCGTATTGGGGATTGTGTGTCAAGGAGTGGTAATTCCAACATGGACCAGTATAAAAAGGAACAGTACAAAAAGGATCAGTCGGTCACTGGGAGTTGTATCATACATGTGAACTTGTTCATTGGGAAGTATAGCGTGAGACATCCAAAACAATTGGTGTGATCATTAAAGGTATGGGTAGGCGGTCACCTATTCAGCTCACCCCACGGGATGTCTTCATTTAACCCAACCCTATGTGTAGACAACCTTTGAATCCACTTCTGCTCCTTCCTGAAAAGAGCTTCTTTTTGTATCTGTGGGTGGGACTCTAAAATGGTCCATCTCAGGTCATCGGACGTGTGTCCTACAGTGGTGTACTGGGCACACATTTTGGTGTTGGTCTTCTGGCACCTAATGTTGCTACGGTGCTCTGTCACTCTTGTTTTGACAGCTCTAGTGGTCAATCCTGTGTACTTCAGCTGGCAAGGACATGTGATTAAATAAATGCAATTGCGTGTGTTGCAATTTGTATGTTTTTGTTCTGTCCATGTAAGTATATCTCAGTTGAACAGTTTTCGTTGCTCGTGTGAGCAGGCACATGGTACAGTGGCCACAGGGATAATGACCCACTACTGGGGGTAGATTCCAGAGTTGTCTCTGTATGGGGAGCACATTTGTTTTTGGTCTTGTACTGACCAGCATGTCTTTGAGATTTGCCGTTCTTTTGAAAGCAAACCTTGGAGGATTGAATGTTAAATTCCCCGTCTGTAAAATTTTCCAGTGTTTTCTTATCACCTTTTTAATCAAGTTGGATTCTGGAGTGTATTTTGTGATGCATGTGAGTTCATCTGTCTCTGGTTTTACTCGTGATTCTAGGAGGGCCTCCCTATTGTTGTTGCGCGCTCTTTTTTTGTGCGGTTTTTATGTTTTTTAGTGGATACTCACGTCTAGCCAAGTGTGCTGCTAGGTCATTGGATTGGAGAGCTTGCCATATTAATTAAAAGCACTCCAAGTTCAAGCTGTATGCTCTTCAGGTGGAATGAGGGGACCTCTAGTCGTTGATTCTATGTTTGCATGTTGTACCTTGAAAAATGTTATAGATCCCTCAAAGAGATGTTAATGTTTTTTAAAAAGACTTTATTCAAAATATTTTATTTAAATCACTTTTATTAATCATTGTATTGTGTGAATTTGTGAAATATATATTTGATTATAGTTATTGGTGACTTTTTGACAAAGCCAGTATGTTTGAAAATGGCCCTCCCTGAAGGGTCACCCCAAAGATTTTGGTTTCCTCCTCCTATTTTTCTGACCTTCTTTTGTTGGCTTTAAATGCTATTAGTGGGCCTGCAGCACTGATTGTGGCACCCACAGAAGAAGCCTTTCAAATCTGTCTCAGGCCTCACACTGCACTGCCTGTGTGTGCAGTTTACTGCCACATCGACTTAACATTCAAAACTACTTGTCAGGCCTAAATCTCCCCTTTTATTACATATAAGTCACCCCTAAGGTAGGCCCTAAGTAGCCTTAAGGACAGGGTGCTATATAAGTAAAAGGTAGAACATGTACTTTTATGTTTTGCATGTCCTGGTAGTGACAAACAGCCGTTTTTGTTTTTAACTACTGTGAGGCCTACTCCACTCATAGGTTAGCATTGGAAATTATTTAGTACACTTTTAAGCTGTAATTTCTGATCTGAGAGGAGTCGCTTTTTCATGTTTCATATGCTTGTAATGATATTGATAGATATTACTGACTGGTGAATTTGGATTTAACATTACTATTTTAGAAATGCCACTTTTAGAAAGTGGACATTGCTCTTCACTTACTGCTCTGTGTGCCTGACAGCCTATCTCCAATACATGTCTGGGGTGGATAACAGCTACACTTTGTACATTCTCTCTAGACAGCCAAAAACACAGGAAGGATAGGTGTGTTTGAGTACCAACCTATATACATCTACATTATGATGGCCTTGCCTGGGCAGGATGGAATAGAGTGGCTAACACCTCATTTGAATAGGTAGTGTCCTGTCTCCACACAAAGAGCTGATTTACCCCCCATAGGTAGCCTGGCAGACAGGACTGGACCGAAAGGGGCAACGGTGCACTTCAGAGAGCTGCTTTGAAGTCACCAACACCTCAAAAGTACTTTTGAGTATAAGTACTGGGGCCGCTCTTTGTTTTTGCCGGGCTCCAATGCGACCTAAAGTAACCTTTTTAGTGTTGATTTCTTCTAAGTGCTTTATTGCATTTATTCTTTTAAAATTCAATATCTCAACTTCTATACTTGGATTGTTGTTGTTTTCGTCTTGTTTTGTTTACAACATAATAATCTAGTTTTATAAACCTACATGGTGTCTTTTGTGGTGTATTCATTGTGTTACTGAGTGAGTGTGTTGCACAAATACTTTACACATTGCCTCTTTAGAAAAGCCTAATTGTTGTGTGCCAAGCTACCAGAGGGTGAGCACAGACTATGTTTTGGTGTGTCCTTAGCTTACCCTGACTAGGATTGTGGCTTCTACTTGGACAGGGTGCATACCTTTGTCAACCAGAAACCCAAATTGTAGCAAAGTACATTTGCCTTGGTTAAAACGTTACCCTTTATATTGTTACACATAGTCAGCTGTGCGGGGCCTGGCAGCAGGTCATACTCTGTGCCCAAATTTCTGCTGTGATGTGTGCAGAGAGGGATTGGCCACCAGCGGGTGGTTGGGAGGCCCTGCACCCAACCCCCACTGTGCTACACACAGCCAAATGCCATGCATAGTGGGGGCTTGGCTGCCAGCAGTGGGTTTGGAGCCAGTGGGGGGGTTGTGCATTATAGATAGGTATGGTAATAATATCTTAGTTTGCGTTTTTTTTAAACCTTAGAAACTCAGTGATAAAAACAATGGTTGAAGATTTTAAGCAAGGCAAAAGTACTTGTTTTAGAGTCTGTACCTTTGGAATAGAACAGCTTTGAAGATGTGCCACATTGTTTTGATCTTACTTGTACTTAATAGAATGCCTGCTGTGTCCTATCATGTCTCCTTGCATGAATGCTCATGCCAAGAACCATGTTTACAGTCCTTTCATTGATTTTGTTTCTCTGTAAAGTTTTTCCATATTTAGTAGCCTTAAATCTTACACAAAAATAATTCTGCATTACAAACCCATTGAGACACCAGGCACCTTACAGATACACAAACCCATGAGCTGAGTGAGGTCCATAAGTAAGTGGCACTGCTCCATGGGGTTTTTAAGGCACTGTGGGCCTGAATTAGAGTTTGATGGACAGGGTCTCTTAGTCCGCCTGTCCTATTTTGAGTCGGGGTACCATCAGTATTATGTTGACAGAGCCCCTGTAGGCTTCATCGACAGAATACTTCCTCTGATGGCCATCAGTGTAAGAACCTTACACTCACTGTCCTTCCAATTTAGGATGGATGGTGTAAAGGCTATTTTCCTGTCTTGTTTTTTTTTTTGTTTTTTTTTAAACAAAAAGGCCCGCTTTGGACATTTGTTTTGGAAAAACCTCTGAAACATTTGATGGCATCAGCCATGTCTAACGATTCCTACGTTTGCAGGAACTGCTGTGATGGTGGTTCCTGTCAATGTACAGAGTTTTCCACAAGGTCGGCGGACAACCCTAAATTAGGTGGCAGAAGTTCCTTGGGATGCCAGAGATAATGTCCTTCACTATTCTAACAGAGTTCCCTCTGTCAGACAATCTCTAACTCAGGCCCAATGAATAAGAGTGTGCCATGTGTCCCTTTCAGTCATGTCTGTTTTTGTGATGATATTTCTACTGGAGCAATCTCAAGTGAGGCGGGTGCTGGGGCTGCTGTGGTTTTTAATACAAATATCAACACAGGCCAGTGGCTTATATTAATGAAAATGCAACAGCACATCGCTCTTCTGGTTGAAGGATGTTCTTTAGTGGGCAAACAGCATTAGCCAACCTCTAGCATGAGGACAAATCACCACCCCTTTTTACATAGAAGTATATCAGCCATTAAATTCAGAGCTAGTCAGTCTTTCACGAAGAGGCAGGTCAGGCCAATCTCTTTGAACCAGCCCCACACTGGAGCCTATCCCTGGTATGATAGAGAGAGGACCTAAGCAGTGGTATGACAGCGGGGGACAGATTTACTAATGGATTGTGTTGCCCTTGCGTCACACAAGGTGACAAAAGAGCAACGCAATCCTTAAGTCAGATTTACCAAGCCACCTTGCATAGCCCTGCATGGCTTGGTAAATCCAGAGTACCGCAAGGCAGCACAAGTCACTGCCCTGCTTTACACTGTCGCGTTTAGAAGAGACAAGGGTCACCCTACTCACGAGGAACCATGGTACATAATATATATAAAAAAAACAATGGTGCCGGTGGAAATAATAAAAAAGTAACACTAATACTCACAATAATAGTATTTGTTAAGCACAATGGCGATAATCAGGGACAAGATGTACAAGCTCAGAAGAGAAACTCAAAAAGCCCAGCAAGTAAAATGCATTATTATTTATGAAGAAAAATCCTGTAACAAGGTGTCCCAAGTGAAAATAGAACCTATACATACAGGTGACAGGTTGTGACATACATTAAGGTTTCCATAATACAAAAAGACCATCTAATCAATTTGCAATAATCATTTACACCCTCCTGTAACAATGACGGAGGCTGAGTGCATTGGTTCGTTTTACAAGCGTGTCGACGGCGTTTCATAGGGTAGGAGGTCTCATCAGGACCTAACAATGAGGGACACCTGAAATCAGATCATGTAATGATCAATGGTCTAGGTAAATTCAGGACTGACAAAAAAAGAAAAACTGGAGAGAAGGAAGACTCCTTTACCTGGGTTTAAATTGGTATTCTATCAGAGCGGTAAGGTGCAACCCACAAGAAAGTGACTCAATTGAGTTAGGGGAGGAGAATTGATTTGCAGGGGGCCCAGCTGGGCACTGTTTGAGAGGAGACACAAAATGTGACAATTGGAGTGGTTAACTGGGATGGATGCAACCCATATAGGAGACTGTTTTTCAGTATTAAGGTAAAAAACTCACCCCTGTAAGTGGGAGGTGATCTGACAGTCTGTGCAGTGTGTATCCGATTACACATCTTATATTAAAAGCATTAGTCAACCAAAAAGTCATTGGTATAAAGGAAGCTGCCTAGATACCCGCCATTTAAGGGCAACAGATGGTCTGTCACAGTTCTTTGTTTTTTTATTACATCACTTCATAGTTAAAAGCATATCAACCAGATAACCGTAGCAAAGAGCCAGACATCATGCCTTTCAGAGTTATTTTCAGAGATAAATTCTTTGATAGGGGTTGGTCTGGCAAGTTATTACCAATGCTAAAAAGTTACTATTGTACATAAAATAAAACCAAGCTGAAAACATGACTGAGAAATAAAACATAGGGGCATATCAGCAACAGAGGGCGATAAATATCGCAAAGCGTGCTTAGCGCTTTTATATTTATCGCCGCCTATCGCAGGAATTTATCGCCCGGATAACGCGTTATCAACAACGCGTTTCTCCAGGGCGATAAATAATCCAGCAAAAGCGGCATTATGCGGGAATATCGCTGGAAATCTAGCGATATTCCCGCAGCGATAGGGGAAATCTTGATGATAGGGAGATGTGGATTCAGCCACTGAATCCACCTCCCATGTCAAAGATAGGGTAGTCATGAAAAAAGCAGACGTACAATACCGGTGATAACAGCGGTTAGCACTGTTTTTAATGTCGCTATGGGTGTCCTGGGCCGTATTGCAAATACGGAGAAGGACAGTTAGCGATCATTTTCCATTAGTTTTCGCAGGGAACGCCTACTTTGCATCTCATTAGAGATGCAAAGCGAGGCGTAAACAAAAAGGGAGCTGAATCAAGGAAACACGCAATAGCGTGTCCTTGGAAATAATGCGATATAATTATCGCCGCTTTTCGCCCAAAAACGGACGCTAAAGCGGCGATAATTATATCGCCAGCCCTTGATGATATGCCCCATAGTTATTTACTTCATTACTATATTGATTTCTCCAACAAACAGCATGGAAGTCAGTGGGAGTATATCAAAACCTTGATCACATTCATTACTGTAACTGGCGCCGTACCTATTAGTGAACAATGGTTCAATAGCTAAATAAAGACTTATCGATTGATGATATGCTAACGGTAACCACAAAAAAGTTGTTAGAGCAGTTAGCTCCCCGGACTACCACAGAGGCAGCGCAGACAAAGACACCGGACCTTCCGAAAACGCACCAGCCTCGGAGACTTAACGCCAGAAGAAGTCATTGCCCACTACAGGCTCAAAAGGACAACCATCCTCCGCATCCTGACCCTCATTGCCCACAGGCTGACGATACCAACACAGCGGAGAACCAACATCCCTCCGCAGACAAAGCTGCTGGCCGTGCTGCACCTGTTGGCCTCTGGGACCTTCCAACCAACAACTGCCAGAGTCGGACGAGTCTCACAGCCAGCCCTGTCAAAGTTCCTCACACCTGTCTTGGATGCCATCATCAGCTTGGTACCCCAGCAACTTTACTTCCCACACACTGCGCAGGAACAGCTGGAGATCAAGCAAGGCTTCTACGCCATAGCTGGCTTCCCACACGTGTTGGGGGCAATCGACTGCACACATGTACTCCTTGTGCCCCCTGCCGCCACTGCACACAATTACCGCAACAGGAAACACAGGCATTCCATCAATGTGCATGCAATAGTGGACCACCGGGGACTCTTCACCAATGTCGTCGCCAACTACCCAGGCAGTGTGCATGATTCCTTCATCTTCTGACAGTCCATCATCAACCAGTGCTTTCAGGATGGCACCTATGGAAATGCACTGCTCGTCGGTAAGTAACAACTGAACACACCACACACCTCAACTCCACCAATATACAACTCACAACTCTGGGAATGCACACTTCACAAAATCACATACAACATGACGACCAACATTCCCACATTCCAGACACGACTACACAACTTACTGTGGCAACCTGGGCTAGCCATGTACACAAGCCATCAACGGCATGGCACCTCAGCCACACAATAGCAGAATGTGGGGAGAGGTGGGAACCAGGCATGTGCGAAGGAGGCAAGTGACCCATGAATGTGAATGTACACAATGCCAAGTGTGGCGTGGATGTGCTGGACAGACTTGAGTATGCAGACCACAGACATTTCCATGTCGACATACACTGCTGGTGTCTGGAGTGTACTGGACAGTGGACGCAACCATGTTACCGCAGCCAGTGGGGAAGATCGCGGAAATGTAGCTTGTTACGTCCCCCTGTAGCGTGAGCGGAGTGGGCTGGCCCGGCGTACGCCAGGCCAGCGTAGGGGTGTGAATAAAAAGCCCGTTACTCTGGGCGTGGTTCTCTTCCGGAATGGCCAACGTGTCTGCCAGGGCGGCGCCTCTCACCCCGCCACGAGGCAGACGCCGTGAGCGGCGGTGCCTGCGATCCTGTGCGCCTGCTGCACCCCAGGCCGCTGGTCCCAAGACCCGTCTTGCCTGCCCCAGCGCACCCAGGCCTCACTGTCCACCTGCCGACACCGGCGTGTGTCAAAGAGGGCCCACCACGTGCCGGTGCAAGCTCCAAGCCCGAGGCCCGCGACCTTGGCAGCCTCCTCAGACCATCACGGCCTCCGCGACACAGGCCCCCAGCACTCCTTTCTCGTTGACGTACTCCACCGCTGCCTCCGGCCTACACTGCGGTCCAGTAGGTCACTCATTTGGAACTGAGTCTTGATTTTTCAATGGCAGAGTCCATATCATTGTACGCAAGGAGAGGAGTAAGAGGAAGACGCGGTTCAGTCCAGATGAAAAAAGGATTTTCATTACGAAGGTGACCGAACACTACCAACAACTGCTCTGGTGCCACTAACTCTGTGCATCGCAAGCCAAGGACACGTGGCTGGGGGCCCCTGCTGACCGCTGCCTCCGGCCTACACTACGGTCAAGTAGGTCACACATTTGGAACTGAGTCTTGATTTACTTATGGCAGAGTTTATACCATTGTACAGACCTCATCGCAGACTGCATCCCCTTTCAGCTCTGGTGCCACTGACTCCGTGCCCCGAACTTCATGGAGACTCTCTGGTTGAACTTTGTTGGCGTCTGAGTCTATGGCCTGGGGGTTGTCTTCATCATCATGTAGCTGATACTGACTTGGTGTCAAAAATGAGTCTGTAGCATTCATCTCCTCCATATTGCCTGTTTCTGCTTGGTACTGCCCTCTGTATCATGCCCTGGAAGAACACCTTCCACTGTCCCCCAAAACCCTCCGCGACAATCACCTTGGACATCGACGAGGACCCGCTTAGCTCTCGTGGCCCTACCTCAGTGCACCGGTAGTCACCGTCCCGTGGCGGTGTTCCATGTGCCGGCCGCTGTGCATCCGGTGCCACTAACTCTGTGCAGCTCAAGTCATGGACCCTTGCTGTTTGAACTGTGAACTTCTGATTGTCTGATCACTGTTGTAGTTGTTGCCAGCACCAACCACTCCTTGAGGGCTGGCTCACACTCACCCCACACCCATCCAGCACAGGCATCACTGGTCATGTGACCCTGGCAATAAAAGGGGCCGGGCGCACATGCCCGTAGCCAGTTCCACAAACTATCTAAGTGTGTCCTTGTGGTCATTGTGTATGCATGAGGGCCCGGGCCCTACCACATTGCATTGTGATGTGTACAGCAGACGCAACCATGTCACCTCAGGCAGTGAGGAAGACCTAGGACATGTAGCTGTGTCGTACCCCCTGTAGGCATTGCCGGAGTGGGCTGGCATACGACAGTCCAGCGTAGGGGTGTGGATAATCACCCCGGGGCTCTGGGCGTGGTTAAGTGTTGGGATTGCCAATGAAGTACCTAATGCGTGTGTCTCTGTTGTAGTGTCGGCGCCACCCGTCCCGCAATGGACAAAGTTGCAATGTAACATGCCCCCGGAGTGCGGGCTCGGCCGAAGGGATAAATGAATGAGCACAAGCCCGCTCGGGGTCCGGGATCATACATGCCAACTGTTGTGTGTGTATCGCTATTACCGCAGCATAAGCCAAAGGTCTTGCCTCGACCGCATCGCGAGTTCAGCCAGCCATGAACTCTACATCTGTGTCCGCCCTATCCATACCGTAGGCCTACACACACGTGGCCGCCCCCCCTTCAACGCACAACATCACAGTGTCGCTGTCAGGCTTGTGGACATGCGTAGACAGGCATGACAATGGTGTGCCGTAGGAGTGCAAGTGATGCAACCGCGCAGCGCACACAAGTAAATAGGCTCGGGGGAGGGAGGAGCAGCAGTGAGGCTACGTAATACACATTGATGGCGCTCATTTGCTACAAGCAGTACATGTCAAACAGGAATCACTATGACACACATATCACACGCCAATCAACTAGTGAGCCTGCCAACACATCATGCAGAACCAACTATTGACTCATGTCTCTCTGCACTGTCACAGGTGATCAAGGATATGCACTCTGCCCTTGGATGATGACACCCCTCCGAGCCCTGAACACACAGGCCCAGAGGCAGTACAATTGGGCCCACAAACGCACCAGGGGCATCGTGGAATGCACATTTGGCATGTTGAAGTCACGTTTCAGGTGCCTGGACATCACAGGTGGAAGGCTCCTGTACAGCCCAGACATTGTGTGCAAGATGATCGTTGCATGTTGTGTGTTGCACAACATATGTGTACGCACCAATGCCCCATGGTTACAAGTGCCAGATGCACCGGACGATGATGAGGAAGATGAGGCAGGTGGACCACACCCCACTGCAGCTGCAGCAGGAATAGCCCATAGGAACAACATCATTGACAATTTCTTCACATGAGGACGTCACATTGTGACAGTCCTTAGCAATCATGACAGTTCAAAATGACCACAGGCACAGTATGTGCAAATAAATTCATTACAACACACATTCCCTGAGTTTCTGTATGTGTGCTGCAGTGTGGCACAGGGATCAGGGACATGATCCAGAGTCATTGTGGGTGTGCAGTGTGCTCTACTTAATTGTGCATGTGTGCCATTGTGCCCATCTCCCGCCGTCCCCCAGTCCCTGGTCGGTACTCACCCTGTTGATGTTGTGTCAGGTCATGTTGAGCAGTGTCCCGATCCCCAACTCCTGGCACCGTATCCCGACTGATGACTGTGGCCACCATTTTCTCAATGTCATCCAGCTCCTGGTGTGCCGCTGGTCCCCCACCTCCAATCTGCGTTGCTGCTTTCATGTTGGCATCAAGTTTCTTCTTGGTTTTGCCCTTCACATCATTCCAGCGCCTCTTGACCTCTTCCATTGTCCTCCTCGACACTCCGACTGCATTCACGTTGTTCACGATGTACTGCCATATTTCCGTTTGTGTTGCCGATGACACAGTGGAGGTGACGAACAGTTGTTGGTAGTGTTCTGTCACCTCCGTGACGATGATCCGGTTTTCCTGCGGACTGAACCCCGTCTTCCTCTTCCTCTTCTCCTTGCCCTTCCCCGGGGTTCCTGGCTGGTCGTCTGTGGGGCTTGTGGGGTTCGCGTTGTCCTCTGCACTCGATCCGGGTGCGTCCATGGTAGCTACGCAGTTACATTTTTTATCTTTTATCTTTCTCTGCTTTTATGGTGCATTTTCCCGCATGTCGCGTGGGAATCGCAGGCCTGTCGCTGGTTATCGCTGATTTTTGTTTCGCGATTTGGGACATCGCAACTTCGCAATTTGGGACATCGCAACTTTTTAACGTTCGTTTTTCGCATTTTTTCGGCGTTGCGTTAATTTTAACGCAGGCATTTGTCACGTTATTGTGAGACTATCGCATGGTCCCGCCGGGTTGAGAATACTGCGTTAACACGGTGTTATTTTCCCGCGATAGACTGCGATGTGAGAAGTTGCGTTAAGCGAATTTGGCGATAGTTAACACACGTTCTTGAGAATATCCCCTAAAAGTGGTAGGGTAGGCTGATATGGGCTGCCCAATAAATGGAAAGCAGGGATGTACTGTTAAGCTCAGGTGCAAGCAGCTATTCCTCAAATTTTGGTCCCTAAACGGGACTCAAGAGAACCTATCTGGCCTTCTTCAGGCCAGCAAGATTACTAACTCAAAGACCTGACTGGAATAAGGACAGCAACGCCATCCATGGTTGTACCAAAATTAAGAAAGAGCTTATCACAATATTTGTAATCCAGCTAGGAGCTGAGGTTTAACTTGGTGCTTGGATTTTGGAATTATAAAAAGAAAACAGCATAACCTCCTGTGTTTGCTGGAACTAGGAGATCAAATTGGGAAGGAAACTGTGGCTCTTTGGCCCATAGAGAGAGACCCTCACAGTAACTCAAATTTCTTTCAATATCCTGCCAGACCAACCAATTCATAAACGCCTTCAAAAACACCCCAGACTTCGAACAGGCTTTTACAGATGTCATAGCATTGAAAAGAAAACCTTTAACATCAGGTAAACAAGAACTGTTGCAGCCATCTTGGCAGAACGGAATATTATACCCCCATCCACCATCATTGAGAATTTGGAGAGAAAGTATTAAAAATGTCATTAGAATTGTCTCCAAAATGGTCCACTGTCTGACTCCTGATCATCCTACAGATGACTCTCTGGGTTGAAACCCACACATTCTTAGAGGAATCGAAAACCCTGTTCTGCCTTTCTGAATCACCCTGCCTGAACGTAGTGCAACCAGAGGTGCAAAACCTTTGGCAAAGACCGAGGTTGCATTTTATTTCACTGAAGGAGAGAACTCTGGTGTTCCAGTTCTTGTCCAGAATTGTCAGGATTTACACACAGCAACGACGCTGAACTATGCATAGAGATGGAAATGCTGGATGGTTTGAAACTCTGGTGAACAGGCCTATAGAAACTGGAAGTATTCAAACACTAGACCGCACAACTGAGTTTTCCCTTCACATTCTCAGTTCCTGGCTTACAGTGCACCTCTGGGTGAGATTAGGTTGAGCCAGTATGAAAAGCCAAAGAAACATGGAGAAGATGGCTGGCAATGTATTTGTTTGTTTTTGTGGATTTCCAATTTGTTCCAGTTCACACCAACTACTGTGTTTCCTCTCTTCTGTTGTTTCTGCTGTATTTGATCCCATCACATTTAAGGCTTTTAAGGCTTTAAGACTTTCATTAACTTTAAGGCGATCCGCTCTCAAACTCTGTGTTTGTTATTCAAAGGTACTTATGGATCTCTACTTAACCTTTGCTTTCTTAGCTCACTACTCTTGGGGGCCGATTACGATGGCGGTCGGAAAAGCATTCCAACCGCCGTGGTAGCGGAAATTAACCGTCTGCATGTACCGCGGGAAAACTGGCGGTCAGATTAGGATGAACCGCCAGAGAAATCCAACCGCAGCGGACGGATTCCACGAAAGTCCTCCGGGAGCGTCCGGAGCAGGTGAAAATCCATCCGCGGCAGTCGGATTTGATGCGGAAAGACCCAAAACCGCTGCACGGCCAGCGGATTGACCGCATGTGAAATTAGGATACGATTGCGGTGACAGCGGAACGATCAGTTGTTTCCGACCGCCGCGATCGCAACCATTGATGAATGGGAGAGCCGGCGGAAGGGCTGTTGTATTCCGACCGCCGCGGCCGCACCGGAAGAGTAATGGTGGTCGAAGCGACCACACAACAAAGCTACCAAGTGTGGCCATTAATCTGGCTCAGCCTCAAGAAACACCTAACACACCCCAATTACACATCCCCATGGCAAGTCAAAAATACAAATCCCAGGTCAACCCACACAACACACCTGACATGAATACTCCATTTTGATCCACCCACATAGCTGAGTATAAAACCAGCCCCTTCCCTGACCAGAATCCTTTGCACAACTCCACAACTGAAGGACCCAACCGCACAGAAGAAAGGAGGGGCAAATCAGCACACATCACACCCTCACAACCACACACACACCACACACATTACCACCACCACCTTCACAACTGCACTGTTCCCACATTTGCATATCACACACCATGTCACAGGAGAAGATGCCCAAATTCACTGAAAATGAGTTGTCAGTGATGGTAGATGAGGTAATCAGAGTAGAACCACATTTGTTTGGAAGCATGGTCCAACAGACACCAGTAGCCACAAAAAAATCAAATGTGGGCAAGGATGGTCAACAAAGTCAATGCAGTAGGGACCACCCCGCGCACCCAGAAGGAGATCAGGAGGAGATGGCATGACATCAAGACCAGGGTGAAAGAGCGTGCCAACAAGAACCATGAGCTTGCTCAGAGGACTGGGGGTGGCCCTCCCATTCCACCACTAACATTCACTGAATGGGAGGAGAAGGTGCTTGCCATACTGCATCCAGAGAGTTTCACAGGAATACCCGGGGGAGTGGAGACTGGTAAGTACCAACAAATGTATCCCATCACACTGCCATGTACTGTCTTGCACAACTAGAAAGCTACACTTTCTAGACCTAAATGCACTTATGTACAACATACTCTTCCCAACACATGTCTCACATCTCTACCATTTCCTTCCTCTGATTCACCTCAAAGGTAGCTAGCAATATTTCCCTGGGGGCATGTGTACAAGCAGCCAGCACTACAACTCCCACCAGGCACCCTTGTCCCACAGCTGAGCAAGATGGAGCACTCCCCCCACCCAGAACCATGTGGCAGCCATTCCATTGCTCACCTTCACCTAACAGGTAGGTAGCCAACTTAACAGGGAGGGGTGTTTGTGGGTGGGAAGCCAGCACTACAACTCCCACCAGGCCCACTTGTCCCACAGCTCAGCAGGATGGAACACTCCCCACACCCACAACCATGTGACAGACATTGCATTGCTCTCTTCAAACTTACAGGTAGGTAGCCATCCTAACAGGGAGGGGTGTTTGTGGGTGGGAAGCCAGCACTACAACTCCCACCAGGCACCCTTGTCCCACAGCTCAGCAGGCTGGAGCACCCCCCAGCCAGAACCATGTGACAGACATTGCATTGCTCTCTCCAAACTTACAGGTAGGTAGCCATCCTAACAGGGAGGGGTGTTTGTGGGTGGGAAACCAGCACTACAACTCCCACCAGGCCCCCTTGTCCCACAGCTCAGCAGGATGGAGCACCCCCCCAGCCAGAACCATGTGGCAGACATTGCATTGCTCTTCAAACTTACAGGTAGGAAGCCATCTTATGCTCTCTTGTCCCACCCCTGAGCAGGATGGAACACTCCCCCATCCAAGAGCCACGTATAGCCTATTCCCTTCCTCTGCTCCACTTCACAGGGAGGCAGACATCCTAACAGGGAGGGGTGTTTGTGGGTGGGAAGCCAGCCCTACAACTCCCACCAGGCACCCTTGTCCCACAGCTCAGCAGGATGAAACACTCCCCACACACACAACCATGTGACAGACATTGCATTGCTCTCTTCAAACTTACAGGTAGGTAGCCATCCTAACAGGGAGGGATGTTTGTGGGTGGGAAGCCAGCACTACAACTCCCACCAGGCCCCCTTGTCCCACAGCTCACCAGGATGGAGCACCCCCCAGCCAGAACCATGTGGCAGGCATTGCATTGCTCTCTCCAAACTTACAGGTAGGTAGCCATCCTAACAGGAAGGGGTGTTTGTGGGTGGGAAGCCACCACTACAACTCCCACCAGGCCCCCTTGTCCCACAGCTCAGCAGGATGGAGTACCCCCCCAGCCAGAACCATGTGGCAGACATTGCATTGCTCTCTTCAATCTTACAGGTAGCTAGCCATCCTAACAGGGAGGGGTGTTTGTGGGTGGGAAGCCAGCACTACAACTCCCACCAGGCCCCCTTGTCCCACAGCTCAGCAGTATGGAGCACCCCCCCCCAGCCAGAACCATGTGGCAGACATTGCATTGCTCTCTCTAAACTTACAGGTAGGTAGCCATCCTAACAGGGAGGGGTGTTTGTGGGTGGGAAGCCACACTACAACTCCCACCAGGCCCCCTTGTCCCACAGCTCAGCATGATGGAGCACCCCCAGCCAGAACCATGTGGCAGACATTGCATTGCTCTTTTCAAACTTACAGGTAGGTAGCCATCTTATGCTCTCTTGTCCCATCCCTGAGCAGGATGGAACACTCCCCATCCAAGATTCATGTGTAGCCTATTCCCTTCCTCTGCTCCACTTCACAGGGAGGCAGACATCCTAACAGGGAGGGGTGTTTGTGGGTGGGAAGCCAGCACTACAACTCCCACCAGGCACCCTTGTCCCACAGCTCAGCAGGATAGAACACTCCCCACACCCATAACCATGTGACAGACATTGCATTGCTCTCTCCAAACTTACAGGTAGGTAGCCATCCTAACAGGGAGGGGTGTGTATGGGTGGGAAGCCAGCACTGCAACTCCCACCAGGCACCCTTGTCCCACAGCTCAGCAGGATGGAGCACCCCCAGCCAGAACCATGTGGCAGACATTGCATTGCCCTCTCCAAACTTACAGGTAGGTAGCCATCCTAACAGGGAGGGGTGTTTGTGGGTGGGAAGCCAGCACTACAACTCCCACCAGGCCCCCTTGTCCCACAGCTCAGCAGGATGGAGCACCCCCCAGCCAGAACCATGTGGCAGACATTGCATTGCTCTTCAAACTTACAGGTAGGAAGCCATCTTATGCTCTCTTGTCCCACCCCTGAGCAGGATGGAACACTCCCCATCCAAGAGCCACGTGTAGCCTATTCCCTTCCTCTGCTCCACTTCACAGGGAGGCAGACATCCTAACAGGGAGGGGTGTTTGTGGGTGGGAAGCCAGCACTACAACTCCCACCAGGCACCCTTGTCCCACAGCTCAGCAGGATGGAACACTCCCCACACACACAACCATGTGACAGACATTGCATTGCTCTCTTCAAACTTACAGGTAGGTAGCCATCCTAACAGGGAGGGGTGTTTGTGGGTGGGAAGCCAGCACTACAACTCCCACCAGGCCCCCTTGTCCCACAGCTCACCAGGATGGAGCACCCCCAGCCAGAACCATGTGGCAGGCATTGCATTGCTCTCTCCAAACTTACAGGTAGGTAGCCATCCTAACAGGAAGGGGTGTTTGTGGGTGGGAAGCCACCACTACAACTCCCACCAGGCCCCCTTGTCCCACAGCTCAGCAGGATGGAGTACCCCCAGCCAGAACCATGTGGCAGACATTGCATTGCTCTCTTCAATCTTACAGGTAGCTAGCCATCCTAACAGGGAGGGGTGTTTGTGGGTGGGAAGCCAGCACTACAACTCCCACCAGGCCCCCTTGTCCCACAGCTCACCAGGATGGAGCACCCCCCAGCCAGAACCATGTGGCAGGCATTGCATTGCTCTCTCCAAACTTACAGGTAGGTAGCCATCCTAACAGGAAGGGGTGTTTGTGGGTGGGAAGCCACCACTACAACTCCCACCAGGCCCCCTTGTCCCACAGCTCAGCAGGATGGAGTACCCCCAGCCAGAACCATGTGGCAGACATTGCATTGCTCTCTTCAATCTTACAGGTAGCTAGCCATCCTAACAGGGAGGGGTGTTTGTGGGTGGGAAGCCAGCACTACAACTCCCACCAGGCCCCCTTGTCCCACAGCTCAGCAGTATGGAGCACCCCCAGCCAGAACCATGTGGCAGACATTGCATTGCTCTCTCTAAACTTACAGGTAGGTAGCCATCCTAACAGGGAGGGGTGTTTGTGGGTGGGAAGCCACACTACAACTC
The DNA here is from genome assembly GCA_963921515.1 of Calotriton arnoldi. Lineage (NCBI taxonomy): Eukaryota > Metazoa > Chordata > Amphibia > Caudata > Salamandridae > Calotriton > Calotriton arnoldi. The sequence continues at coordinate 2,773,832 of CAWUFW010001017.1, read as the reverse complement.
CCACCAGGCCCCCTTGTCCCACAGCTCAGCAGGATGGAGCACCCCCAGCCAGAACCATGTGGCAGACATTGCATTGCTCTTTTCAAACTTACAGGTAGGTAGCCATCTTATGCTCTCTTGTCCCATCCCTGAGCAGGATGGAACACTCCCCCATCCAAGATTCATGTGTAGCCTATTCCCTTCCTCTGCTCCACTTCACAGGGAGGCAGACATCCTAACAGGGAGGGGTGTTTGTGGGTGGGAAGCCAGCACTACAACTCCCACCAGGCACCCTTGTCCCACAGCTCAGCAGGATAGAACACTCCCCACACCCATAACCATGTGACAGACATTGCATTGCTCTCTCCAAACTTACAGGTAGGTAGCCATCCTAACAGGGAGGGGTGTGTATGGGTGGGAAGCCAGCACTGCAACTCCCACCAGGCACCCTTGTCCCACAGCTCAGCAGGATGGAGCACCCCCCAGCCAGAACCATGTGGCAGACATTGCATTGCCCTCTCCAAACTTACAGGTAGGTAGCCATCCTAACAGGGAGGGGTGTTTGTGGGTGGGAAGCCAGCACTACAACTCCCACCAGGCCCCCTTGTCCCACAGCTCAGCAGGATGGAGCACCCCCAGCCAGAACCATGTGGCAGACATTGCATTGCTCTTCAAACTTACAGGTAGGAAGCCATCTTATGCTCTCTTGTCCCACCCCTGAGCAGGATGGAACACTCCCCCATCCAAGAGCCACGTGTAGCCTATTCCCTTCCTCTGCTCCACTTCACAGGGAGGCAGACATCCTAACAGGGAGGGGTGTTTGTGGGTGGGAAGCCAGCACTACAACTCCCACCAGGCACCCTTGTCCCACAGCTCAGCAGGATGGAACACTCCCCACACACACAACCATGTGACAGACATTGCATTGCTCTCTTCAAACTTACAGGTAGGTAGCCATCCTAACAGGGAGGGGTGTTTGTGGGTGGGAAGCCAGCACTACAACTCCCACCAGGCCCCCTTGTCCCACAGCTCAGCAGGATGGAGCACCCCCAGCCAGAACCATGTGGCAGGCATTGCATTGCTCTCTCCAAACTTACAGGTAGGTAGCCATCCTAACAGGGAGGGGTGTTTGTGGGTGGGAAGCCAGCACTACAACTCCCACCAGGCCCCCTTGTCCCACAGCTCAGCAGTATGGAGCACCCCCCAGCCAGAACCATGTGGCAGACATTGCATTGCTCTCTCTAAACTTACAGGTAGCTAGCCATCCTAACAGGGAGGGGTGTTTGTGGGTGGGAAGCCAGCACTACAACTCCCACCGCTTGGAACGCTCTTGGAGGAAAAGCTATTTGGAAGGAGAGAAGAAAGTGTATAAATCCAGCCTGCAAATATATAAACAGGCCATCTTTGTCGCAAAACAAAAATTTTATTCTACCCAAATTGAATTATCTAAGAACTCTACCAAAGAGCTCTTTAGAACAGTTTCCAATTTAGCCTCTCTTAGGCCAGCTACTGTCCAATCTAGTCAAGAGTTATGTGAGGAGATTGCTAAATTCTTCCTCAATAAAGTGGTTAGTATATTTTCAGTGTTCAGTGGATTGAGGGAGGCTGGATCAAGTATGATTAAGGAGACCTTCGAATTTAAGAGGGTCCCCCCCCGTGCCTTGGACAAATTCAGTCCACTGATTGTACAGGATATTCTGGAGCTTCTTAAGGGAGCCAAATCGGGCTCGCCTTTTGATCCCTGCCCAGTAATGATCGCAAAATTGGCCCCCAGTCCAATTGCCTTATATCTCGTAGCCATCTTTAATGGTATGTTCGAAACTGGACAATTTCCCAAACTGTGGAAGCTGGCTTCAATACTCCCTCTCTTGAAGAAGCCAAGCTTGGATCCCAATGATCCCAATAATTTCCGCCCGATCTCTCGTTTGCCTCTCCCTGCAAAAATGGTGGAGAAAGTTATGAATCATCAACTCAGTGCCTTTCTGAGGGAGGTCCAAGCATTGGATCCCTCCCAACATGGTTTCAGAGAGGGACACAGCACTGAGTCGGCCCTCATTAAGGCTACAGAGGAGATTAGAGTAGTAGTGGATCGAGGAGGTAGGGCTTCTTTGATCCTACTGGACTTATCCGCCGCATTTGATACGGTCCATCACAATATTTTGATGGACCGTCTCAGGGAATGTGGGGTACAGGGTAAAGCTTGGGATTTGCTCAGGTCCTTTTTATCAGACAGAGGACAGATTGTATCCCTGTGGAAATTTCAGTCTACACTCTTCACATTGTCATGCGGAGTACCGCAGGGGTCCTCTCTGAGCCCAACACTTTTTAATGTTTATGTTTCATCGCTAGCTCCTGTTATCAGTGCCTTTGGATTTGGGATTACGTCTTATGCGGATGACACACAGATTGTGGTGTCTCTTCTACCTGGCCAAGAGCTAGGGATAGATAATAAATTTCAGATCTGTATGGAAGCAGTAGGGAGCTGGATGGCAGATAACTGCCTTAAGCTAAACTCCGGGTAAAACCGAAGTGATGTTGTTCGGGAATGACACTAACTTTTGGACCCCCAATTGGTGGCCCGCTTCTCTGGGAACTCTTCCATCTCCCTCCAAAAAGGTGAAAAATTTGGGAGTTATGTTGGATGAGAAATTGTCTCTGGGTGCCCAGGTTAATGCAGTAGTGTCAACAACAGTATATGTCTTGAGAACTATCAAGAAAATTGTGCGGCTTCTCCCTTTGGGGAGCCGAAAAACAGTGGTCACAGCCTTGGTTCTGTCAAGGCTGGACTACTGTAATAGCTTATATCTTAACATGCAGCAAAAGTTTTTGAACAAACTTCAGTTGCTCCAGAATGCTGCGGCCAGACTTCTCACGGGCTCATCTAAATTCTCCCCAATCTCTAATGAGATAAGAAAATTGCATTGGCTCCGGGTGAAGAGCTGCGTGCGCTATAAATCTCTTTGTATGGTCTTTAAGGCATTGCAGGGTTCGGGACCAGAACATTTGCAACGCCAGTTTCAATGGTATAGACCGGCAAGAACACTGAGATCACTGGGAGCCAAACTGGTTGCAGTTCCACCCGTAAAAAAGCCCAGTGGGGTGGCAGAAGTTTCTCCCTATGTGCAGCTAAGGCCTGGAATGGTCTGCCTTTTCATCTGAGAAATGCTGATAATCTTCTGGCTTTTAGGAAGGGGCTGAAGACCTGGCTTTTGATGAATAACTCCTGTCCTTCCAGTCTCAGCAATTGGAGTAGTAACTAGCGCCAGGACACCTCCGGGTAATCGCGCGCTTTAGAAATCTTCATAACATAACATAACACCAGGCCCCCTTGTCCCAGAGCTCAGCAGGATGGAGCACCCCCCAGCCAGAACCATGTGGCAGACATTGCATTGCTCTTTTCAAACTTACAGGTAGGTAGCCATCTTATGCTCTCTTGTCCCATCCCTGAGCAGGATGGAACACTCCCCATCCAAGAGCCATGTGTAGCCTATTCCCTTCCTCTGCTCCACTTCACAGGGAGGCAGACATCCTAACAGGGAGGGGTGTTTGTGGGTGGGAAGCCAGCACTACAACTCCCACCAGGCACCCTTGTCCCACAGCTCAGCAGGATGGAACACTCCCCACACCCATAACCATGTGACAGACATTGCATTGCTCTCCAAACTTACAGGTAGGTAGCCATCCTAACAGGGAGGGGTGTTTGTGTGTGGTAAGCCAGCACTACAACTCCCACCAGGCCCCCTTGCCCCACAGCTCAGCAGGATGGTACACCCCCCACACCCAGAACCATGTGTCAGCAATTTCCCTAAACTGTGTCACAGAACAGGTAGGTAGACAGTGCATGCACCCACCCATTCATCTCAAAAAGCATGGAGCCATATGACCACACCAGCCCTCACATGTCACCCAACTTGGCATAGATCCAAAAGCCACTTCCAGTGTGCAGACAGCTAAGTGTACGTAACAGTCACTGAAAACAAAGTTTGACTCATTGTTAGAACTGGGGGTCTCTAGCTGGCAGAGGTAGGTACCTTTGTCCAAATAGGGACCCTTGCTTCTAGTCAGGGTAAGGGGGATACACACTTTAGATAACCACTGCTCACCCCCTTGGTAGCTTGGCACGAGCAGACAGGCTTATCCCAAAGGCAATGTGTAAAGTATTTGTACCAGCACTCACAGTAACACAGTGAAAACACCACAAATGGACACTACACCAGTTTAGAAAAATAAAGTATCTTTACTAAACTTAAACAAGACCAAAACGACAAAAATCCAACATACAAAACTCAGTAGAATGTCTTTAAAAAGGGTTGTTGCAAAAATAAACTTGTAGATCTCAAATGCGACACTTTCAGTCTCAAAGTACCTGGGATGCGTAACGCAAAACAAGTAAAAGGGGCGCAGTGAAGGCGATACGTCGGTTCTTCCTGCGCTCCGGTGTGACAAAATGGCGCCTTGATGCGTTGTGCTGATCCGGTGCAATGCGATGAAATGGCGTCTTTGTTGCGATGCGACACTGTAGATGCGATGCGTGCATGCCCAACGGCCGTGCGGCGAACTCGGTGAACTTCTGAGCCGCGACAGGCCCTGTGACACGCTTCTCCGGCGATGCGACGACAACCTCGGTGACGGCGACACACTTCTCAGGTGATGCGGCGGCGATCAGCGGCGGTGCGCTTCCTCAGCGATGCGACGGCCCTGCGACACGCTTCTCCGGTGATGCGACGACACCCTTGGTGACGGCGACACGCTTCTCCGGTGTTGCGACGACGAACAGCGGCAGCGGCGACACGCTTCTCGATGATGCGACAGCGGCTGCTGCGGCGGCGTCACACTTCTCTCGTTGCGTCGCGCTTCCAGCTCCCAACAGCAAGAGAGGCTTCACACACAGTTACAGGCCCTCCTGGCAGACTGGAACTCCCAGCAAGGAAGTTCAGGGTAGCTGGGGGTGAAGTCCTTTTGTGCCTGGGACTTCAGAAACAGGAGGCCAGCTCTTCTCAGGCCCTTGGAGACTTTTTCTTCAGATGGACACAGCACACAGCAAATTCCTTCTTCAAGCAGGGGACACAGCACACAGCAAAGTCCTTTAGATCTCTCCTCAGTAGAAACAGCAAACTGCAGGCCAACCCCAGACACACAGCAAGGGCAGTACTTCTCCTCAGTCTCTTCAGCTGATCTTCTTTGGCAGGGATTCCTCTTGATTCCAGAAGTAGTCTAACATTCAGGGGTTTCAGCTCTAGTATTTATACCCCAAAAGTCTTTGTTCTCCATGTGTGAGGGGTCCTGGACCCAGTCCAAACCAGTTCAGGGTGCATTCTGCCAGTGCACCTCTCTTTCCTTTGTGAGTGTGAGCCAGGGTCATCAGACACACTGCAGGAGGTGGAGCCAGCATTGTGGAAGGCAGGCACAGCCCTATTCAGACCCAGGTGCCACTCCTCCCACCACGCTACATGTAGATAGGTCTATTCAGCCTAGTGCTGACTCACCCAGCCTCCTGCAGCCACCCCCAGCCCCTGTCACTCACAAACCAGACAGTCAATTCACAAACAGGCAGAGGCACACAGAAAGGTTGAACAAGAAAATAGCCACTTTCTAAAAGTACTATTTCCAAACTTAGAATTTAAAAACCATCTTCACTAAAAGATGTGTAATTAAATTCTGAGTTCAGTGGTACCAGATTCCAACTTTCTATCTTGCTGCTATGGGAAGATTTGCAGGTAACCATGTTACACAGCATTCCCCATGTTATCCTATGGGCAAGATAGCCTTTCAATAGGGAAAAACGAAATTGGCAGTATTTCACTATCAGGACATGTTACCCACACTAGTACATGTCCTACCTTTCACATACACTGCACCCTGCCCAGGGGGGTACCTTGGGCCTACCATAGGGGTGTCCAATGTGTAAGAAAAGGGAAGGGTTAGGCCTGGCAAGGGTGTACACTGGCCAGGACAACATGGCAGTTCACAAACTGCGCACAGGCACTGCAGTGGCAGGCCTGAGACACCATCTTAGAGCTACTCCTGTGGGTGGCACAATCAGTGCTGCAGGCCCACTAGTAGCATTTGAATCACCAGCCCTGGCACACTTAGTGCTCTTTACTAGGGACTTATTGGTAAAGCAAATATACCAATCATGGATAACCAATCACAATAACAATTTAACCAGGGAGCACTTGTACTTTGGCACTGATCAGCAGTGGCAAAGTGCCCAAAGCATCTAAACCAGCAAAAACGAATTCCAGCACAGTGTCAAAAATACAGGAGGTAGAGGCAAAAAGTCAGGGGAAACCACGCCAAGGATGCCAGATCTAACACGTGTCCCCTCCAGCTGAAAAGTGGGGAGAACTACCCATCCCCTGGGGAGTTCTCATCACTAAGGCGAAGAACCTGGACAGACCATAAGCATTGGCGTGTTCTGTACCAGGGCGGTGTTCCACCGTAAAGTCCATTCCCTGTAGGAAGATGGACCACCTCAACAGTTTTGTGTTCTCACCCCTCATCTGCATTAACCATCTGAGGGGCCTGTGGTCTGTCTGAACCCGGAAGTGAGTCCCAAACAAGTAGGGCCTTAGCTTCTTCAGTGCCCTGACCACAGCAAAAGCTTCCCTTTCAATTGCACTCCACCTCTGTTCCCTGGGAAGTAGCCTCCTGCTAAGGAAAGCTACGGGTTGGTCCAAGCCCTCGTTGTTCAGTTGTGAGAGTACTGCTCCCACTCCATGCTCTGAAGCATCTGTCTGCACCGCAAACTCTTTGGAGAAATCAGGCGCCTTGAGCACGGGTGCCGTGCACATGGCAGCTTTCAGGGCATCAAACGCGGTCTGGCAGGCATCGGTCCAGATCACCTTCCTGGGCTGCTTCCTCAAAGTCAGCTCTGTCAAGGGGGCAACAATGGTGCCATATCCCTTGACAAATCGGTGATAGTACCCGGTGAGTCCTAAAAAGGCTCTCACCTCTGTCTGGGTCTTGGGGGGCTCCCAAGCCATAATGATATCAATCTTCGCTTGGAGGGGCGCCACCTGGCCGCTCCCTACCTGGTGTCCCAAATACACCACAGATCCCTGCCCTATCTGGCACTTGCTGGCCTTGATAGTGAGGCCTGCCCTTTGCAGAGCCTTCAACACTTCGCAGAGGTGTTGAACACAGCAATGTCATCCAGGTATGCATCGCTGAATTCCTCCAGCCCGGACAGTACCTGGTTGACCAGTCTCTGGAAGGTGGCAGGGGCGTTCTTCAACCCAAAGGGCATGACACGGAACTGGAAGTGCCCCTCTGGTGTTGAAAACGCTGACCTCTCCTTGGCCCCTTCAGTTAAGGCAATCTGCCAGTACCCAGAAGTTAAATCAAACGTACTGAGGTACTGGGCAGCGCCCAACCGATCCACGAGCTCATCAGCTCTGGGGATGGGGTGTGCGTCAGTCTTGGTGACCGCATTGAGCCCACGGTAGTCCACACAAAACCTGAGTTCTGGAGTGGCACCGGGTGCAGCAGCTTTTGGTACTAAGAGCACTGGGCTAGCCCACGGGCTGCTTGATGGCTCAATCACCCCTAGCGCCAACATCTTGGAAACTTCTTCCTTGATGCTGGCCCTGACCTTATTTATTTATTTATTTGTAGAGCGCAACATTCATCCCAGAGGGATATCACGGCGCTGAGGAGGCAGATCCTAGAACTGACGAGTGGAACTAAGAATATAAAGGACTACTCAGACAGGGAATAGAAATGTTGTCAGCTACCCTGTAAAATTTCTGCTTCACAGGTAGGCTGTCCCCAGTGTCCACATCATGGACGCACCAATTGGTGACTCCTGGTGTCAGGGAGAAAAGGGAGGCGAACTGACCCAACACATGGCGACAGTCCCTCTGCTGTTCTGGGGTCAGTGTGGGAGAGAGGTTTACCCCATCCACTGACCCATCTTGCTCCTCTGCTGACAGGAGGTCAGGAAGAGGGTCACTTTCCTCCTCCATCCCATCTGTAGCAAGGAGCATTGTCACATCAGACCTCTCAAAGTGTGGCTTGAGGCGGTACACGTGTAGGACCCTCAAAGGGTTCCTGGGAGACTGCAAGTCAACCAGATAGGTTACATCGCTCTTGCGCTCCACCACCTCATATGGCCCAGTCCACTTGTCTTGGAGCGCACAAGGCTCCACTGGCACCATCACCCACACCTTCTGCCCAGGTTGAAATTCGACCAGAGTGGCATTCTGGTCGTACCATCTTTTCATTTCTTCCTGGCTAGCTTCCAGGTTCGCCTGAGCGAGTTTCCTGAAGCGTTGAGTCTGGTTGCGGAAGGCCAGCACATAGCTGAACACATCCTGGGGGGTCTTACCAGGGATTTCTCCCAACCCTCCTTCACCAGACTGAGAGGTCCTCTAACAGGGTGGCCATACAGGAGTTCAAAGGGACTGAACCCTAAGGACTTCTGAGGCACCTCCCTGTAGGCAAACAACAGGCATGGTAAGAAGACGTCCCACTTCCGTCTCATGGGCTCTGCAAGGACCATTATCATGCCTTTCAGGGTTCGGTTGAATCTCTCAACCAACCCATTCCCTTGAGGATGGTAAGGAGTGGTAAACTTGTAAGTTACCCCACACTCCTCCCACAAAGACTTCATGTACTTGGAGATGAAGTTGGTACCCCGGTCGGAGACCACCTCTCTGGGGAACCCCACACGGGAAAAGATCCCCATCAATGCACGGCCCACCACGGGGGCAGTGATTGTCCGGAGAGGGACAGCTTCCGGGTACCGGGTGGCATGGTCCACCAAGACCAAGATAAACTTGTTGCCTAAGGCTGTCTTGGGTTCCAGAGGCCCCACAATGTCGATGCCCACCCGCTCGAAAGTGGTGCTCACCACGGGAAAGGGTTGGAGGGGAGCCTTACACTTCCCTCCACTCTTGCCACTTGCCTGGCAAGTCCTACAATGTGTACCAACGTGCGTCTTCATCTGGGGCCAGTAAAAGTGGGTGACAAACCTTTGGTAGGTCTTGTCATGCCCCAGATGACCTGCGAGAGGCACGTCATGAGCCAGACCCATTAGGAAGGTCCTGAAGCGCTCGGGTACCACCAGCACACGGGCTGCACCGGGCTCAGCGACCTTAGGCTCACTATAGAGTAACCCATCCTCCCAGTAAATGAGATGATTCTTGGACTCGTCACCTGCTGCCTGGTCTGCGGCCTGTTTCCGCATACCAATGAGAGAAGGGCATTCTCTCTGCGCCTCACAGAACTCCTCCCTGGAGGGACCTCCTTCTTGCTGCCAGTGGGTCAGCTCAGGCAGGTCTCCCAGTTCGGCTATCTGTTCCCCTGTAGGTTCCAGGGCATCCCCCTCAGGTTCTGCCTCCTCCTGGACCGTGGGAATTGTGGGGGCTGGTTTCCCATGCCCCCTGCCCTTCCTCTTCCTGGCAGGTACCTGGGCCACTGTTTCAGGCTCCAGGTCCGCTTGGTTACCCCTACTGGCTGCCATTGACCGAGTGGTCACACAAACCCACTCAGGCAGACCCAACATCTCCAAATGAGCCTGGCGTTCCACCTCCCTCCATGGGGAACTCTCCAGGTCATTTCCTAGCAGACAGTCTACAGGCATGGATGGACTAACAACGACCTTCAAGGAACCTGAGACCCCCCCACTCAAAGGGAACTTGCGCCACTTTGCAGAGGTGCACTTAGTTGTCTGCTGCAACTACAGGGTGAAGTGCATTGGGAATGACCTGCTCTTCAGACACCCACTGACACCTCACAGATGTCACGCTGGCTCCTGTGTCTCTCAGAGCCTCCACCCTCCTCCCATTGATGGTCACCCACTGCCTGTACTTTTTAGTGTTCTCAGGCAAGTAGGATTCCTGGACCATCTCTCTGTCTCCTAAAGAGACAAGGGTCATCACTGCTTGCTCCTCCTCCCCACTGGAAACTAATTCCTCTCCCAAAGCTACACTCACTAAACCCGGTGACAGAGCACCAGTGGGTGCTTGGGACTTCTTGGGGGCAATGTGGCCCTTCTCGTTACAGTTCTAACACCTGAGGGGACCCGGAAAGTTACTACGCCCGCCCTTAGGGGGCTGCGATGTCTTAGGCTGGGGGGCTGGGACTCCTTTCCCTCTGCATTATTTTGGGGCCCTTTAGAGAACTCCTTTTGATTACCTTTGTCCCCCCACTCTTCTGCTGGGGACCCTGCCCACCTTTGGCTGTGGTACCCACAATCCCCTTGTGGACCCTGGTGCTGGTCCAGTGGTCCGCCTCCTTAGCAAGCTCACTAGGATTAGTTAACTTACTATCCAAAAGATGCTGGCGCAGCTCTGGAACACATAGACTGCTCAAGTGCTCCCAACTAATTAGATGGCACAACCCCTCATAATCAGTAACTTTGCTGCCCTTCATCCAACCTTCCAGTGCGCGGGTGTACATTCTCACATATTCAACCCAAGTGTCTGAGTCATTCTTCTTTGAGTTCCTGAACCTCACTCTATACTGGTCTGGGGTGAGCCCATACTTGAGGCATAAAGCCTCCTTCATTTTGGCATAAGTTAGGGCACCCTCCTTCTCTAAAGGTGTCAAATCTGCGGTCCCCGATGCCTCAAAATGCTTCCACAGGCCCGCCCCCAGCTCTTTTCAGGCACCTCATGCATCCTCAAAGATATCTCATATGACTCAAACCATGCAAAAATATCCTGTCCCTTCTGGAAATTCTGCACTATATCCTTGGGTATGTATTCTTTACCGTGAATACACTTGGAGGCTAGAGGAGATTTAAGGACCTGCGTGAACCAACTCCCCACCAAATTAATGTTACACAAAAAGGGGCCACGGGTCCGGAACAAGAGGAGGATATTAAACTGTCTGGACGTGCTCTACTATACAAAGACTAGGGGTTTCCCTTTTCAGGACGATTCCCCTCACACACCAGAGGTGTCATGCTTCATCATAGGGGAGCCTCCTCACATGATAGACCTAGTCTTCACGTGGGCTACAACCCCCTCTCTACGAGGGAGGAGCTCAGGGATGTTTTTATTGAGTAAGGCTGGGTGTACTAAACCCCTATGTGGTGTGGAAAAGAATAAATGGAGTGCAGTGCTGTGAAGTGAAAGTTAAAACTAGCTAACGGGTTTAGCTATAAGTAACTTTATTCGGCTACCCGATGCCAGGATTAAAACCAATGAGAAACTTAAAACACAAATGCCAAAATTAAAGACAGATGTGTCATTCGACCAACATGTTTCAGCCAGAGAGACCTAGATAGTGTCGCGGCCTTCTTCGGGGTCAGATTGTACGCTACTGCAATTCAATAAATAATACTCCGTGAAAAAACATGTGAAAAAACACGTGAGTAAATCAATAGTAAAATACTGAACCAGTGATATTATTGTTCAGTATATTCTGGATGCAACCTAAGATAAAAACATAAAATATGTTATCAATGGTTGCATACATTATGTATGAAGAGCATGAACCAAACAGAATCTTTAATACTCCACCGCAATATTTAGCACACAAACATATTTAATTAAAGTATAAAGAACGTGTGACTCACCACTGTCGGTTGCTGAGTTCACTCCGTCTGTCCTGGCATATTAGCCATACGGTACGTGCACCATAACCTACCAAGGAAAGATATATGGTATTAAAAACAAGAGATCCCAAGAAAGGGATTCAAAGATTGAGGAAAATGGGGGGGGGGGGCGACTCAAAAAAGAGATAGGCTAAACATATATGTCAATTCTTTGAGCAAAGGGCTAATAGTAATTGAATTATATACCCCAATGAGAGTAAAGGCTGAGAACAAAGGCAGAGAACAGCAACGTACCAAACTCCGCTAGTGGCTGTGCAGGAAAAGAGTAAAATAAAATACAATAAATTACAATTCAATGCTAGCCCTAAAAAGGAATAGAAATCTAAGCATGAAGAGTCAGGGGATGTAACACAGAATATATTACTACATCATGCACTGGCACAGAAAACTTAATATGAAGACACAATCAGTGTCAAAAATGAGAAAGAATGAAAATGCCCCTACGCATGGCGCGATGTGGCAAAGACACTACACCTATCATACAACGTAAAATATGTGGAGCCTCCGATTACTAAATGTAAAATGCACGCTAGAAAAAGGGGTCGAAAAAAACAATAATGGCACTAAAGGAAGTATTGCTAGGGCAAAACACGCAAAGCGTGCTCGCACTTTCTAAGTGCTCAAAGAATGAAAATGCCCCTTACGCATGGCGTGATGTGGCAAAGACACTACACCTATCGTAAAACATAAAGTATGTGAAGCCTCCAAATACTAAATGTAAAATGAATTAAACGCTAGGAAAAGGGGTCGAAGAAAACAATATTGGCACTAAAGGTAGTAAATGCGAGGACAAAACACGAAGCGTGCTCGCACTTCCTAAGTGCTCCAAGTATGTTCATATGAGCCCTGGCCACAATAGTTATAGTTATAAGAGGGCTCATAACAAAATGGAGTGTAAGCCAGCCAAAAATTAACAAAAACCAACGCGCTATAAATGCGTATTGAGGCAAGGGACCGCAATTGCTCAAAACATAACTGGTGCTGGGGAAGCATCTATGACCATTGCATACTGCAAAAGGTAGTCGTGAGTACGCGCCTACCAATAAGGAAAGACTTCGGAAATCCGAAGAACGTGACAGTTAGTAACGCGAACAAAAATGTTGATAATGCATTCAGTGCTCGCGCAGAACAATGCTTACAGCATGCTAGGGTAGCGCTTACCGCCAAAGTTGTGGCTGGAACCCAAGGAGCAGAGCGGCACACGTCCACGGGAACAGGAAACAGCCGAGACAAGCGCGCAGCATATTTAAATAGATGCAGTCGACTGCTGTGTCGTCATCTAAAAAGGACCCAGCGCTCATGGGTAATGTAGTTAATCCCCCGAACAAAACCAAAAATGATAGGCAAACAACGAGAAAATGACTAATGCTCATAAAAAGCGAGCATTTGGCAAAGAAATAATACTTCTAAGGGCATAAAGTAAAATATAATGTGTTCGAAAACGCGGACCGATTGCTTAATAATACTCGTGAAATATAAACAAACGGAAACGCGATACTCATAAAAAATACAGTAAAATTAAAGAATATTTGGCAAAGAAGCCCGGGAAAGTAAAAATAAATTAGAAATCACACTTAAAGAAGGTGTCTGATTGAAGATGGAAAAGAGCCCACCTAAGGCTCCACAGAGGAAAACCAGGGAGGTAAATGGTTCATCAACCAGGAAATACCAGACATATTTGAAATTGCAGACCGGTTGCTTAGTGAATACTCATAAGATGCAATCATGAAACAAACAAAGACACAGTACTCCAGAAGGAATATAGTGAAAATGAAATTTAGACAAAGGAAACCGAGAAGAAGAAATTAAATGTAAATTACGCTTAAATGAAAATGTATGCTTAAAGATGGAAAGATGCCCACCTAAAGCTCAGAAGCATGAGAGGCATAGCAACCACTATTATGGGTAAGCAGTCCATTTTGAAGAGGACCAAAGTAGAGGGAGCATTGAAAAAGACAATAAAAACTAAAAAGCCTACCTAATGATTAGGAAGAGAGGCCTCTAGATGAAAATTAATAAAACCAGAATAGCTGCGCTACTATGAAAGAAAAAGTTCAAGAGAGTGACAGCCACGGAATTTAATCGTTGAGGCCCGTTACGGAGGTCCCCAACCTATAAACCCATCTTTGCTCAAGTCGAAGAAGCTTTGTTGTAAGATTCGGAGTATTCGCATTAAAGTTAGGTTTGTCAAGGACCGTCCAACTCAACGAGTCCGGTCCATGGTTCTTATCAAAGAAATGTTTAGTCATTTTAGTGATTTGTTTGGCGCATCTTATCGTACTTTTATGTTCTTGGATTCTGATGCGCACTTTCCTGGTGGTCATACCTATATATCTCAAGCCACAAGGGCAAGTGATAAGGTAAACCACCCGCTCACTATTACAGTTAGTATGTTGTTTCAACACCCATGGTCTAGAGGTGCCTATGTCTATGTCCTTGGGGATTTGAGTTTGAGCACAAACTGTACAAGAACCACACGGATAATGTCCCTGGACAGGTGGTAAATTCCAGAGTGTGTTGGGTCTTATTGCTTCAGGAGGAGTTGGTCTAGTGTGGATTAATCTATCTTTCAAATTACGTCCTCTCTTAAATGCAAAAAGTGGTTTCTCCAAAGTGAGTTGACCTTTGTTCAGAATATCCCAATTGTGTAATATTGATTTCTTGACCACATTGGACATGGAGCTAAAGGTGTTAACAAAAACCAATTTAGAAGATGCGGATTTGGCAGGATGTGGTTCCAGAAGGGCCTCACGGTTGGTATTCAAGGCTCTCTTGGCTGATTTTTTTACCAACTTCGCAGGATAGTGCCTATCAAGTAAATTGCTTCTCAATTTTGCAGCATGCAATTTGTAGTTCTCAGATGTAGAGCAATTGCGACGGAGTCGCAGGAACTGTCCATATGGTAAATTATCCCGCAGGGATTTGGGATGATGACTCTCATATTGGAGAAGTGCATTTCGGGCCATAGGTTTTTGAAAAAGTTCTGTTTCGAGAACCCCTCTGACGGATAAATTTCGAGGTCAAGGAAAGCCAATTTCTCCTTACTGAATTCACAGGTAAATCGGAGATGTACATTTTGGTTATTAAGCCAATTATGGAAAGCGTTAATAGTCACTTCATCCCCTCGCCAGATGACCAAAATATCATCTATATACCTCCTCCATAGCAGAATTTGCGCACGGAAAGGGTTCTGTCTGTCTAGGACAACAGCTTCTTCGAACTCATGCATATAAAGGTTCGCTAAGCTCGGAGCTAAGTTGCTGCCCATGGAAGTTCCAGAGATCTGTAGGTATAGCTGGGACTCAAACTGGAAAAAATTCTCCTTCATAGCTAGTCGTGCACACTTCATTATGAAGGGAATAGGTGTCATCGTGTCAAGTGGATGATCTCGCAATAGGTTTTCAATTGTCTGTAGAGTCTGATCCTGGGGTATACATGTGTACAGGGACTCCACATCAAACGAAACTAAATAATCAGTTTCTGTATTGAATGCCATATTATCCAATAGTCGGAGTACATCAGTCGTATCTTTCAAGTACGTAGGCATTTGACTAACCAAAGGGTGAAGAAAGAAGTCAACGAATTGAGACAGCGGCTCCAAAATTGAACCAATCCCGGAGATGATGGGTCTACCCGGGGAGGCCTCTGTGGTTTATGGAGTTTAGGTAAGACATAGAAATAAGGTACCGTCGGTGTCTTGGTACAGAGAAATTCAGCCTCCCCGTGTTAGCCACTCGTTCTCAAGTGCTTCTGTAACTAGAATGGAAATAGTTTCCATAATCCTTACTGTAGGATCATGATCCAGTCGTCGATATGAAGAAACATCACTAAGCTGTCTCAAGCATTCGGTTCTATAGGTGTCAGTATCTAGCAGGACAGTGGCTCCCCCTTGTCCGCAGCTTTAATTGTGATGGTTGCATCCTTGGTTAAAGAAAGAAGCGCTGCCATTTCTTTTGAACAAAAATTGTTGTAGGTCCTAGGTTGAGTAGCCAGACCCGTCGTGAGGTCTTTGAGAACAGCCTTCTCAAATGTTGCTACCTCAGATGGCACCATGCCGATAGAAGGATTAAATTTCGACTTTGGTCGTAAATTCGTATTGGTTGGCTGTGAGCTGTCTGTCTGCGGATCTTTGTCTGCAAATAGAAAGTGAAGCCTCACTTTCCTGAAAAACTGGTGAGTCTCTTGATGGATTAGAAAAGGATCACCTTTATTTGTAGGTACAAAACCCAAGCCCCGATTGAGTACTACAATTTCTTCTGGTGTAAGTACTCGCTTGCTGAGGTTAACAATCAAACTGGATCCCTGCTTGGGCCTGCTTGTTGATTGTTCTTGGTCATGCTCCTCGTGTTCCGTTGTTCGATTGGGGAGCTCCAATGTACCTGCTGTTGGGGCGCCGACGGCCCCTTGATCGGCCTCGGCCTGGCCCTAAAAAGGCTGGTAGTATCATACTTGAGGATGCTGCTGGAAATTCATCAACGGACCCGGTGGACCTCCATGAAAAGGGAAGGTGGGATAACTCCAGGGATTTGGAGGCCACCATTGGTTATTCGGTGTTCCACCACGGGGCCCACGCCAGGTTCTCTGATTACGCTGTTGGAAACTCTGATCAGTATTCCCTTGGCTAGAGTCCGAGTCACTGGAGGAGTCCTCTCTTTCAGAGGAGGAATAATTGGATCCGTATCGTCTGCCAGACCTGTGGAATACAGGGGGTTTGAAGGAGCTATCAGTGTAAGGATACACTTTTTCCATCACAAATTTCGCTAGGTCCTTCTTGAATTTCGTGATCTTATTTATTAGAAGTGTTTCTTTATATTCTTTGGTTGTCTTATTATTTTCTTCCATGGTCTTTTTATAGACTGTTGCCCCAATAATGACTTTGATCTCAGCCTCCAGTGTCTGAATTTGTACCAAAACTTTCTCTGCTTCCTTTTAGCCGTACTGATAATCAAGATGAGCCAGTCCCTCGTACATCGCCATGCGATGAGGGACCAGTCTTTCAAGAAGGAGAGATTATCTAGAAATAGTCTTGGAATATTCGTTACTATGAGTCCTGTGGGGGCACAATTGCCCCGAAGATATTCAGTCATAATGGACCCATGTGTTGTTGTCCTAATATAGAGGCGTTTGAGATTTGTCAATTTCTGCCACTCATCTAAAGTAGACGTAGTCTGAGTGAGTTGTGTATCTAAGATACTCGGTGTGATAAGTATCTCAGATAATACGTCATCATTATAGGTAAGTCCTGTACGTTCAGCCATTATGAAGAGTCGCTAAGTGTAAAGTGTTGAAAAAGAAGGGAAAAAGGAAATAGCCCGCAGCTGAGCCGCTGCGCTAAACAATGAATACACTTGGGGGCTAGAGGAGATTTAAGGACCTGCGTGAACCAACTCCCCACCAAATTAATGTTACACAAAAAGGGGCCACGGGTCCGGAACAAGAGGAGGATATTAAACTGTCTGGACGTGCTCTACTATACAAAGACTAGGGGTTTCCCTTTTCAGGACGATTCCCCTCACACACCAGAGGTGTCATGCTTCATCATAGGGGAGCCTCCTCACATGATAGACCTAGTCTTCACGTGGGCTACAACCCCCTCTCTACGAGGGAGGAGCTCAGGGATGTTTTTATTGAGTAAGGCTGGGTGTACTAAACCCCTATGTGGTGTGGAAAAGAATAAATGGAGTGCAGTGCTGTGAAGTGAAAGTTAAAACTAGCTAACGGGTTTAGCTATAAGTAACTTTATTCGGCTACCCGATGCCAGGATTAAAACCAATGAGAAACTTAAAACACAAATGCCAAAATTAAAGACAGATGTGTCATTCGACCAACATGTTTCAGCCAGAGAGACCTAGATAGTGTCGCGGCCTTCTTCAGGGTCAGATTGTACGCTACTGCAATTCAATAAATAATACTCCGTGAAAAAACATGTGAAAAAACACGTGAGTAAATCAATAGTAAAATACTGAACCAGTGATATTATTGTTCAGTATATTCTGGATGCAACCTAAGATAAAAACATAAAATATGTTATCAATGGTTGCATACATTATGTATGAAGAGCATGAACCAAACAGAATCTTTAATACTCCACCGCAATATTTAGCACACAAACATATTTAATTAAAGTATAAAGAACGTGTGACTCACCACTGTCGGTTGCTGAGTTCACTCCGTCTGTCCTGGCATATTAGCCATACGGTACGTGCACCATAACCTACCAAGGAAAGATATATGGTATTAAAAACAAGAGATCCCAAGAAAGGGATTCAAAGATTGAGGAAAATGGGGGCGACTCAAAAAAGAGATAGGCTAAACATATATGTCAATTCTTTGAGCAAAGGGCTAATAGTAATTGAATTATATACCCCAATGAGAGTAAAGGCTGAGAACAAAGGCAGAGAACAGCAACGTACCAAACTCCGCTAGTGGCTGTGCACGAAAAGAGTAAAATAAAATACAATAAATTACAATTCAATGCTAGCCCTAAAAAGGAATAGAAATCTAAGCATGAAGAGTCAGGGGATGTAACACAGAATATATTACTACATCATGCACTGGCACAGAAAACTTAATATGAAGACACAATCAGTGTCAAAAATGAGAAAGAATGAAAATGCCCCCTACGCATGGCGCGATGTGGCAAAGACACTACACCTATCATACAACGTAAAATATGTGGAGCCTCCGATTACTAAATGTAAAATGCACGCTAGAAAAAGGGGTCGAAAAAAACAATAATGGCACTAAAGGAAGTATTGCTAGGGCAAAACACGCAAAGCGTGCTCGCACTTTCTAAGTGCTCAAAGAATGAAAATGCCCCTTACGCATGGCGCGATGTGGCAAAGACACTACACCTATCGTAAAACATAAAGTATGTGAAGCCTCCAAATACTAAATGTAAAATGAATTAAACGCTAGGAAAAGGGGTCGAAGAAAACAATATTGGCACTAAAGGAAGTAAATGCGAGGACAAAACACGAAGCGTGCTCGCACTTCCTAAGTGCTCCAAGTATGTTCATATGAGCCCTGGCCACAATAGTTATAGTTATAAGAGGGCTCATAACAAAATGGAGTGTAAGCCAGCCAAAAATTAACAAAAACCAACGCGCTATAAATGCGTATTGAGGCAAGGGACCGCAATTGCTCAAAACATAACTGGTGCTGGGGAAGCATCTATGACCATTGCATACTGCAAAAGGTAGTCGTGAGTACGCGCCTACCAATAAGGAAAGACTTCGGAAAAGCGAAGAACGTGACAGTTAGTAACGCGAACAAAAATGTTGATAATGCATTCAGTGCTCGCGCAGAACAATGCTTACAGCATGCTAGGGTAGCGCTTACCGCCAAAGTTGTGGCTGGAACCCAAGGAGCAGAGCGGCACACGTCCACGGGAACAGGAAACAGCCGAGACAAGCGCGCAGCATATTTAAATAGATGCAGTCGACTGCTGTGTCGTCATCTAAAAAGGACCCAGCGCTCATGGGTAATGTAGTTAATCCCCGAACAAAACCAAAAATGATAGGCAAACAACGAGCAAATGACTAATGCTCATAAAAAGCGAGCATATAGCAAAGAAATAATACTTCTAAGGGCATAAAGTAAAATATAATGTGTTCGAAAATGCGGACCGATTGCTTAATAATACTCGTGAAATATAAACAAACGGAAACGCGATACTCATAAAAAATACAGTAAAATTAAAGAATATTTGGCAAAGAAGCCCGGGAAAGTAAAAATAAATTAGAAATCACACTTAAAGAAGGTGTCTGATTGAAGATGGAAAAGAGCCCACCTAAGGCTCCACAGAGGAAAACCGGGAGGTAAATGGTTCATCAACCAGGAAATACCAGACATATTTGAAATTGCAGACCGGTTGCTTAGTGAATACTCATAAGATGCAATCATGAAACAAACAAAGACACAGTACTCCAGAAGGAATATAGTGAAAATGAAATTTAGACAAAGGAAACCGAGAAAAAGAAATTAAATGTAAATTACGCTTAAATGAAAATGTATGCTTAAAGATGGAAAGATGCCCACCTAAAGCTCAGAAGCATGAGAGGCATAGCAACCACTATTATGGGTAAGCAGTCCATTTTGAAGAGGACCAAAGTAGAGGGAGCATTGAAAAAGACAATAAAAACTAAAAAAGCCTACCTAATGATTAGGAAGAGAGGCCTCTAGATGAAAATTAATAAAACCAGAATAGCTGCGCTACTATGAAAGAAAAAGTTCAAGAGAGTGACAGCCACGGAATTTAATCGTTGAGGACCGTTACCGAGGTCCCCAACCTATAAACCCATCTTTGCTCAAGTCGAAGAAGCTTTGTTGTAAGATTCGGAGTATTCGCATTAAAGTTAGGTTTGTCAAGGACCGTCCAACTCAACGAGTCCGGTCCATGGTTCTTATCAAAGAAATGTTTAGTCATTTTAGTGATTTGTTTGGCGCATCTTATCGTACTTTTATGTTCTTGGATTCTGATGCGCACTTTCCTGGTGGTCATACCTATATATCTCAAGCCACAAGGGCAAGTGATAAGGTAAACCACCCGCTCACTATTACAGTTAGTATGTTGTTTCAACACCCATGGTCTAGAGGTGCCTATGTCTATGTCCTTGGTGATTTGAGTTTGAGCACAAACTGTACAAGAACCACACGGATAATGTCCCTGGACAGGTGGTAAATTCCAGAGTGTGTTGGGTCTTATTGCTTCAGGAGGAGTTGGTCTAGTGTGGATTAATCTATCTTTCAAATGACGTCCTCTCTTAAATGCAAAAGTGGTTTCTCCAAAGTGAGTTGACCTTTGTTCAGAATATCCCAATTGTGTAATATTGATTTCTTGACCACATTGGACATGGAGCTAAAGGTGTTAACAAAAACCAATTTAGAAGATGCGGATTTGGCAGGATGTGGTTCCAGAAGGGCCTCACGGTTGGTATTCAAGGCTCTCTTGGCTGATTTTTTTACCAACTTCGCAGGATAGTGCCTATCAAGTAAATTGCTTCTCAATTTTGCAGCATGCAATTTGTAGTTCTCAGATGTAGAGCAATTGCGACGGAGTCGCAGGAAC
The DNA here is from genome assembly GCA_963921515.1 of Calotriton arnoldi. Taxonomy (NCBI): domain Eukaryota; kingdom Metazoa; phylum Chordata; class Amphibia; order Caudata; family Salamandridae; genus Calotriton; species Calotriton arnoldi. The sequence goes on along the minus strand of CAWUFW010001017.1, from coordinate 2,753,217 downwards.
TGTCCATATGGTAAATTATCCTGCAGGGATTTGGGATGATGACTCTCATATTGGAGAAGTGCATTTCGGGCCATAGGTTTTTGAAAAAGTTCTGTTTTGAGAACCCCCTCTGACGGATACATTTCGAGGTCAAGGAAAGCCAATTTCTCCTTACTGAATTCACAGGTAAATCGGAGATTTGAGGGCTGGCTCACACTCACCCCACACCCATCCAGCACAGGCATCACTGGTCATGTGACCCTGGCAATAAAAGGGGCCGGGCGCACATGCCCGTAGCCAGTTCCACAAACTATCTAAGTGTGTCCTTGTGGTCATTGTGTATGCATGAGGGCCCGGGCCCTACCACATTGCATTGTGATGTGTACAGCAGACGCAACCATGTCACCTCAGGCAGTGAGGAAGACCTAGGACATGTAGCTGTGTCGTACCCCCTGTAGGCATTGCCGGAGTGGGCTGGCATACGACAGTCCAGCGTAGGGGTGTGGATAATCACCCCGGGGCTCTGGGCGTGGTTAAGTGTTGGGATTGCCAATGAAGTACCTAATGCGTGTGTCTCTGTTGTAGTGTCGGCGCCACCCGTCCCGCAATGGACAAAGTTGCAATGTAACATGCCCCCGGAGTGCGGGCTCGGCCGAAGGGATAAATGAATGAGCACAAGCCCGCTCGGGGTCCGGGATCATACATGCCAACTGTTGTGTGTGTATCGCTATTACCGCAGCATAAGCCAAAGGTCTTGCCTCGACCGCATCGCGAGTTCAGCCAGCCATGAACTCTACATCTGTGTCCGCCCTATCCATACCGTAGGCCTACACACACGTGGCCGCCCCCCCTTCAACGCACAACATCACAGTGTCGTTGTCAGGCTTGTGGACATGCGTAGACAGGCATGACAATGGTGTGCCGTAGGAGTGCAAGTGATGCAACCGCGCAGCGCACACAAGTAAATAGGCTCGGGGGAGGGAGGAGCAGCAGTGAGGCTACGTAATACACATTGATGGCGCTCATTTGCTACAAGCAGTACATGTCAAACAGGAATCACTATGACACACATATCACACGCCAATCAACTAGTGAGCCTGCCAACACATCATGCAGAACCAACTATTGACTCATGTCTCTCTGCACTGTCACAGGTGATCAAGGATATGCACTCTGCCCTTGGATGATGACACCCCTCCGAGCCCTGAACACACAGGCCCAGAGGCAGTACAATTGGGCCCACAAACGCACCAGGGGCATCGTGGAATGCACATTTGGCATGTTGAAGTCACGTTTCAGGTGCCTGGACATCACAGGTGGAAGGCTCCTGTACAGCCCAGACATTGTGTGCAAGATGATCGTTGCATGTTGTGTGTTGCACAACATATGTGTACGCACCAATGCCCCATGGTTACAAGTGCCAGATGCACCGGACGATGATGAGGAAGATGAGGCAGGTGGACCACACCCCACTGCAGCTGCAGCAGGAATAGCCCATAGGAACAACATCATTGACAATTTCTTCACATGAGGACGTCACATTGTGACAGTCCTTAGCAATCATGACAGTTCAAAATGACCACAGGCACAGTATGTGCAAATAAATTCATTACAACACACATTCCCTGAGTTTCTGTATGTGTGCTGCAGTGTGGCACAGGGATCAGGGACATGATCCAGAGTCATTGTGGGTGTGCAGTGTGCTCTACTTAATTGTGCATGTGTGCCATTGTGCCCATCTCCCGCCGTCCCCCAGTCCCTGGTCGGTACTCACCCTGTTGATGTTGTGTCAGGTCATGTTGAGCAGTGTCCCGATCCCCAACTCCTGGCACCGTATCCCGACTGATGACTGTGGCCACCATTTTCTCAATGTCATCCAGCTCCTGGTGTGCCGCTGGTCCCCCACCTCCAATCTGCGTTGCTGCTTTCATGTTGGCATCAAGTTTCTTCTTGGTTTTGCCCTTCACATCATTCCAGCGCCTCTTGACCTCTTCCATTGTCCTCCTCGACACTCCGACTGCATTCACGTTGTTCACGATGTACTGCCATATTTCCGTTTGTGTTGCCGATGACACAGTGGAGGTGACGAACAGTTGTTGGTAGTGTTCTGTCACCTCCGTGACGATGATCCGGTTTTCCTGCGGACTGAACCCCGTCTTCCTCTTCCTCTTCTCCTTGCCCTTCCCCGGGGTTCCTGGCTGGTCGTCTGTGGGGCTTGTGGGGTTCGCGTTGTCCTCTGCACTCGATCCGGGTGCGTCCATGGTGCTACGCAGTTACATTTTTTTATCTTTTATCTTTCTCTGCTTTTATGGTGCATTTTCCCGCATGTCGCGTGGGAATCGCAGGCCTGTCGCTGGTTATCGCTGATTTTTGTTTCGCGATTTGGGACATCGCAACTTCGCAATTTGGGACATCGCAACTTTTTTAGCGTTCGTTTTTCGCATTTTTTCGGCGTTGCGTTAATTTTAACGCAGGCATTTGTCACGTTATTGTGAGACTATCGCATGGTCCCGCCGGGTTGAGAATACTGCGTTAACACGGTGTTATTTTCCCGCGATAGACTGCGATGTGAGAAGTTGCGTTAAGCGAATTTGGCGATAGTTAACACACGTTCTTGAGAATATCCCCCTAAAAGTGGTAGGGTAGGCTGATATGGGCTGCCCAATAAATGGAAAGCAGGGATGTACTGTTAAGCTCAGGTGCAAGCAGCTATTCCTCAAATTTTGGTCCCTAAACGGGACTCAAGAGAACCTATCTGGCCTTCTTCAGGCCAGCAAGATTACTAACTCAAAGACCTGACTGGAATAAGGACAGCAACGCCATCCATGGTTGTACCAAAATTAAGAAAGAGCTTATCACAATATTTGTAATCCAGCTAGGAGCTGAGGTTTAACTTGGTGCTTGGATTTTGGAATTATAAAAAGAAAACAGCATAACCTCCTGTGTTTGCTGGAACTAGGAGATCAAATTGGGAAGGAAACTGTGGCTCTTTGGCCCATAGAGAGAGACCCTCACAGTAACTCAAATTTCTTTCAATATCCTGCCAGACCAACCAATTCATAAACGCCTTCAAAAACACCCCAGACTTCGAACAGGCTTTTTACAGATGTCATAGCATTGAAAAGAAAACCTTTAACATCAGGTAAACAAGAACTGTTGCAGCCATCTTGGCAGAACGGAATATTATACCCCCATCCACCATCATTGAGAATTTGGAGAGAAAGTATTAAAAATGTCATTAGAATTGTCTCCAAAATGGTCCACTGTCTGACTCCTGATCATCCTACAGATGACTCTCTGGGTTGAAACCCACACATTCTTAGAGGAATCGAAAACCCTGTTCTGCCTTTCTGAATCACCCTGCCTGAACGTAGTGCAACCAGAGGTGCAAAACCTTTGGCAAAGACCGAGGTTGCATTTTATTTCACTGAAGGAGAGAACTCTGGTGTTCCAGTTCTTGTCCAGAATTGTCAGGATTTACACACAGCAACGACGCTGAACTATGCATAGAGATGGAAATGCTGGATGGTTTGAAACTCTGGTGAACAGGCCTATAGAAACTGGAAGTATTCAAACACTAGACCGCACAACTGAGTTTTCCCTTCACATTCTCAGTTCCTGGCTTACAGTGCACCTCTGGGTGAGATTAGGTTGAGCCAGTATGAAAAGCCAAAGAAACATGGAGAAGATGGCTGGCAATGTATTTGTTTGTTTTTGTGGATTTCCAATTTGTTCCAGTTCACACCAACTACTGTGTTTCCTCTCTTCTGTTGTTTCTGCTGTATTTGATCCCATCACATTTAAGGCTTTTAAGGCTTTAAGACTTTCATTAACTTTAAGGCGATCCGCTCTCAAACTCTGTGTTTGTTATTCAAAGGTACTTATGGATCTCTACTTAACCTTTGCTTTCTTAGCTCACTACTCTTGGGGGCCGATTACGATGGCGGTCGGAAAAGCATTCCAACCGCCGTGGTAGCGGAAATTAACCGTCTGCATGTACCGCGGGAAAACTGGCGGTCAGATTAGGATGAACCGCCAGAGAAATCCAACCGCAGCGGACGGATTCCACGAAAGTCCTCCGGGAGCGTCCGGAGCAGGTGAAAATCCATCCGCGGCAGTCGGATTTGATGCGGAAAGACCCAAAACCGCTGCACGGCCAGCGGATTGACCGCATGTGAAATTAGGATACGATTGCGGTGACAGCGGAACGATCAGTTGTTTCCGACCGCCGCGATCGCAACCATTGATGAATGGGAGAGCCGGCGGAAGGGCTGTTGTATTCCGACCGCCGCGGCCGCACCGGAAGAGTAATGGTGGTCGAAAGCGACCACACAACAAAGCTACCAAGTGTGGCCATTAATCTGGCTCAGCCTCAAGAAACACCTAACACACCCCAATTACACATCCCCATGGCAAGTCAAAAATACAAATCCCAGGTCAACCCACACAACACACCTGACATGAATACTCCATTTTGATCCACCCACATAGCTGAGTATAAAACCAGCCCCTTCCCTGACCAGAATCCTTTGCACAACTCCACAACTGAAGGACCCAACCGCACAGAAGAAAGGAGGGGCAAATCAGCACACATCACACCCTCACAACCACACACACACCACACACATTACCACCACCACCTTCACAACTGCACTGTTCCCACATTTGCATATCACACACCATGTCACAGGAGAAGATGCCCAAATTCACTGAAAATGAGTTGTCAGTGATGGTAGATGAGGTAATCAGAGTAGAACCACATTTGTTTGGAAGCATGGTCCAACAGACACCAGTAGCCACAAAAAAATCAAATGTGGGCAAGGATGGTCAACAAAGTCAATGCAGTAGGGACCACCCCGCGCACCCAGAAGGAGATCAGGAGGAGATGGCATGACATCAAGACCAGGGTGAAAGAGCGTGCCAACAAGAACCATGAGCTTGCTCAGAGGACTGGAGGTGGCCCTCCCATTCCACCACTAACATTCACTGAATGGGAGGAGAAGGTGCTTGCCATACTGCATCCAGAGAGTTTCACAGGAATACCCGGGGAGTGGAGACTGGTAAGTACCAACAAATGTATCCCATCACACTGCCATGTACTGTCTTGCACAACTAGAAAGCTACACTTTCTAGACCTAAATGCACTTATGTACAACATACTCTTCCCAACACATGTCTCACATCTCTACCATTTCCTTCCTCTGATTCACCTCAAAGGTAGCTAGCAATATTTCCCTGGGGGCATGTGTACAAGCAGCCAGCACTACAACTCCCACCAGGCACCCTTGTCCCACAGCTGAGCAAGATGGAGCACTCCCCCACCCAGAACCATGTGGCAGCCATTCCATTGCTCACCTTCACCTAACAGGTAGGTAGCCAACTTAACAGGGAGGGGTGTTTGTGGGTGGGAAGCCAGCACTACAACTCCCACCAGGCCCACTTGTCCCACAGCTCAGCAGGATGGAACACTCCCCACACCCACAACCATGTGACAGACATTGCATTGCTCTCTTCAAACTTACAGGTAGGTAGCCATCCTAACAGGGAGGGGTGTTTGTGGGTGGGAAGCCAGCACTACAACTCCCACCAGGCACCCTTGTCCCACAGCTCAGCAGGCTGGAGCACCCCCCAGCCAGAACCATGTGACAGACATTGCATTGCTCTCTCCAAACTTACAGGTAGGTAGCCATCCTAACAGGGAGGGGTGTTTGTGGGTGGGAAACCAGCACTACAACTCCCACCAGGCCCCCTTGTCCCACAGCTCAGCAGGATGGAGCACCCCCAGCCAGAACCATGTGGCAGACATTGCATTGCTCTTCAAACTTACAGGTAGGAAGCCATCTTATGCTCTCTTGTCCCACCCCTGAGCAGGATGGAACACTCCCCCATCCAAGAGCCACGTATAGCCTATTCCCTTCCTCTGCTCCACTTCACAGGGAGGCAGACATCCTAACAGGGAGGGGTGTTTGTGGGTGGGAAGCCAGCCCTACAACTCCCACCAGGCACCCTTGTCCCACAGCTCAGCAGGATGAAACACTCCCCACACACACAACCATGTGACAGACATTGCATTGCTCTCTTCAAACTTACAGGTAGGTAGCCATCCTAACAGGGAGGGATGTTTGTGGGTGGGAAGCCAGCACTACAACTCCCACCAGGCCCCCTTGTCCCACAGCTCACCAGGATGGAGCACCCCCCAGCCAGAACCATGTGGCAGGCATTGCATTGCTCTCTCCAAACTTACAGGTAGGTAGCCATCCTAACAGGAAGGGGTGTTTGTGGGTGGGAAGCCACCACTACAACTCCCACCAGGCCCCCTTGTCCCACAGCTCAGCAGGATGGAGTACCCCCCAGCCAGAACCATGTGGCAGACATTGCATTGCTCTCTTCAATCTTACAGGTAGCTAGCCATCCTAACAGGGAGGGGTGTTTGTGGGTGGGAAGCCAGCACTACAACTCCCACCAGGCCCCCTTGTCCCACAGCTCAGCAGTATGGAGCACCCCCCAGCCAGAACCATGTGGCAGACATTGCATTGCTCTCTCTAAACTTACAGGTAGGTAGCCATCCTAACAGGGAGGGGTGTTTGTGGGTGGGAAGCCACACTACAACTCCCACCAGGCCCCCTTGTCCCACAGCTCAGCATGATGGAGCACCCCCCCAGCCAGAACCATGTGGCAGACATTGCATTGCTCTTTTCAAACTTACAGGTAGGTAGCCATCTTATGCTCTCTTGTCCCATCCCTGAGCAGGATGGAACACTCCCCATCCAAGATTCATGTGTAGCCTATTCCCTTCCTCTGCTCCACTTCACAGGGAGGCAGACATCCTAACAGGGAGGGGTGTTTGTGGGTGGGAAGCCAGCACTACAACTCCCACCAGGCACCCTTGTCCCACAGCTCAGCAGGATAGAACACTCCCCACACCCATAACCATGTGACAGACATTGCATTGCTCTCTCCAAACTTACAGGTAGGTAGCCATCCTAACAGGGAGGGGTGTGTATGGGTGGGAAGCCAGCACTGCAACTCCCACCAGGCACCCTTGTCCCACAGCTCAGCAGGATGGAGCACCCCCAGCCAGAACCATGTGGCAGACATTGCATTGCCCTCTCCAAACTTACAGGTAGGTAGCCATCCTAACAGGGAGGGGTGTTTGTGGGTGGGAAGCCAGCACTACAACTCCCACCAGGCCCCCTTGTCCCACAGCTCAGCAGGATGGAGCACCCCCCAGCCAGAACCATGTGGCAGACATTGCATTGCTCTTCAAACTTACAGGTAGGAAGCCATCTTATGCTCTCTTGTCCCACCCCTGAGCAGGATGGAACACTCCCCATCCAAGAGCCACGTGTAGCCTATTCCCTTCCTCTGCTCCACTTCACAGGGAGGCAGACATCCTAACAGGGAGGGGTGTTTGTGGGTGGGAAGCCAGCACTACAACTCCCACCAGGCACCCTTGTCCCACAGCTCAGCAGGATGGAACACTCCCCACACACACAACCATGTGACAGACATTGCATTGCTCTCTTCAAACTTACAGGTAGGTAGCCATCCTAACAGGGAGGGGTGTTTGTGGGTGGGAAGCCAGCACTACAACTCCCACCAGGCCCCCTTGTCCCACAGCTCACCAGGATGGAGCACCCCCCCCCAGCCAGAACCATGTGGCAGGCATTGCATTGCTCTCTCCAAACTTACAGGTAGGTAGCCATCCTAACAGGAAGGGGTGTTTGTGGGTGGGAAGCCACCACTACAACTCCCACCAGGCCCCCTTGTCCCACAGCTCAGCAGGATGGAGTACCCCCCCAGCCAGAACCATGTGGCAGACATTGCATTGCTCTCTTCAATCTTACAGGTAGCTAGCCATCCTAACAGGGAGGGGTGTTTGTGGGTGGGAAGCCAGCACTACAACTCCCACCAGGCCCCCTTGTCCCACAGCTCACCAGGATGGAGCACCCCCCAGCCAGAACCATGTGGCAGGCATTGCATTGCTCTCTCCAAACTTACAGGTAGGTAGCCATCCTAACAGGAAGGGGTGTTTGTGGGTGGGAAGCCACCACTACAACTCCCACCAGGCCCCCTTGTCCCACAGCTCAGCAGGATGGAGTACCCCCAGCCAGAACCATGTGGCAGACATTGCATTGCTCTCTTCAATCTTACAGGTAGCTAGCCATCCTAACAGGGAGGGGTGTTTGTGGGTGGGAAGCCAGCACTACAACTCCCACCAGGCCCCCTTGTCCCACAGCTCAGCAGTATGGAGCACCCCCCCCAGCCAGAACCATGTGGCAGACATTGCATTGCTCTCTCTAAACTTACAGGTAGGTAGCCATCCTAACAGGGAGGGGTGTTTGTGGGTGGGAAGCCACACTACAACTCCCACCAGGCCCCCTTGTCCCACAGCTCAGCAGGATGGAGCACCCCCAGCCAGAACCATGTGGCAGACATTGCATTGCTCTTTTCAAACTTACAGGTAGGTAGCCATCTTATGCTCTCTTGTCCCATCCCTGAGCAGGATGGAACACTCCCCCATCCAAGATTCATGTGTAGCCTATTCCCTTCCTCTGCTCCACTTCACAGGGAGGCAGACATCCTAACAGGGAGGGGTGTTTGTGGGTGGGAAGCCAGCACTACAACTCCCACCAGGCACCCTTGTCCCACAGCTCAGCAGGATAGAACACTCCCCACACCCATAACCATGTGACAGACATTGCATTGCTCTCTCCAAACTTACAGGTAGGTAGCCATCCTAACAGGGAGGGGTGTGTATGGGTGGGAAGCCAGCACTGCAACTCCCACCAGGCACCCTTGTCCCACAGCTCAGCAGGATGGAGCACCCCCCCCAGCCAGAACCATGTGGCAGACATTGCATTGCCCTCTCCAAACTTACAGGTAGGTAGCCATCCTAACAGGGAGGGGTGTTTGTGGGTGGGAAGCCAGCACTACAACTCCCACCAGGCCCCCTTGTCCCACAGCTCAGCAGGATGGAGCACCCCCCCCAGCCAGAACCATGTGGCAGACATTGCATTGCTCTTCAAACTTACAGGTAGGAAGCCATCTTATGCTCTCTTGTCCCACCCCTGAGCAGGATGGAACACTCCCCCATCCAAGAGCCACGTGTAGCCTATTCCCTTCCTCTGCTCCACTTCACAGGGAGGCAGACATCCTAACAGGGAGGGGTGTTTGTGGGTGGGAAGCCAGCACTACAACTCCCACCAGGCACCCTTGTCCCACAGCTCAGCAGGATGGAACACTCCCCACACACACAACCATGTGACAGACATTGCATTGCTCTCTTCAAACTTACAGGTAGGTAGCCATCCTAACAGGGAGGGGTGTTTGTGGGTGGGAAGCCAGCACTACAACTCCCACCAGGCCCCCTTGTCCCACAGCTCAGCAGGATGGAGCACCCCCAGCCAGAACCATGTGGCAGGCATTGCATTGCTCTCTCCAAACTTACAGGTAGGTAGCCATCCTAACAGGGAGGGGTGTTTGTGGGTGGGAAGCCAGCACTACAACTCCCACCAGGCCCCCTTGTCCCACAGCTCAGCAGTATGGAGCACCCCCCAGCCAGAACCATGTGGCAGACATTGCATTGCTCTCTCTAAACTTACAGGTAGCTAGCCATCCTAACAGGGAGGGGTGTTTGTGGGTGGGAAGCCAGCACTACAACTCCCACCGCTTGGAACGCTCTTGGAGGAAAAGCTATTTGGAAGGAGAGAAGAAAGTGTATAAATCCAGCCTGCAAATATATAAACAGGCCATCTTTGTCGCAAAACAAAAATTTTATTCTACCCAAATTGAATTATCTAAGAACTCTACCAAAGAGCTCTTTAGAACAGTTTCCAATTTAGCCTCTCTTAGGCCAGCTACTGTCCAATCTAGTCAAGAGTTATGTGAGGAGATTGCTAAATTCTTCCTCAATAAAGTGGTTAGTATATTTTCAGTGTTCAGTGGATTGAGGAGGCTGGATCAAGTATGATTAAGGAGACCTTCGAATTTAAGAGGGTCCCCCCGTGCCTTGGACAAATTCAGTCCACTGATTGTACAGGATATTCTGGAGCTTCTTAAGGGAGCCAAATCGGGCTCGCCTTTTGATCCCTGCCCAGTAATGATCGCAAAATTGGCCCCCAGTCCAATTGCCTTATATCTCGTAGCCATCTTTAATGGTATGTTCGAAACTGGACAATTTCCCAAACTGTGGAAGCTGGCTTCAATACTCCCTCTCTTGAAGAAGCCAAGCTTGGATCCCAATGATCCCAATAATTTCCGCCCGATCTCTCGTTTGCCTCTCCCTGCAAAAATGGTGGAGAAAGTTATGAATCATCAACTCAGTGCCTTTCTGAGGGAGGTCCAAGCATTGGATCCCTCCCAACATGGTTTCAGAGAGGGACACAGCACTGAGTCGGCCCTCATTAAGGCTACAGAGGAGATTAGAGTAGTAGTGGATCGAGGAGGTAGGGCTTCTTTGATCCTACTGGACTTATCCGCCGCATTTGATACGGTCCATCACAATATTTTGATGGACCGTCTCAGAGAATGTGGGGTACAGGGTAAAGCTTGGGATTTGCTCAGGTCCTTTTTATCAGACAGAGGACAGATTGTATCCCTGTGGAAATTTCAGTCTACACTCTTCACATTGTCATGCGGAGTACCGCAGGGGTCCTCTCTGAGCCCAACACTTTTTAATGTTTATGTTTCATCGCTAGCTCCTGTTATCAGTGCCTTTGGATTTGGGATTACGTCTTATGCGGATGACACACAGATTGTGGTGTCTCTTCTACCTGGCCAAGAGCTAGGGATAGATAATAAATTTCAGATCTGTATGGAAGCAGTAGGGAGCTGGATGGCAGATAACTGCCTTAAGCTAAACTCGGGTAAAACCGAAGTGATGTTGTTCGGGAATGACACTAACTTTTGGACCCCCAATTGGTGGCCCGCTTCTCTGGGAACTCTTCCATCTCCCTCCAAAAAGGTGAAAAATTTGGGAGTTATGTTGGATGAGAAATTGTCTCTGGGTGCCCAGGTTAATGCAGTAGTGTCAACAACAGTATATGTCTTGAGAACTATCAAGAAAATTGTGCGGCTTCTCCCTTTGGGGAGCCGAAAAACAGTGGTCACAGCCTTGGTTCTGTCAAGGCTGGACTACTGTAATAGCTTATATCTTAACATGCAGCAAAAGTTTTTGAACAAACTTCAGTTGCTCCAGAATGCTGCGGCCAGACTTCTCACGGGCTCATCTAAATTCTCCCCAATCTCTAATGAGATAAGAAAATTGCATTGGCTCCGGGTGAAGAGCTGCGTGCGCTATAAATCTCTTTGTATGGTCTTTAAGGCATTGCAGGGTTCGGGACCAGAACATTTGCAACGCCAGTTTCAATGGTATAGACCGGCAAGAACACTGAGATCACTGGGAGCCAAACTGGTTGCAGTTCCACCCGTAAAAAAGCCCAGTGGGGTGGCAGAAGTTTCTCCCTATGTGCAGCTAAGGCCTGGAATGGTCTGCCTTTTCATCTGAGAAATGCTGATAATCTTCTGGCTTTTAGGAAGGGGCTGAAGACCTGGCTTTTGATGAATAACTCCTGTCCTTCCAGTCTCAGCAATTGGAGTAGTAACTAGCGCCAGGACACCTCCGGGTAATCGCGCGCTTTAGAAATCTTCATAACATAACATAACACCAGGCCCCCTTGTCCCAGAGCTCAGCAGGATGGAGCACCCCCCCAGCCAGAACCATGTGGCAGACATTGCATTGCTCTTTTCAAACTTACAGGTAGGTAGCCATCTTATGCTCTCTTGTCCCATCCCTGAGCAGGATGGAACACTCCCCCATCCAAGAGCCATGTGTAGCCTATTCCCTTCCTCTGCTCCACTTCACAGGGAGGCAGACATCCTAACAGGGAGGGGTGTTTGTGGGTGGGAAGCCAGCACTACAACTCCCACCAGGCACCCTTGTCCCACAGCTCAGCAGGATGGAACACTCCCCACACCCATAACCATGTGACAGACATTGCATTGCTCTCCAAACTTACAGGTAGGTAGCCATCCTAACAGGGAGGGGTGTTTGTGTGTGGAAAGCCAGCACTACAACTCCCACCAGGCCCCCTTGCCCCACAGCTCAGCAGGATGGTACACCCCCCACACCCAGAACCATGTGTCAGCAATTTCCCTAAACTGTGTCACAGAACAGGTAGGTAGACAGTGCATGCACCCACCCATTCATCTCAAAAAGCATGGAGCCATATGACCACACCAGCCCTCACATGTCACCCAACTTGGCATAGATCCAAAAGCCACTTCCAGTGTGCAGACAGCTAAGTGTACGTAACAGTCACTGAAAACAAAGTTTGACTCATTGTTAGAACTGGGGGTCTCTAGCTGGCAGAGGTAGGTACCTTTGTCCAAATAGGGACCCTTGCTTCTAGTCAGGGTAAGGGGGATACACACTTTAGATAACCACTGCTCACCCCCTTGGTAGCTTGGCACGAGCAGACAGGCTTATCCCAAAGGCAATGTGTAAAGTATTTGTACCAGCACTCACAGTAACACAGTGAAAACACCACAAATGGACACTACACCAGTTTAGAAAAATAAAGTATCTTTACTAAACTTAAACAAGACCAAAACGACAAAAATCCAACATACAAAACTCAGTAGAATGTCTTTAAAAAGGGTTGTTGCAAAAATAAACTTGTAGATCTCAAATGCGACACTTTCAGTCTCAAAGTACCTGGGATGCGTAACGCAAAACAAGTAAAAGGGGCGCAGTGAAGGCGATACGTCGGTTCTTCCTGCGCTCCGGTGTGACAAAATGGCGCCTTGATGCGTTGTGCTGATCCGGTGCAATGCGATGAAATGGCGTCTTTGTTGCGATGCGACACTGTAGATGCGATGCGTGCATGCCCAACGGCCGTGCGGCGAACTCGGTGAACTTCTGAGCCGCGACAGGCCCTGTGACACGCTTCTCCGGCGATGCGACGACAACCTCGGTGACGGCGACACACTTCTCAGGTGATGCGGCGGCGATCAGCGGCGGTGCGCTTCCTCAGCGATGCGACGGCCCTGCGACACGCTTCTCCGGTGATGCGACGACACCCTTGGTGACGGCGACACGCTTCTCCGGTGTTGCGACGACGAACAGCGGCAGCGGCGACACGCTTCTCGATGATGCGACAGCGGCTGCTGCGGCGGCGTCACACTTCTCTCGTTGCGTCGCGCTTCCAGCTCCCAACAGCAAGAGAGGCTTCACACACAGTTACAGGCCCTCCTGGCAGACTGGAACTCCCAGCAAGGAAGTTCAGGGTAGCTGGGGGTGAAGTCCTTTTGTGCCTGGGACTTCAGAAACAGGAGGCCAGCTCTTCTCAGGCCCTTGGAGACTTTTTCTTCAGATGGACACAGCACACAGCAAATTCCTTCTTCAAGCAGGGGACACAGCACACAGCAAAGTCCTTTAGATCTCTCCTCAGTAGAAACAGCAAACTGCAGGCCAACCCCAGACACACAGCAAGGGCAGTACTTCTCCTCAGTCTCTTCAGCTGATCTTCTTTGGCAGGGATTCCTCTTGATTCCAGAAGTAGTCTAACATTCAGGGGTTTCAGCTCTAGTATTTATACCCCAAAAGTCTTTGTTCTCCATGTGTGAGGGGTCCTGGACCCAGTCCAAACCAGTTCAGGGTGCATTCTGCCAGTGCACCTCTCTTTCCTTTGTGAGTGTGAGCCAGGGTCATCAGACACACTGCAGGAGGTGGAGCCAGCATTGTGGAAGGCAGGCACAGCCCTATTCAGACCCAGGTGCCACTCCTCCCACCACGCTACATGTAGATAGGTCTATTCAGCCTAGTGCTGACTCACCCAGCCTCCTGCAGCCACCCCCAGCCCCTGTCACTCACAAACCAGACAGTCAATTCACAAACAGGCAGAGGCACACAGAAAGGTTGAACAAGAAAATAGCCACTTTCTAAAAGTACTATTTCCAAACTTAGAATTTAAAAACCATCTTCACTAAAAGATGTGTAATTAAATTCTGAGTTCAGTGGTACCAGATTCCAACTTTCTATCTTGCTGCTATGGGAAGATTTGCAGGTAACCATGTTACACAGCATTCCCCATGTTATCCTATGGGCAAGATAGCCTTTCAATAGGGAAAAACGAAATTGGCAGTATTTCACTATCAGGACATGTTACCCACACTAGTACATGTCCTACCTTTCACATACACTGCACCCTGCCCAGGGGGTACCTTGGGCCTACCATAGGGGTGTCCAATGTGTAAGAAAAGGGAAGGGTTAGGCCTGGCAAGGGTGTACACTGGCCAGGACAACATGGCAGTTCACAAACTGCGCACAGGCACTGCAGTGGCAGGCCTGAGACACCATCTTAGAGCTACTCCTGTGGGTGGCACAATCAGTGCTGCAGGCCCACTAGTAGCATTTGAATCACCAGCCCTGGCACACTTAGTGCTCTTTACTAGGGACTTATTGGTAAAGCAAATATACCAATCATGGATAACCAATCACAATAACAATTTAACCAGGGAGCACTTGTACTTTGGCACTGATCAGCAGTGGCAAAGTGCCCAAAGCATCTAAACCAGCAAAAACGAATTCCAGCACAGTGTCAAAAATACAGGAGGTAGAGGCAAAAGTCAGGGGAAACCACGCCAAGGATGCCAGATCTAACACGTGTCCCCTCCAGCTGAAAAGTGGGGAGAACTACCCATCCCCTGGGGAGTTCTCATCACTAAGGCGAAGAACCTGGACAGACCATAAGCATTGGCGTGTTCTGTACCAGGGCGGTGTTCCACCGTAAAGTCCATTCCCTGTAGGAAGATGGACCACCTCAACAGTTTTGTGTTCTCACCCCTCATCTGCATTAACCATCTGAGGGGCCTGTGGTCTGTCTGAACCCGGAAGTGAGTCCCAAACAAGTAGGGCCTTAGCTTCTTCAGTGCCCTGACCACAGCAAAAGCTTCCCTTTCAATTGCACTCCACCTCTGTTCCCTGGGAAGTAGCCTCCTGCTAAGGAAAGCTACGGGTTGGTCCAAGCCCTCGTTGTTCAGTTGTGAGAGTACTGCTCCCACTCCATGCTCTGAAGCATCTGTCTGCACCGCAAACTCTTTGGAGAAATCAGGCGCCTTGAGCACGGGTGCCGTGCACATGGCAGCTTTCAGGGCATCAAACGCGGTCTGGCAGGCATCGGTCCAGATCACCTTCCTGGGCTGCTTCCTCAAAGTCAGCTCTGTCAAGGGGGCAACAATGGTGCCATATCCCTTGACAAATCGGTGATAGTACCCGGTGAGTCCTAAAAGGCTCTCACCTCTGTCTGGGTCTTGGGGGCTCCCAAGCCATAATGATATCAATCTTCGCTTGGAGGGGCGCCACCTGGCCGCTCCCTACCTGGTGTCCCAAATACACCACAGATCCCTGCCCTATCTGGCACTTGCTGGCCTTGATAGTGAGGCCTGCCCTTTGCAGAGCCTTCAACACTTCGCAGAGGTGTTGAACACAGCAATGTCATCCAGGTATGCATCGCTGAATTCCTCCAGCCCGGACAGTACCTGGTTGACCAGTCTCTGGAAGGTGGCAGGGGCGTTCTTCAACCCAAAGGGCATGACACGGAACTGGAAGTGCCCCTCTGGTGTTGAAAACGCTGACCTCTCCTTGGCCCCTTCAGTTAAGGCAATCTGCCAGTACCCAGAAGTTAAATCAAACGTACTGAGGTACTGGGCAGCGCCCAACCGATCCACGAGCTCATCAGCTCTGGGGATGGGGTGTGCGTCAGTCTTGGTGACCGCATTGAGCCCACGGTAGTCCACACAAAACCTGAGTTCTGGAGTGGCACCGGGTGCAGCAGCTTTTGGTACTAAGAGCACTGGGCTAGCCCACGGGCTGCTTGATGGCTCAATCACCCCTAGCGCCAACATCTTGGAAACTTCTTCCTTGATGCTGGCCCTGACCTTATTTATTTATTTATTTGTAGAGCGCAACATTCATCCCAGAGGGATATCACGGCGCTGAGGAGGCAGATCCTAGAACTGACGAGTGGAACTAAGAATATAAAGGACTACTCAGACAGGGAATAGAAATGTTGTCAGCTACCCTGTAAAATTTCTGCTTCACAGGTAGGCTGTCCCCAGTGTCCACATCATGGACGCACCAATTGGTGACTCCTGGTGTCAGGGAGAAAAGGGAGGCGAACTGACCCAACACATGGCGACAGTCCCTCTGCTGTTCTGGGGTCAGTGTGGGAGAGAGGTTTACCCCATCCACTGACCCATCTTGCTCCTCTGCTGACAGGAGGTCAGGAAGAGGGTCACTTTCCTCCTCCATCCCATCTGTAGCAAGGAGCATTGTCACATCAGACCTCTCAAAGTGTGGCTTGAGGCGGTACACGTGTAGGACCCTCAAAGGGTTCCTGGGAGACTGCAAGTCAACCAGATAGGTTACATCGCTCTTGCGCTCCACCACCTCATATGGCCCAGTCCACTTGTCTTGGAGCGCACAAGGCTCCACTGGCACCATCACCCACACCTTCTGCCCAGGTTGAAATTCGACCAGAGTGGCATTCTGGTCGTACCATCTTTTCATTTCTTCCTGGCTAGCTTCCAGGTTCGCCTGAGCGAGTTTCCTGAAGCGTTGAGTCTGGTTGCGGAAGGCCAGCACATAGCTGAACACATCCTGGGGGGTCTTACCAGGGATTTCTCCCAACCCTCCTTCACCAGACTGAGAGGTCCTCTAACAGGGTGGCCATACAGGAGTTCAAAGGGACTGAACCCTAAGGACTTCTGAGGCACCTCCCTGTAGGCAAACAACAGGCATGGTAAGAAGACGTCCCACTTCCGTCTCATGGGCTCTGCAAGGACCATTATCATGCCTTTCAGGGTTCGGTTGAATCTCTCAACCAACCCATTCCCTTGAGGATGGTAAGGAGTGGTAAACTTGTAAGTTACCCCACACTCCTCCCACAAAGACTTCATGTACTTGGAGATGAAGTTGGTACCCCGGTCGGAGACCACCTCTCTGGGGAACCCCACACGGGAAAAGATCCCCATCAATGCACGGCCCACCACGGGGGCAGTGATTGTCCGGAGAGGGACAGCTTCCGGGTACCGGGTGGCATGGTCCACCAAGACCAAGATAAACTTGTTGCCTAAGGCTGTCTTGGGTTCCAGAGGCCCCACAATGTCGATGCCCACCCGCTCGAAAGTGGTGCTCACCACGGGAAAGGGTTGGAGGGGAGCCTTACACTTCCCTCCACTCTTGCCACTTGCCTGGCAAGTCCTACAATGTGTACCAACGTGCGTCTTCATCTGGGGCCAGTAAAAGTGGGTGACAAACCTTTGGTAGGTCTTGTCATGCCCCAGATGACCTGCGAGAGGCACGTCATGAGCCAGACCCATTAGGAAGGTCCTGAAGCGCTCGGGTACCACCAGCACACGGGCTGCACCGGGCTCAGCGACCTTAGGCTCACTATAGAGTAACCCATCCTCCCAGTAAATGAGATGATTCTTGGACTCGTCACCTGCTGCCTGGTCTGCGGCCTGTTTCCGCATACCAATGAGAGAAGGGCATTCTCTCTGCGCCTCACAGAACTCCTCCCTGGAGGGACCTCCTTCTTGCTGCCAGTGGGTCAGCTCAGGCAGGTCTCCCAGTTCGGCTATCTGTTCCCCTGTAGGTTCCAGGGCATCCCCCTCAGGTTCTGCCTCCTCCTGGACCGTGGGAATTGTGGGGGCTGGTTTCCCATGCCCCCTGCCCTTCCTCTTCCTGGCAGGTACCTGGGCCACTGTTTCAGGCTCCAGGTCCGCTTGGTTACCCCTACTGGCTGCCATTGACCGAGTGGTCACACAAACCCACTCAGGCAGACCCAACATCTCCAAATGAGCCTGGCGTTCCACCTCCCTCCATGGGGAACTCTCCAGGTCATTTCCTAGCAGACAGTCTACAGGCATGGATGGACTAACAACGACCTTCAAGGAACCTGAGACCCCCCCACTCAAAGGGAACTTGCGCCACTTTGCAGAGGTGCACTTAGTTGTCTGCTGCAACTACAGGGTGAAGTGCATTGGGAATGACCTGCTCTTCAGACACCCACTGACACCTCACAGATGTCACGCTGGCTCCTGTGTCTCTCAGAGCCTCCACCCTCCTCCCATTGATGGTCACCCACTGCCTGTACTTTTTAGTGTTCTCAGGCAAGTAGGATTCCTGGACCATCTCTCTGTCTCCTAAAGAGACAAGGGTCATCACTGCTTGCTCCTCCTCCCCACTGGAAACTAATTCCTCTCCCAAAGCTACACTCACTAAACCCGGTGACAGAGCACCAGTGGGTGCTTGGGACTTCTTGGGGGCAATGTGGCCCTTCTCGTTACAGTTCTAACACCTGAGGGGACCCGGAAAGTTACTACGCCCGCCCTTAGGGGGCTGCGATGTCTTAGGCTGGGGGGCTGGGACTCCTTTCCCTCTGCATTATTTTGGGGCCCTTTAGAGAACTCCTTTTGATTACCTTTGTCCCCCCACTCTTCTGCTGGGGACCCTGCCCACCTTTGGCTGTGGTACCCACAATCCCCTTGTGGACCCTGGTGCTGGTCCAGTGGTCCGCCTCCTTAGCAAGCTCACTAGGATTAGTTAACTTACTATCCAAAAGATGCTGGCGCAGCTCTGGAACACATAGACTGCTCAAGTGCTCCCAACTAATTAGATGGCACAACCCCTCATAATCAGTAACTTTGCTGCCCTTCATCCAACCTTCCAGTGCGCGGGTGTACATTCTCACATATTCAACCCAAGTGTCTGAGTCATTCTTCTTTGAGTTCCTGAACCTCACTCTATACTGGTCTGGGGTGAGCCCATACTTGAGGCATAAAGCCTCCTTCATTTTGGCATAAGTTAGGGCACCCTCCTTCTCTAAAGGTGTCAAATCTGCGGTCCCCGATGCCTCAAAATGCTTCCACAGGCCCGCCCCCAGCTCTTTTCAGGCACCTCATGCATCCTCAAAGATATCTCATATGACTCAAACCATGCAAAAATATCCTGTCCCTTCTGGAAATTCTGCACTATATCCTTGGGTATGTATTCTTTACCGTGAATACACTTGGAGGCTAGAGGAGATTTAAGGACCTGCGTGAACCAACTCCCCACCAAATTAATGTTACACAAAAAAGGGGCCACGGGTCCGGAACAAGAGGAGGATATTAAACTGTCTGGACGTGCTCTACTATACAAAGACTAGGGGTTTCCCTTTTCAGGACGATTCCCCTCACACACCAGAGGTGTCATGCTTCATCATAGGGGAGCCTCCTCACATGATAGACCTAGTCTTCACGTGGGCTACAACCCCCTCTCTACGAGGGAGGAGCTCAGGGATGTTTTTATTGAGTAAGGCTGGGTGTACTAAACCCCTATGTGGTGTGGAAAAGAATAAATGGAGTGCAGTGCTGTGAAGTGAAAGTTAAAACTAGCTAACGGGTTTAGCTATAAGTAACTTTATTCGGCTACCCGATGCCAGGATTAAAACCAATGAGAAACTTAAAACACAAATGCCAAAATTAAAGACAGATGTGTCATTCGACCAACATGTTTCAGCCAGAGAGACCTAGATAGTGTCGCGGCCTTCTTCGGGGTCAGATTGTACGCTACTGCAATTCAATAAATAATACTCCGTGAAAAAACATGTGAAAAAACACGTGAGTAAATCAATAGTAAAATACTGAACCAGTGATATTATTGTTCAGTATATTCTGGATGCAACCTAAGATAAAAACATAAAATATGTTATCAATGGTTGCATACATTATGTATGAAGAGCATGAACCAAACAGAATCTTTAATACTCCACCGCAATATTTAGCACACAAACATATTTAATTAAAGTATAAAGAACGTGTGACTCACCACTGTCGGTTGCTGAGTTCACTCCGTCTGTCCTGGCATATTAGCCATACGGTACGTGCACCATAACCTACCAAGGAAAGGTATATGGTATTAAAAACAAGAGATCCCAAGAAAGGGATTCAAAGATTGAGGAAAATGGGGGGGAGGGGGCGACTCAAAAAGAGATAGGCTAAACATATATGTCAATTCTTTGAGCAAAGGGCTAATAGTAATTGAATTATATACCCCAATGAGAGTAAAGGCTGAGAACAAAGGCAGAGAACAGCAACGTACCAAACTCCGCTAGTGGCTGTGCAGGAAAAGAGTAAAATAAAATACAATAAATTACAATTCAATGCTAGCCCTAAAAAGGAATAGAAATCTAAGCATGAAGAGTCAGGGGATGTAACACAGAATATATTACTACATCATGCACTGGCACAGAAAACTTAATATGAAGACACAATCAGTGTCAAAAATGAGAAAGAATGAAAATGCCCCCTACGCATGGCGCGATGTGGCAAAGACACTACACCTATCATACAACGTAAAATATGTGGAGCCTCCGATTACTAAATGTAAAATGCACGCTAGAAAAAGGGGTCGAAAAAAACAATAATGGCACTAAAGGAAGTATTGCTAGGGCAAAACACGCAAAGCGTGCTCGCACTTTCTAAGTGCTCAAAGAATGAAAATGCCCCTTACGCATGGCGTGATGTGGCAAAGACACTACACCTATCGTAAAACATAAAGTATGTGAAGCCTCCAAATACTAAATGTAAAATGAATTAAACGCTAGGAAAAGGGGTCGAAGAAAACAATATTGGCACTAAAGGTAGTAAATGCGAGGACAAAACACGAAGCGTGCTCGCACTTCCTAAGTGCTCCAAGTATGTTCATATGAGCCCTGGCCACAATAGTTATAGTTATAAGAGGGCTCATAACAAAATGGAGTGTAAGCCAGCCAAAAATTAACAAAAACCAACGCGCTATAAATGCGTATTGAGGCAAGGGACCGCAATTGCTCAAAACATAACTGGTGCTGGGGAAGCATCTATGACCATTGCATACTGCAAAAGGTAGTCGTGAGTACGCGCCTACCAATAAGGAAAGACTTCGGAAATCCGAAGAACGTGACAGTTAGTAACGCGAACAAAAATGTTGATAATGCATTCAGTGCTCGCGCAGAACAATGCTTACAGCATGCTAGGGTAGCGCTTACCGCCAAAGTTGTGGCTGGAACCCAAGGAGCAGAGCGGCACACGTCCACGGGAACAGGAAACAGCCGAGACAAGCGCGCAGCATATTTAAATAGATGCAGTCGACTGCTGTGTCGTCATCTAAAAGGACCCAGCGCTCATGGGTAATGTAGTTAATCCCCGAACAAAACCAAAAATGATAGGCAAACAACGAGAAAATGACTAATGCTCATAAAAAGCGAGCATTTGGCAAAGAAATAATACTTCTAAGGGCATAAAGTAAAATATAATGTGTTCGAAAACGCGGACCGATTGCTTAATAATACTCGTGAAATATAAACAAACGGAAACGCGATACTCATAAAAAATACAGTAAAATTAAAGAATATTTGGCAAAGAAGCCCGGGAAAGTAAAAATAAATTAGAAATCACACTTAAAGAAGGTGTCTGATTGAAGATGGAAAAAGAGCCCACCTAAGGCTCCACAGAGGAAAACCAGGGAGGTAAATGGTTCATCAACCAGGAAATACCAGACATATTTGAAATTGCAGACCGGTTGCTTAGTGAATACTCATAAGATGCAATCATGAAACAAACAAAGACACAGTACTCCAGAAGGAATATAGTGAAAATGAAATTTAGACAAAGGAAACCGAGAAGAAGAAATTAAATGTAAATTACGCTTAAATGAAAATGTATGCTTAAAGATGGAAAGATGCCCACCTAAAGCTCAGAAGCATGAGAGGCATAGCAACCACTATTATGGGTAAGCAGTCCATTTTGAAGAGGACCAAAGTAGAGGGAGCATTGAAAAAGACAATAAAAACTAAAAAAGCCTACCTAATGATTAGGAAGAGAGGCCTCTAGATGAAAATTAATAAAACCAGAATAGCTGCGCTACTATGAAAGAAAAAGTTCAAGAGAGTGACAGCCACGGAATTTAATCGTTGAGGCCCGTTACGGAGGTCCCCAACCTATAAACCCATCTTTGCTCAAGTCGAAGAAGCTTTGTTGTAAGATTCGGAGTATTCGCATTAAAGTTAGGTTTGTCAAGGACCGTCCAACTCAACGAGTCCGGTCCATGGTTCTTATCAAAGAAATGTTTAGTCATTTTAGTGATTTGTTTGGCGCATCTTATCGTACTTTTATGTTCTTGGATTCTGATGCGCACTTTCCTGGTGGTCATACCTATATATCTCAAGCCACAAGGGCAAGTGATAAGGTAAACCACCCGCTCACTATTACAGTTAGTATGTTGTTTCAACACCCATGGTCTAGAGGTGCCTATGTCTATGTCCTTGGGGATTTGAGTTTGAGCACAAACTGTACAAGAACCACACGGATAATGTCCCTGGACAGGTGGTAAATTCCAGAGTGTGTTGGGTCTTATTGCTTCAGGAGGAGTTGGTCTAGTGTGGATTAATCTATCTTTCAAATTACGTCCTCTCTTAAATGCAAAAAGTGGTTTCTCCAAAGTGAGTTGACCTTTGTTCAGAATATCCCAATTGTGTAATATTGATTTCTTGACCACATTGGACATGGAGCTAAAGGTGTTAACAAAAACCAATTTAGAAGATGCGGATTTGGCAGGATGTGGTTCCAGAAGGGCCTCACGGTTGGTATTCAAGGCTCTCTTGGCTGATTTTTTTACCAACTTCGCAGGATAGTGCCTATCAAGTAAATTGCTTCTCAATTTTGCAGCATGCAATTTGTAGTTCTCAGATGTAGAGCAATTGCGACGGAGTCGCAGGAACTGTCCATATGGTAAATTATCCCGCAGGGATTTGGGATGATGACTCTCATATTGGAGAAGTGCATTTCGGGCCATAGGTTTTTGAAAAAGTTCTGTTTCGAGAACCCCTCTGACGGATAAATTTCGAGGTCAAGGAAAGCCAATTTCTCCTTACTGAATTCACAGGTAAATCGGAGATGTACATTTTGGTTATTAAGCCAATTATGGAAAGCGTTAATAGTCACTTCATCCCCTCGCCAGATGACCAAAATATCATCTATATACCTCCTCCATAGCAGAATTTGCGCACGGAAAGGGTTCTGTCTGTCTAGGACAACAGCTTCTTCGAACTCATGCATATAAAGGTTCGCTAAGCTCGGAGCTAAGTTGCTGCCCATGGAAGTTCCAGAGATCTGTAGGTATAGCTGGGACTCAAACTGGAAAAAATTCTCCTTCATAGCTAGTCGTGCACACTTCATTATGAAGGGAATAGGTGTCATCGTGTCAAGTGGATGATCTCGCAATAGGTTTTCAATTGTCTGTAGAGTCTGATCCTGGGGTATACATGTGTACAGGGACTCCACATCAAACGAAACTAAATAATCAGTTTCTGTATTGAATGCCATATTATCCAATAGTCGGAGTACATCAGTCGTATCTTTCAAGTACGTAGGCATTTGACTAACCAAAGGGTGAAGAAAGAAGTCAACGAATTGAGACAGCGGCTCCAAAATTGAACCAATCCCGGAGATGATGGGTCTACCCGGGGGAGGCCTCTGTGGTTTATGGAGTTTAGGTAAGACATAGAAATAAGGTACCGTCGGTGTCTTGGTACAGAGAAATTCAGCCTCCCCCCGTGTTAGCCACTCGTTCTCAAGTGCTTCTGTAACTAGAATGGAAATAGTTTCCATAATCCTTACTGTAGGATCATGATCCAGTCGTCGATATGAAGAAACATCACTAAGCTGTCTCAAGCATTCGGTTCTATAGGTGTCAGTATCTAGCAGGACAGTGGCTCCCCCCTTGTCCGCAGCTTTAATTGTGATGGTTGCATCCTTGGTTAAAGAAAGAAGCGCTGCCATTTCTTTTGAACAAAAATTGTTGTAGGTCCTAGGTTGAGTAGCCAGACCCGTCGTGAGGTCTTTGAGAACAGCCTTCTCAAATGTTGCTACCTCAGATGGCACCATGCCGATAGAAGGATTAAATTTCGACTTTGGTCGTAAATTCGTATTGGTTGGCTGTGAGCTGTCTGTCTGCGGATCTTTGTCTGCAAATAGAAAGTGAAGCCTCACTTTCCTGAAAAACTGGTGAGTCTCTTGATGGATTAGAAAAGGATCACCTTTATTTGTAGGTACAAAACCCAAGCCCCGATTGAGTACTACAATTTCTTCTGGTGTAAGTACTCGCTTGCTGAGGTTAACAATCAAACTGGATCCCTGCTTGGGCCTGCTTGTTGATTGTTCTTGGTCATGCTCCTCGTGTTCCGTTGTTCGATTGGGGAGCTCCAATGTACCTGCTGTTGGGGGCGCCGACGGCCCCTTGATCGGCCTCGGCCTGGCCCTAAAAAAGGCTGGTAGTATCATACTTGAGGATGCTGCTGGAAATTCATCAACGGACCCGGTGGACCTCCATGAAAAGGGAAGGTGGGATAACTCCAGGGATTTGGAGGCCACCATTGGTTATTCGGTGTTCCACCACGGGGCCCACGCCAGGTTCTCTGATTACGCTGTTGGAAACTCTGATCAGTATTCCCTTGGCTAGAGTCCGAGTCACTGGAGGAGTCCTCTCTTTCAGAGGAGGAATAATTGGATCCGTATCGTCTGCCAGACCTGTGGAATACAGGGGGTTTGAAGGAGCTATCAGTGTAAGGATACACTTTTTCCATCACAAATTTCGCTAGGTCCTTCTTGAATTTCGTGATCTTATTTATTAGAAGTGTTTCTTTATATTCTTTGGTTGTCTTATTATTTTCTTCCATGGTCTTTTTATAGACTGTTGCCCCAATAATGACTTTGATCTCAGCCTCCAGTGTCTGAATTTGTACCAAAACTTTCTCTGCTTCCTTTTTAGCCGTACTGATAATCAAGATGAGCCAGTCCCTCGTACATCGCCATGCGATGAGGGACCAGTCTTTCAAGAAGGAGAGATTATCTAGAAATAGTCTTGGAATATTCGTTACTATGAGTCCTGTGGGGGCACAATTGCCCCGAAGATATTCAGTCATAATGGACCCATGTCTTGTTGTCCTAATATAGAGGCGTTTGAGATTTGTCAATTTCTGCCACTCATCTAAAGTAGACGTAGTCTGAGTGAGTTGTGTATCTAAGATACTCGGTGTGATAAGTATCTCAGATAATACGTCATCATTATAGGTAAGTCCTGTACGTTCAGCCATTATGAAGAGTCGCTAAGTGTAAAGTGTTGAAAAAGAAGGGAAAAGGAAATAGCCCGCAGCTGAGCCGCTGCGCTAAACAATGAATACACTTGGGGGCTAGAGGAGATTTAAGGACCTGCGTGAACCAACTCCCCACCAAATTAATGTTACACAAAAAGGGGCCACGGGTCCGGAACAAGAGGAGGATATTAAACTGTCTGGACGTGCTCTACTATACAAAGACTAGGGGTTTCCCTTTTCAGGACGATTCCCCTCACACACCAGAGGTGTCATGCTTCATCATAGGGGAGCCTCCTCACATGATAGACCTAGTCTTCACGTGGGCTACAACCCCCTCTCTACGAGGGAGGAGCTCAGGGATGTTTTTATTGAGTAAGGCTGGGTGTACTAAACCCCTATGTGGTGTGGAAAAGAATAAATGGAGTGCAGTGCTGTGAAGTGAAAGTTAAAACTAGCTAACGGGTTTAGCTATAAGTAACTTTATTCGGCTACCCGATGCCAGGATTAAAACCAATGAGAAACTTAAAACACAAATGCCAAAATTAAAGACAGATGTGTCATTCGACCAACATGTTTCAGCCAGAGAGACCTAGATAGTGTCGCGGCCTTCTTCAGGGTCAGATTGTACGCTACTGCAATTCAATAAATAATACTCCGTGAAAAAACATGTGAAAAAACACGTGAGTAAATCAATAGTAAAATACTGAACCAGTGATATTATTGTTCAGTATATTCTGGATGCAACCTAAGATAAAAACATAAAATATGTTATCAATGGTTGCATACATTATGTATGAAGAGCATGAACCAAACAGAATCTTTAATACTCCACCGCAATATTTAGCACACAAACATATTTAATTAAAGTATAAAGAACGTGTGACTCACCACTGTCGGTTGCTGAGTTCACTCCGTCTGTCCTGGCATATTAGCCATACGGTACGTGCACCATAACCTACCAAGGAAAGATATATGGTATTAAAAACAAGAGATCCCAAGAAAGGGATTCAAAGATTGAGGAAAATGGGGGGAGCGACTCAAAAAGAGATAGGCTAAACATATATGTCAATTCTTTGAGCAAAGGGCTAATAGTAATTGAATTATATACCCCAATGAGAGTAAAGGCTGAGAACAAAGGCAGAGAACAGCAACGTACCAAACTCCGCTAGTGGCTGTGCACGAAAAGAGTAAAATAAAATACAATAAATTACAATTCAATGCTAGCCCTAAAAAGGAATAGAAATCTAAGCATGAAGAGTCAGGGGATGTAACACAGAATATATTACTACATCATGCACTGGCACAGAAAACTTAATATGAAGACACAATCAGTGTCAAAAATGAGAAAGAATGAAAATGCCCCCTACGCATGGCGCGATGTGGCAAAGACACTACACCTATCATACAACGTAAAATATGTGGAGCCTCCGATTACTAAATGTAAAATGCACGCTAGAAAAAGGGGTCGAAAAAAACAATAATGGCACTAAAGGAAGTATTGCTAGGGCAAAACACGCAAAGCGTGCTCGCACTTTCTAAGTGCTCAAAGAATGAAAATGCCCCTTACGCATGGCGCGATGTGGCAAAGACACTACACCTATCGTAAAACATAAAGTATGTGAAGCCTCCAAATACTAAATGTAAAATGAATTAAACGCTAGGAAAAGGGGTCGAAGAAAACAATATTGGCACTAAAGGAAGTAAATGCGAGGACAAAACACGAAGCGTGCTCGCACTTCCTAAGTGCTCCAAGTATGTTCATATGAGCCCTGGCCACAATAGTTATAGTTATAAGAGGGCTCATAACAAAATGGAGTGTAAGCCAGCCAAAAATTAACAAAAACCAACGCGCTATAAATGCGTATTGAGGCAAGGGACCGCAATTGCTCAAAACATAACTGGTGCTGGGGAAGCATCTATGACCATTGCATACTGCAAAAGGTAGTCGTGAGTACGCGCCTACCAATAAGGAAAGACTTCGGAAAAACGAAGAACGTGACAGTTAGTAACGCGAACAAAAATGTTGATAATGCATTCAGTGCTCGCGCAGAACAATGCTTACAGCATGCTAGGGTAGCGCTTACCGCCAAAGTTGTGGCTGGAACCCAAGGAGCAGAGCGGCACACGTCCACGGGAACAGGAAACAGCCGAGACAAGCGCGCAGCATATTTAAATAGATGCAGTCGACTGCTGTGTCGTCATCTAAAAAGGACCCAGCGCTCATGGGTAATGTAGTTAATCCCCCGAACAAAACCAAAAATGATAGGCAAACAACGAGCAAATGACTAATGCTCATAAAAAGCGAGCATATAGCAAAGAAATAATACTTCTAAGGGCATAAAGTAAAATATAATGTGTTCGAAAATGCGGACCGATTGCTTAATAATACTCGTGAAATATAAACAAACGGAAACGCGATACTCATAAAAAATACAGTAAAATTAAAGAATATTTGGCAAAGAAGCCCGGGAAAGTAAAAATAAATTAGAAATCACACTTAAAGAAGGTGTCTGATTGAAGATGGAAAAGAGCCCACCTAAGGCTCCACAGAGGAAAACCGGGAGGTAAATGGTTCATCAACCAGGAAATACCAGACATATTTGAAATTGCAGACCGGTTGCTTAGTGAATACTCATAAGATGCAATCATGAAACAAACAAAGACACAGTACTCCAGAAGGAATATAGTGAAAATGAAATTTAGACAAAGGAAACCGAGAAAAAGAAATTAAATGTAAATTACGCTTAAATGAAAATGTATGCTTAAAGATGGAAAGATGCCCACCTAAAGCTCAGAAGCATGAGAGGCATAGCAACCACTATTATGGGTAAGCAGTCCATTTTGAAGAGGACCAAAGTAGAGGGAGCATTGAAAAAGACAATAAAAACTAAAAAGCCTACCTAATGATTAGGAAGAGAGGCCTCTAGATGAAAATTAATAAAACCAGAATAGCTGCGCTACTATGAAAGAAAAAGTTCAAGAGAGTGACAGCCACGGAATTTAATCGTTGAGGACCGTTACCGAGGTCCCCAACCTATAAACCCATCTTTGCTCAAGTCGAAGAAGCTTTGTTGTAAGATTCGGAGTATTCGCATTAAAGTTAGGTTTGTCAAGGACCGTCCAACTCAACGAGTCCGGTCCATGGTTCTTATCAAAGAAATGTTTAGTCATTTTAGTGATTTGTTTGGCGCATCTTATCGTACTTTTATGTTCTTGGATTCTGATGCGCACTTTCCTGGTGGTCATACCTATATATCTCAAGCCACAAGGGCAAGTGATAAGGTAAACCACCCGCTCACTATTACAGTTAGTATGTTGTTTCAACACCCATGGTCTAGAGGTGCCTATGTCTATGTCCTTGGTGATTTGAGTTTGAGCACAAACTGTACAAGAACCACACGGATAATGTCCCTGGACAGGTGGTAAATTCCAGAGTGTGTTGGGTCTTATTGCTTCAGGAGGAGTTGGTCTAGTGTGGATTAATCTATCTTTCAAATGACGTCCTCTCTTAAATGCAAAAAGTGGTTTCTCCAAAGTGAGTTGACCTTTGTTCAGAATATCCCAATTGTGTAATATTGATTTCTTGACCACATTGGACATGGAGCTAAAGGTGTTAACAAAAACCAATTTAGAAGATGCGGATTTGGCAGGATGTGGTTCCAGAAGGGCCTCACGGTTGGTATTGAAGGCTCTCTTGGCTGATTTTTTTACCAACTTCGCAGGATAGTGCCTATCAAGTAAATTGCTTCTCAATTTTGCAGCATGCAATTTGTAGTTCTCAGATGTAGAGCAATTGCGACGGAGTCGCAGGAACTGTCCATATGGTAAATTATCCTGCAGGGATTTGGGATGATGACTCTCATATTGGAGAAGTGCATTTCGGGCCATAGGTTTTTGAAAAAGTTCTGTTTTGAGAACCCCCTCTGACGGATACATTTCGAGGTCAAGGAAAGCCAATTTCTCCTTACTGAATTCACAGGTAAATCGGAGATGTACATTTTGGTTATTAAGCCAATTATGGAAAGCGTTAATAGTCACTTCATCCCCTCGCCAGATGACCAAAATATCATCTATATACCTCCTCCATAGCAGAATTTGCGCACGGAAAGGGTTCTGTCTGTCTAGGACAACACCTTCTTCGAACTCATGCATATAAAGGTTCGCTAAGCTCGGAGCGAAGGTGCTGCCCATGGAAGTTCCTGAGATCTGTAGGTATAGCTGGGACTCAAACTGGAAAAAATTCTCCTTCATAGCTAGTCGTGCACACTTCATTATGAAGGGAATAGGTGTCATCGTGTCAAGTGGATGATCTCGCAATAGGTTTTCAATTGTCTGTAGAGTCTGATCCTGGGGTATACATGTGTACAGGGACTCCACATCAAACGAAACTAAATAATCAGTTTCTGTATTGAATGCCATATTATCCAATAGTCGGAGTACATCAGTCGTATCTTTCAAGTACGTAGGCATTTGACTAACCAAAGGGTGAAGAAAGAAGTCAATGAATTGAGACAGCGGCTCCAAAATTGAACCAATCCCGGAGATGATGGGTCTACCCGGGGGAGGCCTCTGTGGTTTATGGATTTTAGGTAAGACATAGAAATAAGGTACCGTCGGTGTCTTGGTACAGAGAAATTCAGCCTCAACCCGTGTTATCCACTCGTTCTCAAGTGCTTCTGTAACTAGAATGGAAATAGTTTCCATAATCCTTACTGTGGGATCATGATCCAGTCGTCGATATGAAGAAACATCACTAAGCTGTCTCAAGCATTCGGTTCTATAGGTGTCAGTATCTAGCAGGACAGTGGCTCCCCCCTTGTCCGCAGCTTTAATTGTGATGGTTGCATCCTTGGTTAAAGAAAGAAGCGCTGCCATTTCTTTTGAAGAAAAATTGTTGTAGGTCCTAGGTTGAGTAGCCAGACCGGTCGTGAGGTCTTTGAGAACAGCCTTCTCAAATGTTGCTACCTCAGATGGCACCATGCTGATAGAAGGATTACATTTCGACTTTGGTCGTAAATTCGTATTGGTTGGCTGTGAGCTGTCTGTCTGCGGATCTTTGTCTGCAAATAGAAAGTGAAGCCTCACTTTCCTGAAAAACTGGTGAGTCTCTTGATGGATTAGAAAAGGATCACCTTTATTTGTAGGTACAAACCCCAAGCCCCGATTGAGTACTACAATTTCTTCTGGTGTAAGTACTCGCTTGCTGAGGTTAACAATCAAACTGGATCCCTGCTTGGGCCTGCTTGTTGATTGTTCTTGGTCATGCTCCTCGTGTTCCGTTGTTCGATTGGGGAGCTCCAATGTACCTGCTGTTGGGGGCGCCGACGGCCCCTTGATCGGCCTCGGCCTGGCCCTAAAAAAGGCTGGTAGTATCCTACTTGAGGATGCTGCTGGAAATTCATCCACGGACCCGGTGGACCTCCATGAAAAGGGAAGGTGGGATAACTCCAGGGATTTGGAGGCCACCATTGGTTATTCGGTGTTCCACCACGGGGCCCACGCCAGGTTCTCTGATTACGCTGTTGGAAACTCTGATCAGTATTCCCTTGGTTAGAGTCCGAGTCACTGGAGGAGTCCTCTCTTTCAGAGGAGGAATAATTGGATCTGTATCGTCTGCCAGACCTGTGGAATACAGGGGGTTTGAAGGAGCTATCAGTGTAAGGATACACTTTTTCCATCACAAATTTCGCTAGGTCCTTCTTGAATTTCGTGATCTTATTTATTAGAAGTGTTTCTTTATATTCTTTGGTTGTCTTATTATTTTCTTCCATGGTCTTTTTATAGACTGTTGCCCCAATAATGACTTTGATCTCAGCCTCCAGTGTCTGAATTTGTACCAAAACTTTCTCTGCTTCCTTTTTAGCCGTACTGATAATCAAGATGAGCCAGTCCCTCGTACATCGCCATGCGATGAGGGACCAGTCTTTCAAGAAGGAGAGATTATCTAGAAATAGTCTTGGAATATTCGTTACTATGAGTCCTGTGGGGGCACAATTGCCCCGAAGATATTCAGTCATAATGGACCCATGTGTTGTTGTCCTAATATAGAGGCGTTTGAGATTTGTCAATTTCTGCCACTCATCTAAAGTAGACGTAGTCTGAGTGAGTTGGTAAGATACTCGGTGTGATAAGTATCTCAGATAATACGTCATCATTATAGGTAAGTCCTGTACGTTCAGCCATTATGAAGAGTCGCTAAGTGTAAAGTGTTGAAAAAGAAGGGAAAAAGGAAATAGCCCGCAGCTGAGCCGCTGCGCTAAACAATGAATACACTTGGGGGCTAGAGGAGATTTAAGGACCTGCGTGAACCAACTCCCCACCAAATTAATGTTACACAAAAAAGGGGCCATGGGTCCGGAACAAGAGGAGGATATTAAACTGTCTGGACGTGCTCTACTATACAAAGACTAGGGGTTTCCCTTTTCAGGACGATTCCAGCAGCATCCTCAAGTAGGATACTACCAGCCTTTTTTAGGGCCAGTCCGAGGCCGATCAAGGGGCCGTCTGCGCCCCCAACAGCAGGTACATTGGAGCTCCCCAATCGAACAACGGAACACGAGGAGCATGACCAAGAACAATCAACAAGCAGGCCCAAGCAGGGATCCAGTTTGATTGTTAACCTCAGCAAGCGAGTACTTACACCAGAAGAAATTGTAGTACTCAATCAGGGCTTGGGTTTTGTACCTACAAATAAAGGTGATCCTTTTCTAATCCATCAAGAGACTCACCAGTTTTTCAGGAAAGTGAGGCTTCACTTTCTATTTGCAGACAAAGATCCGCAGACAGACAGCTCACAGCCAACCAATACGAATTTACGACCAAAGTTGAAATTTAATCCTTCTATCGGCATGGTGCCATCTGAGGTACAACATTTGAGAAGGCTGTTCTCAAAGACCTCACGACGGGTCTGGCTACTCAACCTAGGACCTACAACAATTTTTCTTCAAAAGAAATGGCAGCGCTTCTTTCTTTAACCAAGGATGCAACCATCACAATTAAAGCTGCGGACAAGGGGGAGCCACTGTCCTGCTAGATACTGACACCTATAGAACCGAATGCTTGAGACAGCTTAGTGATGTTTCTTCATATCGACGACTGGATCATGATCCCACAGTAAGGATTATGGAAACTATTTCCATTCTAGTTACAGAAGCACTTGAGAACGAGTGGATAACACGGGGGGAGGCTGAATTTCTCTGTACCAAGACACCGACGGTACCTTATTTCTATGTCTTACCTAAAATCCATAAACAACAGAGGCCTCCCCCGGGTAGACCCATCATCTCCGGGATTGGTTCAATTTTGGAGCCGCTGTCTCAATTTGTTGACTTCTTTCTTCACCCTTTGGTTAGTCAAATGCCTACGTACTTGAAAGATACGACTGATGTACTCCGACTATTGGATAATATGGCATTCAATACAGAAACTGATTATTTAGTTTCGTTTGATGTGGAGTCCCTGTACACATGTATACCCCAGGATCAGACTCTACAGACAATTGAAAACCTATTGCGAGATCATCCACTTGACACGATGACACCTATTCCCTTCATAATGAAGTGTGCACGACTAGCTATGAAGGAGAATTTTTTCCAGTTTGAGTCCCAGCTATACCTACATATCTCTGGAACTTCCATGGGCAGCACCTTCGCTCCGAGCTTAGCGAACCTTTATATGCATGAGTTCGAAGAAGGTTTTGTCCTAGACAGACAGAACCCTTTGCGTGCGCAAATTCTGATATGGAGGAGGTATATAGATGATATTTTGGTCATCTGGCGAGGGGATGAAGTGACTATTAACGCTTTCCATAATTGGCTTAATAACCAAAATGTACATCTCCGATTTACCTGTGAATTCAGTAAGGAGAAATTGGCTTTCCTTGACCTCGAAATTTATCCGTCAGAGGGGGTTCTCAAAACAGAACTTTTTCAAAAACCTATGGCCCGAAATGCACTTCTCCAATATGAGAGTCATCATCCCAAATCCCTGCGGGATAATTTACCATATGGACAGTTCCTGCGACTCCGTCGCAACTGCTCTACTTCTGAGAACTACAAATTGCATGCTGCAAAATTGAGAAGCAATTTACTTGATAGGCACTATCCTGCGAAGTTGGTAAAAAAATCAGCCAAGAGAGCCTTCAATACCAACCGTGAGGCCCTTCTGGAACCACATCCTGCCAAATCCGCATCTTCTAAATTGGTTTTTGTTAACACCTTTAGCTCCATGTCCAATGTGGTCAAGAAATCAATATTACACAATTGGGATATTCTGAACAAAGGTCAACTCACTTTGGAGAAACCACTTTTGCATTTAAGAGAGGACGTAATTTGAAAGATAGATTAATCCACACTAGACCAACTCCTCCTGAAGCAATAAGACCCAACACACTCTGGAATTTACCACCTGTCCAGGGACATTATCCGTGTGGTTCTTGTACAGTTTGTGCTCAAACTCAAATCACCAAGGACATAGACATAGGCACCTCTAGACCATGGGTGTTGAAACAACATACTAACTGTAATAGTGAGCGGGTGGTTTACCTTATCACTTGCCCTTGTGGCTTGAGATATATAGGTATGACCACCAGGAAAGTGCGCATCAGAATCCAAGAACATAAAAGTACGATAAGATGCGCCAAACAAATCACTAAAATGACTAAACATTTCTTTGATAAGAACCATGGACCGGACTCGTTGAGTTGGACGGTCCTTGACAAACCTAACTTTAAAGCGAATACTCCGAATCTTACAACAAAGCTTCTTCGACTTGAGCAAAGATGGGTTTATAGGTTGGGGACCTCGGTAACGGGCCTCAACGATTAAATTCCGTGGCTGTCACTCTCTTGAACTTTTTCTTTCATAGTAACGCAGCTTTTCTGGTTTTATTAATTTTCATCTAGAGGCCTCTCTTCCTAATCATTAGGTAGGCTTTTTTAGTTTTTATTGTCTTTTTCAATGCTCCCTCTACTTTGGTCCTCTTCAAAATGGACTGCTTACCCATAATAGTGGTTGCTATGCCTCTCATGCTTCTGAGCTTTAGGTGGGCATCTTTCCATCTTTAAGCATACATTTTCATTTAAGCGTAATTTACATTTAATTTCTTTTTCTCGGTTTCCTTTGTCTAAATTTCATTTTCACTATATTCCTTCTGGAGTACTGTGTCTTTGTTTGTTTCATGATTGCATCTTATGAGTATTCACTAAGCAACCGGTCTGCAATTTCAAATATGTCTGGTATTTCCTGGTTGATGAACCATTTACCTCCCCGGTTTTCCTCTGTGGAGCCTTAGGTGGGCTCTTTTCCATCTTCAATCAGACACCTTCTTTAAGTGTGATTTCTAATTTATTTTTACTTTCCCGGGCTTCTTTGCCAAATATTCTTTAATTTTACTGTATTTTTTATGAGTATCGCGTTTCCGTTTGTTTATATTTCACGAGTATTATTAAGCAATCGGTCCGCGTTTTCGAACACATTATATTTTACTTTATGCCCTTAGAAGTATTATTTCTTTGCTATATGCTCGCTTTTTATGAGCATTAGTCATTTGCTCGTTGTTTGCCTATCATTTTTGGTTTTGATCGGGGGATTAACTACATTACCCATGAGCGCTGGGTCCTTTTTAGATGACGACACAGCAGTCGACTGCATCTATTTAAATATGCTGCGCGCTTGTCTCGGCTGTTTCCTGTTCCCGTGGACGTGTGCCGCTCTGCTCATTGGGTTCCAGCCTCAACTTTGGCAGTAAGCGCTAGCCTAGCATGCTGTAAGCATTGTTCTGCGCGAGCACTGAATGCATTATCAACATTTTTGTTTGCGTTACTAACTGTCACGTTCTTCGGATTTCCGAAGTCTTTCCTTATTGGTAGGCGCGTACTCACGACTACCTTTTGCAGTATGCAATGGTCATAGATGCTTCCCCAGCACCAGTTATGTTTTGAGCAATTGCGGTCCCTTGCCTCAATACGCATTTATAGCGCGTTGGTTTTTGTTAATTTTTGGCTGGCTTACACTCCATTTTGTTATGAGCCCTCTTATAACTATAACTATTGTGGCCAGGGCTCATATGAACATACTTGGAGCACTTAGGAAGTGCGAGCACGCTTCGTGTTTTGTCCTCGCATTTACTTCCTTTAGTGTCAATATTGTTTTCTTTGACCCCTTTTCCTAGCGTTTAATTCATTTTACATTTAGTATGTGGAGGCTTCACATACTTTATGTTTTACGATAGGTGTAGTGTCTTTGCCACATCGCGCCATGCGTAAGGGGCATTTTCATTCTTTGAGCACTTAGAAAGTGCGAGCAAGCTTTGCGTGTTTTGCCCTAGCAATACTTCCTTTAGTGCCATTATTGTTTTTTTCGACCCCTTTTTCTAGCGTGCATTTTACATTTAGTAATCGGAGGCTCCACATATTTTACGTTGTATGATAGGTGTAGTGTCTTTGCCACATCGCGCCATGCGTAGGGGGCATTTTCATTCTTTCTCATTTTTGACACTGATTGTGTCTTCATATTAAGTTTTCTGTGCCAGTGCATGATGTAGTAATATATTCTGTGTTACATCCCCTGACTCTTCATGCTTAGATTTCTATTCCTTTTTAGGGCTAGCATTGAATTGTAATTTATTGTATTTTATTTTACTCTTTTCGTGCACAGCCACTAGCGGAGTTTGGTACATTGCTGTTCTCTGCCTTTGTTCTCAGCCTTTACTCTCATTGGGGTATATAATTCAATTACTATTAGCCCTTTGCTCAAAGAATTGACTTATATATGTTTAGCCTATCTCTTTTTTGAGTCGCCTCTCCCCCCCATTTTCCTCAATCTTTGAATCCCTTTCTTGGGATCTCTTGTTTTTAATACCATATACCTTTCCTTGGTAGGTTATGGTGCACGTACCGTGTGGCTAATATGCCAGGACAGACGGAGTGAACTCAGCAACCGACAGTGGTGAGTCACACGTTCTTTATACTTTAATTAAATATGTTTGTGTGCTAAATATTGCGGTGGAGTATTAAAGATTCTGTTTGGTTCATGCTCTTCATACATAATGTATGCAACCATTGATAACATATTTTATGTTTTTATCTTAGGTTGCATCCAGAATATACTGAATAATAATATCACTGGTTCAGTATTTTACTATTGATTTACTCACGTGTTTTTTCACATGTTTTTTCACGGAGTATTATTTATTGAATTGCAGTAGCGTACAATCTGACCCTGAAGAAGGCCGCGACACTATCTAGGTCTCTCTGGCTGAAACATGTTGGTCGAATGACACATTTGTCTTTAATTTTGGCATTTGTGTTTTAAGTTTCTCATTGGTTTTAATCCTGGCATCGGGTAGCCGAATAAAGTTACTTATAGCTAAACCCGTTAGCTAGTTTTAACTTTCACTTCACAGCACTGCACTCCATTTATTCTTTTCCACACCACATAGGGGTTTAGTACACCCAGCCATACTCAATAAAAACATCCCTGAGCTCCTCCCTCGTAGAGAGGGGGTTGTAGCCCACGTGAAGA
The DNA here is from genome assembly GCA_963921515.1 of Calotriton arnoldi. Taxonomy (NCBI): domain Eukaryota; kingdom Metazoa; phylum Chordata; class Amphibia; order Caudata; family Salamandridae; genus Calotriton; species Calotriton arnoldi. The sequence continues at coordinate 2,716,535 of CAWUFW010001017.1, read as the reverse complement.
CTAGGTCTATCATGTGAGGAGGCTCCCCTATGATGAAGCATGACACCTCTGGTGTGTGAGGGGAATCGTCCTGAAAAGGGAAACCCTAGTCTTTGTATAGTAGTGCACGTCCAGACAGTTTAATATCCTCCTCTTGTTCCGGACCCGTGGCCCCTTTTTGTGTAACATTAATTTGGTGGGGAGTTGGTTCACGCAGGTCCTTAAATCTCCTCTAGCCCCCAAGTGTATTCATTGTTTAGCGCAGCGGCTCAGCTGCGGGCTATTTCCTTTTCCCTTCTTTTTCAACACTTTACACTTAGCGACTCTTCATAATGGCTGAACGTACAGGACTTACCTATAATGATGACGTATTATCTGAGATACTTATCACACCGATATCTTAGATACACAACTCACTCAGACTACGTCTACTTTAGATGAGTGGCAGAAATTGACAAATCTCAAACGCCTCTATATTAGGACAACAACACATGGGTCCATTATGACTGAATATCTTCGGGGCAATTGTGCCCCCACAGGACTCATAGTAACGAATATTCCAAGACTATTTCTAGATAATCTCTCCTTCTTGAAAGACTGGTCCCTCATCGCATGGCGATGTACGAGGGACTGGCTCATCTTGATTATCAGTACGGCTAAAAAGGAAGCAGAGAAAGTTTTGGTACAAATTCAGACACTGGAGGCTGAGATCAAAGTCATTATTGGGGCAACAGTCTATAAAAAGACCATGGAAGAAAATAATAAGACAACCAAAGAATATAAAGAAACACTTCTAATAAATAAGATCACAAAATTCAAGAAGGACCTAGCGAAATTTGTGATGGAAAAAGTGTATCCTTACACTGATAGCTCCTTCAAACCCCCTGTATTCCACAGGTCTGGCAGACGATACGGATCCAATTATTCCTCCTCTGAAAGAGAGGACTCCTCCAGTGACTCGGACTCTAACCAAGGGAATACTGATCAGAGTTTCCAACAGCGTAATCAGAGAACCTGGCGTGGGCCCCGTGGTGGAACACCGAATAACCAATGGTGGCCTCCAAATCCCTGGAGTTATCCCACCTTCCCTTTTCATGGAGGTCCACCGGGTCCGTGGATGAATTTCCAGCAGCATCCTCAAGTAGGATACTACCAGCCTTTTTAGGGCCAGGCCGAGGCCGATCAAGGGCCGTCGGCGCCCCCAACAGCAGGTACATTGGAGCTCCCCAATCGAACAACGGAACACGAGGAGCATGACCAAGAACAATCAACAAGCAGGCCCAAGCAGGGATCCAGTTTGATTGTTAACCTCAGCAAGCGAGTACTTACACCAGAAGAAATTGTAGTACTCAATCAGGGCTTGGGTTTTGTACCTACAAATAAAGGTGATCCTTTTCTAATCCATCAAGAGACTCACCAGTTTTTCAGGAAAGTGAGGCTTCACTTTCTATTTGCAGACAAAGATCCGCAGACAGACAGCTCACAGCCAACCAATACGAATTTACGACAAAAGTCGAAATTTAATCCTTCTATCGGCATGGTGCCATCTGAGGTAGCAACATTTGAGAAGGCTGTTCTCAAAGACCTCACGACGGGTCTGGCTACTCAACCTAGGACCTACAACAATTTTTCTTCAAAAGAAATGGCAGCGCTTCTTTCTTTAACCAAGGATGCAACCATCACAATTAAAGCTGCGGACAAGGGGGGAGCCACTGTCCTGCTAGATACTGACACCTATAGAACCGAATGCTTGAGACAGCTTAGTGATGTTTCTTCATATCGACGACTGGATCATGATCCCACAGTAAGGATTATGGAAACTATTTCCATTCTAGTTACAGAAGCACTTGAGAACGAGTGGATAACACGGGGATAGGCTGAATTTCTCTGTACCAAGACACCGACGGTACCTTATTTCTATGTCTTACCTAAAATCCATAAACCACAGAGGCCTCCCCCGGGTAGACCTATCATCTCCGGGATTGGTTCAATTTTGGAGCCGCTGTCTCAATTCGTTGACTTTTTTCTTCACCCTTTGGTTAGTCAAATGCCTACGTACTTGAAAGATACGACTGATGTACTCCGACTATTGGATAATATGGCATTCAATACAGAAACTGATTATTTAGTTTCGTTTGATGTGGAGTCCCTGTACACATGTATACCCCAGGATCAGACTCTACAGACAATTGAAAACCTATTGCGAGATCATCCACTTGACACGATGACACCTATTCCCTTCATAATGAAGTGTGCACGACTAGCTATGAAGGAGAATTTTTTCCAGTTTGAGTCCCAGCTATACCTACAGATCTCTGGAACTTCCATGGGCAGCACCTTCGCTCCGAGCTTAGCGAACCTTTATATGCATGAGTTCGAAGAAGGTGTTGTCCTAGACAGACAGAACCCTTTCCGTGCGCAAATTCTGCTATGGAGGAGGTATATAGATGATATTTTGGTCATCTGGCGAGGGGATGAAGTGACTATTAACGCTTTCCATAATTGGCTTAATAACCAAAATGTACATCTCCGATTTACCTGTGAATTCAGTAAGGAGAAATTGGCTTTCCTTGACCTCGAAATTTATCCGTCAGAGGGGGTTCTCAAAACAGAACTTTTTCAAAAACCTATGGCCCGAAATGCACTTCTCCAATATGAGAGTCATCATCCCAAATCCCTGCGGGATAATTTACCATATGGACAGTTCCTGCGACTCCGTCGCAATTGCTCTACATCTGAGAACTACAAATTGCATGCTGCACAATTGAGAAGCAATTTACTTGATAGGCACTATCCTGCGAAGTTGGTAAAAAAATCAGCCAAGAGAGCCTTCAATACCAACCGTGAGGCCCTTCTGGAACCACATCCTGCCAAATCCGCATCTTCTAAATTGGTTTTTGTTAACACCTTTAGCTCCATGTCCAATGTGGTCAAGAAATCAATATTACACAATTGGGATATTCTGAACAAAGGTCAACTCACTTTGGAGAAACCACTTTTGCATTTAAGAGAGGACGTAATTTGAAAGATAGATTAATCCACACTAGACCAACTCCTCCTGAAGCAATAAGACCCAACACACTCTGGAATTTACCACCTGTCCAGGGACATTATCCGTGTGGTTCTTGTACAGTTTGTGCTCAAACTCAAATCACCAAGGACATAGACATAGGCACCTCTAGACCATGGGTGTTGAAACAACATACTAACTGTAATAGTGAGCGGGTGGTTTACCTTATCACTTGCCCTTGTGGCTTGAGATATATAGGTATGACCACCAGGAAAGTGCGTATCAGAATCCAAGAACATAAAAGTACGATAAGATGCGCCAAACAAATCACTAAAATGACTAAACATTTCTTTGATAAGAACCATGGACCGGACTCGTTGAGTTGGACGGTCCTTGACAAACCTAACTTTAATGCGAATACTCCGAATCTTACAACAAAGCTTCTTCGACTTGAGCAAAGATGGGTTTATAGGTTGGGGACCTCGGTAACGGGCCTCAACGATTAAATTCCGTGGCTGTCACTCTCTTGAACTTTTTCTTTCATAGTAGCGCAGCTATTCTGGTTTTATTAATTTTCATCTAGAGGCCTCTCTTCCTAATCATTAGGTAGGCTTTTTAGTTTTTATTGTCTTTTTCAATGCTCCCTCTACTTTGGTCCTCTTCAAAATGGACTGCTTACCCATAATAGTGGTTGCTATGCCTCTCATGCTTCTGAGCTTTAGGTGGGCATCTTTCCATCTTTAAGCATACATTTTCATTTAAGCGTAATTTACATTTAATTTCTTTTTCTCGGTTTCCTTTGTCTAAATTTCATTTTCACTATATTCCTTCTGGAGTACTGTGTCTTTGTTTGTTTCATGATTGCATCTTATGAGTATTCACTAAGCAACCGGTCTGCAATTTCAAATATGTCTGGTATTTCCTGGTTGATGAACCATTTACCTCCCCGGTTTTCCTCTGTGGAGCCTTAGGTGGGCTCTTTTCCATCTTCAATCAGACACCTTCTTTAAGTGTGATTTATAATTTATTTTTACTTTCCGGGCTTCTTTGCCAAATATTCTTTAATTTTACTGTATTTTTTATGAGTATCGCGTTTCTGTTTGTTTATATTTCACGAGTATTATTAAGCAATCGGTCCGCGTTTCGAACACATTATATTTTACTTTATGCCCTTAGAAGTATTATTTCTTTGCTATATGCTCGCTTTTTATGAGCATTAGTCATTTGCTCGTTGTTTGCCTATCATTTTTGGTTTTGTTCGGGGATTAACTACATTACCCATGAGCGCTGGGTCCTTTTTAGATGACGACACAGCAGTCGACTGCATCTATTTAAATATGCTGCGCGCTTGTCTCGGCTGTTTCCTGTTCCCGTGGACGTGTGCCGCTCTGCTCCTTGGGTTCCAGCCACAACTTTGGCGGTAAGCGCTACCCTAGCATGCTGTAAGCATTGTTCTACGCGAGCACTGAATGCATTATCAACATTTTTGTTCGCGTTACTAACTGTCACGTTCTTCGGATTTCCGAAGTCTTTCCTTATTGGTAGGCGCGTACTCACGACTACCTTTTGCAGTATGCAATGGTCATAGATGCTTCCCCTGCACCAGTTATGTTTTGAGCAATTGCGGTCCCTTGCCTCAATACGCATTTATAGCGCGTTGGTTTTTGTTAATTTTTGGCTGGCTTACACTCCATTTTGTTATGAGCCCTCTTATAACTATAACTATTGTGGCCAGGGCTCATATGAACATACTTGGAGCACTTAGGAAGTGCGAGCACGCTTCGTGTTTTGTCCTCGCATTTACTTCCTTTAGTGCCAATATTGTTTTCTTCGACCCCTTTTCCTAGCGTTTAATTCATTTTACATTTAGTATTTGGAGGCTTCACATACTTTATGTTTTACGATAGGTGTAGTGTCTTTGCCACATCGCGCCATGCGTAAGGGGCATTTTCATTCTTTGAGCACTTAGAAAGTGCGAGCACGCTTTGCGTGTTTTGCCCTAGCAATACTTCCTTTAGTGCCATTATTGTTTTTTTCGACCCCTTTTTCTAGCGTGCATTTTACATTTAGTAATTGGAGGCTCCACATATTTTACGTTGTATGATAGGTGTAGTGTCTTTGCCACATCGCGCCATGCGTAGGGGGCATTTTCATTCTTTCTCATTTTTGACACTGATTGTGTCTTCATATTAAGTTTTCTGTGCCAGTGCATGATGTAGTAATATATTCTGTGTTACATCCCCTGACTCTTCATGCTTAGATTTCTATTCCTTTTTAGGGCTAGCATTGAATTGTAATTTATTGTATTTTATTTTACTCTTTTCGTGCACAGCCACTAGCGGAGTTTGGTACGTTGCTGTTCTCTGCCTTTGTTCTCAGCCTTTACTCTCATTGGGGTATATAATTCAATTACTATTAGCCCTTTGCTCAAAGAATTGACATATATGTTTAGCCTATCTCTTTTTGAGTCGCCCTCCCCATTTTCCTCAATCTTTGAATCCCTTTCTTGGGATCTCTTGTTTTTAATACCATATACCTTTCCTTGGTAGGTTATGGTGCACGTACCGTATGGCTAATATGCCAGGACAGACGGAGTGAACTCAGCAACCGACAGTGGTGAGTCACACGTTCTTAATACTTTAATTAAATATGTTTGTGTGCTAAATATTGCGGTGGAGTATTAAAGATTCTGTTTGGTTCATGCTCTTCATACATAATGTATGCAACCATTGATAACATATTTTATGTTTTTATCTTAGGTTGCATCCAGAATATACTGAACAATAATATCACTGGTTCAGTATTTTACTATTGATTTACTCACGTGTTTTTTCACATGTTTTTTCATGGAGTATTATTTATTGAATTGCAGTAGCGTACAATCTGACCCTGAAGAAGGCCGCGACACTATCTAGGTCTCTCTGGCTGAAACATGTTGGTCGAATGACACATCTGTCTTTAATTTTGGCATTTGTGTTTTAAGTTTCTCATTGGTTTTAATCCTGGCATCGGGTAGCCGAATAAAGTTACTTATAGCTAAACCCGTTAGCTAGTTTTAACTTTCACTTCACAGCACTGCACTCCATTTATTCTTTTCCACACCACATAGGGGTTTAGTACACCCAGCCTTACTCAATAAAAACATCCCTGAGCTCCTCCCTCGTAGAGAGGGGGTTGTAGCCCACGTGAAGACTAGGTCTATCATGTGAGGAGGCTCCCCTATGATGAAGCATGACACCTCTGGTGTGTGAGGGGAATCGTCCTGAAAAGGGAAACCCCTAGTCTTTGTATAGTAGAGCACGTCCAGACAGTTTAATATCCTCCTCTTGTTCCGGACCCGTGGCCCCTTTTTTGTGTAACATATGTATACTTTACCCCCTTGCACTGGCTGTGCGCTGCCACCATTTGAACAGGACTCCAGCTGCTTGGCCTTAATATCCAGCTCCCTCATGCTCAATTCATGAGCCAAAAGCAATTTCTTTTCTTCCAGGGCTAGAGTGTGCTTGCTCTCTTCTGCCCTCTTTTCACTCTCCAAAAGCAATCGCTTTTCCTCCATTGCTGCTTTTTGGTTCTGTAGTTTCAAAACTTCTAGCTCATGTTCCCTGATCCTCTGGTTCTCTTCCCGCTCTTCCCGGGAGAGACTTCCTGCGGAATGGATGCTGACAGCCCTGGGGGCTGCACCTGGCACAGGCAAATCCTGTGACCCAAACCCATTCCCTGGTCATCCACCTCCTCATTTGCATCATCTCCTCCTGCAGCTCCTTTGGCCTCCCACCAGGCTTTTAAGGCCTTTTGTAGCTCATCTTGCTTAGCGCTACTCCTTGTGGGACATCCCAAATCTTTGCAGAATTGTTTAAGCTGGTCTACCTTGTAGGAATACAAATCCTCAATGTGGAACTCCAATTCTGCCTTTTCACTTGCTGCATTCCCCTTCTGAGACATGATGCTTGGATGACTTTAGGACCAGATCAAAAAATAGAACCAAAAAGAAAATACAGTATGTGGCTGCGTAGTGGTCTGCACTAATCTAGTGATGTACACCAATCACTGTGGGTCAAGTACAAATACAAGTTCAAATCCCACCGCTGCCACCAATGTTAGAACTGGGGGTCTCTAGTTGGCAGAGGTAGGTACCTTTGTCCAAATAGGGACCCTTGCTTCTAATCAGGGTAAGGGGGATACACACTTTAGATAACCCCTGCTCACCCCCTTGGTAGCTTGGCACGAGCAGACAGGCTTATCCCAAAGGCAATGTGTAAAGTATTTGTACCAACACTCACAGTAACACAGTGAAAACACCACAAATGGACACTACACCAGTTTAGAAAAATAAAGTATCTTTACTAAACTTAAACAAGACCAAAACGACAAAAATCCAACATACAAAACTCAGTAGAATGTCTTTAAAAAGGGTTGTTGCAAAAATAAACGTGTAGATCTCAAATGCGACACTTTCAGTCTCAAAGTACCTGGGATGCGTAACGCAAAACAAGCAAAAGGGGTGCAGTGCAGGTGATACATCAGTTCTTCCTGCGCTCCGGTTCCGGTGCGACAAAATGGCGCCTTGATGCATTGCGCTGATCCGGTGCGATGCGATGAAATGGCGTCTTTGTTGTGATGTGACACTGTAGATGCGATGCGTGCACGCCCGACGGCCGTGCGGCGAACTCGGTGAACTTCTGAGCCACGACAGGCCCTGTGACATGCTTCTCCGGCGATGCGACGACACCCTCGGTGACAGCGACACGCTTCTCCGGTGATGCGGCGGCGATCAGCGGCGGTGCGCTTCCTCAGCGATGCGACGGCCCTGCGACACGCTTCTCCGGTGATGCGACGACACCCTTGGTGACGGCGACACGCTTCTCTGGTGTTGCGACGGCGAACAGTGGCAGCGGCGACACGCTTCTCGATGATGCGACAGCGGCTGCTGCGGCGGCGTCACGCTTCTCTCGTTGCGTCGCGCTTCCAGCTCCCAACAGCAAGAGAGGCCTCACACACAGTTACAGGCCCTCCTGGCAGACTGGAACTCCCAGCAAGGAAGTTCAGGGTAGCTGGGGGTGAAGTCCTTTTGTGCCTGGGACTTCAGAAACAGGAGGCCAGCTCTTCTCAGGCTCTTGGAGACTTTTTCTTCAGATGGACACAGCACACAGCAAAGTCCTTCTTCAAGCAGGGGACACAGCACACAGCAAAGTCCTTTAGATCTCTCCTCAGTAGAAACAGCAAACTGCAGGCCAACCCCAGACACACAGCAAGGGCAGTACTTCTCCTCAGTCTCTTCAGCTGATCTTCTTTGGCAGGGATTCCTCTTGATTCCAGAAGTAGTCTAAAATTCAGGGGTCTCAGCTCTAGTATTTATACCCCAAAAGTCTTTGTTCTCCATGTGTGAGGGGTCCTGGACCCAGTCCAAACCAGTTCAGGGTGCATTCTGCCAGGGCACCTCTCTTTCCTTTGTGAGTGTGGGCCAGGGTCATCAGACACACCACAGGAGGTGGAGCCAGCATTGTGGAAGGCAGGCACAGCCCTATTCAGACCCAGGTGCCACTCCTCCCACCACTCTACATGTAGATAGGTCTATTCAGCCTAGTGCTGACTCACCCAGCCTCCTGCAGCCACCCCCAGCCCCTGTCACTCACAAACCAGACAGTCAATTCACAAACAGGCAGAGACACACAGAAAGGTTGAACCATCTTCACTAAAAGATGTGTAATTAAATTCTGAGTCCAGGGGTACCAGATTCCAACTTTCTAACTTGCTGCTATGGGAAGATATGCAGGTATAACACAAATTAACCTTGGGTCTGAGTATGTACAATAGCAAGCTAAGAATTGTCAAATGTATGTCTCATCAAATCTCCTCAGGAGAGAGATCCCTTTAAGGACGAATACCCTCACCCACCTATGGTGGCATGCTTCATCATATGGGTTTCTCCTCCCAGTGGGAAAACCTAGTCACACTGAGGGCTACAACTCCCTCACTGTGAAGTAGGAGCTCAGGGATGTTTTTTAGAAAAGCACAATGTTACTACAGATGCTAAAATCCCATATGGAAAGTTTCTGGTAGGGTGAGGACGCAGCGCAAAAAACAAAAAAAGGTAAGTGCAATCTAAAACTACCTAGTGTTAGCAACACAAGAAAACTTTATTCATTTGCTCTCACTGGCAGGATTAAAAAGCAGTGCAATAAGCAGTATAAACTATAAACTGCTTAATTTCAAAAACGGTCGACATGTTTCAGCCAGTGTGATCTACAGAAGTATCTTGGCTTTCTTCAGGACCAGGAAGAGATAAAAGCTGCTGCTAATACAAAGTGCAAGAAAAATAAAATAAGATATACGAAACCAGTAATCCCATGTTATTGTTTGTTTGAGTATTACTGGAACTATCTGTATTCGTGAGACAAATAAAAAGGGAAACAAATCAGATGTATGTCAGTGCTAGTACTTACTAAATTGCAAGGATTAAGACTATATCCTAGCAAATATCCATATTGGTATTTATACATAAGTAAGCTGATAAATTTCTCAGTCTATACAAATTACTCACCCAAAATTATAGGATAAGTCGCCACACCTCTACCTGGCAACAGCTCAGGGAAAGGGGCCCCGCTCTGTAAAGAAATCGAGGTAGGGTCGTCTGTCACACATGATGGCAAATTAGTGTGAACACTGATCTTAATACTGCTATGCAAGTGAAACCAATCCAAACTGGTGTGCCTTAGTGCCTTAGTGCCTAGGAATAGTAAAAGAAATAGTGAAACAGAGAGGAAGCATTTTTTAAAAGAAAGGAAACAGTATACTAACTGAAGTGTTGCCTTATGAGCAAAAGTTAGGATACAATAAACTGTCAAAAGATGGTACACAGACATAACAATTATGGGAAACGTGTTAAAATTCATTGAGACTCCCCATAAATCATTATAAAGAATGACAACACGCGATAATGTAATCGCGGAAGTAAGGATATACTCAAGTATGATACACAACCTTTACCGTTAACAGAAAAAGTCAATATATTCAGAGACTGATATTAATCATTGTAAAATGCATTATCTCTAACAACAGTGAGTCTATCATCCACCAAAGATGAATTAGGTGTATAGCGCTTGAACTATGGAATCAGTCTCATTCACGCACGTATATACATGGTGCTATCATGACCGAATATTTGAGAGCAAACTGTGCACCCACTGGGCTTATTGTAACCAACGCACCACGTCTGTTCTTAGATGATAAAATTTTCTTGAAGGACTGGTCCCTTGTCGCCTGGCGGTGTACAAGGGACTGGTTAATATTGATCATCAACACAGCCAAACGTATTGCTGACACTATCTTGGTTGAGATACAGATCTTAGAATCTCAGATAAAATCAGTATTGGTTACATCTGTCTACAAGAAACAAGCAGATGAGACTAACAAAAATAACAAGGAATTTAAAGACTAAGGGGCAGATCTACAAGAAAGTGCCGCAGCGTGGCGCTGCAAGCCCTTTGGCTGCGCCACGCTGCGGCACTTTCAGAGCACAGGAATGCGACATATTTACAAGAATATGTCGCATTCCTGTGTTTCCCTGCGCTGGCGCACAAACAGCTGCCAAGCGCCGGCGCAGGCACCCTTGCACCATGGTGCAAGGATGCCTGCGCCATGGGGAGATTGTTTCTGTGCAGGAAGGGGCACCTTTCTGCACAAAAACAATCAGTACAGGCTTTTTCCTCTTTCAATGCGTGCTGCAGAATGCAGCACGCATTGAAATAGGAAAAACGAGGAGAAATGAAAACATTTCTCCTCGGTGCGCCTCGCTAAGCCACCTCTAGGGTGGCGTAGCTCAGACGCATCTCCAGAGTTACGATTTCTCGTAATTCTGGAGATGTGTCTTAGCTCCATGGGTGTTGCGTGGGAACACCCACAGCAACACCCATGGAACGCCCCTTCACCGCAAAGTGCTGCGTGTGAAGGGACGGTATTTACAAGGAGAGGAAAAGTCACGCATGGTGGCTTTTCCTCTCCTTGTAAATATCGAGGAGCCCCCTGCGCCACCAGTACGTCACGAAAAGTGACGTACTGGTGGCGCAGGGGGCTTGTAAATCTGCCCCTCAGTTCTCGCAACTAAGATAACTAAGTTCAAAAAAGACTTGGCCAAGTTTGCGTTTGAGAAAGTGTATCCGTACACAAGTGATACTTATGTACCTCCCCAGTTTAATCAGAGAGGAAGAAAATATGGATCCAATTACTCTACCTCTGCGAGTGAGGATGACTCAAATGACTCAGACTCTTCAGCGAATGGTGAAAGAGGTTGGAGAGGAAACAGAAGGAGCAGAGGCCAGAGAAGAGGAGGTCAGTTTACTCAAGGACCCGGACAATGGTGGCCGCCAACTCCCTATGGTTACCATCAACCGCCATTTCAACCACCTATGTTTCCCTTTCAACCCTACAATAATATGGCCCCCAACCAGCCTTTTTTAGGGTATGGCCAGGGCCACGCAAGAGGTCGCAGAAGAAATCCGCAAACAAATGTGCATTGGAGTCCACAACTGGCGTCCACGACAACAGGCAGCATGACGAAACCGCCTGTACAACCCGGGACCAGCAACGAAGCGATCTGATCGTGAATCTGAGCACCCGTGTATTGACACACGATGAGACAGCAGTCCTAGAGAAAGGACTGGGATTTGTTCCCACGTTTAAAGGAGATACCTTCCAAATCAGACAAGAACTGGCTGGCTTTTTTCGTAAGATCCGCCTACGCTCTTTTTTTGAGGACAAGCCGACATCTGATCACATAGAAGAGATGAAGAACACGGGATTGAGACCAAAATCAACTTTCAACCCTCCTGCACATCTCATTCCAGCACAAATTGTCACATTTGAGAAAGCGGTACTACATGATGTTACTAATCTATTTGAGCAAGACACAAGGCAGTATCAGAATCTACCTAAACTCTAACAATTAGCACTCCAGAAACTGGCAGGGGACGAATCTATCGTCATAAAGCCAGCGGACAAAGGGGGTGCGATTGTGATTCTTGATACAACAACATATAGAGCTGAATGTCTACGCCAACTTGAAAACAGGATATCTTACAGGCGCCTCAAGAAGGACCCCACAAAGCGAATTTCAATGGAAATAAAGAGAATAGTGGATGAAGCAAAAGAAGAAGGGTGGATTACGGACCATGAAGCTTCCTTCCTAATCACACCCCATCCTACTATCCCGTATTTTTATGTTTTACCAAAAATACACAAGGAAAAGCGACCACCACCAGGGAGACCTATTATCTCTGGAATAGGATCTATCTTAGAGCCTTTATCAACATTTGTCGACTTCTTTCTTCGACCATTGGTCCAGAAGATGCCGACCTATATACAGGATACAAAAGACCTACTACGACTTCTGGCTGAGACCCCCTTTGATGTGGCACAGGACTATCTGGTCTCCTTTGACGTGGAATCCCTTTATACCTCAATACCACAGGATGAAACATTGACCACAGTTGAAACATTACTTAACACCAACTCCTTGGATAGCATCACTCCAGTACGTTTCATCATGTCTTGTGCACGTATAGCCATGAAAGAGAATTTTTTCCAGTTTGAGGATGACCTGTTTTTACCAACGTCTGGGACATCCATGGGGAGTGTTTTCGCCCCCAGTTTGGTGAATCTCTACGTGCACCATTTTGAACAGACAGAGATTCTACAACAAAACAACCCCTATGAGAAACACATCCGAGTCTGGAAACGTTACATCGACAATGTGTTCGTGATATGGAGAGGCACTGCAGATACTGTAGTTTCATTTCATCAATGGTTGAACACGAGGAATGCTTTTCTCAAATTCACCGTTGAATTCTCCAACATTAGCTTGCCCTTTCTTGACTTACGGGTTTTTCCAGAGGGAGATGGTTTAGGCACTGAACTATATAGAAAACCCATGGCTCGCAACTCACTTTTGTCCTTTCAAAGTTACCATCCGAAATCTCTCCGTGAGAATTTGCCTTTTGGACAATTCCTCCGTATCAGGAGGAATTGTTCCTCTGTTGAGAAGTATAAGGAACATGCGAGCAGTTTGACTCATCAACTAAAAGAAAGAAAATACCCATTGATCATCATTCGTAAATCCAGAAAGAGAGCTGCTAACAATAACAGAGAGGCCTTGATTGAAGTGACCTTGCCCAAGGATGAACAATCTAGGCTGACATGCGTCAATACTTTTTGCAGCTACTCAAACGAGATTAAGAAGAGTATCCTCAGACATTGGAAGATCTTAAACATCGGAAATGACCCACTGGCTCAGCCACTTTTTGCCTTCAAAAGGAGTGCGAACATTAAAGATCAGGTGGTACACACCCGGCCACTAATGAAGAAAGTCTCTAGTCAGGCACCTCTATGGGGCCTATCCCCCATCAAAGGTCATTTTCCATGTGGGTCTTGCGCTGTGTGTCCACAAACTAAACACACAACTGAAATTGATATTGGTACTAATAAACCGTGGATACAATCTAGGCATACTAACTGTAACAGTGACAGACTAATTTATATGATTACCTGCCCATGTGGTCTTCGCTACGTGGGTATGACCACGCGAAAGGTTAAGACAAGGATACTTGAGCACAAGTCCACTATTCGTTGTAAAAAAAGATCCACTAAAATGACAAATCATTTCCTAGTTTTTAATCATAGTGAAGTAGATTTAGATTGGACAGTTCTAGAGCAACCATGGATTCCAGCACATGTCACAGATATATCCAAATTTCTGTTCAGACGTGAACAGCGTTGGGTATACAGAATCAAGAGCGATACTCTCGGACTCAATGATGAGATTCCCTGGTTAGCGCTCTAACATCCATGTATACCTAGTCGGTCTGAGTATTCGTACAGTTCCAATTCAATCCATTGTTTAGCCCAGGCTTGGGCTAGACTAGCCTTTTTGCTGAATATGACATTTTGCCTAGTTGACATTTCCTAAAGTAGAGTTAGTGTACAGACTGTTTATCTTCATAGACTCTGTTACCTTTTGAGTATTATTCTACTTCCTTTTGGTGACACTATGGTCATTAATATGGATGTAGCTGTATTTTAGTTGTCAAGCTAAGGAATGTGCTTCCAGAGAATACAGAACATCAGAGGATACACACACTTTTTATAGAGATAACCCCCATCTCTAGTTCATCCAGGCATGCATCATAGAGCTGTATTTATAATTATATTTATATATGCACGTGTTTGCCTTATAGTTTAGTCGAGCTACGCACTTCTGGTAGCTTGTTACAAACTTTATGATGAGTACCCCATTTAAACTATACTATGGAGTCCTATTCGTGCTAGAATAGGGTTTATTGATAACACAAGAGACTAGTGTTAGTCTCGACCCTTTGATTAAAGTTACAGGGTTCAATTGTTGCTACAATATATCGTTTCGAGTATCACACATGCGCAATACATCTTTTAGATCTACGCGCGCATGCGCGTTTCGCAAGTGTAATTACTATACAGGCTTCTTGTTTAACCACCTTTGGGTCCTCGCGTTTTAGGCGCCGAACTGCAAATGGTCCGGGCTGTTACTATTTAAGTTCCTCTTTCACTTCCCGTCGGTCACCTCCTGCGGCAGCTCCTGTACCGCGACGGGGTACCGACGGAGAGGTAGGTGGGATACAACGGCTTCTTTTCTTCCCCTTTTTTATTTTTTATAGAATCTGGCAGGGTAGACTTTGAAAATAACATCGGATCGGCTCATGACTTTGAGTCGATCCTTTAAATACAGCTACCCCCGGCCAGTTCTGTCCTACTTGCGAGCGCATTAAAGTTGTTGATGCTCGCTGTTGGCACGTGTTAGTGTCCCTTTATACCACCGATTCCATAGTTCAAGCGCTATACACCTAATTCATCTTTGGTGGATGATAGACTCACTGTTGTTAGAGATAATGCATTTTACAATGATTAATATCAGTCTCTGAATATATTGACTTTTTCTGTTAAAAGTAAAGGTTGTGTATCATACTTGAGTATATCCTTACTTCCGCGATTACATTATCGCGTGTTGTCATTCTTTATAATGATTTATGGGGAGTCTCAATGAATTTTAACACATGTTTCCCATAATTGTTCTGTCTGTGTACCATCTTTTGACAGTTCATTGTATCCTAACTTTTGCTCAGAAGGCAACACTTCAGTTAGTATACTGTTTCCTTTCTTTTAAAAATGCTTCCTCTCTGTTTCACTATTTCTTTTACTATTCCTATGCACTAAGGCACTAAGGCACACCAGTTTGGATTGGTTTCACTTGCATAGCAGTATTAAGATCAGTGTTCACACTAATTTGCCATCATGTGTGACAGACGATCCTACCTCGATTTCTTTACAGAGCGGGGCCCCTTTCCCTGAGCTGTTGCCAGGTAGAGGTGTGGCGACTTATCCTATAATTTTGGGTGAGTAATTTGTATAGACTGAGAAATTTATCAGCTTACTTATGTATAAATACCAATATGGATATTTGCTAGGATATAGTCTTAATCCTTGCAATTTAGTAAGTACTAGCACTGACATACATCTGACTTGTCGTATTCGTTTCCCTTTTTATTTGTCTCACGAATACAGATAGTTCCAGTAATACTCAAACAAACAATAACATGGGATTACTGTTTCGTATATCTTATTTTATTTTTCTTGCACTTTGTATTAGCAGCAGCTTTTATCTCTTCCTGGTCCTGAAGAAAGCCAAGATACTTCTGAAGATCACACTGGCTGAAACATGTCGACCGTTTTTTGAAATTAAGCAGTTTATAGTTTATACTGCTTATTGCACTGCTTTTTTAATCCTGCCAGTGAGAGCAAATGAATAAAGTTTTCTTGTGTTGCTAACACTAGGTAGTTTTAGATTGCACTTACCTTTTTTTGTTTTTTGCGCTGCGTCCTCACCCTACCAGAAACTTTCCATATGGGATTTTAGCATCTGTAGTAACATTGTGCTTTTCTAAAAAACATCCCTGAGCTCCTACCTCACAGTGAGGGAGTTGTAGCCCTCAGTGTGACTAGGTTTTCCCACTGGGAGGAGAAACCCATATGATGAAGCATGCCACCATAGGTGGGTGAGGGTATTCGTCCTTAAAGGGATCTCTCCCCTGAGGAGATTTGATGAGACATACATTTGACAATTCTTAGCTTGCTATTGTACATACTCAGACCCAAGGTTAATTTGTGTTATAGTTATATTGGAAAAGGGGATATTTTTCCTTGCAGGTCTCTAAACTCCCTCCCTTGGACCCTCTCCTCCTGTTGTTTGTGTTTTCAAGATATGCAGGTAACCATGTTACACAGCATTTCCCATGTTATCCTATGGGCAAGATAGCCTTTCAATAGTGAAAAACGAAATTGGCAGTATTTCACTATCAGGACATGTTACCCACACTAGCACATGTCCTACCTTTCACATACACTGCACCCTGCCCAGGGGGGTACCTTGGGCCTACCATAGGGGTGTCCAATGTGTAAGAAAAGGGAAGGGTTAGGCCTGGCAAGGGTGTACACTGGCCAGGACAACATGGCAGTTCACAAACTGCGCACAGGCACTGCAGTGGCAGGCCTGAGACACCATCTTAGAGCAACTCCTGTGGGTGGCACAATCAGTGCTGCAGGCCCACTAGTAGCATTTGAATCACCAGCCCTGGCACACTTAGTGCACTTTACTAGGGACTTATTGGTAAAGCAAATATACCAATCATGGATAGCCAATCACAATAAAAATTTAACCAGGAGCACTTGCACTTTGGCACTGATCAGCAGTGGCAAAGTGCCCAAAGCATCTAAACCAGCAAAAACGAATTCCAGCACAGTGTCAAAAATACAGGAGGTAGAGGCAAAATGTTAGGGGAAACCACGCCAAGGATGCCAGGTCTAACACTCACCAAGACACATCATGAAGAAATTCAGGGCCCAATCATGTACAGCACTGAATGCTATGTGTAAGTGCCATGGTGTCAGAGCATGAAAGCCCATATGAACACAAAACATGCATGGTCTGTTGGTACAAGAGAGTAAAGTACATGATATGAAAAAGGTATGCTTAAGATTACAATGGCTAGTTCTTGCTCAGATGAAACGTCTTCCATGCAGAGCAAACCAAAAAGACGCATCACAAAGTTGATGTGCTGCAAGTCGTTAGATGACGACATGTCCTTGTAATCACACAATCTGTACGTGGAACATGGTATCTATTTACATGTCACACCATGGACAAGTAATGTAGGTACCTCCACATCATGTCATGATGCGCAGTACCTTACAGCCATACAAAGTGATATCAATGTAAACTGTGTGGTGTACACATGTAACATCCAAACGTCTAACACCATGCTTGTGGGGTGCACTTCAATGACCATTTCACCTCTGTTCAACAGGAGATCCACAATTAACTGCTGCAAAAGAGAACACCGACCTGCAGAGCCAGTCTCCCCCCCCCGGAACATGGACTCTCGGATGCAGACTCCCCACGTTTCTCGGATGAGGAGCAAGAACCTGGCCCATCCGGACTGCCAGGGCGCATCACGTTCCAGGCCCCCACTGTCCCCACCACCACCACCTCAGCAACAACAACAGCGCTGACCCCTGCTGCAACGACCTGTGCGGCCTCAACCACCACCACCAGTGCTGCCTGCAACACTCTCCCTGCCTCAGTGGTTACCAACACCACCACACAATCAGAGGAGGGCAGGGAGAGTCTGTGGGTGCGTCGAGTGGCAACGCCACAGGTCCGGTACGCAGGGCAGGTGGGAGGGCAACTGGGGGACCAATTCGAGAGGACACTGGGACCGAAGCCCTGGCCAACATCGCCAGAGTCCTTGGGGCATACGAGCAAACCCAGGGACACATGGGCCAGGTTCTGGAAGAAGTGTGTGAGCTCCGCCTGCTGCTGAGGTCCATGGACACGCGTATGGGCTAAATTGTGGACCTCATGGGCCAGCTCGTGGGTGTTCTGAGGGACAGTCATGCGGCCCAAAGGACAGCTCAACCCCCCTCCAGTGGCCCGCAGGATGATACTTCCACCACCTCAGCTGCGGCCACAGAGAGGGGTGAGCTGCAACAGGATGACTCCTCAGACACCGCTGAGCCCGCAGCAGTGGCCCCCCCCTGGAAAACGCAAAAGGGGCCATCCGAGAAACACCACAGGAGGATCACATGGCAAAGCACTATCGGTCGCAGAGCCAGCCATGATGGCACGTCTGTTCCCCTTGACATTGACTTTGTTGACTATCCTTACCCACACTGCCATGTCGATGGCAGGTGTCTGTTGGACTGTGGCACTACATCAATGTGGTGACTACTCTATTGTCTCATTTACCATCACTGACAACTCATTAATTCACTTAGCACCATTTTGTAAAACATCACTTGTCTGTCACAAATACTCATTGTAAATAAACACTCTTTACACACCTATGTCTTTGTGTCAGCTCCATGTTTATCACAGTATGCACAATGTTGAATCAGATTCCAATGTACCAGAAGCTCTGATTGTGACGAGGCATTGAGAGGCTGAAGGGACCTAGAAAGACACAAGAGAACGACATTTACTTGTCAGGTGATGGCATCACAGCCAGTACACAACACTAGTTATCAAGGTACACAAACCAGCACACATTACAATGAGTAACAATATAAACATAGACATCATGTGGCTTGTCATAACTACCCTGTGCCACAAACATCAGCCATCAGCACAGAGCCAACAACAGGCAGCAGTCAAAAAGCTCTTCTAGGCCTTGTCACTACCATCAAAGACAGCAGACAATGTCACTATTGTACAATGTCACTCACACTCAAGGGAAGTAGTTGATGAGCTGTTGACGCAGGTCGACACCTTCCTCCTCTCTACTATCGTCGTCGCTGGACATGTGTGGGTTTGCAGGGGGGGGCATCTGCTGCTCATCATCGTCCAGGAGCAGGGGGACTCTTTGCGCAAGGCCAGGGTGTGGAGCATGCAGCCTGCAACTACGATCTGACACACCTTTTGGGGAGAGTAGAGTAGTGCACCTCCGCTCTTGTCCAGACACCGGAATCTAGACTTCAGAAGACCAAAGTACGCTCCACCACACGACGTGTCCTCCCATGTGCATCATTGTAGCGGACTTCACCCGGGGTCCTGGGATTCCTCAGTGGGCTCAGCAACCAAGGCCAGTTGGGATATGCAGAGTCACTTAGGTGTGAGATACACAGACCAATTTTGTAATATGTCAGTAGCTGAGGACAGCATGTCACACATACAGCACACTACTTGACTCTGCGTACTCACCAACAATCCACGCACGCTCCGGATGCAGATTTGCCATCAGCTGTGGTATGATGCTGTTTCGCAGTATGTAGGAGTCATGTGCTGATCCTGGAAATCTGGCACAGACATGGGAGATGATCATATCCGCTTGGCATACAACTTGCACATTAATGGAATGGAAATGCTTCCTGTTCCTGTATATGTGCTCATGTGCCCGTGGTGGAACCAGGCCAACATGTGTGCAGTCAAAGGCGCCCACAACATTAGGGATGTGGGCAAGGTCATAAAAATCACCCTTCACAGCTGCCAATGCATGTCTCCTGGGAAAATGGATGTAGCGGTCCTTGTATGTCATCATTGCGGACAGGACATCACGTAGCACCATGCTGAACATTGGTTGAGACATCCCACCTGCGCTGGACACCGTGTACTGGAACGAACCAGTTGCAAAGAAATGCAGGGCCGCCATCACCTTACATGTTGGTGTCAAAGCAGTCGGATAGGTTCTGCGAGGCCTCAGATGGGGCTCCAACTGACCACATAGGTCTTGAATGGTAGGTCGATCCAAACGGAATTTACGTATGATGTCCTCATCCTCCATGTCCGCCAGCAATGTGAATGGACGATGCACATTTGGTCGTCTCCTACATAAAATAAAAGTGGACACATGTCAATTAAATTCCCCTATGAGATGTGTCCAACATCTTACGTCTTGACTGACACAGCGCCAACAATGACTGGACTGAAACAACAGCTTATAGCACAAGTCACATGCAGAGACACCTTGCTCTCAAGTAGTTGTACACGTGTTCAGTATGTACATACTGAGTACCCCCAAAACAGATTCAGACTATGTGAATGTAAAATGGTACATTCTGACATCTTGTGTCACCAGCCCTGAGAGTAGTTGACACAGCACATGTTTGAAACAGCAACACTGCTGGCTTCTACGTAGCTGCTGTACCTGCCACACCTTCTTGCGTGAGTCGGACAGAGCACACATTAACAACACAATGAGCACAGTGTGTGTATAAAGATCAACTATCAAAATGAGTTCAGCAATCTACACAGTGAAATAGGCACATTATGTAGTCAGACCATCATTACTGTGGGTTGATTAGCCATCTCACACATTGACATGTTTATAAATTTGAGAGTCCATTACACAACAGATCTGTGCACATGCACACAAATATCATATGTGACATGTGAGGGAGTACCTGCCAATGCATGTAATCCTGTGCACTGACATGGCATGTGTAGTCATCAGTGAGTTCAATGTCACACTAGCATTGAATTTAACAATCTGGTGGCATGATTCATTGTAAGTGTCTACTGTTCAATGATGAGAACTGGCCATTGCCATTGCTACAGCATGATGTGTCATTAGGTGCCGTAAGCATGCACCGCCACCGCAATCACGGTCATTGGCACCAATTGAAAAATGCCAATTCGCGGTAGCGTCCGCCTGGGCCCCACGGTGTGACACCGCCAATGCCCATGCCCTACCAGCAATGGGAACCGCGATCGCGGTAGTGAAATACACTTTTGAAAATCGCGGTAGGCGTGCACCGCCACCGCGGTCCCGGTCATTGGTTGCATTTGAAAAAAGCTGACCTGGAACACCAATTGCAGCAGCTGAGTACCACTGAAACAACCCCAGGGGGCTATATATGTCTGTGAGAGAGCCACACATTTCCACTGCATCCAGACACTGCTGCCTGCCATTCTTCATCCCCAACTGCTGCTGTTCCTGTCTCCTGGACCCAGTGATGGCGAGAACTGAGAACATCAGGGCCCGTCCCTTCAGCACAGAGGAGCTGGAGGTCCTGGTGGACAAGGTGCTTTCACAGTATGGGAGGCTACATGGTGCTCCAGATGTACTGGCAAGTGTTTCAGAGTGCAAAGAGTGCTCACATGATGTTGCTCAGCAGTAGTATGTGCCTGTGAGTGCAAGTTAATGTGCATGCATCCTCATTTTTCATATACCATGCTCCATACATGGCCTAGTAAATATTGCACTTGAGTATTTGGGGAGGATGGCAACATGGACATTTCTACAGCCCTTCTTCAGCAATAAAAATACAGACGTTGGTCTGAGACTGGGTAATGTAAATGTGTGATACACTGCCTAGCATGCTGACTTCATGTCAATGGGGTGTGTAGCCTTATTTCCACAGATCCATGGCTGCATTTAAGGATGGGAGGGACATGCAGTGTTTTTGCAGCCATACAGTAACACTGCTGGTTTGGACAGTCAAAGTCAGTAAAAACATTGCCTGTGCTATGTGATGTCATAGTCCATGAGGTTTTCACATGCTCATTTGTGACATTACAAATGTATTTCGTCCAGAGGGTACGATTGTGTGTACATTTTTCATATTGCCCCCATGGATATGTGTGCGTTATGCACAAGATTAAAATGCCAGAATGTAACACTCTTGGTGGTAATTCACCTATGACACATCAGATAAATGTAATTTTGAGATATCATCCTTCCATTGTTATCATTATGTGTTCTTTCACGCATGTGTAGGCACTGTTTGCCTTCTCATATTGTACATGCATGTGAATTTTCTGATGGCCCACGTTTGACCTCAGTGTGAGTCACCCTGGCCTGCACAGAAGCTGCCCAATTTTAAAAGGACCCATCAGTAAATGGACAGAGTGAAACATATGTGTTGTCTGCCATCCTATTTCTCAATGAGCTATCTTAGGCCTGAGCATTGCACAAGACAGGCCTATACCTTGTGAGAAGAGTGTGAGAATGTAAGATCATGTCCCTAAATGTGACCTCCATGACACAGGTAGCCATTCACTGGCCAAGGACATTGAGGGGTGTGTAGTGTTGGACACAGTGAGTCTGCCCCGACACATCATTTCCAATGTATTGTATGTATTGCTCACTCACATACTGCATCACAGATGAGGGTCTTCTTCACATTGGTTTCTGTGCTGGCACTCTGCATGTGTATGAGATGGCCAGGTACTGTGTCCATCATCATACATGTATACCATTCTATGAGATTATTTGATGCAAATGTACTACGTGTCATGCTGTATGGCCTCTGCTCAACATTTATGTATTGGTGTGCTATGTTTTTTCATGCTCCTGTACTGACACACAGTGGTACATAACACAGTGTCACTGAAACTTCCTCTTCTTGTCTCCCATGCCTGCAGCTTAAAGTCCACCAGCGTAAGGCCATATGGAGGGCCATTACACGCAAGGTGCGGGCTCTGGGTGTCTCCAACCGACGGCACACACACTGTCACAAGAGGCGGGATGACATCTGAGCAAAAACGTGGCAGAGATGACGCTGGGGGTGCTCCCTCAGACTGGCAGGTTGGCGCGCAGGAGCATGACACCACTAATGGCCCATATCTTGGCAGTGACACAGCCAGAGCTGGATGGACGTTTGAGGGCCCATCAGCAGCAAGTTGGGGGTGAGTATTCTGCGAAGGGTGACTTTGGGTGTGAGTGACTGCATGTATCCCAACCCTGAGCCAGTGCAGAGCTCAGTGATGTTTCTAGTGTGATGCAATGGGTTGTAAGTGGCCTCTGTGTTGAGTGCAGCTGTCATGCATTTTCGCTACATGTACTTTCTCATGTGTTTAATACAATGGCCCTTGACATTGCAAGATGAGATGTGGCCTTCTGACATCTGCTGCATTATGGGTGTCATAGACATCAACGGGCAGTGAACAGCAATGTGCATCATCTTAGTGTGCTTTTGTAGATGTGTGCAGTGCTTAACTTGCAAATTGTGAGAACTGCACATCTGACACCAATGTACAACAGTCGTTGTGCTTTAAAGCACAACATGGTGGATATCAGTAGCTCATGGCCATTGCAAAAGGGCATTTGGGAGTCAGTATCTGTTGTTCCCTTAAAGTGACTCCATATGTGACAGAGACAACATGTTGAGATGTGTATCTATCTCACCTACAGGCACGTAGGTATGCTTACTGAGATTAGTATGTTAGGTTGCAAGGAGGCACGGGCCAGCTATTTGGCTGTGTCAACGTCACATGGGTCATTAATGTCAACTATGCATGTTTCCATGCATCTTCTGAGGATTTCATAAAGTTTGCACATGCAGACTGCACATGGTGGTGGGCAACATGGGGGTATCATTTTCTAGTTTTGTGCTTTGCTTGCATATGATGTTTGTGAGTATGGCACTATACTGAACCTACGTCTCTGTCTATTGCAGCATCTACCGAGGGCACGGAAGGACAGGGGATGGACACCAGTGGTGAAGCTTCTGGCACGACTGCTACACATGAGCTCACTGACACTGATGCGACCAGCGCCTCGGAGGGGGACAGGAGTGCCCTAGAAGAATCACGCCCGGAAACACCAACCTCAACATCATCTGACTCCAGCGGGCACAGGGAGTTCGAAATCTGCCTCTTCTTCCAGCACACATCGTCCAGTGCCCACCCTCCCGGCTGCTATCACTAGTGCTGTCTGTGCCTGCAGCCCTAGGAAGGGTAGAGTGTCCTTCCCCCCAGGCACCGCTGCCCCTGCCCCTGCCTCCCCTGCTGCCCTCAGTGTGGAGGCAGTGGACCTTCTGCGCCAGCTGTGTGTGGGACAGGCTACTCTCCTGAATGCCTTCCAGGACCATGACAAGAAGTTGGCACAGGTAGTTGCCTTCATGGAGGGCATTCATTCTGACATGGGTGGGCTACACAGAACTGTCCAGTCTTTGTCCTCCACAGTGACGGCAGCCATTCAGCTGTCACAGGCTCCCAGTCCAGCTCCAGTCCCTTCAGCAACCACCCTGCCAGTGGCACCACCTGACAAGAGTGCCCACACACCACAGCCCTCAGGCACCAAGTCCCCCACACGCAGCACACAACAGCAGTACTCCAAGCGGCCCAGAGCACAGACACCATCCCCAAAACACAAAACAGGCACACAGGAGCGCAAAGGTAAAAGCCCTTCACGTGACACTCAGGGGCATCAGGCCAAGAGGCAGGCCTCAACCTCACATTCATCCAAATCACCCCCATCCAAGGGCACTCCCATCCCCACACCTGCTCCCAAAGACAAACAAACAGTTGCCCTGTCTGCTGTGGACCTGGTGCCTGCAAAGACTCAGCACAAACACCTCTCTAAGGCAGATTCACCCACAACCTCAACTCCCACCCACACCCCTGTGAAGCTGGGACAGGAGAGCAAAGTGGGGGGTTTACCTGGACAACAGGGGATGGAGGGGAAAAGGCAAGGACACCCCAAGTGTACCACCAGATCCAGCAAATCCCCACAGAGAGAGCCACCTGCACCTGATACACCTTTGGTGGAGAGTGAGGCTGTTGTGCCCACCCCACTTCCCACTCCTGCCAAGACAATTGTTGGCTATCGAATCCCCAAGAAGTTGAGACCCAGCCCTCAACATTCACCCTCACACACTGTGTCTCACGGCAGCATGTCTCCGCCTCCCCGTGCCACCACGCCACCCGGTCCAAGCAGCCCTCAGGCTCCCACAGCCACTGATGCCTCTACCTCAGCTGGTCCTCTCTCTCCCAGTTCCAGTCCTCCAACTGGCCCCGACAATCAGCCACCTCCCAGTTCAACTGACAGCCACATCTGAGGCAAAGTCCCCCTCCCAACCCCATCTCTCCCACAGCGGTGCCTGGACTGCCCATTTGTATCCCCGGTGCTGGGGTGATTCCCATGGCAGTGGACGGTGTTACCCATTCCCTGTGCAGTTTCTCATGCACACATGTGCACACCGGAACTATGGACTGGCCAATGGCCTTGCTGTTTGTCACTTTGGATGCCCATTCCCTGTGCAGTTTCTCATGCACACATGTGCACACCGGAACTATGGACTGGCCAATGGCCTTGCTGTTTGTCACTTTGGATGCCCATTCCCTGTGCAGTTTCTCATGCACACATGTGCACACCGGAACTATGGACTGGCCAATGGCCTTGCTGTTTGTCACTTTGGATGCCCATTCCCTGTGCAGTTTCTCAGGCACACATGTACATACTTTGAATTTGTTCTGGCCAATGGCCTTGCTGTTTGTCACTTTGGATGCCCATTCCCTGTGCAGTTTCTCATGCACACATGTACATACTTTGAATTTATTCTGGCCAATGGCCTTGCTGTTTGTCACTTTGGATGCCCATTCCCTGTGCAGTTTCTCATGCATACATGTACATACTTTGAATTTGTACTGGCCAATGGCCTTGCTGTTTTGTACTTTTGATGGCTATCTGGGTCTTATGTAATAAAGACAGTTACTCCTGTTGTCTGCTTTGTCAATGTCCTTGCTAAATAAAATGTTTTCTGTATGTGTGTTAGACCTGGCACCATTGGCGTGGGTCTCCCTTCCATTTTTTCACTGTTGCCTCCTATGATTTTTGCTATGTTTTTGCTGGTCTACATGCTTTGGGCACTTTGCCACTGCTGTTCAGTGCCAAAGTGCAAGGGCTCCCTATTGTAAATTGTTGTAATGGATTAGTGACTCCATGATTGGCTTATTTGATTTACTTGTCAGACCCTAGTACAGTGCACCATGACTGCCCAGGGCCTGTAAATCAAATGCTGCTGGTGGGCTTGCAGCACTGATTGTGCCACCCACAGAAGCAGCTTGTAAAATATGGCTCAGGCCTGCCATTGCAGAGCCTGCGTGCAGTCTGGGACTGCCATGTCGACTTGGCAAGTGCACCCACTTGCCAGTCCCTAAACCTTCCCTTTTCTACATGTTAGTCACCCCTAAGGTAGGCCCAAGGTAACCCTATGGGCAGGGTGCATTGTATATGAAAGGTAGGACATGCCGTGGTGTGTGTGGCATGTCCTGATAGTGAATTACAGCCAATTTCGTTTTTCACTATTGCAAGACTATCTGTTCCCATAGGCCAGAATGGGCAGTTTGATTATAACATCTTATAAACATAACTGACCCAAGGAACAAGATAGGAAATTAAAGTTTAGTATGCCTGAACTCAGAATGTTAAAATACATCTTTTAGTGTGGGTGATTTTTACATTCTGTGTTTGAAAATACCACTTTTAGAAAGTAGGTATTTTCTTGCCTAACCATCCAGTATGCCTCTGCTAGGTTTGTGTATTCTATGTCTGGTTTGTGAATGACAGGGGGCTGGAGAGGGCTTTGGCTCCAGCAGCCAGATGAGTCAGGGCTGGGCTGAATAGGACCTTGGTTGAATAGAGAGTAGGGGGAGGAGATTTCCTTTCACTTGCCTGAGCCTACATAGAATAGAGAGTAGGGGGAGGAGATTTCTTTTCAGCTTCCTGGGCCAGGTCTGCTTTCAACAATGCTGGCTCCACCTCCTGCCAGGAAGCTGCACCAGGGAGGACATAACTGGTTTGGACTAGGTACAGACACTCTCTGACTTCAGAGAACAAAGGATTTAGTAGCATAAATATTGGGGCCCAGACCCCAGAACTTTAGATCACTTCTGGGAATCAAGACGAACCTTTGCCAAGGAGAGAAATCAAGGAAGCTGAAGGAGGAGACTGCCCCTGCGCTGGTGACTGTTTATGGGTTCTCCTGCAGTGGTTACTTATTGCCTACGAAAGGAGAAAAGGAACTTTGTGTGTACTTTAATCATCTTGAGGAAGATCTCCAAGGGCTTGAAGCTCAGCTTGCCTCCTGTTCTGAAGTCTCAGGGACACAAAGACTTCACCCACAGCTCCCCCTGAATTTCCTTGCTGGGAATTCTACCTGCAGAGAGGTGTCTCCTGTTGTTTTGGGCCCTCTAGAGACTGCGTGTCGCTGGGAGCTGGAAGCGCGACGCAACGAGGAAGAAGCGTGTCGCCGCCGCAGCTGTTGCCGTCGCATCGCCGAAGAAGCGTGCCTCCGCCGCAGCTGTTTGCCGTCGCATCACCGAAGAAGCGTGTCGCATCACCGAAGAAGCGTGTCGCATCACCAGAGAAGCGTGCCTCCGCCGCAGAGGTTGCCATCGCATCACCGGAGAAGCGCGTCGCCTGGCCGGTCGCGGCTCAAGAAACCATCAATTTTGCCGCACGGCCGCCGGGCGTTCACGCATTGCATCCCAGTTGTCGCATCGCATCAAAGACGCCATTTTGTCGCATCGCACCGGATCGTCGCATTGCATCGAGGCACCATCTTGTCGCATCGTAACCGGAACGCAGCAAGAAACAGACGCTTCGCCTCCTCTCCAGTAAGGAACAGACGCATCGCCTCCCCTGCGCTGCAGTAAGGAACAGGTGCGCCGCCTCCCCTGAAGCAAGGAACTGACGCATCGCCTTCGCTGCAACCCTTTTATTTATGTTGCGTTACGCATTCAAGGTACTTTGAGAGTAAAGTGTTGCATTTACCATCTACATTGAACTAAGCTATCTCTACCATTTGAAAGTCATATTCTGTTTACTGTATTGTGGATTTTTGTCGTTTGGTCTTGTGTTAAGTCTAGATAAAGATGACTTATTTTTCTAAACTGGTGTGGTGTCCATTTGTAGTGTTTTCACTGTATTACTGTATGTGTTCACAAATGCTTTACACACTGCCTCTGAGATAAGCCTGCCTGCTCGTGCCAAGCTACCAAGGGGATGAGCAGGGGTTATTTTAGGAGTGTAGCCTCCTTACCCTGACTAGAAGCAAGGGCCCCTACTTGGTCAAAGGTACCTAACTCTGCCAACTAGAGACCCCCATTTCTAACATTGGTGGTCAGCGGTGAGAATTTGGACTTGCATTTGTGACTGATATACAGTGATTGGTGTACACTACT
This sequence comes from Calotriton arnoldi, assembly GCA_963921515.1. NCBI lineage: Eukaryota > Metazoa > Chordata > Amphibia > Caudata > Salamandridae > Calotriton > Calotriton arnoldi. The sequence goes on along the minus strand of CAWUFW010001017.1, from coordinate 2,688,561 downwards.
AGTGAGTGCAGACCATAACGCGACCACATACATTTTTGTAGAATTGTTTTCCTTGGGACTTCTATTTTTGCTAGAAACTGACAATCCTTGTTACCATGAGCAAAGCAGCATCCACCGCATCTATGGATCTACAATTTGAAGAAGAGAGGGTTGATACCTACACTGTGCCACAGCTTAATATCCTCTGTAAAAGATTTAAAATCTCTGTGAAAGGCATCACCAAAAGGAGGAGTTCCAAAAGGCGCTGAAGGCCTGGTTGGAAGCTAGAAATACTCCTGAGCATCCTGAAGAGCCTAGGGAGGAGGCAGAGAATACAGATGGGCAGCTAGATGGGCCATTGGGCCTGACCGGGGAGAAAGTACCTTCCAGGGCAGGCAGCAGTGTTTCTTCAAAGGGCCTGTCCCCAGGAGAGCTGGAAGACAGGGAAAGGTATAGAATACATAAGATGGAGCTAGCCAAGCTCAAACTGGGTGGTCAGATGGAATTAGAAAGCAAGAAGTTAGCCTTGGAAGAAAAGAGAATGCATTTAGAGCATGAGAGAATGTTGAGGGAATTAGAGTTGAAAGCCAAGAGCTTAGAAATTACTCCCTTTGGTGGCAGCATATCATCCGTGCCTGTAGAAGCAAGAGTATTTATCCCCAAAGATGTCATTAAGGAGTTCCACAAGCATGAAGATATTGGGCAATAGTTTAAGGCCTATGAAGTGGCCATGACCTCCCACCGGGTCCCTGAGAAGGATTGGGGAGCGGGGTTGTGGGGGCGGTTTCTCAGTGATGGGCGGGACACCTTATTACACTTGCCCTCTGAGGACCAGAATTCCTATGTCCACATGAAGGAAGCCTTAATGACCAGGTATGGGTTGACCCCAGAGCTTTATAGACAAAGGTTTAGAAATTGTAAGCAACTGGAGTCAAGTACTTGGGTGGAATATGTGTCTTTTTTTTGCAGAGCATTGGATGGTTGGGTGAAGGGTAGCAAAGTGAATGATTTTGAAGCGCTCTAAGATTTGATTGCATGGGAGCACTTGTCCAGTAATTGTTTTCCAGAGCTACGCCAGCACCTGGATGATAGTAAGCTGACTAACCCTAGGAAGCTTGCTGAGGAGGCGGACCGCTGGGTTAGTACCCGGGTCCACAAGGGTCAAGTGGGAGACTTCGCCAAAGGTGGGAAGAGTCCCCAGCAGAAGTGTGGGGGGGACAAGGGTAAACAGAGGGAGTTCTAGAAAGGGCCCCAAAGTAACGCCCAAGGGAATCAAGGGAAGGGTTCCCATCCTCCCCCTGAGAAGAAGTCAAGGGCCCAACAGATAAGCCTGTTCAAAAGGGGCCCAGGAAATGTTATACTTGTGGTCAGGTGGACCACTGCTTCTGGGATCCTAAGTGTCCCATGAAAGCAAATGCAGCACCCACTGGTGCACCGCCCCGGCAGATGGCTAGTGTAGCCCTGGGGGTGGAGTTGGGTGCCCAAGGTGGGTGGGGTCCCGCAGAGATGTCCCTGGTCTCTTTAGGAGACAGTGAGATGGTCCCTAGGACCCAGCTGCCTGATAACACTAAGAAATACAGGCAGTGGGTGACCATCAATGGCCATAGGGTGGAGGCTCTGAGAGACACCGGAGCCAGTGTGACAGCTGTCAGTTGTCGGCTGGTGTCTGAAGAGCAGGTGATCCCCCATGCATTTTACCCTGTAGTTGCCGCTGACAACTCAGAGAGCCACTGTAAGGTGGCCCAGGTTCCCTTTGAGTGGGGGATTCTCAGGTACCTTTCAAGTAGCTGTGAGGCCAGCCATGCCTGTTGACTGTCTGCTAGGCAATGATTTGGAAAGCTCCCCTTGGGCAAAGGTGGAGCGAAGAGCTCATTTGGAGATGTTGGGTCTGCCTGAGTGGGCGTGTGTGACCACTCGGTCCATGGCAGCCAGTAAGGGTATTCAAGAGGACCTGGAGCCTGAAAGAGTGGCCCATGTGCCTACCTTAAAGAGAAGAGGCAGGGGGCGTGGGAAACCAGCCCCCGAAGTTCCCACGGTCCAGGAGGAGGCAGACCTTGAGGGGGATGCCCTGGAACCTACAGGGGAGCAAGTAGCTGAACTGGGGGACCTGCCTGAGCTGACCAATTGGCAGCAGGAAGGAGGACCCTCCAGGGAAGAGTTCTGCAAGGAGCAGAAGAAGTGCCCTTCTCTTGTGGGTTTGCGGCAACAGGCCACAAACCAGGCAGCAGGTGATCAGTCTGGATCACATTGGATCTACTGGGAGAATGTTCTCCTGTATAGCGAGCCTAAGGTTGCTGAGCCTGGGTCAGCCCGTGTGCTGGTGGTACTTCAGCGCTTCAGAGCCTTCCTACTGGGTCTGGCTCATGATGTGCCTTTAGCAGGACATTTGGGGCAAGACAAGACCTTTGAACGGCTTGTCACCCACTTTTATTGGCCCCAAATGCGCAAGAGTTCAGATACTCATTGCAGGACCTGTCAGACTTGCCAGGCAAGTGGTAAGAGTGGGAGGAAGCAAAAGGCTCCTCTCCAACCGTTCCCTGTGGTCAGCACCCCCTTTGAAAGGGTGGGCATTGACATTGTTGGGCCTCTGGATCCCAAGACAGCCATGGGCAACAGGTTCATCCTGGTCTTGGTGTACCATGCCACCCGGTACCTGGAAGCCATCCCTCTCAGGACTGTGATGGCCCCTGTGGTGGGACGTGCATTGATGGGGATTTTCTCCCGTGTGGGGTTCCCCAGAGAGGTAGTGTCAGACCATGGTACCAACTTCATATCTAAGTATATGAAGTCCCTGTGGCAGGAGTGGGGTGTAACCTACAAGTTCACCACTCCTTACCACCCCCAAGGTAATGGGCTGGTTGAGAGATTCAACCGGACCCTAAAAGGCATGATTATGGGTCTTGAGGAACCTATGAGGCATAAGTAGGGCGTCCTCTTGCCATGCCTTCTGTTTGCTTACAGAGAGGTGCCACAGAAGTCCTTAGGGTTCAGTCCCTTTGAACTGCTGTATGGTCACCCTGTCAGAGGACCTCTGAGTTTGGTAAAGGAAGGCTGGGAGAAAGCTCCCAGTAAACCTCCCCAGGATGTATATAGCTACATGCTGGCCTTCAGAAACCAAACTCGGCGTTTCAGACAACACGCTCAGGCGAATCTGGAAGCCAGCCAGGAGGAGATGAAACGATGGTATGATCAGAATGCCACTCTGATCGAGTTTCAGTCTGGACAAAAAGTGTGGGTCATGGGCCCCGTGGAGCCTTGTGCGCTCCAGGATAAGTGGACCGGACCATTTGAGGTGGTGGAGCGCAAAAGTGATGTCACCTACTTGGTGGACTTGCGGTCTCCTAGGAACCCTTTGCGGGTCCTGCATGTAAACCGCCTGAAGCCCCACTTGGAGAGGTCCGAAGTGGGAATGCTCCTAGCGACAGATGATGGAATGGAGGAGGAGACTGAGCCTCTTCCTGACCTCCTGTCTGCGACAGAGCAAGATGGGTCAGTGGACGGTGTGAACCTCTCTTCCGCCCTGACCCCTGAGCAGCAGGATGACTGTCGCCATCTGTTGGGACAGTTTCCTGATCTGTTCTCCCTGACTCCCGGTGTCACTGAGTGGTGCGTCCATGATGTGGACACTGGGGACAGTCCTCCTGCAAAGCACAAAACTTACAGAGTGACTGATAGGGTGAGAGCTTGCATCAAGGAGGAGGTCTCCAAGATGTTTGTGTTAGGGGTGATTGAGTCCTCTAACAGCCCTTGGGCCAGCCCAGTGGTCTTGGTCCCAAAGACTGACGCGCCTGGTGCCACACCCGAACTCCGGTTCTGTGTGGACTACCGAGGACTCAATTCAGTCACCAGGACTGACGCGCACCCCATCCCCAGAGCTGATGAGCTCATTGATCGGTTAGGGGCTGCCCAGTACCTCAGTACGTTTGACTTAACGTCTGGGTACTGGCAGATCGCCTTAACTGATGGGGCAAAAGAGAGGTCCGTATTCTCCACACCAGATGGGCACTACCAATTCCGGGTTATGCCCTTTGGGATGAAGAATGCCCCTGCCACCTTTCAGAGGTTGGTCAATCAGGTGTTGGCTGGGCTGGAAGATTTCAGTGCCGCCTACCTGGATGACATCGCAGTGTTCAGCGCCAGTTAGGAAGAACATCTGCGCCACCTCTGGGAAGTGTTGATGGCACTGCGGAGGGCAGGCCTCACGATCAAGGCGAGAAAGTGCCAGATCGGGCAGGGTTCTGTGGTGTACTTGGGACACCAGGTTGGGAGCGGCCAGGTGGTGCCCCTACAGCCCAAGATTGATACCATCCTGGCTTGGGAACCCCCCAAGACCCAGACAGAGGTGAGAGCCTTTTTAGGACTCAGAGGGTACTACGGAAGGTTTGTCAAGGGGTATGGCAGCATTGTTGCACCCTGACAGAGCTGACTTCCGGAAACCGCAGCCCAAGAAAGTGAACTGGACTGACACCTGTCAGAAAGCTTTTGATGCCCTGAAGACTGCCATGTGCACGGCGCCCATGCTTCAGGTGCCCAACTTCTCAAAGGAATTCATTGTGCAGACAGACGCTTCAGAGCATGGTGTGGGGGCTGTACTTTCACAGATGATTGAGGAGGGCCTGGACCAACCTGTAGCCTTCATTAGTAGGAGGTTACTTCCACGGGAACAGAGGTGGAGTGCAATTGAGCGTGAGGCATTTGCTGTGGTCTGGGCACTGAAGAAGTTGAGACCATAGTTGTTTGGGACTCACTTCCGGGTTCAGACCGACCACAGGCCCCTCAGATGGCTGATGCAGATGAGGGGTGAGAATCCAAAGCTGTTGAGGTGGTCCATTTCCTACAGGGGATGGACTTCACGGTGGAACACCGCCCTGGTACAGAACACGCCAACGCTGATGGTCTGTCCAGATTTTTCCGCCTTAGTGAAGAGAACTCCGGAGAGGGTGGGTAGTTCTCCCCACATTTCAGCTGGAGGGGACACGTGTTAGACCTGGCACCATTGACGTGGGTCTCCCTTCCATTTTTTCACTGTTGCCTCCTATGTTTTTTGCTATGTTTTTGCTGGTCTAGATGCTTTGGGCACTTTGCCACTGCTGTTCAGTGCCAAAGTGCAAGTGCTCCCTATTGTAAATTGTTGTAATGGATTAGTGACTCCATGATTGGCTTATTTGATTTACTTGTCAGACCCTAGTACAGTGCACCATGAGTGCCCAGGGCCTGTAAATCAAATGCTGCTGGTAGGCTTGCAGCACTGATTGTGCCACCCACAGAAGCAGCTTGTAAAATATGGCTCAGGCCTGCCATTGCAGAGCCTGCATGCAGTCTGGGACTGCCATGTCGACTTGACAAGTGCACCCACTTGCCAGTCCCTAAACCTTCCCTTTTCTGCATGTTAGTCACCCCTAAGGTAGGCCCAAGGTAACCCTATGGGCAGGGTGCATTGTATATGAAAGGTAGGACATGCCCTGGTTTGTGTGGCATGTCCTGTTAGTGAATTACAGCCAATTTCGTCTTTCACTATTGCAAGGCTATCTGTTCCCATAGGCCAGAATGGGCAGTTTGATTATAACATCTTATAAACATAACTGACCCAAGGAACAAGATAGGAAATTAAAGTTTAGTATGCCTGAATTCAGAATGTTAAAATACATCTTTTAGTGTGGGTGATTTTTACATTCTGTGTTTGAAAATGCCACTTTTAGAAAGTAGGTATTTTCTTGCCTAACCATCCAGTATGCCTCTGCTAGGTTTGTGTATTCCATGTCTGGTTTGTGAGTGACAGGGGGCTGGAGAGGGCTTTGGCTCCAGCAGTCTGATGAGTCAGGGCTGGGCTGAAAAGGACCTGGGTTGAATAGAGAGTAGGGGGAGGAGATTTCCTTTCACTTGCCTGAGCCTAGATAGAATAGAGAGTAGGGGAGGAGATTTCTTTTCAGCTACCTGGGCCAGGTCTGCTTTCAACAATGCTGTCTCCACCTCCTGCCAGGAAGCTGCACCAGGGAGGACAGAACTGGTTTGGACTAGGTACAGACACTCTCTGCCTTCAAAGAACAAAGGATTTAGTAGTTTAAATATTGGGGCCCAGACCCCAGAACTTTAGATCACTTCTGGGAATCAAGATGAACCTTTGCCAAGGAGAGAAACCAAGGAATCTGAAGGAGGAGACTGCCCCTGCACCGGTGACTGTTTGGGGTTGGCCTGCAGTGGTTACTTATTGCCAAGTAAAGGAGAAAAGGAACTTTGTGTGTACTTTAATCATCTTGAGGAAGATCTCCAAGGGCTTGAAGCTGAGCTTGCCTACTGTTCTGAAGTCTCAGGGACACAAAGACTTCACTCCCAGCTCCCCCTGAATTTCCTTGCTGGGAATTCTACCTGCAGAGAGGTGCCTGCTGTTGTTTTGGGCCCTCTAGAGACTGCGTGTCGCTGGGAGCTGGAAGCACGACGCAACGAGGAAGAAGCGTGTCGCCACCGCAGCTGTTGCCGTCGCATCACCGAAGAAGCGTGCCTCCGCCGCAGCTGTTTGCCGTCGCATCACCGAAGAAGCGTGTTGCATCACCGGAGAAGCATGCCGCCGCCGCAGAGGTTGCCGTCGCATCACCGGAGAAGCGCGTCGCAGGGCCTGTCGCGGCTCAAGAAACCATTGATTTCGCCGCACGGCCGCCGGGCGTGCACGCATCGCATCCCAGTTGTCGCATCTCATCAAAGACGCCATTTTGTCGCATAGCACCGGATCATCGCATCGCATCGAGGTGCCATCTTGTCGCATTGTAACCGGAACGCAGTAAGAAACAGACGCTTCGCTTCCTCTCCGGTAAGGAACAGACGCATCGCCTCCCCTGCACTGCAGTAAGGAACAGGTGCGCCGCCTCCCCCGAAGCAAGGAACTGACGCATCGCCTTCCCTGCGACTCTTTTGTTTATGTCGCGTTACGCATCAAAGGTACTTTGAGAGTAAAGTGTCGCATTTACCATCTACATTGAACTAAGCTATCTCTACCATTTGAAAGTCATATTCTGTTTACTGTATTGTAGATTTTTGTCGTTTGGTCTTGTGTTAGGTCTAGATAAAGATTACTTATTTTTCTAAACTGGTGTGGTGTCCATTTGTAGTGTTTTCACTGTATTACTCTATGTGTTCACAAATGCTTTACACACTGCCTCTGAGATAAGCCTGCCTGCTCGTGCCAAGCTACCAAGGGGGTGAGCAGGGGTTATTTTAGAAGTGTAGCCCCCTTACCCTGACTAGAAGCAAGGGCCCCTACTTGGTAAAAGGTACCTACCTCTGCCAACTAGAGACCCCCATTTCTAAAAATGTGTATGGTTGCATGTGACACATGCTCTGTATGCCACTTTGACATTGCCAATTGCTTGTTTTACTTTTTCAGAGTTTGCTAGAGGTGACAGGCACTTTTGTTCTTGTTGACTCTGAGGCTTGTGGGTGCAATGATGGTTGTTTGTGATGATCTACTGTTATCCTAATCATTCTATGGTCAGGTTTGCTAAATTGTACACATGTCATGTTTGGATGCAATACCACAACAGAGGTGAATTCTATCCACAGGATTACTTGCGGGGTGGCCAGGGTCCATCATATCTGTTTGATCTTTCTTGATGTGTGAACAGCAGTGTTGATGTGTGGTCATCTTGTGTAGGCCTGTCTTCATTGTCACATGTGTACATTTGAATGTGTGAACTTGAGTAGTCATACAGTGTGAATGGGCTGTCATTGTCAGTAGTGTTGATGTGTGTGTGCCCCTGCAATGCCAACTACACACATGTATGATCCAGGTAATGAGTGCCTGTTTGATTAAATTGTCAGCCATGTGCTTCAGATTGTGGGCACATGTAGGAGTTGTAGGTTGGGCTCTGTGCAGTGTGTTGGTGTGTCCTTGCACTCCTGAGGGACACCTACTTGTTGTCGCTGCCAGTTGTGAGTATGCAGAGTGTGTGACAGCCAACTCTGTGTTGTGTTTTGTTGATCAGCCATGTGTCTTGCTTCTGTTTGTGCTCACTATGCAGACCTGCTCAGCCACACTGACATTATTCGTGAGTTTTCTCATGCATTGCTGTCACTTGACCCATTTTTGGCTCCAGTATGGTATGTGGTATGTGGAGTCATACCATCCCCTATATGTGCTTCTGATGCCTACACATTGTGAGTTACTCCTCTATGTGTTTGTGGACTGTGCACTCCTCACCTGTCCACTACTGATGTACACACCACTTAAATCTCATGTCTTCCACCCCATGCCTTGCCAGTGTGTGAGCCTCCCCACCACTTCATAGTGTGACACTATGCTGTGTGAGGATGATCTGTGTACAGGACCAATGTGCCACTCAGGACAGTTTCACAATTAGTTGTAGGATATTTTCTTCTACTGGTTTGCAGTCATGGTTGCTCATGTGCAGTGCATGTGTTTGAGCATCACAGCCCTCTAATCATGTTGTTTGCATCTGGGTTTCCATGAGATGTGCATCTGTGGGTGAAGGCTAAGGTGTATGTGTGTTTGCTGAGGTACTGCTACCCTTCCTGAGTGTGATGTTATGTTTGTGCTGTGATGATTTGTGTTGTGGGAGTTCATGGTGTGGCACTCAGATGTGTGTGCTACTGGTTTTGTAGTTGTGCACACACTGCTTGGTGTGCATGCAGTGCTGTCAGTGTATGTTGCCTTGTACTTGCTTGGTGTGCATCCCCCTGATATCCAGCTGAGTTTGCTATGTGATGAATTGGTATGTGCTTCTGTTGTGTTGTTCTTGTGGATGTATGCAGTGTTGGCTCTTTCTGCTGACAGGTGCAATGTGTGTGTTGTTCTATTTGCATGACATTGTGTGTGAGTAGTTTGTGCATTGTGATACATTCATATGTGTGTTGCATGTGTCGTGCGCATTTCTTGTGTGTATGTCACATGCAGCAATGTGGATTCAGGTTCATGAACTTGTTTTGAGTGCACACTAGTGGTTTGTCCTCCTATTTTGGGCCTGTCACTTGTCAGGATTGTGCATGTGCATGCTTGTGGTACACTATGACACCATGTTCACTTGATGACTGTTGTGGTGTGTATGTGTGTGTTAGCTGATTTGTCCCCTTGATCCCAGTTATTGTTCATGATTGTTTTTTGAGGAGGCAATTCTTGTTTGTGTTGGGGTATGGTGTCTGTGCATTTGTCCAGAGTGACAATGTTGTGTATTCCTGTTCTGTCTAGGGTCACATTGCCTTTCCACTGTTTGGCTCCACATGGCTGGGCTTGTTGGACTTCTGTGGATGTTGTTTGTGAGCTTTGTGTTTGGCTATTGTTTTTGTGTCAGCATTGGTTCAGGCATCCCTGAGTGTGAGTCTGATATTTGTGGATGCACCACAGGGAGTGTGATTGGTTGTCAGTGAACTCACAGGACATCATTTGCACCATTATGTGTGTTTCACACAGGTGTTGAGTGTTGCAGGTGTGAGGTGGGTAGGTGTGGGGCATGTGTGAAGGTCCTACTTGTGTTTGACAGTCAATGAGCCATGTGTGTTGTGCTGATGACATACACATGTCAAGTGAGTTGACACAGATGTGTGGCTGGTCACTGTATGACTTCTGACACTTCCTATCATTCCTGTGCCTATGCATGGCTTGCCTTGATGTATCCCTGAGCTGTTGCACAGAGGTCACTTTGGTTTAATTTCTCTCACTGTGCCACCCATGTCTGATTTGAGGGCCTAAGGGTGGTGTGATATGTTCCTTCTCTTGAATGTGATGTACACATGCTATGTGGCTTGCTCCATGGCTTTCCAGCACTGTCCACTTCACTTTTGGCTAGCCCATTTATTGTCCTCCATTGCTGCTGAACTATGGTATGAGTATGTGGCAGAGTGTCAGTGTGGGGTCTTTCTGAGGGACTTGACAGGCAGTGTGAACAGTTCAGTGGTTGTTCATATGCAGTGTGAGTCTTCATTTCTTAATTATACTCAGTTTGATTCACATGAGTGGAAGGTAGGTGTGAGGAGGAGGGTTGTCCAGCCCCTGAGCTTCTGTGCATCGTGCTCCTCTTCACCCCCACCTTCCCAGTCAATCTCCCTTGTCCTTTGATGTGTGAGGTGCGAGGTCTGGCTACACCTGGCTGATTAATTGTGCATGGGGGGCACAGGAGGGGCACCCAGCATGTGCCCAAATGGGTGTGTGATGCGTACTGTGGGAAGGGTGAGGGTGGAGCCCAGTGAATCTGGGCAGACTGCCCATGCCTGGCGCCGGCCCTGCCTACTACATTGTGTGCAGTTTCTTCCGCATCTTCACCGCTGCGGTGACTTTCCCGGGACATTGCAGTGATTTTGCGGTTGATGGATGACCCCGATGCGGAGGTGTGGGTTTCTATCAGGTAGGACATGTGTGAGTACACTGGGGGATATGTTCCTGTCCCCACCAGAGTGTCTAATGTGGACAGAAACCGTATGTCAGAACAGGAGTTGTGTGTTGTGGTTGTATGCGGAGTTGTGTTTTTGCGTACCTGCGGCGTTGTCCGCGGCGGTGTCTTATTTGCTGGTAGTGGATGAGGTACAGCAGCGGAAAGGCTTGAAGAGCTGGATCCATAGCGGTCAGGAACGCGTGGAGGGGACAAGGAGTCGAGTTTCGCTCTCCTCAGTAGTGCTTCTGCCGTCTCCGGGGGGCTGTATTCTCCGCTGCGGTGTAATGGGCTGTTTGCGGCATCGTGATTTGTACGGAGGACGGGACGTCATTCCGCACGGTGGTGTTTCTCTATTGGCTCCCTCCGCCGTGGTTACGGACAGAAATTTCTGGCGGTTCACGTAACTCCGCAGCAGACGGAAAATGGGCTATGTTTGCCCATCGTAATATGGCGGACGCGAGGACCGCCGATGGAGTGCGAAAAAGGACATTTTCCGCCACCGCCAGCACCGCGGATGTGCCTCCGATCGTAATCGGCCACTAGGTCTTTTTGTCATCCTGGGGCCTCCAATTCATAGCTAGGTTACTTAGATGCTTGTGACAGAGACCTACACTGATAAAACTGGAAACCCTAATGTGACCACTCCAAATACTGCTCTCATGCTGAAAGGGTTGTGGTATGGGAGGGCGAGTCCTTTCCAGTGTTTTTCTCTTACCCTTTCCCATATTTTCCCCTGGTCCCTACTGCATGTGTGTTGTTACACTTATATATTCAGCTAAGAATTCAGATATGACACTTGCGTTCTGTGTACAGCACCAGAGCAACCTCTGTAGACCTGATTGTTATATGAAGGTATGCATACTGGAGAACTGCTGACATCAAGAACTCCCTAGGCCGATTTTTGGGAAAATATGATGCTGCTTTGTCATCCTGAAGCCTTCTGAGCTAGAAACAATTACTAAACATCTATGTCCTGTCTTCTTTCAGGCTAAGAGTCAATATTTTCTTCTGGCAAACATAAAAGTCCCCTCCATTAATAGTTAGCAGGGCTCTGTGTCAATGCACAGTAATGAAGTAACATCTCGTGGCAGAACCTCTTATTCTTTCAAATAGCCACATCAAAGGATGTTGCTGATCTAGCCATCTGAAACAAAATCCATCCAGCATGCTAGTGTTATAGCCAGAGCTGTAGCCCTCTGTCCACACAGGGCCACAGCCAACAGGAACTTCTCCTGACTCTTTAGGCTGGCCAGTAAGTCTTAACAGTTCTCATCTATTGAAAATGAGTGAGTAGAAGTCCATTATTGGTGATTTGGAGAATACCATAGTGTAAATCTTCGTGTGGGTGGCCACACTGAAACCTGTGTAAGTCCTCTTTAGTGATGCCTCAATATTCCTGCCTACCACTTGAGTCGTGGCTACATCATCTCACACTCCTAAGGTCTTACCCAAGAAGTTAACCAATGTAAGATCAACTTCTCCAGTTCCACCTTTACTAAGTAGGTTTGCCATGCAATCAAGCGAGGAACCAAATCCCTATCGAGACTCTTCCTCCTGCAGGGGGCACTCTTTGGATGAGTTTACACACGTCTGGGGGAGACTTGGTGATGGAAAAAGCAGAACATATTCACACTGCAAATGCACTCTTGGATGGGGATTGAAGTCCCCTTCGCTGCTGGGGGTCCTTTAGGGGCCAACTAGCCTACCTCTTACCTCCAGTAAGCCCCACACAGTGGGATTGCTGAGAGGTGGACACAGGCCATGCCCCCTTTCTCCACCACTCTGCAAACGCGCCTCCTGGCGCGCTCTTGGTTGGGGGATGAAGTCCCCTTGCCTCCTGAGGGTCCCTGGGGGCAAACTAGCCCTCCTGTTACCTCCAGTAAGCTCCATACAGCTGGATTGCTGAGAGTGCTCAAAGGCCACACCCCCTTTTTACACCACTCTGCAAACGCAGCTCCTGGCGCACTGCTGCTCGGCGGATGAAGTCCACTTGTGTCCTGAGGTCCTCAGGACACAAGAGGACCTCATTGCCCCACCAGCAGTGCGCCAAGAGGCGCGTTTGCAGAGTGGTGTAAAAAGGGGCATGGCCTCGGACCACCTCTCTGCAATCCAGCTGTGTGGCGCTTACTGGAGGTACCTGGTGGGCTAGTTGGCCCCAGGGACCCTCAGTATTCAAGGGGACTTAATTCCCCAACTTAGAACGCGCCAGGGGGTGCGTTTGCAGAGTGCTGCAGGGAAGGGGCGGGGCCTCCGGCGAGATGCCGGCTTTTTTTTCATATATATATATTTTTAGAAGGGGGGCTGTGTGGCCTTAGTCTGCAGACATTAAATTCTGGCGTGGTGCAGAATAGCTTCAGAGCAATTTTAAAGCAGTGTCTAATGTAGCTGCTGCTCTCTGTGGTCAAGCATCATGAAACATCTACAACTTGGCAGTTACACAGAAAGCAGGACACTGTTGCCCACAAAAGTAACTATCACCATCTCCACTGTTGACACTCTTCAGTGGCTCTTCGCATGCGTCATTTATCTGGTCTAGTTGAGGATAACACCCAACAAGACACCACCAAAAAAACAGAAAATGTGGTATTCTAATGTGAGTCCCTGGCCTATTTACCTTATCCACCTTCTGTCCAAACAATTTCTCATTTTCAGAGAGTTCATTTTTTGGGAAATAAATGTAAAAATGAAAAACAAAATCTGTTTTGTATCAATGCTCATAATAAACGATGCATTGTTTTGTTATGAAAAAACATTCATACTACATAATAAACTACCAACATTGTGTAAACTAAAACTCGGGCTTAGCTCTACAAGGTTTTCTTTCCCAGTCACGGACACCTGAACTTAGTTTAGAGCATCAACGCTTGTATGTGAATGTACAGGTTGTTGTTGCCCCATACAACCCCACTCAATACATAGTTGATGTGGTGTTTGTGCTTTCTGGGTTGCTAGCAGTCCATTAAAAAGGGATCAGGGACACTGGGATAATTCAAACCCAATTTCGTTCTTTATATTATCACACACAAGTTGTGCATTAAGACAAAAGACATTCAATATTTAAAAGAGTTATATTTCAACAGTTTCATCCTATTGATTAGCACATGTGAAGTAACCACACAGAATAATATTAAACCAGCACTGATGCATGTTCTTAACAACAACAATAATAAGAATGTTTCTATTCAAGTCGGAATGTCATTTGCCAACCTAGCACACTAAAGTCTTCCTCTATGCTCTATATTAGGACAGCATGCAGTAGCTTAACTTGTATCTAGAGTTTATTGGGATTCAATGCAGTGCATACCTGTTTACAGCAAAAAGCTGAAATTAGAAGTAGCTGGTAGAGAGTGTTCCCCTGAAAGGAAAACAAAAATCAGCTGGACTCAGCACCCTGTCCTCTCGGGCTTGGCTTTGTATCAGCTCTCAGCATGGGAATGGATGTTGCAACAGTACGGCAATCTGTCGATCTCTGTCAGAATCTCAGTCCATATCTTGTGTGATAACCTACCTAGGTGAAGGACCTCTCTAATCTAATGGACACTTAATGAGGCTCTTATACTGTTGAGAACTGATCTTCTCTTAACTGGGAATTTTTGAAGAATTTCTGACGTAGCCTGTGTGCATCAATATACTAGTCATAAATGCATTAATAAACATGTTTATGGAAAAAAAATATGTCAATTCAAACTAAGTTGTTCACGCTGTTGTCATTAGCGGACTTTGAAATATAGCTAACCTGGCACTTGTCCAAGACTGATGTTGAATTAGATGGAATATCAATGTCATTGTCAGGATGACTGGATCTTAGAAAGATAAGGACAGACATCAGAGGTAGACATGCCAATGAGTAGGCAGAAAATGGAGTTTGACCTTAGGGTCTCTACATCAGTTAAACACAAAAAATGACTGTCATCTTAGTATGTAGAATTTTATCTTTACTTATTTATTACACTTTTGGAGTCATTGGAAGTCTTGAATCACACAAAAGCCCAGCAAGGGAGAAGAATTGGTCAACAATGTGTGGAAATACTTGTCTAAATGGAAACCACGAAGAGAAGACACAACATTGGGAAGTAAACAACAAATAGTATTATGAGTTATAATGAATACAATTAATGCTTTTATTTATTTATTTATAAAGTTTTATATAGCGCTGGCTAGACCCGGAGGTATCAGAGCGCTTTACATAAGGATCAGTGCGTTACAGGTTACATAGTTACAGGATCAGCGAGTTACAGGTTACATAGTTACAGCAATTAGATCAACAAATAACGGAGGGAGGAGGAGGGAGGGGGGAGGAAAAACAGCAGGGGGACGAGGAAAACAATGTCAGATGTCCAGCTGGGTAGGTGACGGACAAGGGGGTGAACCAGAGCCAGACTCCTCTATTGCTGCAAAGAACAGCTCCACCGGGCATCAGCCAAGGTTGCTCAGGCTCCGCAGTAGGTACCAAACAGTTTTGGAATCAGCCCAGGGGGCATCGTCATACCTCCATCAAAAAGCACCAGTCCCGGTATTCCTGGGGAGTGCCATCCGCCTCGTCTTTCAGCTTACCCCCAGGACACGAGTGGTGGGTGGAGAGGAGGAAGGGACAGTTCCAAGGTCTGAAGAATTCACACAAAGAGCTGACCTGGGAAAACAGCACAGGGATCCCTGAAACCAATGCCCGTACTCCATAGCTGTAACCAGTCTGGATAAGAAGACCAGGGAAGCAGCGCTGGGATCCCTGAAACCAGAGCCCATTCTCTGTGTCTGAAGCTAATCCGGAAACTTGCAAACCCTGGCCTCACTGGAGAGACACTGGCGATCGCCATCTTGAGGAGTGAAATAACTGGCGGATCGTCGCAACTTCAGGAACAGCCCTTTGGTGGGTTTGGCGATCAGGACAGGAGAGGAAGCCCACGTATCATCGGTGTTCGGGGCTGTTCAGGGGTCAAAACAAACATGGAGGGAGGCCCTCTGGGGGGGTCTGATTCATCACCAGCTCATTGTGGTGCTTCGAGGTAGAATTGGGTTAGTTGTAGGGAAGGACAGATGGGCGGGGAAGAGAGGTCACTCACCCTGGTGTCCCTGTAGGGCCACGGCGTTCACCATCTTGCGGAGTGAAAGCTGTCGGCAAGTCGCCATCTTGAGATTGGCGGATCGTCACCATCTTAAAGGGCGGCCTTCGGTGGTATAGATGATCAAGACAGATGGGTAGTCCAAGTACCATCGGTGACGGGGGTTGTTCGGCGGCGTGATGCCGTTCAGGTCCCGGCCGGCATGATCCAGCAATTGTGGGTGTAGCGCGGCAGCAGGGCGCAGATAAAGGTCGCGATGTCTGGGGCTGCGCGACGGCCAGGCGCAGATCACATCACGGTGCTCCGTCAAGCACCGCGAAAAGTGAGGCAGCCAAACCACCGGGAAAGGACGTCACAGCGGTCGGAGTGGTGGGAGGGCCCAGGTCCAGCAAGGCCAGGTGTTGCTCGGCGGCAGGTCGTAAATCGGTTCACGCAGCTCCGTCGTTCAATCAACCGGGCATCCGACCGAGGCCAAACACTTCGGGGTCTCACAGCGCCAGCGATGCCGCAGAGAAGGCGACAAGAGGAGGCACGCCCAGCCTAGGGTTCCCATCCCAAGTTATATACATGGAGATGGGTCATTGCTAAAAATTTTACATTGGAATGTAGGTAATAAATCCACCTGTTGTGAAAATATAAAGTAGGTGTCACATTTTGTTAATAACTGCTCCTCCAAATACATTAGCAAAGAAATTGGAAACTTCAGCCACATTTTGGGCTGCCTCATGCTTTATACAGATGCTGTGCTCATACGTAGCCGTGAAATACACCCAATTTCAACAGATATGTAACAGATGACTTAATCAAGTAAAAGTTGTAGACTTGTAGTCATGGGTGATCCCTGGCAATCTTGCACACACACTGGTGATGCAGAGATCGAGTATGCAAGCAACTTCTACATTTATTGTGAACCAATGCTTTCTATTGTGGCACAATTGCTCCCAGGCATTAGGTAGCACCAAAGCAACTTGAGTTCCATTATTAACACCAACTACATGTGGAATGCCTTCCAAGCCATAAAACTCAGGGCCTGATTTATATGTTGGCGGAGAGGGAACTCCGTCACTGTTGCTCCCTGCCAACATAATGTTCTGCCTGGCTGATTTAAATTCGAGCTGACCATAGTTTGATGACAGCAGACACTAATTCCTATCTGCCATGGTCAAACTCCTTCAATGGCCTGATTGAGTAAGGGGTTTCGAAGGGTTGGCACTTGACTTAGATGGGTGGGCATATATCCATTTTTCACAAATATGTAATTGTTTTGATTGAAATGTATTAGAGGTGGCCAGAGGTGGGAATAACGTGCGATGTGATTAATTTTTTTGGAGCAGATTTTTAAAAGGGAGGGGTTTTCCACCACCATTTTAACGGACAATGGTGTTCAAATAGTGTCTCATGAAATAGAGAAGTTTTTCGGAAATAGAGGTATCAAGCACAAGAACTTAGCTCCGTACCATCCCAAGACAAATGGCATGGTGGAGAAGTTGTACAAAGTGTTAAAGAAGACTTAGGATACAAAGAGCTATAGCTTGTAATTTATGTCGGAAGTGAAAGATACTATAGAAAATAAAGAATTACAGGATGATGCTTCATACAACTATAAGAATCTCACCGTTTGACTTGTTTAAAAGGAGGAACGCTAATACATTGATTTGTCCTTCTTGGATGAATGATAAGGATGGACTGGAATGGAGTGTGAATCGTAATGCTAAAATAGAATTGAGCGAACGTAAGTAATGCCTGAAAGGTGGCCAGGTTTGACAGTCAGAAAGTTGTAAATAAAGTGGTGATTCATGTTGGGGATATAATCAAGATTAGCAATGCTCGTTTAGGTCTCTTGAAGGCCCGATCCACATTTTCTGCTCCCATGAAAGTGATTAGGGTGTTTGGGAATTCTGTAAGGACAGGGGATCATAGGATGTGGATTATGAGTCTGGGTAGAGTGTTAAAAGTTAATTGGAGTTTGACATGTCTAAGGATGAAAGTTGGAAATAAGGAAGTTGAGAACAAAAAGGGTAAAGAAGATGTAAATAAACGAGTACTGAGGAAGAGTTCGAGGTCTTCTAAGAGACCAAAGTTTCTGAAGGAATATGCTTAAGTGTATATTTGTGTTCTTCTCCCTCTGCATTTTACTATGTTGTACTTGTTTTGTTGTACTAAAGAGGAGGTAGGTGTGTGGTATCTTCCCATTATAGTACCTGTGGAGTTATCAGCGGCAGACTTGCCTCTGTGTGGATTCTGATTGGTGGAACCTGCAGACAACGGTACCTATGCATCATGAGCCACATGGAACCTGGTTTCCGGTTTCTATGGAGCTGGAGTGCATAAAGAAAAAGAGTGACTGGTGAGAGGACGGTGTGGTGGCTGAGGTGTTTCACAGTATCTAGAATAAACTTGGATTCAACTCATCCTGTGCTCTGCTACTGCATTTCATAAAGCTAAATTCTTCTGCACTCCACCCACCTTTTCCACAGTACTAGAGCCCAAAAGAACAGTGTCTGAAAATTAGACATTCTCCGGTATGCTAATATCAGCTCTCAATCAATCAATCAGTCAATCAATCAGGGGTTTGTTAAAGCGCGACTACTCACCCGTAAGGGTCTCAAGGCGCTAGGGGGGGGGGTGCAGGTTCCAACCATCAAGGAGGGGGTCTGTCGAAAAGCCAGGTTTTGAGGTTCTCAAAGTGCAAAGTTTCTTTCCATCAACTTAGAATTCTGCAGAAACCATTCCCATTCATACCCAAAACGCATTGAGCTGCTGTTGTCAGTACACTTTTGAACCTTGGCTTGGAATACTGCAGCTCAGTGTACTATGACCTACCATTATATCACCCCAATAGATTTCAAAAAGCCAGAAAACTGGGGTTCACCTGAACACAATCAACATATTACCCACCCACCACCGTAGACGTTTTGACGAATCTGCTTCAAAACCCTCTGACTCTCCTTTAAATTCCTAAATGGTTCAGAGCCTACCTACCTGCAAAATAAAATGTAAAAATATATACCACTGTGACTCTACATTTCAGCAACCAAAACCACCTCTGCATTCTTAAATCTAACCGCATATGCTGCAGAAACAGACACTTTTCGTTCCCCTACACGTTTAAAACATTGCTCACTTTCAGGAAAAAAATTAAAGCCCGCCTTTTCCATTGTTCATTCTGTTCGTTCCCCTCTCACCATGGTCTCTCCACTGCCTTTTGTATGTAGAAGCAATTCAGATATGCAACGTGCACCTTATAAATGTGTATAAATAAATAAACAAAAATTGAGAATCTAGGATTTTAGTAATGGAGCTTTCAACCTTCTATGTTTACCCAGGACGATGAATGCTACCTCCATTTCTTTTTTGTTCCAATATCTTTATTAATTTTAAGTACCACAAGTTAATTCAATTATAATAGGATGCAATACAACTTGGCATTATGAACCATAAATAGATAAGCATTTCATAAATACAAATATAATATATGTAATAAATATTATATTTAAAAGTATATCAAATCTGGGTAAAAACCAGTTGCATTGCTTAGATAAGAAAGACAACACAATAAAAGAAAGAGAGAAAAAGAAAAAGAAAGAGCAGAAAAATAGTAAGCAGGGAAAAAGAGAAAAGAAAGGAAAAGAAGAGAGGACAAGCGATAGCGATAGATGGTAGATGGGGACAGCTACTTCATTGAGGGAGACAAGTTAAGAGGTAAACACAAAAGGATACTGAGCCACCAACCCTTGCGAAGCCAAGCTCATATATTTGTCCAATGACCTCCAAACAGTATTAGAAATGGATGGCGTATAGTGCTTCTCAGCAACAAAAGTATGAGCCCCACGAAGATATGATACCCTTGCCCACCAAGTATGATATGATAATGAATTCAAGGATTTCCACTCTGTTAATATAACTTTAACAGCGATTGATATAAGGAGGTCCAACAATTGCATATCAGTATCATTAAGGGGTAAAGGAGTAGGTGAAGTCCATGGACCCAATAAGATTATAGGTAATGAAAGCTCAATTACTATACCAAAGATCAGTGACAAGTGTTTCTGGACCAGTTCCCAAAAGGGTTGTAGCAATTAGCATTCGAAAAACATATGTTGATGAGTGCCAGATACCAAATTACAATTCCAACAAAGATCATTATCCCTAAGCTTTAGTTTATGCAAACGAGCAGGGGTCCAGTGCAGAAGATTCACAGTAAAAAATTTAGATTGAATAAGAGAAGGAGCAATCTTATTTCGTAGAGAAAATTTCCCAATCAATTGCCAGGTCTCTAAAGAAATATGGTTAAAAATGTCTTGTTCAAAATGATGAGACCATTTATCCTGTGTGATCGTAGACTGCGAAGGCAGTGGAGCAGATAAAAACTTATATATTCTGGAGGCAATATGACCTGACCGAGACCACAAAGAGAGGAGTGAAATAGTAGTTGAGTCTGGACAAAGGGGTATTTTAGAAAGGGCAACCTTTAATTTTAGAAAGGAATAAAAATCCATATTATTAAGATTATACTGACTAGCTAAAGAGGAAAAGGGAATAGGATTATGTTTGGAATCATAAAGATCTTTGACCAGCATAATACCTTTATTAGCCCAGGTAGACCTGGTACCCGGATCAATATCAGTCACAATTTTAGGATTATACCATAATGAAGAGCATCTGGATTTATGAATGGGTTTGGAAACCTTTTTGTCTATATATTTGAATGCATTAATTGTGTCTGCAATAATACGGCCTGAATACGGAAGAACCAGCTTAGAGGCGGTTAAGAACGAAGAAGTAGATAAAGGAGAGCACAGCTCCCTTTCAATATAGATCCACGGGGGGTATGAAGGGAATTCGAAACAAACCAAAGAGCACCTTGAGACGCCAAAAAGGCAATCTGATATAAATTCCAGTCCGGAAGATTACAACCCCCCAGAACAAAGGGCTTTCTAAGATGTTTATATGCGATTCTAGCACGTTTATCACTCCACAAACATTTTGAAGTTAGTACCTCAATCTCATGGAAAAAGGATGAGGAAAGCTTTATAGGCATCATAGAGGACAAGAAATTAACAATCGGAGTTATCATCATTTTAAGAGTTTGAAGTCGTCCCCACCAGGAAATATATTTAGGAGGCCACGCGGTCAGCAGATCTTTAACCTTATCTATTATATGAGATTCATTATAAGAGATAGTATCTGAAAGGTTTTTACAAAACCAAATTCCTAAATATTTAATAAGAGTTGATTGCCATTTAAAACCTGCATTGCCCATGTGAGAAGGGAAGCACAACGCATTAAGAGGAAACATTTCCGTCTTATCTTTATTCAGAGTATACCCCGAGACTAGCGAGAATTCTTCAATAGTATTGGAAATGGCAGGAATAGCATTAGCAATATCTTCAGAAAAGAGGAGGACGTCATCCGCATAAGCAGCCGTTTTAATTTTCTGTGGACCAAATTGAAAACCTTTGATAGCCTGATTCAAGTTGAGTAACCGAAGAAGTGGGTCTATAGACAGTAGAAAAAGAAGGGGTGATAGTGGACAACCTTGTCTAGTACCCTGACATAGATTAAAAAAAGATGTTGCCCCATTAATTCTAATATTAGCTTTAGGATGAGCATACAAGGACATTACCATGTTAATAAAAGAGTCTCCTAGATTGTGAGACTGAAGTACTGCTTGTAAAAAAGGCCAAGAGACCTTATCGAAAGCCTTTTCGGCATCGAGGGCAATCGCCGCCGAAGGTAAAGCAGAGAGTTTCGCCTTCTCCAAAATATGACAAAAGTTCGGATATTATCTCTAGCCAGTCTTCCCTTAACAAAACCAGTCTGCGAGGTATGGATCAAACTAGGGATATGACCCTCTAAACGTTTAGCCAAAATTTTGGCAAAAATCTTAGCTTCCATATTTAAAAGTGAAATTGGATGGAAATTCTTAGGATCAGAGTGGTCTTTGCCCTCCTTAGGAATCACCACAATAGTAGCCTCAGCGGCTGAGCCAGAGACCTTGCCTGTCATGACAAAATTGTCAAAAACCTCCTTGAGATATTTTATTATCGCAGGTAAGAATGTCTTATAAAAAGCAATAGGGTACCCATCAGGCCCTTGTGCCTTTCCCCCACAGAGTAGCTCTAATGGCCTGAATTATCTCTTCAGAATGAATCGGTTTCCCCAAAGCCACCATATCTGAATCAGAGATAGTATTTGTAGGGATCGAGGCCAAAAATTGTTGACATTTGGTGATATTACATTGATCTTTGAGAGTATATAGCTTTTTATAAAAATCACTGAAAAACTTCAAGAATTTCTTGGGTATGAAATTTTCTAGAACCAGAATTATCATTGATAAAGGAGATCTGAGCAGATTTTGCATTTGTGTTCTGATATTTTAAGGTAGCAGCTAACATCTTACCTGCTCTATTCCGTAATAACAATTGTCTAGATTTTTGAGCATGAACACCAATATAAGCTCTTTTAGTAACTATGGAATTAAAAGAGTATTTTAAGTTTTTGATGTCTTGTAGGAGCGACTTATCATTAGAACTTCTATATAAGATCTCTTTACGTTTAATATCATCCTCCAAAGCTTTGAGAGAGTTCCTAATATCCGCATTTCTTCTCGCCATTTTCTTGATAATATGGCCTCTAATAGTATATTTAAAGGCATCCCACAAGACTACTGGGGAACTCACTGAAGACTCGTTATCTTTAAAGAAGTTGCCAATTTCTTCGGTTAGTTGTTTAACTTCATCATTATCGTCTAAAATCTCTGTATTCAGGCGCCAAGTACGCGGTCCACTTTTATCCTTAAGATTAAGGAGAGTGAATGAGACTGCAGCGTGATCAGAAACGACTATTGAGTGAATCATAACATTTGTAGTATGCTTTAAAAGCACCGCGTCCACTAGAAGGTAGTCAATACGAGAAAAACTAGAATGTGGGGAAGAGAAAAAGGTGAAATCACTACCCGTAGGATTATGTATTCTCCAAACGTCAATAAGATGATGAGAGGAACACATATTAAGCAATTGCTTATGCGCCCTAGGAGGACGAAATATAAAAGCGGAGTGTCTGTCTAAGATAGGATCCATAGGTAAATTGAAATCACCACCAACAATTGTTTTAGCACTTTGAGGAATGTCAGACAACTTTTTACTTATAGAACGCCAAAAAAGTTGGTCATCGATGTTAGGAGCATAGATGTTCATAATATATATGTCAACCGAGCCATTGGACAAGCGAGAAAGCAACCATCTACCATCAGAATCATGCTCAACAGAAACAATAGATAGACCAGAGTTTTTGGAAATCAACGTCACCACCCCATTCCTCTTACCAGAGGCTTCAGAACATGCCACATCAAGGACCCACTCCTTCCGTAAAAGTAAAGCTTCCTTATAGCCTATCTTAGTTTCTTGAAGTAAAACAATATCACCAGATAAGCTTTTACAGTAATCCAGAATCTTAGTCCTTTTAACCGGGTGATTCAGGCCACGCGCATTAAGTGAAAGCACATTTAAACCAGACATAAATAGATGCAAGTCAACTTAAATAAAAATGGTTGATGCAGGAGAAAAGAAAACCAATTCAACGATACCACAGGTAGAGGGGTAGGTGGTAAATAGAAAAGACTTAAAGAATAAGCCGAAGCAGGAGTCCCCAGAGAAGAAAGGATATAAGACAAGAAAGAAAAGACTAGAAGGAAGAAAAGAGAAGAAAAAGAAAATTCAAGGAAAAACTGAACACAAAAAAAGAAGAACCCCACCAGGGGATGTCTGTAACAGACAAAGTGCATGAGAGGGATAACGTGGAGAAGCAACCACAGAGGCCAGCACACATAGCGCAGACCGCTCAAAAAAGATAAAGTATTGAGCAGCGGAACAATAAAAACTAATAAGCACAACTTCTGTAATCTCAGTAGTTGATCTATAAGTTAAGCAATAAAGGTTCCAAAACCTAAACATAACATATTTAAAGAATGGCCTACAGATCTCATGTCTTTAAAATAAACAAAAATACACAATAAATATCAAGCTAATGCCTTATAAATAACAATAATAAGTAATTTAAAGAATCACCTAAGGCGTAATAAATACATATAAGTAGTATAATAAATAGCATATGGATGGAATATAAATACTAAAAACACATTAAAATTACAAACCATTAATGAGACAAACATTATGGAAATTGATAGCATCTAGGAAAGAGTGTTCAATTCAATGAACAGGTAGAAAACAGATAATAAATACTTCTATATGATTAAGAAGAGAAAAAGTTCTCTAATATATATCCTATTCAATAAATGAGCAACATATTATCATCTAATAATCAAGCCTAAGGCATATGAACAATGAGGAAGTAGCAACGGAACCCGTGAAGACATAATTCATTAATAGAACGTATAAAAGCTAACAGCAAGGAAAGATCAAGGTAATATATATAGTCATATACCACAGAGAGAGAGAAGAATGGAAAAGAAAAATCTATCAGCAATCGCAGCAATGTAACAGATGCTTAGACAATAAATAGCACTCATGAATAAAATACTCGAATCTATGATATACTAGGAAATAAATAACAAGTAGCAATAAATAGTAGATAGATTATAAATTTGCTAATTTGATGAGCACCCAACATATAGTCTTCTAAGAATCAGAATTAATGCATGTGGTAAAATAAAAGATAAATAGTATAATCACATAAAATATAGTACATGACTTATACCTAAAATATCAGAGACCAGACACAAACCAGATAATAGTAAATTCATATGTAACATAATATACAAACAGAATACAAAATAATATAGAAAGGATAGTAACAAACAAAGAACCAGTGAAAAATAAACACCCAGGAAAAGATTATTTGCCAACCTATAAACAGCGAATAATAGAAAAGACATACAATGAGAAGTATACATACAAAAGAGACTATGACCAGCAAGAACTATTGAAAAGGAAGAAAAGATACATATAAAATGAAATATATCAAGAAGGAAACATCAATAGAAAGGCTCAGCATAGAAAAAGAAGAATGTGAAAAAGAAAAAAGAAAGACACAATTACCACTGATACGTAACCAGCTAATACTAGAATAATACTACCAACTTGATGAGCTAGGAGACCTGTAAAGGAAAAGATTATATAAACAGCATAACGCTAATAACTCTGACATTAGATAATCATCTTAACAACCAAAAACCAGAGGAAGCCCCAATACCATGGACTAGTGGAAAGACACCGAAAGTGTTAAGTCAACCCATCTGAAAAGGCAAGATCTTAAGAGAAAGAGGTGCCAGGAGGAGTTTCGGAATCCATCTGAGACTCAGACTGATTATCCAAAAAAGTAGATAAGTCTGAGGGTTCATAGAATATCTGGGAGCGACCTCTGAAAGTTATTCTGAAGCGTGATGGACCTGCAAAGGAGAAAGGGATGTTCATCTCTATAAGTCTTCTACGAAGATTCAGAAAACCTTTCCGGCGAATGACAGTGTCTCTGGCATAATCTTGTGATATAGCAATTTTATGACCTTCCCAGTGCAAAGATTTGATTCTCCTCATTTGAGCTAAAATCTGTTCAGTAGGTTGGTGCCGCAGGGGTTTGAAAATCACCGGTCGCGGAGAAGCCAAAGATTTTGGTTTAAAGGTGGGCACTCTATGAGCACGTTCTATTTCAAAGTCTTTTTGAAATGAAATTAGCACAGTAGGAATCCAAGTAAGCAAAAAATCTAATACTGATGATGCCGATTTTTTGCAATCTTCTGGTAAACCAAAAATACGGAGGTTACTCCTACGATTCCTATCTTCCTGTTCAGTGAGATCTCTCCGCAGTGAAACCAAAGAGCGCTCCATACTTTGCATATGTTTAGTTTGCTTGTTCGTGGAGTCTTCAACATTGCTTATACGAGTTTCTGCATTGGAAACATGCAGAGAGAGATTTTTCAGATCATTTCGGATTGCTGCCACCTCAACCTGAAGTAAATCTGTGTTTGTTTTGGTGCTCTGTGCAATATCATGGATTGAGTTAAGTCTGAGCAGGATAGTGTCCAATGTAGTGACGGAATCCTGATTGCCCTTAGATGTTAAGTCCGGAGTGGGGGAAGTTTGTTTGGACCTCTTCAAGTTTCCCTTAGAGTCTCTGTCTTTTGAGGAGACACCCATGCCTTCTGCCATTGGAGCCACGTCAACAGACGTACCAGATCGTAAAAATAGAGTAACACTGTACCGGCAATCCCAGTTAAAAAATAAGCAACCGCACACAAAGCCACATCAACAGACTAATGATCAAAAAGAAAAATATCCTCTTTTGTTTGCACTACAAGCAACTGAGTACAAGGATACTAGTGAGCTGTTTTGGATCTACAAGATTCTGTCAGCAGATATCGTAATGTGCTTGGAATAGTGACAGCAATTCCAATACACGCCACCACCCTAGTCACTGCATCAGATAAAATATCTCTGGTAAAATTGCCAATAATGCCTGAGGGTGAATCCCAGGAGCCAACACAGGAAATGAAGATTAAAAGCCTGTCAGCACCTTCTGAGGTGACCAGAGCTCCGTGACGGCCGTCTTTTTTTCACAGCAAATATTTTGGAGACGCTGCAATACACGTAGGCAAAAGGACTTAAAAATTGGGCTGACATACGATGGTATTAAAAATAATGCAGCCGCTTTGAAGGAGAGCTGACTAGTAAATGTACCACCAATTATATGATAAACCAGGCAGAATAATTCAGTCAGAGCATACCTTCAGTGTGTGAGGTCGTGCAACAATCACCTCATCAACACTAATATTGCAGCACATGGGCAGGACTAGAAAGCGCGGGCACCATACCTCATGTAGAGAGAATAATGTATGAGGAACCAGGGTATACCATCCGATACACTCAAGCATTCGGTCCAGAGAACGACGAAGCGTTTGAAGTCGCCGCCATTTTGAAGTGCCAGCTATGAGGAGAAAATCGGCGTTAAGTCCGTAATGCCAGGCGGTGAACCAAGATGTCCGAAATTCAGGCCATAGGTTCCTGGATCATTCCGATGCACAATTCCGTTGCATGGTGAACAAAAATTCACCCAGGAATCATTTTATTTGAGCGCGCGCGTCCGCGGTCTTACGGAGCTGAAACCAGCTCGGCCATCTTGTTTGCGCCCGAAACCACGCCCCCCTGCTACCTCCATTTCTAACTGCTTTATAAGTGGGCTCTAGCACGAAGGCCAAACCATCTCACTACACTATAAATAACACAGAAGACAGTTTATCCCTGCTTGCCTGCTACCTCATCTCATTTGCTAATAAAGTTGATTAAACAGTAATTCCACTAATTGTTTTCTGTACCTTTAGCTTTATGTATGATTTTGAATGGGATGGGGTAGCCAGTCCATATTCTGCTTATTCTGCTATTAATTTTGCTTTCAAATTTTGGAGTACAGCTTAACCATCTTCAAATGTAATTCCACAAGACTATGTCATTCTTGTCCCATTTTGAATAATATAGTTTGTGGTATCTTCTACTGATCATTGTCTCATGCTTCCCTGATTAGCACAGTCAGAACATTTATAATTCTATCATAATCCTTCTTTTTCTGCATTTCCATTTAAGCCAATGCTCAATAGATTAGTTGTTATTAAGCTTACAATTGGCCCATATCCTGCTGGATGTTGCAGAGGAGGACACCTGAGAGCAGGATAATCACAAGGAAAATTATTAGTCTTGGCCAGGTACTAACCACACATCTCTCATCTTATGTGCTTGACCAAATCACTATAAAATGAAAATCAAATCAGCAGCAGCTTTTCATGCATAGTTGAGATGAGGGTTATTTTTAGACTTCAATTCATCAGAGATTTTATAGTAGAACATTTCTTCACAACAAAGATTATCTTACGGTTGACCACATTAATATAAGCCATATAAACTTTTAACAATAACTTTAGCAAATCTTCCAATAAGAAAATTAGTTAAAATCAGAAAACTATCCCCACACTTATAACAATAATTTCCACACATTCCTATTGATGACTGTAAGAAACCAGGACCTGTTTGCAATATCCCACCCACTTTTTGCCCCCATTTAGACCACTAGGGGCCGTATTACATAAAGTGTCCCAGGGGCACAACCGGTGGTTGCACCCACTTTGCGGGCCCAAGGGGCACTTTGGTATTACAAAAAGGACCGCAGACGTTTGTGCAGCCCCTTCCTTCTGTAATACCAATATCGCTGGCGCACATAAAGCACCAGCGCTATCTTCACGGGGGCATTCCCTCCTTTGCATGGGGGCGTGCCCCATGCAAATGAGGTAATCCCTCTGCCTCTGCGCCGTATTAACGCTGGCACAGAGGCAAAGAAGCCCTCCTGAGAGAGCAGCATTCTGCAGGGGCTAATGGGGTCCTATGGATCCCCCAGACATTCCCCTGCAGGCGGGTGCAGTCACTGACTGTACTCGCCTGCAAGGGGATCTCTAGTCACCTATAAAAGTGCAAGCGGGTTGCCGCCTGCACATTGAAACACAGAGTGGCTGTAAAGCAGCCGCTCTGTATTTCACGTGAATGCGCTGCCCCCAGGGCAGCATGAGTTCGTGGCTGCCCTGGGAGCAGCACATTCCCCATAATGCAGCACATTTGGGAAAATGCACCACATGTGTAACGCACCCCTAGATACTCATTTTCTGAATCTGATTGGGCCCAGGGATCTGCTAACCAGACCCAGGGCCTGTGCTCTGATTAAAAGTACATGATAATTAGGTATAATGACAATTGGTAGTGACAATCTACCTGTAAGTCCCTAGTATATGGTAGGGGATGTAGGTCAAAAGGCCCAGTAGATTTAAGGTACTTAAGTGTTCACTACTGTGGCTCCTGCTGTTATTTTAAAAGCCAGCCCTGCCTTGTAGGCTGCTTTTAAACTTAAATAATATGCAAATTTGACTTTGGAATTAAAGGTACTTCCAAAGTCTCAAACGACCTTATTTTTACATATAGGTCACCCTTAAGGTCTTCACTGAGTGCCCCAGGGGTAGGGTGCCTTGTAACTATAAGCAGAGAAATTATAAAAGATGTTTATATGCCCTGGTGAGGGACAAACTGCCACTTTCGTTTTTTCCCATTGTAGCACCAAGGCTCTATAGGCTAACATGGGAATACTTTATTAATGTGTAACTATTGAAAGAAAGGAGCTAAAAAATATACTTCATAGTATCAAAACGATAGAATAAATCCAACAACTTGCCACTGTTAGATTTATCACAGAAAAGAAGTTATAGAGCTGTTTTCTGTAAGCCAAAATCCAGCTATCCAGCAGCCCTGCTCTGAATGGTCAGACTCTGCCATGCTGAGCCAAGCTGTCTTAATAAGGTGTGAGGTGGCCTTACTAGAGACAAAGGATTTCCTGTGGAAGGAGAACTACAAGCTGCAGAGCAAAAGGCAGGATTGGGGTGGAGTAGCCAAACTGGTGTCCAAAGAGAGATGACTGTTTAAGGCAGCACAGGCATCCTGCACCCCCAGCCAGACAGGAGTCCCTGTAATTAGATTAGTAAAGGGGCTGGGGTTTTCATGCAAAATTAATATCTTTTTAGATCTCAGGTCAGGCCTGACGCTTTGTGCCGGGACACTCTTAGGAGGAGCCGTGGGCAATAGAAGTTGCTTAAAAAAAAGGGAATTTGTTAGGGAAACTTAGCCACACCAGTGGGTTGGCTTAGCCAGCTCTAATCCTCCAGGACAGAGTTTCTCCATTTTGGATTTTGGAAGAATAGTGCTTTCTGAGTCAAGAATTTACCACAGTTTGGAGGAAGGGGTCATACACCTGGTTTGCACCTTGCATCCTATTGGTAAGGGGTGCCCCCTTCGAGATGCCCAGAAACTGTGAATTAATTTGGGAGCATTGCCCAGCAACTCAGATCCCTGCCTAGAATAATTAAGAGAAGAAGTATTGCCCTGCTGTAACCCCTTGTCTGCACCCCAAGTGAACTTCACTGATAAGGACTGCACTGCTGCACACATTGGAACTACAGTCCGAAGGACTTTGCCTTGCTTAAAAAGGATTAAGGAGGGACTCCCTGAAAGCAAGAAGTACAAAAGTGCTACAAGAGTTCCCTGCCTAACATGACAAAAGAAGAAGGACTGTCCTGCTGGCACCCTGGCCTGCACCCAAAGCATTGCACTCTGGATGACTGCATCTGCTGCACACAATAGCACTAATGATTTTGCATTGCTTCAAAAGTGGAAGGAGTGGTCTCCCTGACAGCAGCAGGTTAAAAGAGCTCCACCTGCATCATGTCCAGTGCACTTTTGAGGATTTGGCCATGTGCATTGTGGGAAATGTAGTCCCAGCATTCCAAGGACCATCTCAGAGCTTCTAGACCCTTGGAATGGTGTTTTGGACACTTTGAACCTACAAGAGGAACTAAAGGAAGAGGTTTGGAGACATTTGGAGCAAATTTTGTGAAAAGCGCCATAAGTTGACCCTGTGCATTGTGGGAGTTGTAGTCCTAGACCCCAAGAGGCAAACCAGAGCATCTGAACCCTTGGCTGGTGGAGTGGACCACATTTCTGTATCAAGAAACACTTCTGGAAGTAAGTGTAAATGTGTTACTTCATGAGTGGCTTGAACTCTGGACTTTGTCCTGGTCTAGCGCGACCTTGTTTAACCCTTTGAGCGCTATTTGCTTCTATGTGCTAGTTTTACTTTTAATCATCACAAATTCATATCTCTGATTGTCTACATTGGATTTTGTTCATTTTGGCGTCATTTTATTCATAAAAAATATTTCCTATTCTTATTAAATTGGTGTTGGATTTTTTATTGTGTGCTGTGTCTTACCTATTTAATGTATTGGTGTTTTTAAATGCTTTACACACCTGCCTCTTAAGTTAAGTCTGCCTGCTCTTTGCCAGCTACCAAGGGTTGAACAAGGGAATAATTTATTGAAACCTTGATTGAACCTTATATTGTGTTTGTGGCCTTATTACTAGTGGTAGGTCCCTACCTATCACTACTAATGAACCACTTTCCAACATTTGGTGTTCAGTGGTGAGGATACATACTTGTGTTTAAACTACACCATAGAGTAATTAAGTTAAGATCTTTAAAAATCCTTTAAATTAACTTAGAACATACATAGATTTTTGAATTTTTGATCTTTGGACTAAAACTGTTTTTTAATCACTTTTTTGATTTTTCTAAATTGTTCTCTCTCTGTGTTGCCAAAGTTTTTGTGAACCAAATCTAGGATACCATAGAGCCAGATCTGGCTAACCTGGCTAAAATCACAGTAGCTGAGCTTAGGGTTCAGTGCCGCTAGGAGGCTACCTGCCGCTATTCAGATTAGAAAGGCAGAGAGGGTTGGGTCCCTTAAGACCTGGGCAGTGACAGCTCCAGGGGATGAAGGGGAGGGGTGATGAGAGCATGTACATAATTTCCACTATCAGGTTCATACTTCCAGCTAAGGGAGGAAGGGGAGGCTCCCCCACACAGGAACCAGAGCTGTCCCTCAAGGAGTGACAGCTTCAGGCTCAGTTAGCATCCATACCTTTAGAGAAGGAGAAACTGGAACTAGAAAAGAAGAACTGGGCAAGGGAGGAAGTAAGGTGACACGGTGGCAGCAACAAAGAGGAAGATGTTGAGATGTCCAGGTGTGCTGGGTTTGACCCCAGGCTCTCCAAGGGATTTGTGCCAAAGTATGTAGAGGGGGAAGACTTTGACAAATGGCTGACTGCATCTGAAAGGACCCTTGAGATGAGGGAGGTCCTATCTAAATTTTGGGGTTCACTTCTGTGGGAACTGGTCCCAGTAGCTGGGAAGGATAGGCTCCTGACCCTACAGGGGCTGGAGACACAATCTTAATCCCACATGAGAAAATGTCTAGTCCGGCAATTTGGTCTGACCCCCCAGAGCAGTACAGGGTGGTGTTCAGGGACACCCAGAAAGTCAGCACCCAATGCTGGGTGGGTTTTGTAGACATCTCAGTGAAGGCGCCAGAGGACTGGATTCACGGTAGCCAGGTAATTACCTATGAAGGGCTGTACAACTAAACTTTTAAGGAGCACATTCTCACTCATTATGTACAAGAGAGGTTAAGCTAGTATTGAGTGGACTCAAAGCTATCTGGTCCCAGGGAACTGGGGAGACAGAAGTTAAGTGTGTGAGAACCCAGGTTCTCAATCAGCACAAGGGGGGGTGACTCCAAGAAGGGGGGGTAGGTCCACAAAACCCTAAGGAGGTAGGTGGTAAGCCCACCACAGAGTCCCACTCAGTACCCCAGAACCCTAAAAAGGAGCAGAGCAAATCCCACCCAAACTCTGATAAGCAGAAGCAGGGGGACCCAGGGCTGAAAAAAGTACTTGGACAACAGAGAGTGCTTTGACTGTCAGCAGTCAGGTCACTTCAGGTGTGACCCCACCTGTTCCAAGAAGGTGGTTAGCACTGGGCTGTCCAGTGTAGCCATAGAGGAGGACTCCTCAGATGAGGAGGTCCTCTTAGCATTTTGTTGGGAGACAGGTCCAGATAGTAAGCTGGTAGTCCCTGAGGGTAGAAGTAGGCACTGCCAATCCATTCAGGTGAATGGAAACCCTGCCATTGGCCTGCGAGACACGTGTGTCAGTCACAATATAGAGAGTCACAGGTTGGTGTCCTCAGACATGTATGTGTCAGGAGAGACAAGAAGGGTAAGGGTAGCCCCAGGTGAGGTCACAACCAAACCTATAGCCATAGTGCCCCTAGAGTGGGAGGGTATCCTTAGTTGGTATAAGGTGATAGTCAGTGTGGACCTCTCCTTAGATTGTCTCCTGGGCAATAACCCAAGTTGCCCAGGGTGCCCACCCATCCCACAGTTCCCGGGGAGCCAGTCCCTATAGTTAGGAGACAGGGGTCCCAAAAGAAAGGGAAAAACAAGAGGAAAGGTAAGTCACTCTTAAAGAGAGTTCCAGTGAGCCAAGTGTATTCAGTCCTAGTAGGGGAGAAAACCAAAGTTGGCACTTGTGAGGCTGCTTCACCTGACCACAAGGAAGTCCTGAGCGAGCAGTCAGGCAACTGTCAAGCAGCAGGTTGCCACCCCTGCGCTGGCATAAGGGCGAGTGAAGGAAGGGTATCAGCGACAAGATGTAATATCCCCCGTCTATAAAAGGCAAGAGAGGTTCCAGGAACCCACATTTGCCCCTAAAGCAGATCATTCACCTGTCAGTAGAGAGCTTAGAGTGTGGTTCTGGATTCTGAAAGCTGTCAGTAGCCTCTGTTGTGTGCTGGCTTTCATGGCAGCACTGCATTTGGCATGGGAGACAGACCCCATGGCCAAAGGTAAGTTAGGCCCCCTGACGTGGTTGGTCATGAATGGGTTTCTCAAGTGTTGGGTAACCTCTGTGAGTAAGCTAGGCAATACCCTAGCAATGTTAGGGATAGAGGAGGGGGTCACCTCACTACCTAGATTAAAAAGGGAGGAAGAAAATCAAACAGCTGGGATGCGGTTTCGGTTTAAAATGGGTCCTGTTACTGTAGAGATGGGTTTGCTTCCCAGAGGAAGTAACCTTGGCAGGTGGATGTAAGACAGAGTAGGCTCTGCAATTGTACAGCCTGGTTTCTTTACTTTCTTCCTCACCTGACAGACCAGGAAAATACCCAGGTTTGGACTGAGTCTCCCAGGCTGGAGGGGTGTTGTGTGAGAAACTAGGACCTATTTGCAATGTCCCCCCACTTTGTGCCCCCATTCTGACTACTACATGCTGGTTTTCTGACTCTGATTGTGCCCTGGGCTCTGCTAACCAGACCCAGGACCTGTGCTTTGATTAAAAGTACATGGTATTTAGGTATATTTACAATTGATACTGACAACCTACCTGTAAGTCCCTATTATATGGTAGGGCATGTAGGTCTAGAGGCATAGTAGATTTAAAGTACTTAAGAGTGGACTACTGTGGTACCTGCTGTCATTTTAAAAGCCAGCCCTACCTTGCAAGCTGCTTTTAAACTTACATTTTATGCAAATTCGACTTTGGAATTAAAGGTACTTCCAAAGTCTCAAACTACCTTATTTTTACATAAGTCATACTTGAGGTCTTCCTAGGTGCCCCAGGTAACTATAAGCAGAGACATTATAAAATATGTTTTACATGCCCTGGTGAGGGACAAACTGCCACTTTCACTTTTCCCCACTGTAGCACAATGGCTCCATAGGCTAACATGGGAATACTTTATTAAATTGCAATTATTGAAATAAAGGAGCTAAAAAATATAATGCAAAGTTTCAAAATGTTAGAATAAATCCAACAACTTGGCATTGTTAGATTTATTATAACTATTACAGAAAATAAGTTATATAACTTTCTTTTCTGTAAACCAAAATCCAGCCTTCCAGCAGCTCTGCTCTGATTGGTTAGCCTCTGCCAGACTGAATCAAGCTGCCCTAATAAGGTGTGAGGTGGCCTGACTAGAGACAAAGGATCGATTTCCTATGGGAGGAGAACTGGCAGCTGCAGAGCAAAAAGCAGGTTGGGGGGTGGAGTAGCCAAACTGGCCTTCAAAGAGGGAATGACAGTTTAGGGCAGCACAGGCCCACCCCAACATCCTGCACCCCCAGTCAGACAGGAGCCCCATTTATTAGATTAGTGAAGGGGCTGGAAGGGGAGTGTCAACGAACCCTACCCAGACCAGTGGATTGGCTTGGCCAGATCTAACCCTCCAAGACAGAGTTCTCCATTTTGGATTTTGGAAGAATAGTGCTTTCTGGGTCAAAAATGAGCCACACTTTGGAGAAAGTGGTCATTCACCTGGATGACACACTGCATCCCATTGGTCAGGGGTGCCCCTCTGCTTGAAACCCAGGAACTGTGAATAAATATGGGTGCGTTGCTCAATGTAGGAAAGTAGGATCTGCTTCTTATGGTTACCCCCACCTTTTGCTAAATGTAATACTGTTTTTGACTAGTCCGACTGGGATCCTGCAAGTCAGGACCCCAGTCTATCTGCTTTCTCCTTAAACTGTTATGTTATGTACCTAGGTACACTCCAGATTGGATACTGGATACACTTGTCAGTCCCTAGTATATGGTACCCAGGTACCCAGGGCATAGGTACCCCAGAGGCCTCCCATGGGCTGAAGCATGTATTATGCAACCCATAAGAGGCCATGCAAAATGGAACTACAGGCCTGCCATTGCAGCCTGTGTATGTTGGTGCTTGCTTAAGATATAGGTTTACTATATCTAAGGGTCACTGCACTTAAAACCTATAAGTCACGACTCTAGCAGGCATTTACAATCCTGAGGGCAGGGTGCTTGGTTTTAAGTGAGAGGGTGCCACTGCATGAGCAGGACACCCCTGCAGCCTACGGAGTCCATTCTCCCGGGTTGTCAGTACAGCAGCCATTTACGACATATAGAGTGGCATTATGCGACCGCGTGATGACCAACTCTAAAACGGCTGAAATAAACCCTATTGTATTTGGTGTCAAACATGTTGGAATCATACCCCCATACCAGTAATCGGTGTGGGAGGTATGATTCCACCCCTCAGAAGCGAGCTTCGTTGGGTCCCTGGTGTTCCCGGTACCAGCCTTCTAGTCCCGGGCAGCACAAAATGGTTGCTGCCAACCAGAGACACATTTCTGCCCTCCTGCTGCTGAGCCAAGCTCGAGCAGGGGAAGGCAGAACAATAGGCATCCTGTCACAGGGAGGTGTGACCAACTCCCCAACAAGATTTAGTGTATTAGGGCTGAGTGGGTGTGCTTGCCAGCGACCGAAAGTCTGCATGAGGGGCACATTTGGTGTCCCTGTGCATAGTCCAGTTCAAACCAGTCCTGGAAGCCGTTGGCTCCTGCTCTGGCACAAAACTGGACAAAGGACAAGGGAGTAACCTCACCTCTGTCTAGACCCTCCTCTGGGAGGGTCCCCTGAATCTGTCCAACCCCCTCTCATGGGTACAAAAGGGCTTACCTGGCTGTAGGACCCTAGATTTGACGTGGACAAATTCTGAACCAGAAACCACTGAACTTCGACCGTCAGGACACTTTGGACTTCGTTTGGGCCAGACTTCGTCTCCCTCTCAGTCTGAAGCATCGTCCGTGCACCATACAGGCTCTGTGCAGGGCCTGTGGAGCATCAAGAACAACCAAAGATATCTCTCTTGGAGTGAAGGAGTCACTCCCCTGCATTCACAGGTACCGCAACACTGCTGTCTGGTCTGCTGACCCTGAGCTCGTATGGACTCCAAAGGCTTCAGCAACACAGGAGGTAAATTTCTATATCTTTCAAGGTCTGAGTTGCCCTCTCACCAAGTTTGAGGTCAGAACCCTTTAAGGTGGCTGCAATACCCGAAGCCCTGTGTACAGCATACATTTGCAAGTGCATATGCTTGTTGGAATTTTCCGACAAGTGCATTGGGCTCTGAGTAGCCCCAACCTCTGGTACCATTTCCTACCAAGAACTTTGGCCTCCTTGCACCGAGAGCTCCGTGGGCTGTCATTTAGTGAAATCCCTTGAGGTCCTCTTGTGACTCCCGTGCCTCCAGCCTGTGGGTCCATTTGAGGGTCAACTTTGCTTTTCTTAGGCTCCCCTGGTTCCTCCAGGCTTGCCCTGACTTTCCTGTGGTTGGTGAGTCTCCTGGACCTTGCTGGTCCGAACCGTATCTATCCTCGACTTTCTGTGTGGGTTGCCGTTGCCAAGGCTTGGTTGTGCTCCCTCCGGACACCGACCCCTCAGCACTCTACATCCTTTGTGGGACAGCTCGTATCCAGCTCCTGGTTGTCCTCAACATCTCCTGGTCCCCGTAGCTGCATAGTCAAGACCTCCATCAACGCACCTGAAGCACCCGACATCGGTGGGCATTCGTCTACCGAGCCCCTGGTCACTCCTAAGTGACCCAGACTCTGTCCCCTCTGCTTTCAGGTACTCTTCGACAAGAATCCACCTTTGGATTCCAAAGGACACTTTTCTTCCTTCCAGCAGCGGCTCTTCTTTGAAGTCCTCCATTGGGTTCGACTGCGGTTTCCTACGCCACTTCAGACCTATACACCCGGCTCCCCTGGGATAGGTAACTCGTGTACCTCAGTATCTATGGGTGGGGTGGCTCTCCAACCTCCTAACTTCCACGGGGTTTCTTCGAAGTCCACTGGGAAGGGTCCTTAAACTCTCAAACTTCAACCGTGACTTTCCCATAAAATTGTACGGAGCACAGGGTCGTGTTCCCACACTGCACCCATCCTCCGTGGGGTCCATACTTACTCACCTTGGGTGGTTCCTTGGGGTCCCAGTGATTCTACGTCCCCTAGACACTGTCTTGAATCGAGTCGTGGTTCTTATACCACTATTTTAGTATATGGTTTGGTCCCCCCCGGGTCCCACTGTGTATTAGTGCTATTTACTGTCATTTCTGTGCTTAAGTATTGTGTGCTTTGTGATTATATCCGTGTAGGAGATACTGTGTCGTACTAGATAGTGTTATATTAATAAATACACATTTTTATAACTACTGTGTGGTTCTCCTTTCATTTAACCAATTCTCTAAGGTTGCATTCTGGTAAAACAAGCTGCTTAACATTCCTTCAAGATGAAGCCTGAAGGCTCCTCTCCCCAGCTACCACTTGGATAGCTTTCTAAGGTTATCTTTGACCTCTTAAATCACCATAAGGGTTGTTTGGACTGTGGCAAGGTGCCCACTTTAATTAGTGGACAGCATATACCAGGCCAACTTCTCACATTGGTGTGCAGCGGTTGGGATTCAAGCCTGCATTGTTTTACCAGATAAATCTTTGTATTGATTAACTGAAAAACCACTAGTACTAGGTACATATAAAACTAGCTTAGAATAAGGAAGTTCTACTGAACTTAGGGTTGGGTAAGTCAAGTGTCTAGCACAACCTTTCTGCAACCTCAGAGAGTTTATTTCCCACTAGGTTAGGTAGGTGCAACACCTCACCACACTTAGTATGTCTGCAAAAGGAGATGCCAGTGGCTCTCTGCCTTCTAGATACAGTGAGCTTTCATTCCAGGAATTGAAAGCCCTGTGTGCCTCTAGAAAGTTGAAGACAGGGAGAAGTGCCAACACTCAACGCCTGGTAGAGGTGTTACTTTTAGATGACTTAAGGACAACCCCTGGGTCAGATGAACAGGAGAGAGTGGGTGGGACTGGGAATGAAGACAGGTCAGGAGGTGACACCTTTTATGACCTAGACTCGAACCCTGACCAGGGGGAACCTGATGGTTCCCACCTGGATAACTCAGATCTTCAAGAGGAGAATGGAGGAGGCTGTGAGGGTCCCCTCTTTACTCCTCCTGGAAGAGTGCAGAGTTTACCAAGGAGATCTAGATCTCCCTCTGCAGAGTCTAATCACTCAGGACAGTCTGTAGGGACCTCTGTATCTAGCAAGAGGGACCACTCTTATGAAAGGGAATACCAATTTCTTCAACTTGAGAAAGGCAGGCTTAGGCTCAGGCAAGAGCAAGAGCAATTGGCCCTTGATAAAGATTCCCTAGAAGTCCAGAGAGCTAGAAACAAGTTGGGACTAGAGTCCCATGGTGGCAGCAACAGTGTCCCTAGAGTTAAGGAACATTCCTTTGATAATAGGAACCTGAGCAAGATTGTCCCTCCCATGTTGGGGATGACATTCACAAATGGATAACTGCTTTAGAGAGGGCCTGTTAAGTTAAGAGGGTCCCTCCAGAGCAGTGGGAAGCTTTCTTGTGGATCTCCTTTGCTGACAAAGGTAGAGATAAGCTCCTCACTGTTAGAGAAGAGGATGCTGACAACTACTCAATCTTGAAGAGTGCTCTCATTGATTGGTTTGGCTTAACCACTGAACAGCATAGGATTAAGTTCAGAGACACCCAGGAGGCATAGAATCAGGATTGGGTAGACTTTGTGAATAGTGCCATTAAGGCTCTGGAAGGCTGGTTGCTTGGGGGCAAGGTGAATGATTTCAAGGGATTATGCAATTTGATTATGAGGGAGCAGATCCTTAATAATTGCCAAAATCAGTTTTTGCATCAATACCTGGTTGACTCTGATCTGACTTCTCCCCAAGAATTGGGAAAGAAGGCAGATAAGTGGGTCAGAACCAGGGTGAAGCAGAAAAACCAGAACAATGGTGGTGACCAAAAGAAACAAGATTCTAAAACTCAAGATAAGGGTGGGGACAAAGGTACAGATCAAAAACAGTCTACATCAGGGCCCGAAAAAACCTGCATCTGGGGGGAGTCAAAATCCAACAAAGGTAAAGGCAAAAATAAACCTTGGTGTTACTTTTGTAAGGTAAAGACCCATTGGACAAAAGATGCTGATTGTCCAAAAGCCAAGGAAAATCCTTCTACTACTACTGCCCCTAAGGCAACTGTGCCCCCTAGCACAAGTACAAGTGGTGGTACAGGGAACAAGGGATTAGTAGGGTTAACCTTGGGCTCTGAGATGGGTTCTGGACTAGTCACAACTACAGCTCAGGCTGTGCTTGTCTGTGATGGTGGCATGGATATTGCCACCCTATTTGTCAGTCCCAGTAATCTGGGCAAATACAGACAACAGCCTTCAATCAATGTTAAGGAGGCCATGGCATACAGGGACACAGGTGCAAGGTCACTATGGTGACAGAGGATCTTGTGGCCCCTGACCAAATCATATTCAGAGAAATGTACCAAGTGACCAATGCTAACAATGTCAGGACTGACCATTCCTTGACAGTTGTTAATTTCAGCTGGGGAGGGGTAACTGGCCCTAAGAAAGTTGTGGTTAGCTCAGACCTACCAGTAGAATGTTTGTTTGGCAATGATTTGGAAACTTCAGCCTG
Organism: Calotriton arnoldi; assembly: GCA_963921515.1. Taxonomy (NCBI): domain Eukaryota; kingdom Metazoa; phylum Chordata; class Amphibia; order Caudata; family Salamandridae; genus Calotriton; species Calotriton arnoldi. The sequence goes on along the minus strand of CAWUFW010001017.1, from coordinate 2,649,391 downwards.
GGCTGAGGTGGAACTTAGGACTCATGCAGCAATGCTGGGCATCTCTGCAGATGTGTTTGCTGTGACCAGGCCACAGGCCAAACTGACAAACACTGAACAGGCCCTGGATCCTGGAACAATGGACTAAGGACCTTCCAAGAGAAGGAGCAGGAGGGGTAAGGCTGTGTCTTCTCCCCAGACTAAGTGTGAGGATCCGTCTCTTGAGGGAGATGATCCCAGTCCCTGTGAAGGAACTGTCTCAGATGAACTTGAACCTGATCAGGTTGAAATCTTGGGGACAGGGGGCCCTTCCAGGACAGAATTGAATTTGGAGCAGCAAACCTGCCCCTCTCTTAAACCCCTCAGACAGCAAGCTGTTGCTGAGACTGCTGGGAGTGTCAGTGGATCCCACAGGAAACTATTGGGAGGAGGGACTCCTTTACTCAGAGGGTAGAGACCCCAAGACTGGTGCCACCAGGAGGTTGGTCATACCTCTGAAGTTTAGGGGCTTCCTACTCACCTTGGCACATGATATTCCCTTAGCAGGACACCTAGGCCAGAGTAAGACTTGGGACAGGCTTGTTCCTTCACTTTCACTGGCCTCACATGTCTGAGGACACAAAGGAGTTTTGTTGCTCCTGTTCTACCTGTCAAGCCAGTGGTAAATCAGGTGGTACCACAAAGGCCCCCCTCTTACCACTACCAGTAGTGGGGGTTCCCTTTGAGAGGGTTGGGATTGATATCATTGGTCCCATGAACCCTCCTACAGCATCTAAACACAGTTACATACTGGTGGTGGTGGACCATGCCACTAGGTATCCAGAGGCAATACCCCTTAGAACCACCACAGCTCCTGTGGTGGGCAGGGCCCTCCTGGGATTTTTTTCCAGAGTGGGTTTCCCTAAGGAGGTTTTAACTGACAGAGATACAAACCTAATGTCAAGTTATATCACTGCAATGTGGAAGGAGTGTGGAGTGAACTACAAGTTCACCACACCCTATCACCCACAATGCAATGGGTTAGTTGAAAGGTTCAACAAAACCCTTAAGGGCATGATCATGGCCCTCCCAGAAAAGCTTAGGCAAAATGGGATGTCCTTTTGCCCTGCCTTTTCTTTGCCTACAGAGATGTCCCACAGAAGGGGGTTGGCTACAGCCCTTTTGAGTTTCTGTTTGGGCATCCAGTTAGGGGTCCCCTGTGTTTAGTGAAGGAGGGATGGAAGTTACCTCTCAAACCACCTAAACAAGACATTGTGGACTATGTACTTGGTCTCCGCTCCAAGATGGCTGAGTGCATGAAGAAGGCCAGTAAAAACCTTGAGGCAAGTCAAGAATTACAGAAAGATTGGCATGACCAAAAGGCTGTTCTGACTGTTTATCAGCCAGGGCAGAAGGTGTGGGTGTTGGAGCCTGTGGCCCCAGCAGCTCTCCAGGACAAATGGAGTGGATCCCATACTATCATTGAGTAGAAAGGTGAGGTCTCCTACTTGGTGGACCTTGGCACTCCTAGGAGCCCCCACAGGGTGCTCCATGTGAACAGGCTCAAACCATTTGTGGACAGGGCTGACATGGGCTTGCTCATGGTAACTGATGAGGGACAGGAAGAAGAGAGTGACCCTCTCCCTGATCTCCTCTCTCAGAACCCTGATGATGGGTCAGTTGATGGTGTAGCTTTGGCAGGCAGCCTCACTGACCAACAGCAGATTGATTGCAGGAAGGTCCTCAATCAATATAGGCACATGTTCTCTCTGACTCCTAGTCATACCACCTGGTGTACCCATGAAGTGGACACAGGTGAGAGTCTACCTGTTAAAAATAAGATTTACAGGCAGCCTGACCATGTCAGAGATTGCATCAGGACTGAGGTCCAAAAGATGCTAGGGCCCGATTCACAAAATTAATCTGAGACAAAATCCTAACTTTACGGCTTTCGGTATTCACAGAGGGCAGTTAAGAGTACTAAAGTTAGGATTTTGTCTCAGTCAATCTTAAGTTTTGGTCTTAAGTTAAACTTAACACAAACTTAAGTTTAACTGAGACAAAATCCTAACTTTACGACTAGGATTTTGTCTCAGTTAAACTTAAGTTTGTCTTAAGTTTAACTTAAGACCAAAACTAAAGATTGACTGAGACAAAATCCTAACTTTAGTACTCCTAAATGCCTTCTGTGAATACAGAAAGTCGTAAAGTTAGGATTTTGTCTCAGATTACTTTTGTGAATCGGGTCCCTAGAGTTGGGAGTTATTGAGCCCTCAGATAGCCCTTGGGCTAGTCCAGTGGTCTTGGTACCAAAACCTCATACCCAGGGTGGTAAAAGAGAGATGAGGATTTGTATTGACTACAGGTTACTCAATGTAGTCACTAGGACTGATGCTCATCCAATTCCAAGGGAAGATGAGCTTATTGATACTTTGGCCTCAGCCAAGTTCTTGAGCACATTTGACCTCACTGCTGGCTATTTGCAAATCAGACTAGCTGAGGATGCCAAATCAAAAACAGCATTTTCAACCCCTAGTGGGCATTATCAAATTATTGTGATGCCCTTTGGTTTGAAGAATGCACCTGCCCCATTCCAAAGGCTGGTGAATAAAGTCCTTACAGGCCTGGAAGCCTATAGTGCAGCCTATCTTGATGATATAGCTGTCTTTAGCTCCACCTGGGAGGATCACCTGGTCCACCTGAAGAATATTATGGAGGCTCAGCAGAAAGCAGGCCTCACTATCAAGGCTACTAAGTGCCAGATAGGGCAGAGCAAGGTTGTGTACCTGGGCCACCTCGTGGCCAATGTGGCCAAGTTCAACCATTACAGAGCAAAATCCAGACCATCATGGACTGGGTTGCTCCAACTACACAGACTCAGGTCAGAGCTTTCTTGGGCCTGACTGGGTACTACAGAAGATTTGTGAAAGGATATGGGTCTATAGTGACTCCCTTGAATGATCTTACATCAAAAAGAATGCCCAAGAAGGTTCAGTGGACAGTTAGCTGTCAGAAAGCATTTAATGATCTCAAGCCGACCATGTGCACTGCTCCAATTCTGCAGAGTCCTGACTACTCCAAGCAATTTATTGTCCAAACAGATGCATCTGAGATGGGGGTAGGGGCTGTGTTGTCACAACTTAATGCAGAGGGTCAGGATCAAACAGTAGCTTTTATCAGCAGAAGGTTGACCCCCAGAGAGAAACGTTGGTCAGCTATAGAGAGGGAAGCCTTTGCTGTGGTCTGGGCCCTGAGGAAGCTGAGGCCATACCTGTTTGGCACTCACTTATTGTTCAGACAGACCATAAGCCCCTCCTATGGCTAAAACAGATGAAGGGTGAAAACCCCAAACTTTTGAGGTGGTCCATTTCCCTACAGGGGATGGACTATACAGTAGAACATAGACCTGGGAGTAACCATGCCAATGCAGATGGACTCTCTAGATATTTCCACTTAGAAAATGAAGACTCAACTGGGCAAGGTTAGTCTCATCTCCTTACGTTTGGCGAGGGGTCGTGTAGGAAAGTAGGATCTGCTTCTTATGGTTACCCCCACTTTTTGCTAAATGTAATACTGTTTTTGACTAGTTTGACTGGGATCCTGCTAATCAGGACCCCAGTCTTTCTGCTTCCTCCTTAAACTTATGTTATGTACCTAGGTACACTCCAGATTGGAAACTGGGGTACCCTTGTCAGTCCCTAGTATATGGTACCCAGGTACCCAGGGCATAGGTCCCCCACAGGCCTGCACCACTTACCTAAGATATAGGTTTACTATAGCTAAGGGTCAGTTCACTTAAAACCTATAAGTCACCCCTCTAGCAGGCCTTTACAATCCTGAGGGCAGGGTGCTTGGTTCTAAGTGAGAGGGTGCCACTGCATGAGCAGGACACCCCAACAGCCTACGGAGTCCATTCTCCCGGGTTGTCAGTACAGCAGCCATTTGCGACATATAGAGTGGAATTATGCAATCGCGTGATGACCAACTCTAAAACGGCTGAAACAAACCCTATCATGTTTGGGGTCAAACATGTTGGAATCATACCCCCACACCTGTAACTGGTGTGGGAGGTATGATTCCACCCCTCAGAAGCGAGCTTCGTTGGGGCCCTGGTGTTCCCGGTACCAGCCTTCTAGTCCCGGGCAGCACAAAATGGTTGCTGCCAACCAGAGACACATTTCTGCCCTCCTGCTGCTGAGCCAAGCTCAAGCAGGGGAAGGCAGAACAATAGGCACCTTGTCACAGGGAGGTGTGACCACCTCCCAGACAGGATTTAGTGTATTAGGGCTGGGTGGGTGCGCTTGCCAGCGACCGAAGGTCTGCATGAGGGGCACATCTGGTGTCCCTGTGCATAGTCCAGTTCAAACCAGTCCCCTGCTCTGGTGCGAAACTGGACAAAGGACAAGGGAGTAACCTCCCTTCTGCCCAGACCCTCCCCTAGGAGGGTCCCCGGAATCTGTCAAACCCTCTCCCGTGGGTAGAAAAGGGTTTACCTGGCTGTAGGACCTAGATTCAACGTGGACAAGATTCTGAACCAGAAACCACTGAACTTCGACCGTCTGGACACTCTGGACTTCATTTGGGCACGACTTCGTCTCCCTCTCAGTCTGAAGCATCGTCTCTGCCCATGCACCATACAGGCTCCGTGCAGGACTTGTGGCACCATTTCCTACCAAGAACTTGGGCCTCCTCAAACCGAGGGCTCCGTGGGCTGTCATTTAGTGAAATCGCTTGGGGTCTTCTCGCTACTTCTGTGCTTCCGGCCTGTGGGTCCATTTGAGGGTCAACTTTGCTTTTCTTGGGCTCCCCTGGTTGCTCCAGGCCTGCCTTGACTAACCTGTGTTTGGTGAGTCTCGTGGACCTTGCTGGTCCGAACTGTATCCATCCTTGACCTTTTGCATGGGTTGCCATTGCCAAGGCTTTTTGGTGCTCCCGCCGGACACCGACCCCTCAGCACTCGACATTCTTTGTGGGACAGCTCGTATCCAGCTCCTGGTTGTCCTCGACGTCTCCTGGTCCCCGTAGCTGCAGAGTCAAGACCTCCATCAACGCACCTGAAGCACCCGACAACAGTGGGCATTCGTCTACCGAGCCCCTGGTCACTCCTAAGTGACCCAGACTCTGTACCCTTTGCTTTTAGGTACTCTTCGACAAGAATCAACCTTTTAATTCCAACAGACATTTTTCTTCCTTCCAGCAGCAGCTCTTCTTCGAAGTCCTCCATTGGGTTCGACAGCGGTTTCCGACGCCACTTCAGACCTATACACCCGGCTCCCCTGGGATAGGTAACTCGGGTACCTCAGTATCCACAGGTGGGGTGGCTCTCCAACCTCCTAACTTCCACAGGGTTTCTTCAAAGTCCACTGGGAAGGGTCCTTAAACTCTCAAACTTCAACTGCGACTTTCCCATAGAATTTTATGGAGCACGCGGTCATGTTCCCACACTGCACCCATCCTCTGTGGGGTCCCTTCTTACTCACCTTGGGTGGTTCCTTGGGGTCCCAGCAATTCTACGTCCTCTAGACACTCTCTTGACTCGAGTCGTGGTTCTTATACTACTATTTCAGTAAATGGTTTGGTCCCCCCCTGGGGCCCACTGTGTATTAGTGCTATTTACGGTCATTTCTGTGCTTAAGTATTGTGTGCTTTGTGATTATCTCCGTGTAGGAGATACTGTGTTGGACTAGATAGTGTTATATTAATAAATACATATTTTTATAACTACTGTGTGGTTCTCCTTTCATTTAAGCAATACTATAAGGTTGCATTCTGATAAAACAAGCTGCTTAACATTCCTTCAAGACTAAGCCTGAAGGCTGCTCTCCACAGCCACCACTTGGATAGCTTTCTAAGGTTATCTTTGACCTCTTAAATCACCATAAGGGTTGTTTGGACTGGTGCAAAGTGCCCACTTTAATTAGTGGTCAGCATATATCAGGCCAACTTCTCACACCCAACAATTTAGATCCCTGCCTGGAATAATCAAGAGAAGGAGGACTGCCCTGCTGGAACCCCTGGTCTGTATCCCAAGATGACTGAACTCATAAGGACTGCACCTGCTGCATACTTTTGAACTACAGCCCTAAGGACTTTGCCGAGCTTAAAAAGGATTGAGGAGGGACTCCCTGAAAGTAACAGGTACAAAAGAGCTACAAAGGTTCCTTGCCTGTCACCACAGAATAAGAAAGGCTGCCCTGCTGGCACCCTGGCCTGCACCCAAAGGATTGCAGTCTGGATGACTTCACCTGCTGCACACTTGGAACAACAGCACTAAGGACTTTGACTTGCTTCAGAAGTGGAAGGAGAGATCTCCCTTACAGCAAAAAGGTAAAAGGGCTCCACCTGAGTCATCTCCACCTAGAAGAACCCATCTGGATTGCGTCCAGTTGACTATTATGGATTCAGCCAGCTGCATTGTGGGCAACACAGTCCCAACATACCAAGGACCATCTCAGAGATTCTAGTCCCTTGGATTGGTGTTTTGGACACTCTGAACCTACAAGAGGAACTTCAGGAAGAAATTCCAGACGTTTGGAGCAACGTTTGTATAAAGCGCCATAAGTTGACGAGGCGCATTGTGGGAGTTTTAGTCCCTGACCCCAAGAAGCAAACCAAAGCAGTTGAACCCTACCCTTGGTTGGTTCTGTGGACCACTTGTGTATATCTCTGGTCCCCTAGATTGGATTTTATTAGTTTTGGTGTCATATTAATCATATTTCCTATTCTTATAAATTGGTGTTGGATTTCTATTGTGTGTTGTGTCTTACTTATTTAATGTATTGGTCTTCTTAAATGCTTTTTTAGATGTCTCCTAAGTTAAACCTGTCTGCCCGTTGCCAGCTACCAAGGGTTGAGCAAGGGAATAATTTATTGAGACCTTGACTGAATCTTTTATTGTGCTTGTGGCCTTATTACTAGTGGTAGATTCCTACTTATCACTACTAATAAACCACTTTCCAACAATGACACATTTCAACCAAAAAGAAATTCGTAAAATATCAGCTTGGTAGTATTTTTTTCATTGAAGTCTCCACACACATTAAATCTTGCAGAAAGATTAAATGTTCTAAATTTCAGCAAAATTTTCATTAAGCAAATAACAAATTTTTGAAATAACAATGCTGGTTGCAAGAACAATGTTAAAATCTCAAAGTAGAGTTTTAGCATCCAGTTGTTTAGGCACATCAAAGAGCTTTGTTCTCCTTTTTTATTTACCCTTTAATTCAGAGATCATTTTTTTATTTAAATTTACCACACTTTCTTTTCTTATACATTATCATCTTCCTTGAATCATGTTTCCTGGAGCAAGACATTATACCTAATATGCTATTGCCCTCAGTATGAGTTGGCTGGACTTTGCAGTGGCAATACCCAAGGGTCGGATTAAATTTACCAGCTGGTATCTCCGCTGTAAAGTCTGACAATTACAGGTTTTTGCCTGAAAATGCATGTGCGTTTACTCGGTCTGTTACTGCTCAGTGTTTCACCATTTCAGTGAAAATATCGTATACATTTTTTGCCTCCTCTGAGTAGGCTGAAAGAGTATGCAGGACTGCCAGTGGGGAGTGAATGGATGGCGTGGGGGACGCAGTGGTTCAGGGCATGCTTGTGTTTTTCCACGGAGAACATAGTGTGCTCCCCACAGATCAATGGAGTGAGAAGGTGGGGGTCGGGCAATGCTGCTGCTCTCAGCCCATGTCCTGTAGCAATTGTCCCAGGCATGGTGTATCCTTGGAAAGGAATTATCAGGTCTGGAGTTTTCAGGCTCAATAATTCCAGGCCCTGACCCACTGTAATTTCAACTTCCATTATTTAACCTGGAGTTCGTATTCCAGGTGAAATAGCACAACTCATAATGAGAGTGTATATCTGCTAGTCACAACAAATCATCCTCAAACTGATCATTTTCTTCATACATTCGTTTGTCGTGGGTGCTGTATTTGGAAACTATCTTCAGTATTTGTCTTGTAAATAACACAATCAGGGGCATATTCACAAGGACCTACCGCCGATTTATCCCCACCTTAACCCATCAAAAGTGGAGATAAATTTAACACCCCATTCACAAGCGGGTGCAAACTGCAGACATCGCCAGTATTCCTGCGACAACTGCCCCAAAATGTATCTCCACGGTGGACACCACCAACTAACCCTAATGAGATGCAGAGTAGGCGTTCCCGTGCAAAAACACACGAAAAAACTACAACACCACTTTCACAACGAACTGCCAGATCTGCGATGCGAACCAAAAACAGGTGATAAGCCGCGGTAGCAGCAGGGATTTAACACCTGCCTTCTGCTGGTGTTAAGCAGGACGACTACCTGCAGCATGAAAGGGAGCCCATCCAAGAGCCACATCAGAAGACCCACAGATGCCATGGAGACAATGATCATGCAGCTCCGAGACCCATGAGGGACACAACACCCACCCCCACCCACCCCTGGCCCGCCACCACCCCCAGGACCCGTCCCGCACCCCCCGGGAACACCACAGAGGCAGCGTACACAAAGACAGCGGACCCACCTGAAGCGCACCTGCCACCCAGACCCAATGCCAGAGGAGGACATTGCCCACTACAGGCCCAAAAGGACAACCATCCCCCACATCCTGACCCACATCCCCCACCTGCTGACGGTACCAACCCAGCGGACTACCAACATCCCTCCGCAGACAAAGCTGCCAGCTGCACAGCACATGTTGGCCTCTGGTACCATCCAACCCACAACTGCCAGAGTCGGAGGAGTCACACAGCCAGCCCCATACAAGGTCATCACACCTGTCCTGGATGCCAACAACAGCCTGGTACCCCAGCACCTCCACTTCACCCACACTGCGCAGGAGCTGCTGCAGACCAAGCAAGGCCCCTACGCCATAGCTGGATTCCCTCACGTGCCAGGGCCAATCAACTGCACACATGTACCCCTCGTGCCCCATGCCGACACTGCACACAACTACCACAACAGAAAGCACACGCATATCATGAATGTGCAGGCAACAGTGGACCGCCCGGGACTCCTCAACAATGTCGTGGCCAACTCCCCAGGCAGAGTGCATGATTCTCACATCTCCCGACAGTCCATCATCACCCAGCGCTCCCAGGATGGCACCCATGGAAATGCAGTGCCTGTTGGTAAGTCCAAAATGAACACACCACACACCTCCAGCCCACAGTCATGCAACTCACGACACTGGCAATGGGCACGCAGCACAACTACATTCAACATGACACACAAGATGCCAACCGACCAGACACGACAACACGACTCCATTGGGAAGCTGGCCTTGCCATGCCCACAACCCAGCCACGGCATGGCACCACAGACACACAATAGCAGGATGCGAGGAGAGGCATGGAGCAGGCATGTTCGAGAGCGGCAAGTGACCAAGGAATGTGAACCCACCCAATGCCAGGTGTGGCGTGGAGGTGCTGGACAGACCACAGAGTACAAACCACGGAAATGGCCATGTGGAGATCAACTGCTGGTGCATGGAGTACAGTGGCCAGTGGACGCTACCATGTCCCCACAGGCTGTGGGGCAGAACGCAGAAAGTCGCATGTTACGTCCCCCCCTGCATGCGAGTGCATATTGGGTTGGACCTGCGTACGCCAGGCCTGCGTAGGGGTGTGAACAAAAAGCCCGTCGCACTGGGCGTGGTTCTCATTCGGAATGGACAACGCGTCTGCCAGTGTGGCGCCTCTTGGCCCGCCATGAGTCCTGCGCCGAGCGCGGCAGGGCCTGCGTCCCTGTGCGCATGCTGCACCCCGGGCCGCTAGTCCCCGACCCGTCATGCCAGCCCCAGCGCACCAACGAGGCTCCGCTCACCTGCCTACACCGGCGTGTGTCGATGAGGGCCCACCATGTGCCGGTGCAAGCTCCAAGCACCAGTCCCACGACCTCTGCAGCCTCCGCAGACCATCGCTGGCCCCCCCCGACGCTGGCCCACATTACTCCTTTCTCATTTACATACTCCACCGGCGTCCTCTTGGGCCCAGTAGGTCCAACATGTGGAACTGTTTCCTGAGTCTTGAATGGCAGTGACCCCAAGTCCGTGGCAGCGGCCACAGCACCAGACTCCCTTCGATCAGTGAGGTATAATTCCATATCGCAAGCCTGCGACACGTGGTGCCACTAACCCTGTTCAACACAAGCCGGCGACACGTGGTGCCACTAACGCTGTTCAACGCAAGCCGGCGACACGTGGATGAGGGCTCAGGCTTACCCTGCGGACCAGTAGGTCCCATATCCAGCACCTAGTTGCGAATCATGAATGGCCTCACCAGTGAACGCACGGAGAGGAGTAAGAGGAAGATGCAGCTCAGTCCGGACGAAAGCCGGATCAGAGTCACCGAGGTGATCGAACATTATCAACAACCGACCTGGTGCCATCAACCCTGTTCACCGCAAGTCCGCGTCCCGTGGTTCCACTGAACCTGAACTACGCAGGCCGGTGGGGCCATCCAACCTGAGCCGGCGACACTCGGTGAATGGCCCATGCTGACCGCTGCATCAGGCCTACACTGCGGTCCAGTAGGTCACACATGTGGAACTGTGTCCTGGGTAAGATGTGGAGGAGTCCACACCATTGGACACGCCTCTTCGCAGGCGGAATCCCCTAACAGCACTGGTGCCACTAACTCTGTGCGCAATGACTCATGGGCACTTTCTGGTTGGACTTTGGTGGCGTCTGAGTCCATGGCCTGGTGGTTTTCTGCATCTTCATCTGGCTGGACCGGACTTGGTGTCCGACATGTGTCTGTTCCATTCATCTCCACCATAGTGACTGTTTCAGCGTGGTTCTGCCCTCTGCCTCATGCCCTGGGGGTACACCTTCCACTGTCCACCGAGACACTCCGCGACAAGCCCCTTTGTCATCTACGGGAACCTGCCCTGCTCTTGTGACCCTGCCCCAGTGCCCCGCAAGTCAGCGGCCCGTGGCGGTAGGCCCGTGCAGGATGCTGTGCATCCGGGGCCACCGACTCTGTGCAGCACAATTCATGGGGCCTTTACGGTTGAATGGTTGTGTCCTTTACGATGTACACTGTTGTCGATTTCTGACTGCACCAGGCAGCCCTTGCCGGCTGGTGTGCACACACCCCACACACATCCAACACAGATGTCACTCGATATGTGTGCCTGCTAATAAATGTGGCCGGGTGCACGTGCACCTGCCCGTAGCCATTCACACCATCTGAGAAAGTGTGTCCGTGTGGTCATTGTGTCAGCATAATGGGCACGGGCCCTGCAACATCACAGTGTGCTGTCTTCAGCGGACGATACCATGTCACCTCAGCGTTGGCAGTGACCCTGGACATGTAGCTTCGCCCGCCCCCCTGCATGCACAAGTGGCGTGTGCTGGTCCGGCGTACGTCAGGTCAGCGCAGGGGTGTGCTGATTCGGTGGGGGAGCAGGGCGAGGCTCGGACCTGGCCTTGGGCAGGATGTGCGGTAAGTGTGTCTCTGTGTTGGGGTGTTGTTGCCACCAGGGCCACAGTAGTCGATGTTGCAATGTAGCATGCACCAGGAGGGCGGGCCCACACGTACGGGGAAATGTAGGAGCGCAAGACCGCTCCGGGTCTTGGCACATTCATGCCAGGTGTTGTGTGTATTAGTCCTGCGGCTGCATGAGTCAGTTGCCTAGCCTCATTCGCAGCGCGATCACAGCCAGCCATGGACTGTACACCTGTGTCCACCCTGTCCAGACCATTGGCCTACACTCACGTGGCCGCACACCTTCAAAGGCCAGGGTCACGGTGTTGTTGGCATGCCGCTGGACATGCGCGGACAGGCATGACAATGGTGTGCCGTAGGAGTGCACGTGATACAACCGCGCAGCGCACACAAGTGTGGGCGCTCGTGGGAGGGAGGAGCAGCTGTGAGGCAACATAACACACAGTGAGGCCACTCATGTGCCACGTGCTGGGCATATCATCCATGATTCCCAGGATCAAAGACATCCCACCACACCCACGACAGGCCTCTGTACATCTCCTGAATGCATGCAGATGGTGAAGTTACTGTAGGGATGAAGGGTCCTTTGTCTGTACTATCAGGTGGATGGCACATCTGCAGCTCCGAGCTGGAACTTGCATGTGGCCAGCACCCCCTGACAGATACGATAGCATTTACTTGCGACTCCCACACTACGCACTGCCCGACATGAGCCCAACGTGTACACATCCCACACGCAGAAGTCCTTGGTCGTAGTTAGCGTGCGTGAGATGACCTTCACACGTACTCCCACCCCACCCCAGGCCTGCACCCGTTGCACACAGACACTGCTCATTGCTCCGAGCTGTGCCATTTCATCCACAGGACTGGTGCAGGGCAAGCCAGTGCCGCTTCCAGCAGAGCCACTGACGCAATGGCAGACCATCCCGGACACATGCTCGACTCCAGTCACGTGGACCTGCACCGTGCACGTCTGCTGCATGTACTGGGGGCACTGCCGTTGGCAGTGCTGCGGATAAGTTACCGACTGAGCTTCCGCCTTGCGAACGTCACCTGCGTTCAGCCTGTGTTGCATTGTTGCTCGTGCATATTCGAGTGGCCCATGGATGCCTGCCTCTCCAACGTGACAGTAGCTGACCTGGATTTCGACGTGTGTGTGCGCCCCCTGTTGGCCCACGACCAGGAGTGTCAGCGTGATGCCCGTTTATGGCATGCATGGATGTTTGGCATGCATGCTGGCAACTGGACCTGGGAGATTGCACGAGTCGTCGTGTGCAGTGAGCACATTGAGCCGCTACCCAATTCGGCTTTGGTGCACATTGGGGCCAGGGGTTGGAGTCAGCACATCTGTCCGGGTCAGCTGATGGATTACGTCGACGACATGTCAGATGTGGTGGACAACGATCTCTCATTGGAGATGTTGGCCTACGCTGCTGCACTGGCGTTCATGGACGAGTGACAAGGTACCTGCAGCCACAACTGGATGTGACCCATTGCACATGTCCCGCCGCCTGGTTGCATGTTGGGAATCTGGTCACATGTCCCAAGAGGACAGTGGACATGGCTGCATTGGCCTGGACTCATGATCCATGCGCGGACAACCAACGCGGGTTGGCACTGACTTGTGTTGGTGATGGACTCCCCCGGGGTGGACATGGGCACTTTCCTACGTTCCTCATTCAGACATGCTGCTGCATTGGTCTGCATTTCGTGGCACTTCTCTTGGCCGTACTGACACGCACTTGTTGATAAAGTTTCCGCACTTTCACTTGTCTCCAACTGTGTTGTGTCTTGATTTGTATGCCAATGTGTGTGTCACGGACTCTCTGGATCCCTGCCATACGTGCATTGCTACCCCATCAGGGCTGTGGGTTGGTACTTGTGCATTATCATGTCCCTGTTTCGTGCTTTGCCAGATGCGTATGGCCATTTACCGGCCACAAGCGGGTGCACTTGTGTCCTGTGTTGGGTTGTGCAAATGTTGCTGTTCGTACCACATTGTGTTCGATGTTGGGGTGCTCTGCTTCCTATGTGTGTGTGCTGCATTGTGTGTGAGATGTCCCTTCAGCTCTGATTTGGCTCACCCTTCTCCCTTTCAGGCAGTGTGGTTTTCACTTCTGTGCTTGTTCAGTGGTGTGATATTGCCGGGTTGTGTGACTTGTGCTCTTGGTTGGTGTTGTTACTCTTGGGCATGGTTTGTCTGCAGTTGTGCTGTGCTTAATTGTGCATGTGTGCCATTGTGCCCATCTCCCCCGTCCCCCAGTCCCTGGTCGTTCCTCTCCCTGTTGCTGTGGTGTCTGTTGTATTGGGCAGTTTCGGGTCCCCGAGTCCTGCCACCATCTCCAGACTGATGTGGGGGACACCATTTCCTCCATGTCATCCAGCTCCTGTTGTGTAACGCTGGACTCCCACCTCCGGTGTGCATTGCTGCCTTCTTTTTGTTGGCGTATTTCTGCTTGTTTGTGCGTTTCGCATCATTCCGGCTGTTCTGGTTTTGTTCCATTGTCCTCCTCCACTCTCCGGCTGCATTGACCTTGTCCATGATGGCCTGCCATATACAATTTTTTGTTGCCAATGGGGCTTGTGGGGTTGTGTACTGGCTCCGGTTGCCTCCATTGTGCTTGGCTGTTGTTTTCTGTTTGGTTTGTCTTTCTTTTTCCTCTTTTGTTGTGCTTATTCCCGCCTGCCGTGTGTGTGTCGCGGGCCTGGAGGTGCTTATCGCTGCTTTCCTCATCGCGAATGGGCTCATCACACGTTTTTTTGTGTTGTGATTTGTGTTTTTATCTCCGTTGAGGTGGTTGTATCGCGGACATTGGCCGCGTTTTCGACGGACTTTCGCATGGTACCTACGTGTTGTGAATTACAGGTTGACAAGGGGTTATTTTCCCGCAATAGACTGCGATGTGTAAAGTTGCGTTAACATTTTTTGGAGATGTTTAGCACACGTTCTTGTGAATATACCCCTCAGTTTTTATTTGTCTTGTAAAAAACACACTGATGATTATCTCGATACCTATGTCCTCTTTTCCTCTTTCTCTCCTTTACTGTTTTAGAAGAAGCAGTCCTGGTGATACTTCCTTAGTTTTCGCCTCAAAGTATGAATGGTTTCTACCCAAATGTATTGCCTAATTTCAGAGGCATCAATAATCAATCAAAACATGTAGCTCACACCTACAACTGTCTGCATCGGGGCCATAACTCCATTAATTAACTATTGACATCCTGTTCCTAGGGAGCGCAGTTTCCTGTGTCTTAAACAAGACAGAAACCAATCCCTTTATCTTTAAAAGTATGCACCACTGACATTGTACAAGCACTTACGTTTAATTATGTAAATAAACATCAAGGCTGCATATAACTTTACGTCAGTAATATAAATCACTTTATATCCCTGGCAACAGCACATTTTTAAGCTTATGTGATTCATGTTAGCCCTAGTCATATGTCTTTTGTGAATATTTTACTGACATGAACATGCTTTTTGGCTCAATAAGAATTTGTTCTGCTCACAGTTTTGCCACGTTCTTTGCTGAATTGTTTATAAAACATATGTCAAGAATCTAGGCCAGAGGGTCCCAGGGAAGACAAGGAGTAGTAGGACTCATTTTTAACATATAGGGTCTTTACTCTCTGTTGCCATGAATTGCGGAGACCTTTAATTGGAACCTTTTCAGAGCTTGAAGTCCAGGGTATCAAGGAAGAGCAGTCCAAGACTTACTAAGGGAAGTTGCTGTGGGCTAGAGACTCAGCCCTCAGAAACACAAAAATGAAAATTTAAAAATCGCTGTCCAGTCAGTGCTTTTTCTTGTAAAAATAAAGTGTACATTATTACACAAACTAACACATACTATGCACACATTTGCAAATATGTACAGAATGGCTAGGCTGAAAATTCGAAAGAAGAAAATTCGGGTAGATTGTGCACACCTAATTTACTAGAGTAGTGTGAATTCACAATTTTAAAGCGATCAGCGTGCCACGCTTTCGAAGTGCCTGCCTGGCATGCGCTAAATGTATGACAGTGGCCAAGTTCCAATGGGCAACTTGGACTAAAGCGTGCACAGCTATATTGACTGTTTAGTCACAAATTACTTCATTTCAAACAATATATTTCCTTTTATACTGTAGAATTTATTTTTCTCTCATTTTCACGTGTTTTTTTTTAAATGTTCAAAAAGATATACAGAACATAACATTCCACAGTTTACATTTCTATAATTAACATAAAGCAGAATTAACAACGTAAATTAACATGTGTTATGCAATGTAGGCATTCGATTTCAGCGCCCAATGCATTTCGGGACTTCTGTCCCTTGGTCAGGGGCAAACCTGTTGAAAACAAACATAAATCAACTTATGCACAAAAGTGGTGCAAAACATTTCATCTGGTGCAACAACTTCTCCAGGTGCGATGTTTACATCAAACCAACATGTCTGAAGTGAACACGTGACCTTTTTCACGCATGCCACCACTATTCAGTGATTACTCACTAGTGTACCAAAATTACGTACTGATGCCAACACTATTACCAAGGGGTTGTATATGCTAAACACCTCTACTCACAATCAATGGTCTCCTTCCAAGACTGGCCACCATGCGCCAAAACCTGCAGTGATCCAAAAAACCACGAACCTTAGCAGTCTTATTACTAATATCCCATCATCCTATACAAACACTGGAGGAGTACGCATACCTGTTCACAATTAGCCGGGAGCCTGGAAACAAACACTCCACTGTACTCTTAACTAGAAGGAAAAGAACATGCCATCAGGATCTCACAAACGAACCTATACGGAGCTTTCTAACCTATTTAACACCATACTATTCTTAAGCTTACCTCCGTTACAGAACTCACGCCGACTTTTCGCGTCCTGGCTAATGGAATCCCACAAAAAACAAAGTCCTTCATACTGGCGTAATCTCGCGACTCAAAAATTAGGCGCCATGTTGAAATGGTGTCAATCACCGTATACCTGAATGAGGGTTTCTATATCTAGTGACTGCCAACCTATTTACTGGATCACTACTGTTCTGGCACTCATGGCCGGTAAACTCGTCCTGGTGAATCTGAATCCGGTCAGATTCTACTGGTGTAATCTCGCGATGACTCACGACTAAACAATTGAGCACCATATTGGAAAGGAGTGACTCGACTCATCACCATGAATTCTTTTTTAAGTTTCAAGAAGAAATTTATTAAAGTAGAAGAAAACATAGATGTTATAAATACAATTCAAATTACGCAAGTGTCATCACAATACATGAATGGGTTATAAGAATAATTATAAGGTTATAGCAATGCATATAATGAAAATAACAGGCAGTGTACAAAGAATAAGTCATGAAGCCAATTAATAAAATAAAGAAGCTAAGGAATGATCAGGGGAATCATGGGGGTTTGAGAACTTCCTGCCTAGATGGCAGCAATATACGAAAACGTTTGGCACTAATATCAATAAATGATGTTACAGGTGACCACAAACTTAAGCGTTTCGTTGCTAGAGAAACCGGATGAACAAAAGAAGTGTCCAATCTGTGATTATGGCAAATCGAATACCACCATGCCTGGTATGAAATCTTTGAGAAGTCCTTCCAATTCGTAGTAATTTGCTGGAAAGCCACCGCTAATAACAAATCAATGATTTTGACATGTATTGGATGATCCTTCCAAGCAGGAGAAAGACTACCCAAAAACACATGTACATAGGAAAATGAATTCTTTAATGCTGTCATTAGAGAGTATACACAAATCCACAAAGTAAAACCAGCTATTGTCATTAACCCTAGGTCAAATCCACAGAATGGAATTCCAGATCTCGCAACAACTCACATGTAAACTACTTAACTGATATCGCCCATCTCGGAGACTCATATTACTACAGATTAACCAACAGGTGTACCCCAGCTCTTTCAAAGACACCTGAATATATTGCTCTGTAAAAGTCGTTGAAAGTGGTGACATACTTTAGTTGCAAAATGTCAATATCTCACATATAGCAATATGGTTGATTAACAATTTGCATTCTCTAAGTGTATAATCAGCATTGTGTATAATTTTTAAATAAACAACATTGATATTTCCAATACATTGTCGCTTTCTAAATTGCACATATCTTTGTGTCTGTTTCATGTCTGCTGCATGTCTATTTATGTGTGGTGTGTGTTCCTATCTTGGTAGGGCTGACCAAGCTGTGCCGAATCTGTTTAGTATACAGCATATCTACTTATTGCTAACTATGTGTCACAATAGATTTCTCATGTCTCAGTGTGGCTGGATCGATTATCCAAGAACTATTATAAAAAGCATGCCATTTCAAATTTGTCATTTAGACCTTTCGGAATTAGAGTGTTAAGTTTTTTGATCCAAAAAGCTTCTTGTTGCAATAGTTTTTTGGAGTTATCTGTTCCTTCGAGGATTGGTACCCTTTCTATAATTTGAAATTTCATTTGTGCGATAGTGTGTCGACTCTGATTCCAGTGTATTGCCAAGCTAGAATTGATGGGGCCGATTCACAGAACTAATCTGAGATAAAATCCTAAACTTACTACTTTTGGTATTCACAGAAGGCATTTAGTAGTAGTAAAGTTAGGACTCCTAACTTTACTACTACTGAAACTGAGACAAAATCCTAACTTTAGTGACTTTCGGTATTCACAAAAGGCATTTAGTAGTAGTAAAGTTAGGAGTCCTAACTTTACTTCTACTAAATGCCTTCTGTGAATACCAAAAGTAGTAAGTTTAGGATTTTATCTCAGTTTAGTAGTAGTAAAGTTAGGAGTCCTAACTTTACTACTACTAAATGCCTTCTGTGAATAACAAAAGTAGTAAGTTTAGGATTTTATCTCAGATTAGTTCTGTGAATCGGCCCCTAAGTTTTTATTCCTTATTTTGCTTTTATGCTCTGTGAGATGGATTTTCATTTTCCTTTCAGCTTTGCCTATATATAATAGGCCGCATGGACATTTGATGGTGTACACTACAATACTGGCATTACAGTCCACAGAGTGTTTTAATTTAATGCGTTCCCTCATTCAGGTATACAGTGATTGACACCATTCCAACATGGCGCCTAATTTTTGAGTTGCGAGCTACCGCGAGGTTACCCCAGTATGAAGGACTTCGTTTTTGGGGGATTCCATTAGCAAAGGCGCGAAAAGTCACCCGTGAGTTCTGTAATGGAGGTAAGCTTAAGAATAGTATGGTGTTAAATAGGTTAGAAAGCTCCGTATAGGTTCGTTTGTGAGATCCTGATGGCATGTTCTTTTCCTTCTAGTTAAGAGTACAGTAGAGTGTTTGTTTCCAGGCTCCTGGCTAATTGTGAACAGGTATGTGTACTCCTCCGGTGTTTGTATAGGATGATGGGATATTAGTAATAAGACTGCTAAGGTTCGTGGTTTTTTGGATCACTGCAGGTTTTGGTGCATGGTGGCCAGTCTTGGAAGGAGACCAATGATTGTGAGTAGAGGTGTTTAGCATATACAACCCATTGATAATAGTGTTGGCATCAGTACGTAATTTTGGTACACTAGTGGGTAATCACTGAATAGTGGTGGCATACGTGAAAAAGGTCACTGAAGGTTTGTGTTCACTTGAGACATGTTGGTTTGATGTAAACATCGCACCTGGAGAAGTTGTTGCACCAGATGAAATGTTTTGAACCACTTTTGTGCATAAGTTGATTCATGTTTTTTTTCTCAAAAGGTTTGCCCCTGACGAAGGGACAGAAGTCCTGAAATGCATTTGGCGCCTGTTATACCTGCTGCTCAGCCAGTGTGACTGTGGAGTGGAATGTTGGTGTGAGAGTGACTGTGGAATGTTGGATGAGTGAGGATGTCAGTTGGTGTATGGGCTGAGCAGCAGGATGGCTGCTCCTGGTGGGGCTCTCTACAAACATCATACCTGGAATAAATCTACTTAAGAAACTACTTGGATTGGTCTTTCTTCTGTTCACAACATTTTGGCGACTTTTTGAGGAAAAGAACCTACGTGTGCTACCTGATGGAAACTTTTTCTACTGATATTTGAAGACTGAAGAAACTCTTAAGGTAAAGGACCGTCTTTTAAAACTAACCTTGGTATTTAAAGTAAACTGGCACCTCTGAGCCCCACCAG
This sequence comes from Calotriton arnoldi, assembly GCA_963921515.1. Classification (NCBI taxonomy): domain Eukaryota; kingdom Metazoa; phylum Chordata; class Amphibia; order Caudata; family Salamandridae; genus Calotriton; species Calotriton arnoldi. The sequence continues at coordinate 2,629,869 of CAWUFW010001017.1, read as the reverse complement.
TGACCTTGTCATCGGTCGCCCCAACCCTAGTATGCCAGTTCCTGTTGGACTTTCTACCTGACTGCTGCAACCCTGGAAGTGTTTTACGTGTTGAGGTACCTTGGGAATTAACTTCTTCAAAAGTGTTTCTTCAAATTTTGCGGGCATCAGCGTCTTTGATTGTTAAGGAGTCTACCTGCTGTGATTCAACCCTTATGTCACAGTTCCTGCTTCACTTCCTCTCTTATTGTCTGCTGTGACCTTTGAAGAAGTGTCTCTTTCCTGCTGCCTTGGGACAGTGTTTCCTGAAAGAGTCTGCTGAAACCTTGGGACATCCTGCTGGGACTGCTCCAGCTCCACTACTGTCACATCTTGTGTTGTGCCTCCAGCACTATCTATTTGGGCTACTGTGGTGTGACCTGCGTGCTGTCTCCAGTCTCCAGAGCCCCGTTCTGGATTTACCAATGGCAACTGCATGTTTTAACTGCTTCATGGGCAGTGCAGTTCTTGGTTCCTGCCATCTAGAGGAGAATCGCGTGAGGGGCTCGCAGTGCGACTCATTGAGTTATGTTTGGCCTCAAGTGTTTATTGTGACTGTGTTAATTGCAGCATCAACTGTGAGTAGTCCCGGAGTTCGTGTCATTGGCACTTCATTCAGCTGCATTTCATGTATTGGAGTGACACTTTCATGCTTTTGGGGCAGTTTTGTTCCCAACTTTCAATCGCTTTCCCTGATGCTTTCAAACTTTAAAATTGTACATGGCAACCGTCACTTACCCGTAACTGCCACTGCTCTTCCGTTGTTTTTAGTGCGAGCTCTGCCTTCAGCTCGCGCAGTCTCCTTCTGCTTGTTAGGCCTCCTGTGATGTACTTCATAGTACTTGTCTTCCTTGCTGCTGTGAGACGCTATGATGCTTTGTGGTGCCGTGAGCCACCCGGCGCAGCGTCACCAACTTGCCGCCATCTTTGGATTGGAGGCTGCACGTTTTCTATGTAGCCAACCACGCCAAGTTTGTCAATAAAGTTATTTAATGTAGACGCTCAGCGGGAACGTCACTTTCACCGGAACGTTTGATGTGCCAGTGGAGTTGCAGGTTGAAAGGAAAACAATGCTTATCGTGAACTTGTTCGCACGCAGAGTAAGACTTTTAAAAAAAAAAATTTATTCATCTCGAATGGTGTGTTGTATTTCACAGCAACTTGGAGTTTGTCGGAATTTCTTCTCTATGGGTAAACACTTTGATTGAGAGATCGATCACCACTGTACAGTTTTTTTTTTCTTCTCTGCTCAACTGGCACTTGGATATCCTTGTTTAAAGTACTCTGTGGTCCCATTCTACTTCTCCATAACAGCTGTGCATGGGGCCTGTGCTGTAGTTTGGGTGAGGAGTCGCTCACCGGAGTGAAGTTCCTGATTCTTTATTAATTTTGCTTTTCATTTCAAATGGTCTATGTTTTACTGTTGGTTTTTTCTGGTGTGTGCTACATGTTCCTGTTCCTGTTCCTGTGAGTGGTCAGAGGTGGTCAGAGGTCAGAGGTCGGAGCTGCGGAGCTGCGGAGTGTGGAGTGCGAGGGTGAGCACTTTGCTGGCTTTCGTGCCTGCCCGCCCGCTCGACTAAACCACCAACCCTATTGCATCGACTCGCATCAAGCATCAAGCTGCCGCTGCCGCTAAAAACCTTTTCCGTGACGCGGCAGGAGCCGCGGGTGCTTATGAGGTGGTTACGAGGTGATTACGAGGTTGCGGCAAGAGCCGGCAGGAGCCGCCAGGATTTGAGCAGCATTGAGCATTGGAGCTGCAGCGGCTGAAACCAATCCATTTAGGAGCCGCGGGTGATCTCGACTTTGAGTTGCGGCTGGACACGCAAAACACTTTTGGAAGATACAAAACTTCATGCCCTGTACTGATGGTAACGCACTGAGCACTGAGCACCCTACTCGGCTCCGTGTGGCCTTGTGCAGGGAATCGGTGAAGTGGTGAGGCAAAGCGAGGGTGAGGTCGTTGTTGAGGAAGCGGAGAGGACAGCGCGGAGAGGCAAGTGACGGGTGGCAGGCGGTTAGCGGTAAGTGGATTTGATACACTGTGCCAGCTGTCCGCTTGCTATCTGCCTGCTATTGCCACCTGTATCCTGTGATTTTCCACTATCTTCCATCTGCCATTATCCCGGGCTGCCTGCTCTGTCATGCTGCCTTTGTTCACCTGCTCCCTGCGCTCCGCTCAGCCCCCTGCTTCCTCGTTTTCCTGCTGCCGCGTGGGAGCGAGTAAGTGGGAACTAGAAGGGGCACGGGGGGCTGTGAGGAGAAGAATATCGAGGATTGCTATCGTGTGAGCTGTCACTACAGTTGGAATCCGTGAGATTGTGATAAGAACTGTGTGGCGTCCCTCACATCTACTGTACTCATCGTATCCATTGTGTGGCGTCCCTCTGCAGTTGGTGTTGAAAAGGCAGTTCTACGTCATCTACTGTACCCATCGTATCCATTGTTTTCGGAAGCCCAGCAGGGGGACGGATTTAAGCTTATAATGAGATCAGGCCGACAGCGAGGGGTGCCGACCAGACCCCAATCAAAGAGGCGACAAAATAATGAGGAAAATTTAGATACTTGTGACTCTTTAAAGAAGGGTACATTACAAGAGGCCCCCTGAAGGATCCAGCTAAACTGGCAGTCACTTCTACAAATTCTGGTTGTGTTTACAAAAATCAAGTCCACAATAACCAGTTGTCCATTAAAAGTTTTTTTAAGCATCATCAAAATCAGCATCAAAAACAGCAAATAAATAAAAGCAATGAGATTGATAATAGTCTTTTAACACCCTCTTCCTCAACAAGTGTGAAGAGAATCTGCCCGCGGGGGGCTCAACAATTCCAGTTGTTTTCAGAAATAGAGGAGTTAAAAGACGGATGCAAAATCCAACTTGAGACTAAAAATCCTGGCTCAGGAAAGTTTCCAATGTTTCCAGTATCTCCAATTTTAAAATCGATTCCAAAACTGTCTGGCCTGTTGCAGGCGAAAGTCCAAATTCATGTGCAAGGTTCTGTTACTCAATCTGTTACTCAATCTGTTGTGGAACTTACGGCCGATGAATTTATAATGGTAACTCCAACTAGCCGAAAGGAGTCTTCCAAATTACTGGTTAGTAGTCAAAGTGAGATCGGCTCAGTGATTAACATTTCCTCAGGCCAGGACCAAAACCTAAGTGACGAGGTCTTCTTGTTAGCCTGTGTTGCAGATGAGGTAGAAAGAAAGAGGGGGAGTCAAATATTGACTCCAGAGATACCAGATATATCATCCAGCCCAAATGGCCAAACAAATACAGATGGTATTGTGGGGTTATTTAATCCGGTTCAGTCAAGTATAATCCTGGAAAATAGTTTTATAAACAACAAATCACTACTGGCACCAGGTATTATAAGTTCAGAAAACGGGCTTACTCCAAATGAACAAAGTAAACTCTCACAAGCAGTTGCAAATAACCAGTTTAACTCGGTGGACTTATCATTATTAACAAAATTTGATGGGAATTACCATGCCAGAGTCGGTGATACAGAAAACAATCCTTCGAGTTCTGACCGCGGAATATGGGAAAGTCTACTCCACACTATGGATTCGATTACCAACGCACTTAGCTTTCATTCAGATAAATTGAATATTCAAGTTGACATTTTAAATATATTGGCTACCCATGTAGCAGGGATTGATGCGAAATTGCTCCAACTAACTAATTTGATAACCAAGGTTCAATCAAATAATGAGAATCAGTTAGTAACTTGTACCTGTGCACAACTGATTGACAAAATTTCAGACCTACCGTCAATTGTTAGCTCTATGGTACAAGAGGTAAAAATGATGGCGGGTAGATCGGTTCAAGGTAAAATAATCCCCGGTGAAGATAAAATTAATTTACATGTGGCAACAAATATATTGGATGAGGTGAATACCATTCAATCTAAAGTAGACCAAACATTAAGTGCTACTACAAATTCGGAGACCCTGTCGAAAAGGGCAAAAAAGACTAAGGAAAACCCATAATAAACTATCAAAGGGAAAAAAAGCCATAAAGGACGCTGTTTTTAAAGAACTCAATGAGCCTAAAGAACCCGATAAGATGGTATTATTTCTGATTTTTAGATCGGAGGAAAAATCAGAGATCAATCCTAGGGCTGACCTGAATAGTCAAGATATCGGCATCCCTGCCCCCAATGCGATCATCGACGGTATATGGTCTAAAATTCCAGCTCCATCAAAGTCAGGGGTTTCAAGTGGTGAACAGTTACCTAAAGATTTGGCTAATCAGTGTGGAGAACAAAATACCTTCATACGGAAAATTATAAATAACGTCAGCCATCAGAATCATAATGAGGTCTCTTTAGAGCATCCAATTATCACGGACCAAAATAAATCAGAAATCCACGGCCAAGGAGAATCGGCATTTCTAGCCTTGGCTTCCATCGCCAATATGAGGACCCCAATTAGTTATATAAATAATGAAAAAATAGAGGCTATAGATAACTTGCAAGATTTGAAGAAATTAGTCTTTTGTCCTCAGTATATCACAAGAGGCCCCCATGATATCCTAAACCGTGGAAATATTCTGAAATTATTGAATGCAATTGTAGATTTGAAGAATGTAACAAAAGATGATTTGGAATCGGTGGAGTTTAAAAAAGATTGCAATATTCCCCATAATGAAATAACTGTTACAACTTGGAAAAGCAATGAAATCATCAGTAAAATAATCTCCAATGATAACCAATTTGAGAAATGGGGCATCAAAGTCTGGAGAATTTCTGGGCCCCAATACCCGTGTTTGTTGATTCCAAGTGGGTCATCATGTAGACAGGACTTAAAGAACAATGGGCAAACCTCTGAATTGGGATCTCACGTTAGAGTTTTGAAAGGTGCCTCAGGACCATCGACAAAGTTGAATCTATCATTTGGTATTAAGGTTAGGAGCTGTCAACCGGGTATTCGAATATGTGAAGAATTAAAGAAAAAAACTAATCCGGTTGAAGACTGGAGTTGGCTCCCGTCAACTTTGGCGAAGGGAAGCGTGGTGAAGCACGATTGATGCCCAAATTCTCTTAATAAAGTTCAAAAACTTTTCAAAATTTGTTCTTGGAACACCAATGGTCTTAAATCGCTTCTTGAAGATCCAGATGTAATATGTTTTCTTAAAGATTTCGATATATTATTGCTCCAGGAAACTTGGAACATGGTTTGTGAACCCCTTATTGGGTATTTTGAATATTCGAAGGTGGCTTGCCTTAAGGCATCTGTCGGTCGTGCCAGTGGTGGCCTTTCTACCTATGTTTCCTTGAACTTGGATGCTAAACACTTTGAGATTGACTTCCAGGTAACATGGCTACAGTGTATTAAATTAATTCTCAAGCAACCTATTATCTTTTTAAATATTTATATAGGTTCAAAACATAAGGATAAATCTACCCAATTATCGAGCCTGTGGGAAATAGTAAAAGTGCTGTATTATGATCATACAGACTCATTAATAATCATTTCCGGGGATTTTAATATGCACCTCCTTACAAGTAAAAATCCGTATACACATTCGAAAATTTTGTCCCAGTGGATAAATTTTCAGTTTACAAAATTTAATCTAAGGTTACTGCAAGATGAGGACCATACACCAACATTTAATAAAACATGTAATCCTTCTATTATCGATTATTCCCTAATTTCTGAGAAACTATTATATTTGCTCCAAAGTTATAAGGTACAACCGAGGATAGAGAGCGACCACAACCCACAATGTATTTCCTTCGCATTTCACTTAGACCATTTACCAGAAACAAGAATAATTAAAACTGCTCCTACTCCATTTAACCTTAAAAGGTTAATATGGAATGAGAGATCCGAAAAAGATATATTGAAAGTTCTTTCTTGTTTAATTTCAAATGCTCAAGACGCAATAGTCGAAGGTAAATCCATGGTTGCCCTCTGGCCCAGTTTGTGTTCTGCTCTTGTGGATAGTTTTCCAAACCCTAAAAAATCAAATGGTGTAATTTTGATTTCAAATAAACCAGGGTGGTTCTCTAACCGGTTACTTTACCTTAAAAGAAGTTCTAATAGAGCAATAAGAGCATTGTATAGAAAAGTGAAAGGAACACCTAATTTCTTAGTGTCTGAACAAATTAAACAATTGAAAAAGGGATATAAGAATGAGATATGGAAGGCTAAACGAGCGTACTATTCCGGAATTTGGGCTAAATTACATTTTTCTTGTAAAACTAAAGACTCGAGGTCATTTTGGGGTATCATTAATAATCTTGAACTCGGTAATTATAGAGGTAATAGTGCCAACATTGAAGAATCGAGCTGGGCAACTTTTTTAATAATCTCCATGCTACCCAGTTTGACCCTAATAAATTTGATTTTGCCCATTACGAGTCTCAAGGAAAGATAAAAGTCGGTGGGTCAGGCTCAAATGCTCACGATACATTGAGTCTATTCGACAATGAGCCATGGTCGGTAGAGAAAGTAAAAAAGCAATAAAAAATATCAGATCAAATGGAGCCCCCGGCCCAAACGGAATCCCTAATATCGTTTTTAAAACAAATTTAAAGTATTGGCCTGAGGTTTTAACATCCTTATTCAATGATGTGCTTAAATCTGGTTCTATTCCTGAGTCATGGCAGGGAAGTATCATCCAACCAATATATAAAAGCGGTCCCCAAGATAACCCTGCTAATTACCGTTTAATCTCTTTAACGGATGTAGAGGCCAAAATATTTGCCAGTTGCCCCTTGGAAGAACTGGAAGCATGGGCCTCGAGGAAGGATTTGATTCCAAATTTACAAACTGGTTTTAGAAGAGGGGAATCGACCAATACTAATTTGATTTTACTGACGTTACTAGGGATAGGGCCAAATACAGGAAACAAAAGTTGTATATTTGTTTCATTGATTTAAAAGCTGCCTTTGATTCTGTACCGCGAAATTTGTTATGGGCGAAGTTGACCGATTGGGGCATATCTAACACCTTATTAAATATGATTAAATTGTTATACTCTAATACATGGGTACAGATCAAAGTCGGCGATGGAAGACATACAACTCGTCGTCTTGAGACTAATACTGGACTGAAACAAGGCTGTGTCCTGGCTCCTTGTCTTTTTAATCTTTTTATGTCTGACCTTCCAACTCATCTTAAACATATTAATGCCCATTCTCCCGCAATTTTAGGCAAGGAGATTAAATACCTACAATATGCCGATGATACTATTTTATTAAGTCAATCTGTCATAGGATTAAAAAGATTAATAGATTCTTTTAATCAATATGTTACCCAAAATGGACTTAAAATAAATATTAAAAAGACAAAAATAATGACTGTAGGGAAAACGAAATTAGGATTGAAAGAATGGAATATCAATGGTTTGGTCGTCGAATGTGTAAAATCGTATAAATATCTAGGAGTCACATTTGATGATAATATGTCGTTTAGGCAGCATTTTAATAACCTCGAGGCTAAGGGCACATCACTGTCATTTGCCTTTAGAAAACTGAGGGACAAGATAGCGTGCCCAAATTATGACCATCTGTTGAAGGTTATTAAATCAAAATTGATACCATCTTTAGATTACGGTTCTATTATCTTCCGTGGTAAAGATGCAAAAATCCTTGACGACATCGAAGTAAGAACTTACAAATCAGTTTTTAAGATACCCAGATATATTAGCCGTGCCAATATAAGATTAGAATTTGGCCTAAAAAGACAAATCTTGGCTAGACAATCTACATTTTTAAAAACATTATTGTCATTGTCTCGTGCTGAAGAAGGTTCTCTTGCAAACCAGTGTTGGCTCGAGATGATGAGAAATGAGTATGCGAGCAGCTGGCAAATATTCCTAAAAGAATGCCTATGTAATTTTGACTGCCCAAATTTAGAAGATGAAATTAGCAGTAAAATTGTCTATAAAAAATTAATCAATCAATCAGCCATTTTTTTGTCGACTTTAATAGATAAAGATGAACTTAGGGGAAAAAATCATTTATGGTCAATTGTAAACTCCTTTGGTAAATTGGCTCCCCAACCATATTTGTCGTTTTATTTAAATCCCTTAATTAAGAATAAATTTATGTTACTACGGTTCGGAAGATATCCAACTAAAGATGGAATCCCAAAATGGGAAAATAAATGGCCTTCTAATTTGTGTAGGTTGTGTGGGTCCAGCGAGGAAACTTTAGTGCATATAGTAACTTTATGCCCCCAATTGTTAGTAGAGCGGAAAACCATCTTAAAGCCTATTTTTAATGAATTGGGGGTAAGATCTTGTAGAAATGCCATCATCTTTTGCCTCAGTGGTGTCAACGCTTACCTTATCTCCCGATTTGTTAAGTTTACTATTATAGCTGAAAGGAAACTTCGTAATACTGTTAACTGAATGTGATAACTGTTATGACACGAAAATTATTCACAATGCTATATTACGTTTTTAGGGTTAAGTACTGTTTATTTTAAACCATTTTTAAATGCATTTTTATTGTCAATGTTGTTTCAATCGCAACTTTACTAAAGTTTCCTTCTAGAGTTAGGTATGGCATATTGATAATTTTAGCTGCTAGCATAAGATATTTTATTATTTGTTGCTAAAAGTTTTCCAGCACAACTGCACTTTATTGCTAAGGTAGCTCTAAATGCAATTTTATTATGGCTGTTTTATCTTTTGTAAACTAACATAGTTTTAAAGTCTTTTGGAGAATATTGTATGGTATATTGTAAACAATGGCAGCTAGCACAAAGCACTTTATTTTTTGATTGCCGATCATTTGCTGCTAAATAACTTATGTTGATGATTATTTGTAGATCTTGCTTGAATATAAATGTACACTATAGTTGCAAAATATTTATGAAGGGATCATGAATTTTTCAGTTTTTTATTTGATTGTCATAATCCTATTTTTATTTTATATGTGTACTTTGCTGTTTGTAATGATTTTAAATAATCAACAAATAAATAAATACTACTACTACATTATGGGGAATTTATGAGGTACTTATAATGTCTTGATGTTCTTTTCTACCAGAGTCTCGTTTACATTTTCAGTGTGTACATGATTTTGTTTTTCTACACTCTTTTTGATATGGTGGTTGTGTGCTGTGTTTTTTTTCAGGGAGGATTACCTTACTTTTCTTGATGTTGTGCAAGGGATTGTGTGCTGTGCTCATTATTCAGGGCAAAGTTCCTAAGCCATAATTTGTGCGCGTGCAGTGTGTTCCGTGTGGTGTGTTTCCCACACATTCCACCCCAACTAGGGTTGGGGGAAGTACTGAAATTTTGTTGGGTGTAGTGTTCTGCGCGTAATTTGTGTTCCGTGTGGCGTTTTTCCCACACATTCCACATCAACTAGCGTTGGGGGAAGTGCTGAAGTTACTGGGTGTTGCGTTGTGCCATGTGGTATGTTTCCCACACATTCCACCTCAACTTGTGTTGGGGGAAGGGCCGTAGTTGTTGGGTGTTGCAGTGTGCGCTTGCTTATGTTTCGTGTGGTGTTACATCACACATTCCACCTCAACTTTGGTTGGGGGAAGTGCTTATGTGTTCCTACTAGGTTGTGGAACTACTTTGTTCCGTTCTAGATTCCGTGTGGTCTTTTATGCCACACTTACCACCCTTACTACGGGTAAGGGTGGAGGGCAATGTTTCTGCCATTTGTTCCCTGTGGAATCATCTTCCACAGCTTCTAAGTTCTTGATTGGTTTCCTACCTCGTCTTCTAGTCTGTACTCTTTCTATCTCTTGTTGACCTGGCCAGCCAGCTTGATTTGGTATTGGGGTTTGGTTTGTGTTTTGTGGCGTGGTAGTGTGTGTGTTATCTTGGTTTGGCTTAAGGGAGTGTATGTTGGTGGAAAGGGAGAAGTGGTGTGTGTGTAATTGCTGGTTTGCGTGCTGTGTTTACTTCTTTCAAATTTATATTCATTGTCATCTTTCTTGCATGTATCTTGCCATCAGTACATGTATATTATTGCTTTTGTTCTGATGCCCCTGTGTTGCATGTAATTATCATATTGTCATCTTTTGCATGCACCATTTTTATTGTGATTCTTTTGGATGTGATTCTCATTTGTATAATGAAAGGGAGATGTGTTATACCTGCTGCTCAGCCAGTGTGACTGTGGAGTGGAATGTTGGTGTGAGAGGTGACTGTGGAATGTTGGATGAGTGAGGATGTCAGTTGGTGTATGGGCTGAGCAGCAGGAAGGCTGCTCCTGGTTCGGCTCTCTACAAACATCATACCTGGAATAAATCTACTTAAGAAGCTACTTGGATTGGTCCTTCTTCTGTTCACATCAGCGCCTAAATCGAATGCCTGCATTGCATAGCACATGTTAATTTACATTGTTAATTCTGCTTTATATCAATTATGGAAATGTAAACTGTGGAATGTTATGTTCTGTATATCTTTTTGAACATTTAATCAATAACACATACGAATAAGAAAAAAATAAATTGTACAGTATAAAAGGAAATATATTGTTTGAAATGAAGTAATTTGTGACTAAACAGTCAATATAGCTGTGCACGCTTTAGTCCAAGGTGCCCTTTGGAACTTGGCCACTGTCACACAGAATGGCTAGGCTGACACACTCTAATGAGCCTCGGTTAGACCTGACACCTTTACGATGGTCTTACCCCCAACATTTTGCCATCCTCCTCCAGTTTTTCTGACCTTGTTTTTGTTGTTATTAGGACTTTGCACACTTTACCATTGCTAACTAGAGCTAAAGTGCTTGTGCCCTCTCCCCTAAACATGGTAATAATGGCCCATCCTGAATTGCCATATTTCATTTACTTATAAGTCCCTAGTAAAGTGCACTACATACATGTGCCCAGGGCCAGTAAATGTAATGCTACTAGTGGACCTGCAGCACTTATTGTGCCTCCCACTTAAGTAGCCCTTTAACCATGGCTCGGATCTGAGCCTTTGTGTGCAGTTTTCACTGCCATTTCGACCTGGCAAGATAAACCTTTTACTAGGTCCATACCTTCAAATTTTATACATATGCCATACCTAAGATCGGCCCTGGACAACCCAGAAAGCAGGGTGCAGTGTATTTAAAAGGCAGGACATGTACTTTTAAAATGAACATGTCCTGGTAGTGTAAAACTCCCAAGTCATATTTCACTCCTGCAAGGACTATCTCTCTCATAGGATAACATTGGGGTTACCCTATTATATATTTTAAAGCGCAATTCCTAATTTAAAATCCAAACTTATGCTGAAGTCAGATTTTAAATTGCAATTCTGAGAATGCCACTTTTGAAAAGTTAGCGTTTTCTTACTTTAGGCATTTGGTGCTTTCTCTCTGATCACTTTTCTGGGTTTGGTGACAGCTGGGCTTTATGTATTTCCCCTAGACAGCCACACAAAATGGGAGCTTAGGTGTGACTTGATGGGCCATCGTGGGAGGATGGGAGGGAGGAGCTCGACCCAGCCTCACTTACACTTGAATAGGCTGTGTCCTGTCCCCACACAAAGGGCTGCATACACCCCTGTAGCAATTCTGGAGCCAGGGCAGGAAGGGAGGACCTGTGTGCACTTCAAAGACCTGTCTTTGAAGTCTTCTCCCACTTCAAAGGCACAACTGGTTATGAGTACTGGATCTCTGACACCACCACTTCAGTACACGTCTGAACCTGGAAGTCAATAGAAGTCAATGTCAAATGCATTTTAGCTCATCATGCAGCCATTAAATGTCAAAGATGGGGAGGGGTGTAGTAGTAATAAGTTACAGCCTTTTGTTTCATGTGTTATTAATTTGTCTTGATAGGTTTATGTGATGTCTGGATAGATGTTGATAATGTAGTTGTGTGTGGTGCAGTCTTCTTTTTGACAGATGCGCTACCTTCAAATTTGCGTAACTGCTCAGTCCATCTTTTTCATGATTTTGTGCAGGCTGGTGAGCCATTGGATTTCATATATTGTGTTTTTCTAACTTGTTGGAGCTAAATAGTATTGAAAATGTGTTGTTTCTTAAGGGGTGTGGCCAACTGCCGATTGGAATGACCCCAGCTTGAGGCAGCTCCGACCAGCCACCGCCGATTCCCCCATCAATCCGTCTAATTATCCGAGACACAGCCAGTGTGGGTTGCGGAGACAAGGGAGAGACCAGTCGGCACCCGAAAAAGCAGGCATCAGGCGGCAGAAAGTCCACAGAAGTGCAGTTACGACATCGGCCTGGAAGAGACTCCAACGCGGCGAACTGACGTAGTGGGGAGGAGCCGGCCGGAAGTGAAGGAACATCGGCTGGGGCTTTCGCTGCAAATCCGTGGTCGGCTGGGCCTAGCCTGGGGGCCCGGCGACAGTGGAAAATTGTTACCAGCTCTCACTGAGAGTGAAACCAGAGGTGAGAATCCCAGAGGTGAGGGGTTTGCTGGAGTTTGGGGCAGCTGTGGCGCCCTGGGAGCAATGGGAGAGACTGAGATCGGGGGAAGAAAGAGATCCGGAAGACGGTGCAGCAGAACGCTGAAGTGGCGGAGGTGGAGGGGAGGCGAAGCCGCAACAGCAATATCTGCTCGCCCCCCCTCCCGAGCATCCCCTGAATAACCGGGGGTCTTGGTGCCCTTCCCCCCTCCCACTCACCAGAATATCGAGTCCGGGCAGGTGCTGCTAAGGGGCGACTGGTGGACTGGAGTGGTCCCTGGTCCTGTGATGTGCCCCACAACAGGGAAAAGGAAGGAAGAAAAGGACGCTTAAGAAGCCGGCAAAGTGTGGTGTGGTGTCACCGGTACCATTGTGAATAAAATGAGTGGGGGCCTGGAGACAGAGGGTGGGTGGATTGTGGTGGAGAGACCCCGACAGGCCACGGATGGTTGTTTTGCACCTGGTAGGCGGCGGGTTGCTTTCTTGCTTTCCCACAGGCCTTTCCCCCACTCACTAACGACTGGCGGCAACGTCCCGGGATGACTACAAATGGACACCGGACAGCCCTTCAAACCAAAATGGATAAATACACCCAGCCGAGGGCAGAGGCCCACACCAGGGAGGGAGAAACCAGAACTCCTGCTAACCAAGTGCAGAGCTCGAAAAAAGAAGGCTCCCCTCCAACCCTTCACGACGTCATGGCTGCAATACAAAAAGTGCAAACCACTCTGGAGAGCAAGATAGACACAGTCTCTATGGAGGTGAACTTGATGCGAGCAGACCTGCAAAAGATGGGAGTGAGGGTTAAAGAAAATGAAGACTCTATCGCCGCGCTCCAAAGCGAGACAAAAACTCTACAAGTGCAAGTGGGAGAATTGAGGGAACTAACGCACGTGCTGGAGAACAGAACGGAAAATGCCGAGGGACACTCTAGACGTAACAACGTTTGCATTCTTGGTGTTCCTCAAAAAGCAGAGGGCCCGGCAGTTGACTTGTTTGTGGAAGTTTTGATCCTTCAACATCTCCAGCCCAAAAGCTTGTCTAAATACTTCTCGGTGGAGCGCGCTTATCGGGTGCCAGGGACTGCACCACGGCCGGGAAACCCTCCTTGTCCAATTATAGCCCGAATCTTTAACTTCAGGGACAGGGATGTGATACTTCAGGTGGCTCGCTCAGCACCGCCAGTGAAGTGTGAAAACAGCACGATTACGTTCTTTCCGGACTTCACCTTTCGGGTTCAAAGAATGCGGCGGTCGTTCCTGGAGGTGAACAAAGCTCTAAGGGAGAAGAAACTGAAATGCTGTTGCCGGCAAGACTGAGAGTTGTGGCGGACAACAAAACTTGTTTTTTTGAGACCCCGGAGGAAGTTTGGTCTTGGCTGGAGGGATGGAGAACGATCGGCAGAGGAGGTGGTTCGGGAAGAAGCGCTGCAGTGAAGATGGGGCCAAACCGAGGAGGACTAACAAAAGACGTCTCTGTGTGAAGTATAGGGAGACAAGTACGTTTGAAAGGTAGACTGCCTGCTGTGGAATGCAAAATGGTTTCACCAAAGAAGAAAACCTTGTACAAAGGAACAATGAATAATATAGTGAACAGGTGAACGAGGACCCTCGGGGAGTCCATTTGGCCTGGGGTCCTCGAATGAGGCTCCCTAGGGTGGAGGTAGTTGTAACGATTCTAAAGGGAGCAAACGTTCAACCGATGGTAATGTAAACTGGTGATGTGTACATGAGACTGCATGGGGGGGGTGGTACACGGCCAGGGCTGCGGCCTCCGCTCCTCAAGTGTTTAAAATGTGTTTCGGGGTTAGAAGCACTCTGCATAGTTGGGGTGGCGGGAAGTTTGAGCCCGTAGTGCAGGGAGGCAGGGAGGGGGGAGAAGTTGGGAATTGGGATTGTTTTAGTTGTAAGAGTTTTCGCTATCTACAACAATTGTGTTGCCAACAGGCGAGGTTTGACAACTTGCAGACTAAATTGTGGCCCCATATATAAGCCTGTCCATACACCACGGGACTGACCTAATTTAAATGTATGTCTGTAAAGGTTTCAGTAGAAGCTCGGAGTGAACCCGAGCACGCAGTTGACCCTCAAAGACTAGAAATTTTGGTCCCCCGGGGGAAAAATAAAGGGTTTAAGATGATGTCCTGGAACGTCAACGGTATGGGAGACAGAATAAAAAGGGGGATAGTCCTCCAATACTTGAAAAGACATGCACCAGACGTGGTCCTCCTACAGGAGACGCACATTCAGGGCACACAATATGCAGCGCTCAACCGATGGGGCTATAAATTAATTGCGCACTCTGGATATATGATGGGCTCTCGAGGAGTTGGTATATTGTTGCACACTTCCTTTCCCTTACGAATCCAAGGGTAACACATGACCCGAAGGGTAGAATGGTTGCGGTCACAGGTGGCTAGGAGGGACATATCTTTAATATTATCTCACTGTATATTTCCCCCAAACAGCAATCCCTGGTTTGGCCATAATTGGGGGCTCTCCTTTTAAGTCTCCCAGAAGGGGTGATGGTCATCGGGAGTAACTGTAATGCGGCCCTGTCCCCGACACTAGAACGTCTTCCGTCATGACCGCAAGACCAGGCGGGTACGATATTATCTGACTTTGTGTCGGCCATGGGTCTACACGTTATCTGGAGGGGCCTCAACCCTAATTCACGACAGTACACATATCTCTCGGGGCACATGGTAGTATGTCACGTATTGATCCCTTTTTTACACTGGCTCAGCAGGCACCCCATTTTAGAGAAGTTTATAATATGGCTCGGGGAATATCAGATCATTCTCCAATTTGTGTCCATTACGAAATGTCAGAACTTAGGCCGAAGCGTCTGGGCAGGATTAACCCCTGGTACTTTCAAATCCCCATGATTAGATCCAAAATATATGAAGCAACTGATCCATACATATCTGAAAATACTGGGACAGTGGACTCGGCCTGCATACTCTTGGAGGCTTATAAGGCGGTGATCAGGGGTCAGGAAATGTCTCTGATAGCGGGTGAAAAAAAACAGAAGCGTACACAATTAGAGGAGATAGAACAAAGCATCCTGGCTTTGGAGGCAAGCTTGATCAGTGATAATGACACAGGAGTAAGGCATCAGTTGGGTTTGAAGAAAGCGGAGTTTAAGGCGATAGCCGAAGAGGCCGCTAAAGCCAGCTATCGGGCGATGCAACAAAATCTTTACGAAGTGGGAGACAAAGCAGGCAAATTGCTGGCGTTGTTGGATAGGAAAGCGGAGGCCTCTAGATGGGTACAGGAAGTGCAGAGGAGGGATGGAACCACTGTCCGGGGTGGGAGTCAGATTGCAGAGGCATTTGCAGACTATTATGAGCATCTCTATGCTTCGGACTCCAGCACTACAATTGGGACCTCGCGGGAGCTACTGGCTATGCTTAGATTGCCACGTCTTGGGCCAGAGGAAAAGAAATCATTAGAGCAAGACTTGGTAGAGTCTGAAATAACCAAAGCGATTACAGGCCTCCGATCGGGTAAAGCCGGAGGCCCCAATGGGCTGCCGATTGAACTATACAAAATCACATCGACCAAAGTGACACCCCTATTGCATAAAATGTTTAATGAAAGCTATAATAAAAGAATGCTCCCCAGAGACCAGCGAATAGCCAATATCGCAGTGATCCCAAAGCCCGGTAAGCCCACTAACGACTGCTGCTCATATAGACCAATTTCCCTTTTGAATGCCGAACCTAAAATCTTGGCCAAGCTTCTGGCTAACTGCCTGCTCGCGGTGATAGATTCTCTGGTCCACCCTGTCCAATCAGGCTTTATGCTGAGACGTAACACAGCTCTTAATCTTAGACAATTGCATGGGGTGATCGGCAGAGCAGCGACCATCAAGGAAGATGCGTTAGTGGTGTCGCTGGACGGACGCATGGCGTTCGACACGGTGGAGTGGCACTTTTTGCTCGCAGTACTAGAGAGACTGGCTTTCGGGCCAAAATTTTTAAACTGGGTCAGGCTCTTGCATGCGGAACTCCTGGCACAGGTTTCGGTAAATGGGAGAGGGTCTAGAGTGTTTGAACTACCGAGGGGGACGCAGCAGGGGTGTCTGCTTTCCCCCCTGTTGTTTGCATTAGTCCTAGAGCCCTTGTCAGCCTGGATTCGAGAAGATCCCATGATCCGTGGGTTACGATGGACCCTGGAGTGGGAGGACAAACTTTCGCTATATGCAGACGATGTTCTTCTGTATGTAGCAAACCCAAGGGTCACAATCCACAGGATGCTCAATATATTCGAACTCTTCTGCAAGTATTCGGGGTACACAATAAACTGGGACAAGTCAGTGATTTATGTATTAGCAGGAGGCCAGCCTGTACTACCCAGTGGATGTCAACTCCAAATAGATACAAAGGGATTTCAAAACTTGGGTATATACATCACTAAAGATCAAAAGAGCTTTTATAAGCAAAATGTGGCCCCTCTGCTGCACCGTCTGCAATGTGACACCCAACACTGGTGATCGATACCACTTTCCCTTCTGGGTAGAGCGGCACTTTTTAAAATGATGGCTTTGCCTAGATTCCTCTATGTGCTCCACAACACGCCCTACCCAGTGCTCCCGTGGTATTTCCAGCAAATAGATGCAGCAGTACGACAGCTGTTGTGGAATGGGGGAGCGGCCCGAATCTCGTTAACAAAATTGACCAGGGGATGGTACAATGGGGGTATTGCACTCCCCTCGCTTAGACATTATTACTGGGCGGCCCAGCACACAGCCATCAATCACTGGGTATATAAATCCCAGAGTGAGCCCGCGAATAGGATGGACCATCACAACATGCAACCCAGAGGATATCTTAGGGCGCTGTATGTGGGGGGGGCGCGTTTGATTCCTTTTACCCCCCGACCTTGAACATGCTCCGCGTTTGGCAGGAAGGTACAAAGGCGCTAGGTTGGCAGGGTAGAATTTCCTTGATGACTCCCCTGTGGGACTCGAGGAGGTTAGGCCTGTTGGGGCTCAGGGCGAGCTTTGCTGGGTGGGACATGATTGGGATCTAGAAAATGGGCGACCTTTGGGAGGGAGGGGACATTAAGACCTTCCCGGCTCTACAGAAGGAATATCAGATGCCACAATCTGAAACTTATAGATATCTCCAAATCACACATGCGCTAAGGGCGTCAATACCCAAGGGGACTGCACTGCCTGAGGCCTCCCCACTGGAATACAGGTTACTAGATGGCTATCTCGACACAAAAGCGACATCATTGGTTTGTCGTAAACTTATAAATAATCTGCCAGACCCGCTGCGGAATTGGTGGGACAAAGACATGGGTGTTTTAGATGATGAGGAGTGGGTGGAAGCCATGGCCTCGCCCAGAGAGGTGGCCATAATACTGCACTTCAGATTAGTACAGCTCAAGATTCTTCACAGAGCTTACTATGTGCACACCACGCTGGTAAAAATGGAGATACTTACCTTGCCATTGTGCCACAGGGGTACGGACAGGAGGGTACCTTCCTCCACCTAATGTGGTAGTGCCCACCCCTTCAACATTATTGGACAGCACTACTGTGGAGTATGAGGGAGGTTTATAAAGTGGAGGGAGACAAGTAACCAAGATGGTGTCTGTTAAATATTTGGGGAGACTCGGACCTTACAAATGCTGAGCGCACGTGGGTAACATTGGGGTTTATGACTTCAAAATGTAATATCGCAAAGAAATGGAGGGCACCAGATGCCCCGACACTGAAGGAGTGGGAAATGGATCTGGACTGGTGTATGCAGGCAGAAAGGTCGATCTATGAGAGTAGAGGATGCCCGAAAAAATGGACAAAGATCTGGGGGAAATGGAACATCTATCGGGGAATGTTGTGTAGTCCAGTTGCCGGACAAGATCAGGAGCAAGAGACATAATCGACTGATGTGCTTGGGTATGGGCGGAGGGACTTTCTGGGAGTTTTTCAAGTACTATAAGATGATTGTTGTCAATTTACTGGCTTATACGAGAATTGTCGAAATTATTGCAATATGTATCCGTTAAAGAGATGGCATGTTGTTGATTTGACAATTTATAAATAAAATAATAAAAAAAGAAAATGTGTTGTTTCTTGAATACGGAAACCTATTTGTACTTGCACATTATTTCCAACCTGCTTTTTGATGGACATAATTTTAAGTGCTATTTTGACCTTTTTCATTGTGGTTCTTAAGATGCTTGAATGCTTGACATTTTTGCATGCTCTTATAAAAATTGTGTCTGTTCATAAACCATGGAAGTAAAATCCCGGCTACTAAAAGTGTGTGTTCAAAAATGTATTGGCCTTAAATTCTATGATATTTGGTTGTAATATTTATGTTTGTGCACGCATTTTGTAATTATAGCCAACTGTAGGTAAGAGCTTCCTACTTTCTGCCCTTGCAATGCACAGAACATATGACCTCTGTTTCCCCTTCACACTTAAACCTATTATTTTTCTCATAAAGCATACACACACAAACAATGGTGTGATTGTATACAATACCTGGCCCTCATGGTCCCCTACATACAATACCTAGACTTTCATGTATTGTCTCTCTCTATTCTTTCATTCTGTCTCTCTTCGCCCGTTGATGCCTCTTAATTAGAATACCTTTTTTGTGATGTACTCGTTGCAGCTTGTCATTTGATATTTGTGCAAGCTCAATATTGATTGCGCTGGCATTGTCTGTAAAAATGCAGACTTGAAGCTTTCATTGCTATGCATCATAGACGATTGATTTCCATGTGAAAGGTGCATGTATTTAAAAGGTCGTGTTCTAATAAGTGAATTCTTTCCCCAGGCATACCTTCACGTTCTTGTACAGTTTCATTTATTTACCTTTTTACAGCAAGTTCTGTTATTGCAGTGCTTATATGTGCCCAAATGTGAATTCAGAATATTGGCAAATTAAAACTAAAATGCCCATATTACATTTGTGGACATGCAAATATGTGGACATAATGGACAGACGGTGATAGGTAACGTTACCTTTTTTCTAGCCTGTTCAACCATTTCACCATTTTGAACTAAAATTATATATTTGTTTATTTCCAAATATTCTATATCCAACTTTCTAGAAAAAGAATTCGGTTTCAAAGCTGTAGTCTAGTACATCTTAAGGGGGTTTTATTATATGGTAATGAATTGTGGGTGTGTTCTAGCCAAGGCATTGAAGGGCCCAAATTGTCCTACATTCGCAAATAGGCTACAGAATTTACCCATAGATGTTTCTTTCTAGAAAGTATGAATCTACGGTCCAGAAAGAAATTAAAGAGAATTAAGGGTTGGAGTTCACCTAACATTAGTCAGGTGATTGGCCTGAGCAGATACCCCTCCAGCCCACCAGGCCAGCAGAGGGCTGCCAGATTTAGAGTCTCTTTCTGCCTGGTGGGCATCTCACTGACTTGGAGGTCGAGCAGTTCACTAGGAACATGCCATGTTGCTTACACTCATATCGCAAATGTGTTTGTTTTTCAGAAACAAACTCCCAAAGCAGAAGTTTTCTAGAAATAAAAAAAATGGACCGAAAGCACATGGAGTTTTCTTACTGTATGTGAAGACCATTGATTAATATTTCGATATGCCTGGCGGTCCAGGCAGGAAAATCCAGTGATGTCTACCCTCTCTAGATATGGTGGAGTGGGCATCACTGTGACATGGCAACCATGTAATGAATGCACCATCTAGTAAAGGGTTTACGATGATGGAGTCAGCTGAGGCTCCGCCAGTAGAAAGTCTCTTTTTAATTTCTCCAGCATTTTAAGATGCCGAATCCTAAAGTAATTGTTTCTTACATCGTTCAGCCTAGAAAGTTGGGTCCTGCTACTAGAAGTGCTTGCATCACTATCAGGACCCCTGCTTGCATATGTAACTCCTTTCATCTGACATGCACAGTGCAAGAGATTTTGGGCCCGATTATGATGTCGGTCGTAAGGCCTCCGACATGAGGTCGGAGGCCTTTCGACCAACATCATCTGTTTCAATTCCGATTGGCTGATTATGATACAGCCAGTCGGAATTGAAACCGGACGGTCATTCTGGCTAGCTACTGATGGGCTCCAGGAGCCCGTCTGCCAGTCGGAGACCGGCCTGTAGCCCAAATGGAAGACATTTCCGCCTTCTGGATTACTTTGCAGTGTTTCCATGCCGGCCTTTCCGACATTGAAACCCTGATGGAAAGTGTGTCTGGGCCTCCTTCTGTATTCGGCCTCGGTTGGGAGCTGAGCTGGCACCTATGGTGCCCCCCTGTTGATCCCTGCACCTTGTGGCAGGCACCTTGAGATACCTGCCACGGGGTGCAGGGATAAACACAGACTCTCATTTCTCAGTGGGAGCTTGTGTTACGGCTGCTTTATGGCCGTAACATAAGCTCCCATTGAGAAATGGGAGAATGCAACTGCACAATTCCTTTTTTTAGCTACAAGACAAATATCTTTCTGTACTTTTTACCTTTAGCAAAGAGGGGTGTACGTGTCCATCACTTTATTTCAGATCAATATCTATTTTAAATATGCTTGGAACACACACTCCCAGGGGTGTAATGCAGGCCCCTGCAGGGCAGCAGGGGTCACCAAGTCTCCAGGCCCCCAACCTTCAAGGGGGGCCCATTCAGCCCAAGGTCAATGAATATATATCTATGAGATATGGAAGACTCGGGGGTCACTCATCACATTCTGCAGGGGGGGGGGCATCATTGTGCTGTACGGCCCTGCTGTTTGCGTAGATGCCACTCTCCTTACTGTGCAAACTCTTTCTTTCTTTTACGTTCCTTTAAGGATTTACTATAATGTGATATAAAAAAACACTCATGTTTTATGCCAGTCCTTTGCTCTGCGGACAGTTCTTAAATGACCTTAAATCCTTTTCTTTCTGATTGAAAGGGCAGAGCTTTCACAAGTCCTCTTGGTGCTTGCTTGTTTGAACATTCATTGATTGGGCATTGCTTGGTGCATTACATCTAGACAGCAGCATAAAATGCTGAGGGAAAGTCTTGCAAAGGTTAAGTATTTTGTGGATGTGACTTGACACTTTATTGCCATTATTGCCTATTTCTGAAGCAAGAACAGAAATTTCTATTGCAGTCGATCATGCTATTCAAATAATGCAATTTCGGGCTAATAGAGAAAGAAAGATTGCGAAAGCACATGAAAGATTAGGATAAATGGGCCATGGATAAGTAAACAGCATGCCCTACAATGACCTTCTAACTTATGAAATCGTCAAGATACTGTATCGGTGACAATCTATCTCCGAGTAATCTATCTCCAAGCGCCTGGATACCCTTACGGGTGACAAGCAGTGCTTTACAATCCACATTACATTACATTACATGTGGTGGCTGAACTGTTGTGATGGGTGTCTTTAAAGGGAGGATGTGCTACATGTGACACCACAGAGTTATGCAGATATTTGACGGCTCTGCATCATTTGGCCTGCATGTAAGCCTTTAAAGGGAAAGCATGTCAGAGTTGTTGTTGCTGGGTTGAAAGCAGAACTAGTTGCCACCATTTTCCCAGACTGTGAAAAAGTCTCATTTATTGGTCTTGGTTACAGACAGATTTAGCTTGTTTGCAGGCCTGTTGTTTCCAATAAACATCATATACTTGGAGAGGGCTTTGGGTCAGCCCCTCGTTAGTGATTAGATGTGTCGGTGGTCTGTTCTTACTTCAAACACTTTCCTTTCTATTCTGGTGGTTGTCCCACCCAGGATCATTTTGGTCTCATAGTGTTTTGAACTGATGAGTTGTTTCCTTCCCTGCTGATTGTCCGAGAACTTCTTTCCTTTTGTAAGTTTCTGAAGCATTTCAATTTTAGAACTCACTGGTGATGGAAGGCCCTTTCTATTTTCTTCCCTGCTAGTTTTGCCCCTACCCCTCCTTCCCCATGTCACACATCCCATCACTTCGAGTTCCCTCCCATTCATCCTCCCACCTTACCCACTCCCCATCTGTTTGAGGGCT
The DNA here is from genome assembly GCA_963921515.1 of Calotriton arnoldi. Classification (NCBI taxonomy): domain Eukaryota; kingdom Metazoa; phylum Chordata; class Amphibia; order Caudata; family Salamandridae; genus Calotriton; species Calotriton arnoldi. The sequence goes on along the minus strand of CAWUFW010001017.1, from coordinate 2,607,546 downwards.
CCTTGTTCTTTAATTCATGGCCCCCAACCAAAGCCCATAATTTCCTATCCAACCAAGGGATAGCATTCACTTGATGTTTTTCACTCTGTTTTTTTTTTTTACTCTTGGCATCTTTGATTGGCAAGAAGTGCATCTCAGTTTATCTTGCTAACTACAATTCACATGCACACTTGTTCTGCAGCGTCAGCCACTGTCTCTCTTAAGATTCCACAGCTGATGCTATTAGAGAAATACAAGCATAGCAGAAATCCCAGAAGGGGGCCAAAGGCTATCAGCAGATATTGCAGCCTCAAACAGTACAACCCTCAATTGAGATGCGGCATGTGAAAAGGTAATCCCACTTCCAGATCCATGATAGGATGAGGGTATCAGAATATATTTTACACCATGTAGAATGGATTGCCATCTGGCCTGTAAGCACTGGTTCATTACTCCCTCTAGAGCACCTGATGTTAGTCAATGTTTTACATTTACAAGCTGTATTTCCTCTTGTTTCTTTTCTGTAGGTGGTTATGTTTAAGGATATGAAAATAACTTTTTTTAACCAAACTCGTCCAGGATTCATACTCATGACTTCCAGATTAGACCGTGAGTGTATAAATCACTGAGCTATCCTGCGAGGCAGTGGGCTTTGCAAATTTTTCTCACCACTATCAGAGAGTGAGAATGTGGCTTATCAGGTAGAGGAAATGTGAGTTCTCACCAAGGTATAATGTCACAATTTGGTACCAGGTCTGGTTAGCTCTCAATAATTTAAAAGTGAGGTCAACCCTGGGAAGCTCTAGCCACAGCAGACAGGCTTATTTTAGGAGAGATGTGTAAAACAGTTACCAGTACCAAAACAGCCAAAAAGTAGAAAACAACCCACATTAAACATCCCACTCGAATTTATTAAAATAGAGTAAAATGCAATGAACAAATAGCTTCCCTAATGACATAAATTTGATGCAGGGAACCTAAAAAAGCAAAGGGCCAATCGCAATTATCAGGTCGCAATATACCAAGACCAAGTCAGAAGTTAAGGCCAACCATGAGCTACTGCTGGTTGGGTACAGGGGCTAGGTTTGTCCCAGGGAAAAGTTTACAGACTGGCTTTGGAGATTTTCTGGAGAAAAAGTCGTCATTGACAGGTCATTGGTGGATTGGGCTGCAGGCTGGGTCCCAAGAATGGCTCGATGCCAGTGACCTGGTAAAGCGTGGGTCCTTGGTGGGAGCACTGGCTCTGGCGGGAAACTTGGCACGGTCAATGGTGGGAAGCTCCGAGCAGGCAGAGTCCGTACCCAGGAAGGTCTCGTCAGTGGTTGGATGATGTTAGACATTGCCCTCAGTGAAACCTCTCTACATTTGGACTTAGAAACTTTTACAGACATTTAAATATTTCAGCAGGGGAAACCAGCAAGTTGAATCTGACTGGTGATACGATGTCAGTGGCTTTGATCCTGGTCTCAGTTGGTTCTCTGAAGGCAAAGTTCTGAAAAAGTTGCTAACAGTCAAGTTTTGCATTTCTTAGGGTCAGAGAAGAACACTCTATCACCAGTCAAAGGTCCACCACTTGCAGGTTAGAACTCATTCTTACAGGAGCCACTAACATGGTCCACAGCAAATCCATTTGGAGCTGGTAAGCTGGGCTCTTGGAAAAAGTTGAACTCTTGAAACGTTTGTGGCCCTGTAGCTTAAGAGGATGTCAGCCAACTCACCCTTGGAATCAACTTCTTGGTATTAAGATGGCATTATGGATTTTAGTTTACGTTTTGTAAAAAAACCACCTCTTTTTAGATTGGTACAGGCGAAAAATGTAGTTGAATGAGAGGAAGATCATAGAAGAAATGAATGGGTTTTTTTTCAAAATAAATTTTAACCAGTTTTTCAGGTTATGGTTTGTGGTTAACTTATATGGACTCTTCGATTACCAGAGGTTCTTCATGCGTGGATGGCTAAGTAATCGCCTTTCATTAAAGAAAGACAACACCATGTAAGACAAAATACATTTAATAAATATAAAATAATTTTGAGAAATGTTACATTGAATTTATTTATTTTTTCAAAACAGGAGAGTAATTCTTTTGATTTAATAATGTTGTTAGCACTGTAAGATTAATGCAATATTGTCAATGTAGTCTGAAGCTCCCAACATTGAAAACTGTTGAATTTTTACCAATAGTCTTTCAGATATTTCTTTGTTTTTGTTTTTTTAATCTGAGGATTCAGACTACCTGTCAATGATTGTGCCGAAGAAATGTTGTTCATTTTTCAAAATTTCCCAGAAATGATAAAGATGGCGGTGTGTTCTACTGAGGAAACTATTAAAAAAATTATATCAAACCTGATTGTACAATTGATGTATAGACGTCATGCACACATTCGAGAGGCACAAAACACAGAGCTGTTCATATCCTTAGCTCAAAGTGTAGCTGATAGACATGTAAATCTCATCGCAGTGTATTTGTGTGTTTGGATAAATCTTAATAATAGTGTTTATCATTTGTAATTCGATGTCAATTAGTATTTTTCTGGGACTTATGTTTATAGTGTTAGATTTTAAAAATGATAAAAGTTCAGCATATGTTGAGGATTACTTGTCTGGTAGTAAACCATAAATTAGTAGCATTGTAGTGTTATTTATGTTAGCATGCACAGTGTAAATGTGTTTCAAATGGATGGGGAGTTGACTTAAATGTCCCATCCATCATCCAAATTTCACTATTTTCAAGGATCATGGTGTTGTGCAGGGTTGCAAAGAGTAGTATACCTTTCTGAATGTGCTTGTTATCATAAAGAAGGAAAGTTTAAAGTATTCTTTTTGTTGAGGGGGATGTTAATATCAGAATATGTTTGAGGGGTGCTTAATTATGGATTTCTCCCCTATCATGGTTGGTTTTTGCATAATTCTTAAATTTGGGATTATGGGCATTCTACTTGCAACATGACTAGGGATGTTTTGGGCTCTCACCCTCAATACTGACTGACAGGGTTCATTGGAGGTACCTGCAAGTGTCTTTATGTGCTGGATTTTTTCTCTTACTTCCAACTCTTTAATTTAGAAGATTAAACATATATATGTCTATAGATTGTTTTTTTACTTGTTTGACCTGTGGTTCTTCAAGAAGATAAAGCACTGTTCTTTGTTAAATCTATTTATTTACACTCTTTTCATATTTTTTTAAATATTCTCTAAACCTGCTTCAAAAAAGGATTCAAATTAGCTTTATTTTCTCTCCAGGAGATTGTTTATCTGATGGCATTTAAAAATACATTTTGAAAGATATTTATCTTTATTTCAGGGCCAAAATGATAAAGTTCTCCGCACTCAGAGTGTACCAATCCTTTTCAACTCTGGCAAGTTTGGAAAGTTCTGGAGGGAAATAAAACATTTTAAGCTTTGTCCTATGTAACATTAATAAACATTTTTGTTTGTAGTTAGAATAGTAAATCTGCCCCGTTCAGTGTCCAGAGCCTTCCTCGAAGCCGCTCTGAATGGAGGCAAAATAGTAAATCTGTCTCCTTCAATGTCCAGCACCTTTCCTAAGGTGGCTCTTTCCCTGTCTAGTATCAATCCTGAGGTGGCTTTCGTTTGAGGTGATAAATTAAAGTTTTTCACAGTATTCTCTAAAAATACTATTTCTTTTGTCAGTATTTTTCTTAAAATACATTGCAATTTATTTCTTCAGAGTATGTTAATTTTTTTAAACAGTCTGTCATGTCTGAACATCTTTAAAACAAAATAATGTATTATTAAAACAATTAGTAAAATATATTATTTAACTTACTTATCTTGTAGTTTTTATTTGGTTGTCAGTTTGTAAATCTTCACAGCATAAAATATGTATTTCCTCTCAAACAACTTCTGAGGGTTTAAAATAATGAATGTATTATATCAATCAATCAAACAGTAATTGCATAGCGCAGCTTATCACCCCTAGAGGTATCCAGGCACTGAACTTCTGGGGGCCTTGGACAAAGAACCAAGTCTTGAGTCCCCCTCCTGAAGTCTGCAAGTGAAGTAGAGGTTCAGAGGTGGAGGGGGAGGTCGTTTCAGGAATTGACGGCGAGCTAGGAGAAGGAACGACCCCTGCTGCAGCTCCAACGGATGTGGAGGACATGTGTGAGGGTGATGGAGGCAGAGCTGAGTTGTCTGGAGGGTTGGTGGAAGGTCAGGTGGTGGTTGATATAGGAGGGTCCGATGTTGTGGTGGGCTTTGTAGGTGTGGGTCAACAGCTTGAACTTGCATATCTTCTGGATGGGGAGTCAGTGGAAACTACTAAAGTGGGGGGTGATGCTGGATCGTTTGGGAAGGATGAGGATGAGTCAGGTTGTGGTGTTCTGTATTGTCTGAAGTTATTTGAGGAGCTGTGGCATGTGGTGTTGGCGTAGGGTACATTTCCATAGTCAGGTCGGCTGGAAACGAAGGCTTGAGTGACTGTTTCTCTGGTGTTGAAGGGGATCCATCTGAAGATCTGTCAGAGCATGCAGCGGGTGTGGAAGTAGGAGGAGGATACTGTGTTGACCTGTTGCTTCATGGTGAATTGGATGTCCAGGATGATGCTGAGGTTGTGGGTGTGGTCCACGGGGGTCGGCATCAGTCTGAGTGCGGTGGGCCACCAGGTGTTGTCCCAGGGTGAGGTGCTATTTCTGAAGATGCGCATTTCTGTCTTGTCCATGTTCAGCTTCAGGCAGCAGGACCTCATCCAGTTGGTGACGCTGGTCATGGCGTTCTGCAAGTTGGATCTAGTGGTGGTGGGGTCCTCAGTGAGGGGGAGGATGAGCTGGGTGTCGTCGGCATATGAAATGATGTTGAGTCCACGGGTGTAGATGATGTTGGCCAGCGGAGTCATGTAGGTGTTGAAGAGGGTGGGCTGAGGAGGAGCCTTGGGGACTCCGCAGATTTGGGGTTCGGAGGTGAAGGGCAGTCGGCATATCCTCTGTGTGCAGCCTGTGAGAAAGGAAATTATCTATTGAGGGTGTTATCCCTGATGCCAATGTGGTGGACTCTGGTGATGAGGGTGTGGTGGATATGGAGTCGAAGCCTGCTGAGAGGTCGACGAGGATCAGGGCTTCAATCTGACCTCAGTCGAGGAGGAATCTGCTGTCGTCGGTTGTGGTGATCAGGGTGATCTCGGTGCTGTGGTTGGTGCTGGAGCTGGATTGGGAGGCATCGAGCATCTTCCAGGTGTTCAGTAAGCTGATGATTAATGGCTTTCTCCAACATCTTGGCGGGTAAGGAGAGCAGCAAGATGGGGCAGTAACGCTTGAGTTCGCTGGGGTCGGCAGAGGGTTTTTTCAGGAGCGGTTTGACCTCTGCATGCTCCACACTTTGGGAGCAGTGGCAGTGGTGATGGAAGAGTTAAGGATGCTTGTGAGGGCACTGCCAATTTCCTTATGTCCCAGGTTGAAGACGTGGTGGGGCAGTGTTCTGTCGGTGCTCTGGAGTGGATCGAGATTATGATGGTTTTGGTGGTCTGCTTGGTGAGCTATTTCCAATTGGTGGGGGCAGGGGTCTGTCGGTGCTCTGGAGTGGATGGAGTTTATGATGGTTGTGGTGGTCTGCTTGGTGAGCTCTTTCCAATTGGTGAACAGGTGGCTGTGGGTAGTATCAGTGGGTGTCAGGAGTTGGTCAAGGTTGCTAGGTTGTGGATCAAAGTTGCTGTAGATGCCTGATATCTTATTGTGGAAGTAGTCTGCCAGAGTGTTGCAGAGGGCCTCTGAAGGGCGGATCAAGTTCTCGGTGGCCGACAGGCTGGAGAACTCCCTGACGATGCTGAACAGTATTTTGTGTGGTTTATGCTTGCCTCAATGTGGTTGGTTAGGGCAACCTTCCGGGCCTCCCTCAGGCAGTGGTGGTATTTTCTGAAGGCTGATTTGAAGGTGGTGGGGTTGGAGGAGTTCCCGCTGGAGCGCCAATGTCTCTCCAGTCACTTGCATCCACGCAAGAAGGGTCACAGTTTGGCATGAACCAACTGGCATGCTTGCTGGATCTGCTGATGCTGACCTTCTTTATGGGGGAGACTGTGTCAGTGGAGTTGGTGGAGTTTAAGATCCAGTCAGGGAAGTTCTGGATGGCTAGCTTGAGGTTGGTGGTGGGGTCCGGCCTGGTGGAATTGAGGGCGGTGGTCCATTGGGTCTCAATAATTCTGTTCCATCTGCGGTGAGAATGGATGGGAGGTTTGGCGGTGGGTTCTAGTAAGCCTGCAATGGTGAAGTGGACGATGGTGTGGTCAATCCCTGTTACCTCAGTTAGTCGGAAGAACTTGATTCTGTCACTGGCTGTGAAGATGGGATCCAGAGTGTGTCCTGTGTTGTGTGTAGGGGTGACAATCAGCTGTGTGAGGCCAATGTTGCTCATGCTCTCCAGGAGGTTGGAGGAGTTGATGTCATTGGGATTATCGAGGTGTAAGTTGAGGTGTTCGAGGAAGATGTAGTGTTTGGAGTCGATTGCCAGGAGGGAGATGAAGATTTGTGTTTAACAATGACTGTATCTCACTAGACGCTCTCGCCACCTGCAATTCGAAGGTCTGAAATGCTGAAGTGAGAGCCACTTCTTTTTGAAACAATAACGCTTTGAGCCGGCTTAGCTTATTGAAATCTGTTTTCAGAGTTGGAATGGAAGGCCACAATGAACTATCTACACTACCATGTGGAGGGGGAAACAGGACGTTGTTGCAACAAGTAACTAAATGGGAAACAGAAACCACATACGGGATTCCCGCCCACAGACTGCAAAAGTCCTGATTATTAAGGACAAGATCACTGCCATTTGAAAGCAGTGTGAGAGTGGGAATAACTGCGGGAGTAGAAATTCCTTTCAAATAACGAACCAGATTGGGGCCAGAAACATTACCGGCGCTGTGAATTTTTACTTGTTGACATACAAGGGAATGACCTGCAGTGGAGTCGCACACTTTTCCTGTAAGAAAAACTTCTTTCTCCGCCCGTTGACAACAATATGTAAAGGGCAGGGACCATAACTAATGTATATAGCTGCTCCCAAGGCTTCATATCTACATACTGGTAAGTGTTTCATGCAGGCGGTGAACTGAAACATCAAGATGGGCAACCAGATAACCCTATGTATTAACCTTACAGCAGAATGAGTTTCAGCTACAATGAAGGGGAGTTGTTCAAGTTTCTATATATGTAGCATAGTGTAACTAGCATCTTTCATAGCCATTGATCGTTGTTTAACCCCTTCCGTGCTCGCGTCGGCCAACGGCCGTCACGAGCACTACCTCCCCAGTGCTGCGAACGACCGTTGGCCGTGTAGGAGAGTAGGATCTGCTTCACATGGGTACCCCCACTTTTTGCTGATGCTTCTGTTTTTCGACCTTAGCCTGGCTGGGGCCCTGCTAATCAGAACCCCAGCCTAGCTGCTTCCTCTTTAAAATGTTTTCCATGTGCCTTAGGCACATCTCTGATTGGAATCTGGAGTGCCCTTATAAGTCCCTAGTATATGGTATACTATGTACCCAGGGCATAGGTACCTCAGAGGCCTACCAGGGGCTGCAGCATGTATTATGCCACCCCTGGAAGGCCATCCAAACTGACACCACAGGTCTGCTACTGCAGCCTGGGTAAGGTGGTGCATGCACCCCTTGCTGTGATATAGGCTACCTATATCACTACATACATACACACATATAAACCTATAAGTCACTCCTATGGCAGGCCTTATCAATCCTGAAGGCAGAGTGCGTGGTTCCTATGTGAGAGGGTGCCCCTGCATGAGCTGAGCCCCTCTGCAGCATTCGGAGACCCTTCTCTGATGCTGTTTGTAGTGCAGCCCGACCATATACTCTTAAGCGCATTATAACCTCGCGTTAAATGCTAACTTTGGGATGGCTGCACGGAAACATGTCGTGTTTGGTGTCAAAGATCTTGGAATACTACCCCCGCCAGTTCTGGCGGCGGGGTAGCATTCCACCCTTCTAGAGGGAAAGACATGTACACACCGGTATACCCGGTACTGACTTTCCAGAGCCCTGGCATCACAAAATGGATGCCGCTGCCACAGACACGAGTCTGGCCTCCTGCTGCTGACCGAAACTCCGGCAGGGGAGGCCTGGACAATAGGTTTCCTGTCCCAGGGAGGTGTGACCACCTCCCCAGACAGGATAGTGTGTATTGGGGCTGGGCAGGAGCACTCTCGGGTGCTTTGAAGTCCTGCACTGGGGGCACACTTGGTGTCCCTGTGCATACCCCAGTTCAAACCAGCTCAGGGGCTTCCAGCCCCTGCTCTGGCGTGAAACTGGACAAAGGGAAAGGGGTGTAACCACCCCTCTGCCCTGACCCTCCCATAGGTGGGACCACAGAGTATGTCCAACCCCCTACCTTAGTATAAGTAGGGGACCCCAGTCCTTAGGACTTTAGATTTACCTGGACGAAACTCTGATACAGAATCCTGGACCTTCGACGCTCTACTTCAAGATTAGAGGACTGAAGAATCTCCCTTGGGGTCAAGGAGTGACTCCCCTGCTTGGCAGGCACCAAAGAAGCAATTGTCCGGTCTGCATCGCTGAAGCTCCCGTCGGACGCCGAAGTCTTTGCATCACCAGAGGTGGATTTCCAGACTTCCCCGAGGCTGCCCTGAGTCCCCAGCAAAGCTGAAGACCGTAGCTGTCGTGGGTAACGTGGAATCGTGACCCCTGGACACCAAACGCATTTGCAAGTGCATCCTCTTCTGGGTCTCCCACGAAGTTGTGCTTTAGGCTCCGAGTAGCCCCAGCCTCCAGCACCAACTGCACTGAAGATCACTGGCCTCCACTCCACGAGTGTCCTGTGAGCCAGCTCCACGTGCATCGACTCGAGGCTCCTTTGCGGTCGCTAGTCCGTTGGCTAGTAGGCCCTCCCGAAGGCCAATCTTTTTCTGCTTGGGCTCCCTGGTTGCTCCAGGCGTGCCCCGACTTATCCTCACTGGGTGAGTCCCCCAGACCTTGCTGGTCTGCAACATCGTCCTTCTTTCATTTCCACAAGACTTGCCGTTGCCAAGGCTTGTTGGGTCCAATCCGGTCGCCAACACCCCTACAATCGACAGACGTCGTGGCACAGCTCGAAGCCAGCTCCTGGTCATCGCGACGCCTCCTGGACCTCGTGGCTGAAGAGTCAAGACGACTGTCAACCTACCTGAAGCACTCGACATCGGTGGGCATCTGCTCATCGCCTTCCTGGTCACTGGCTAGTGACCCAGACTCTGTCCCCTCTGCTTTCAGGTTCTTCAGATCTTCGATCCACCTTTGGATCCACCCGAACACTTTCGACTTGGCCGCCAGCAGCACTTTGCAGCAGATCGCCATTGAAAGCGACGACGAAACCCGACCCCGAAAGACACCTATGCACCCGGCTCCCCTGGGTGAGGTAACTCGAGTACTCCGGTGCTCCCGTGGGTATTGACACTAGAACAGCCTAGTTCTCAAAGGGTTTGCTCCAAGTCCTCCTCTAAGTGTCCCTTTTCTTTTAAATTCTAATTGCGACTTTCCCCATAGAAGTTAACGGTGGTTCGCGGCTGTGTTCATACACTGCACGCGTCCCCGTGGGTCCCCTGTGTCACTGCCTTGGGTGGTTCCTTGTGGTCCAAGCACTTCTACAGGCTCTAGGCCTTGTGTCTAGCCCAGTCGTGGTTCTTATACCACTTTATTGGTATATGGTTTGGTACGCCCCTGGGGCTCAAACGTGTATTTGTGCTATTACTGTAGATAACTAACTTATAACTTATGTACTTCGAACTCTAGCCTCATAAAGAGACTAGAGGGGTGTGTTTAGTAATAAATACATATATTTTGAATATATACCTGGTGTGGTCCTCTTTCATTTGGTCACTCAAGAGATTTTAGACTGGTAAAACAAGCTGCTTTACATTCCTTCAAGACTTAGCCTGAAGGCTGCTCTCCATAGCTACCACTAGGATAGCTTTCAATAAAGGTTGTCTTTAACCTATCTCCAATAAGGGGTTGTTTGGACTGGTGCAAGGTGCCCACTATAATTAGTGGACAGCATATGCCAGGCCAACTTCTCACAGGCCGACGCAGCCCCGCCCACTCCGTGGAACGCCCGCACCGCGGCGGAATTGCCGCCGCGGTAAACGGGTTAAGTGTTAAATTAAATGGTAAGAATAATGCGCTACAATTTCGGTAATGCCATGGAACGCGTTCATTCTTAAGTGTTTGCAGAGTCCAGCCAAATTGCCTAGCTGATCTAAGTTGATCATGACCATGATACAAGGTAGACACTTCAGTTTGTACAATATCAATTACAGATGATACAATATTATCCAAAGTATAAATATGAGATGACAATGTATTAATACTGTCGTCGACAACAGCAAACACTTTATCTAAATTATCTTGGTCAATTTAGCGTAAACGTACTGCAGCTTCCAGTTGCGACAATTTCCTAAGTTCATTATAAGCAGCATAAACAAATATTTTTGAACGTGGGGATTTATTTGGAACCAAAGGGAAATCAGATACGTTTATATCTTCAGATGTAAGAGGAAGAAGTTTTTCACAGCAGACAATGTGGAATGTTCTAACCATTTTTGACATAATTTACCTACGGAATAAGAAGTAACAGTGTTGGACTGCGGTGTTTGTGGATAACTTGAATTAGGTCTATTTAATTTGAACCCAGAAGTAGTGTTCACGAAACGAGAATGACAAACATGCTTGTTCAAAGGCCATAATGACCATCCAGTCGGAGCTATCATAGAAGGATTAAATGTACCATTTCGTATCATACTATTTAGTTGGTCTTCAGTATAATTTATATAAGATTGCCGATTATCAAAGAGGGTCAAGGATGGAATAATGGGAGTATTCAATTCTTTAATTTTAGCCAACCCCAGACAAGTAGTCTGTTGGACCATGTCATCAAGAAAGATCATTTGCGTGGGATTCAGTCATGCACGGAATAGAGATTCTGTACCTTGGACTTGACAGGACTTAGTACCCCATAGTGATTTCAAGTCAATTTCGTCCTTCCAGTAATCATATTCTTTCAGGGCTAAATTATCAATAAAAAGGGATGCATATATTAACTTGGTTTGAGTAAGCATATATTTTTCCGAAAGAGTGGGAGCCAATTTAAAATACTATGATTCCGGGTCCAGAAGGTCATAACAGGAGAAATAGGTTTACTTCATCTTTTGTGTATTGGAACTACCCTGAGCTGAAATGTTAACAAGGGACTGGTCTCTTTTCATTTTATATGAGGATGAATGTGGGGCCAACACCCCGTCGACAAGTTCTGCAGCAGAACATTCTGGGAGGTAATGGACATTAATCAAAAGGAAAATAACTGTCACAAATCCAATCCACCACAAACACCATGGAAAACACGATCCAGACATGTATCCAAGATGGAACCAGATAAGTGCGTTTTAACCAGGAGGTTAAAACACAAATCCGCACTGGTGGTGGAGTTAAAACAGAAGACAATGCAGAACTGTCAGAAGAAAAATTACCTTGATCTCTACAGTAACCAGAGCAACTCAGCTGGAATAACGGAGGCTGTAATTCTGAATGTAGACCTGAGGTTTGCACTCCCAAAAGGGGCCTCGAGCGGTGGATCAGAATAAATGATTTCCATTGTGGAGTGTGAAAAAGGTAAAACAGGTACCAGGTCAATTGAAGGCTCAACATCACCTTCCGGCAGCTGGGGAGAATCAGAAGTAACGGAGCTCACAGGCTGTAAAGGAATTAACCCTCTTGGGACACCCCTAGCCATACTATTGAGTATTGGCCAAATGGTATAACTTGACAAGTTCAATGAAAACAAAGCGATTGTCTTTGTATCCTGGCAGGGTAGGTAAAATCTCAGTTTGGGTACCCTGAAGATAAAGTACTGGAACAGGAGCATAGTAGGAGGGACCAAATTCTTTCTCGATCGTCACCTTTTCACAAATCAGATCTCAACTTTAGGAAGCCAGCCGGAAACAGGAATCAAAGCCACTGTATCAGATGGCTGAGTCAAAGGCAAATGGGTTTTAGGCAGCGTGTCACGACACTTTTGTAGTTCCTGTAAGACAGCACAGTGGTTATCTACATCAAAGGTTGCGGCAGCCATCACAACCTCTAGATCATTAAAGTCTGGAACAAACATCTTGATACCAAAGAGCATTTTGTATGGGGTCCGCCCACCCAGAGACCTTCTTGGGAGGTTATTAAGAGCACATTGAACCCCATAAAGATGAGTTAACCAGCCACGTCCCGTACCTAATACCCTTCCTGTTAAAGATTGCTTTAAGACACAGTTCATCCCGCTCCACAACAGAATTGCCCTCAGGCCCATATGGAGACGAGAAATGCACCGCTACTCCCATTGACATCATCGAGTCACTGTACGCCTTAGCGGTGAAAGCTGGACCCTGGTCTGAATGGAAAGTTCCACAGACATAAGTTCCGACAAAGAAATGCAAATCTTTTAAAGCAGTGCGAGCGTCAGCCGAGCACCGTGGCCAGACACAGAGGAACCTAGTACAATAATCCACTGCAACCAAAATATATTTGAAAGCCTTATCTGACATAAGAGGACTGCAATGATCAAGATAAATACAGGCAAATGGCTGATTGGGAATAAAAAGATGTGTTTGGGGTGGTCACGACACAGTAGAACTTTTAATTTGTTGGCAAATGTCACAACAAAGGATAAATCATTGAGTCTGCTGGTATAAACCGTGCCACCAATAGCGTTGCTGTAAAAGAGAAACAGTGGCAACCACTCCTGCATGTGCAGAAGCGATACCTTCATGTGCGGCCACTATCAAAGATTGCCTGCGGTCAAGGTTGGGAATCAGACGGGGGCGTGGCCAGCAGCCGGCTAAGATGGCCGCAACTTGAAGGAGCTGCGCTAGCCACTGAGTGCACGCCGCGTTAAATCCCCTAGAGGATTAGTGGTACGGGGGCTCGCGGCGACCCTTTAGGCGAGCTGCGGATTGGCTGGAGGGCAGCAGACTGACAGTATAAGCGATGGCCGCGGGACCTGGTGCGGACAAGATGGCGCCGCCCTGTCGAGCCTGCGGAAAACGAACCCAGGCTTGCGACTTGGAGAGTGTGCGGCGGCCTAAATATCAGTGGCTGACCCGGAGGCTGCGATCGGAGAGATGGTGGAGGGCCCCCCTGCCTGCGCTGTTCCGGGCGGTAAGACGAACAACATACGGAGTAACCCTGGGCGTAGTTCGCGTAGTAGCGCTACACGTAGCTATGCGAAGTGCACTTCGCACTACGCGAGCTACGCGTAGCACTACGCGAACTGCGTAGTGCGGTAGGAAATGCTGTTCGCAATGATTGCACAGTGCCGGATGCTTGTTCGCACTGTGCAATCATTGCAAACGGCATCTTGCACAGTGCAAGCGGTCGTTTTCTGCCGCTCGAGTAGATTTGTACTCGAGCGGCAGTTTTCTCAACGCGGACTGGTAGTTTCTCATCGCGAGCGGTCGCGAGCATACGCGACCACTCGCAATGAGAAACCTGACCTCCCCACGTTGAGAATCTCGCTGGGAGGTTTATTTTCCACGCTTGCGATCGGCAACTTGATGTTGCTGATCGCGAACGAGGAAAAAGTCTCGCCGGGATGTCATTTTGCTCGCTCGCGGTCGCCATCTTGACGTTGAGGACCGCGAGGAAGCAAAAAATGCCCGCTACGCGTTTTTGCACTGTGCTACGTGCAATTCGCGTAGCTGCGCAAACTACGCAAACTACGCGAGCGTAGCGTAGTTTTCTGCCCAGGCCTAATACGGAGGCGGAGAGATGCGGTCTCATGTGAGCGAGACACAGCGGGGGGCCCCCACGGCTGGAGGTAGGAAACAGGCAGACGCTGCAGGGCTGGTGCGGCTGCTATCGGAGTGCCGGCCCGTGTTCATCTCTCCCCCCCATACAATATAGACCAGGCTATTGGAGTCCGCGGGCACGGGTGAAACAGATATGCGCCTGCAGGAAGAGATTTCCCCGATCCACAGACACAGTGCAAATTACAGACAACGCTGTTAAGCGAGGTTCCTTTGGGTTGCCTTCGGATGCTGCAATTCCCAGGGCAACATCTACTATTCATCTAGAAGGAGGCGACACATGTTTAGAAGCAGCCTACAAAGTCACAGTTTTGTCAGTTACTACAAAAATAAACCCATGCGATAGAAAATACACTACCACGTCCTCCCGGGCGCCCTGTCTCCGTTGCCTAGAAGCCATTGCTGGAATTAGAGTGCATAGACCCAAATTTTCAAGGAGCGGCGGCGACAGGACTTTGGCACCAGAAGGGGCAAGGGGTGAAATAGTAGTGGTGCTTGCCCGACTGAGGCACAGGACAAGGCCATGAGTCCACATCCCCTAGGCCCTGGCGAAGGCGAAAAGGCCTAAAACGGCACAGAAGGTACGTGAAGTGTGCTGGAACCCGCGCCATACATTATTTGGGCCACGCTAGCTGAGAGATGGGCGGGGCCTAGACCGGGGAAGACTGGGCCTGCCCGAGGGGGCGCGAGTACCGGGTGATCCTGAGGTGCCTTACACGGGGCGAACACCGTGCAAAGGAGCTACAGCGAGAATTCGCTGCAGTCTCCCCAAGTGGCACCATTGAAGAGCCCCACGCCTCAAGACTGTAGAGAGATAAACGCGAACCCCAGGCCGCATACATCGACCAGTGCCCAATGCACAGGGGCCGGAGGAGAAGCCGGCCCACTGGCAACACCAAAGAGTGGTTGGATGGGGAGCACGAAAGGAGCAGGAGCGGGCCAAACCAACCCCATCGACAAATACACAGTTAGCATTGGTCATGAGGAGACCGCTGCGGGGGGGAACACTGGGACAGACGGGGGAAGAACAAGCCTCAGACCCCTCATTGAAAGACATAATGCGAGCGATAACAGAGCTGCGAGGAACTTTAGAACCGAAGTTGGACTCGGTCACTGAAGAGGTCAACCTGCTAAGAGCAGACTTTAGAACAATGGCGGACAAAATGACCTGAGTGGATTCCAGTATTGACGGACTACAATCCAAGACTAAACGTCTAGAAGAGCAAGTAGTGAAATTAACCAAGAACCAGATGGACATCCTGGCCCGACTGGATAACCAGGATGGCAGGGCCCGATGCAACAATATTTGTGTGGTTGGAGTGCCGGAGGGCATGGAGGGACCGTAGGCGGACCTCTTCTTGGAGGACTTGATCTTGAAGAAACTGAAACTAAAGCGTCTCTCCAAATTTTTCCCCATCAAGAGGTCACACCGCGCCCTGGGACCGAGGCCTCGACCGGGGCCCCTCCCGGTATGATAATAGCACACCTGCTCAATTATAGGGACAGGGACGCCATCTTACAAGCTGCGCGCCAACATGGAGACCTACAACACGAGGAAGCCACTATCCGATTCTTCCATGACTTCACGCTCCAGGTACAGAGGCAGCGGCGAACCTTTGATGCGGTGAAGAGGGCCCTGCGAGATCAAAACATCAAGTACATGATGCTATTTCCAGCCAAGTTGAAAATAATCGCGGAGGAGAAGACCTTCTTCTTCAACTCGCCGGAAGAGGCGAGCAACTGGCTCGAAGGCTGGAGAACGGTTGGGTGGAAAGGTGGCAGAGCCCAGCAGCATGTCCCTAAGGAGCAACATGGGGACGGGAGAGTGGAGGACCAAGACCTTGAGAACCTGACGCAGCGGCAACGACCAGGTAAGTGAACACTTGGGGGAAACCATGACTGTCATGAATGACACTATGTCTGTGGGGGATGGGGGGGAGTTAAGTAGAGACTGCTATCGAACTGATGCTTTAGAGAGCAGTTGCAGAGACTTTTGCATTGGGAAACGTTGGTCGAAGCTGGACTAGAGACATATATGTGGAGATGCACTCACAAAGAAATCTGGGGCATTGTTTATCCACTTGATACATGAGGCACCATGTGGCTAGAGACTGGTGCGTACCCCACGCTATTTGTTATCATTACACAGTTAGAGCGACAGGGACTCTGCATGTTGGGGAGGTGGAAGGTTTTCTACTCACTAAGCAGGGTTGCTGGGAGGGGGGGGATTGGGATATTGCTCAATCTTTGTTATTTGTTTTGATGTTCATAGCTCAGGACCAAAAGAGATGCGCAATGCATGCACGGATAATGGGAATGGAGAGCGGAAGGGAGGGGAGAGAAACGAACTCTGGGGCCATGGCTAAGACAGTAGAGAGTGTAAATAGTAAGGATCCCCTGTAGGTACTTCCAATTCCTAGGGCAGGGCAATAATACTGTTGAGGTTAAATCCCCAGGCAATCAAAACGGTCAGACAATAATCACCAACTCAATGAAACAGCAAACATGATATAGTGAACTCAGTATCACAAATGAATGTATTAAAATCTCATCTTTTTATTATTGTCTTTTTTTAAAAACATTTTATGAAAGTGCATATGACAAATACATATAAGACGTAATGAACAAATTATCAAGAATAAACCACATATAAATTACAAATTAACAATATATACAGAACACCACAATTAAATGAACTATAAATGTTGACAAAGGACTGAAAGCAATGACAAAACAAAAAACAAAAAACAGTGGCTATGCGATGGATCTTCTACGCGCGTTTCGGCGCAATCTGCGCCTTCATCAGGAGAGCCACAAATAAATTCTTGGTTGAAAATGATTAGAGTAGCTTTCGAATGATGTAAGGTTACCAACGTGTAAGCTCAAATCTGTAAAGGGAACCTGCGATGCGAACTTCATAGAAAGAGGTACTGAATTAAGGTGAACGATAAAAATACGAAGTATAGGCGATCCTCAATCTTCGCGTATTCAAGTACAAAGATAAGCGTACCCGGTGCTGAAAAACGATATTTTAACAGCACACCAAAAGGCGTTCAGATAAAAGCGCCGAAAGAGGATTATGGATTGTCGAAAAGAAAAAGCAATTGTAGCTTTGAACGAAAACGAAATACGCCATATTTTATTATCATCGTGTCGACTAACTGGGTACGCTAATCCTTGTACTGCAGTCATCGAGGATTAATCATCTGATTTCCTTATCTACAATTGCTTTTTCTTTTCGACAATCCATAATCCTCTTTCGGCGCTTTTATCTGAACGCCTTTTGGTGTGCTGTTAAAATATCGTTTTTCAGCACCGGGTACGCTTATCTTTGTACTTGAATACGCGAAGATTGAGGATCGCCTATACTTCGTATTTTTATCGTTCACCTTAATTCAGTACCTCTTTCTATGAAGTTCGCATCGCAGGTTCCCTTTACAGATTTGAGCTTACACGTTGGTAACCTTACATCATTCAAAAGCTACTCTAATCATTTTCAACCAAGAATGTATTTGTGGCTCTCCTGATGAAGGCGCAGATTGCGCCGAAACGCGCGTAGAAGATCCATCGCATAGCCACTGTTTTTTGTTTTTTGTTTTGTCATTGCTTTCAGTCCTTTGTCAACATTTATAGTTCATTTAATTGTGGTGTTCTGTATATATTGTTAATTTGTAATTTATATGTGGTTTATTCTTGATAATTTGTTCATTACGTCTTATATGTATTTGTCATATGCACTTTCATAAAATGTTTTTAAAAAAAGACAATAATAAAAAGTTGAGATTTTAATACATTCATTTGTGATACTGAGTTCACTATATCATGTTTGCTGTTTCATTGAGTTGGTTATTATTGTCTGACCGTTTTTATTGCCTGGGGATTTAACCTCAACAATAAGACAGTAGAGAGACCAGCGCAACTCCGGGCCTGGACCTGGAATGTGAATGGTCTGGGAAATAATATTAAGCGCTCTCTTGTCCTACAGCATATTAAGAGGCACGCCCCAGACGTCATAATGATGCAGGGGACGCACCTTAAAGGGAACAAATACAAGGCACTAGATCGCTTTGGGTATAGATTAGTGGCTCATTCAGGATACACATCTGACGCCAGGGGAGTTGGAATACTGTTGCGGACTGCATTCCCGTTTATTGTAGAGAGGGTCTGGCCCAATGAAGCTGGCTGCTGTGTGGCTGTAGCGGGGAAGTGGGAGGGAAGAAATGTAAACTTCTGCTCGTTCTATGCACCCCCGAGGCTCCAGAAGATTGTCTTTCCAGTGATTAGTAAAATCCTTATAGGGCTCCCGGTAGGCACTCTCCTGGTGGGAGGCAATGCAAACGTAGTTTTAGATCCTGAGTTGGACCGCTCGAGTGCTCCACGAGGGCAGGGTGGTGAGAGACTCCTCTTCGGCTTCCTGACTGCCCTAGGACTAGTAGACATTTGGCGAGAGCAGAACCCCCATAAGCAACAATATACATACTATTCAGCGCACCACGTATCGTTTTCTAGGATAGATTATTTATTCACGCAGGGCGTCAGGGTGGGAGACTCTGTGGCTCCTACACATTTGGCCAGGGGCGTCTCAGATCATTCCCCGGTGGGAGTCACAATGCAGGGGCCGCATATTAATAAAGGGGCATTCCCGAAGATAGATCCGTGGTGATTGCGAGATCCAGTGTTGAGGGATAAACTCCATGAGGGTACAGATTTATACTTCCAAGAAAATGCAGGAACGGTAGACTCACACCAGATAATCTGGGAGGCCTACAAGACGGTGGTGAGGGGTCAGGCCCAGGCACTTATAGGGGGTCAAAAGAAGGAAGAGGCGAAACATATGAAGTCCCTAGAGGGTGAAATACGCCAGATGGAGGAGGAAGCCACAACGTGGGGAAATGCAGACCTGCGTCATGCCTTGGCTCTGCGTCAACACGAACTCAGAGCAGCGGCTGAAGGTGCGGCATGGGCATATGCACTGGCAGTGCAACATCGTCTATATGACGTGGGGACAAGGCATCCAGACTACTTGCTTGGCTGGAAAAGCGTGATAAAGAGAGGTTGTGGGTTGCATGTATTCAGGATAAAGACGGCATTCGCCGGGCCTCCAGTGTAGACATTGCGGAAACATTTGCTTCATACTATGAGGGTGTCTATTCGCCAGTAAGCACAAGATCTGAGAGTGACTGCACAGAGTTCCTAAGGGACTTCTCATTACCGGTGGTGTCGGCCAAGGCCTGTGAGACTTTAGAAGCAGAGATCACGGAGGAAGAATTGTCGAAGGCACTGGGGTCCTTAAAGGTGGGTAAGGCGGTGGGCCCCAATGGCCTCCCAGTTGAGCTATACAAGGGTCTAGCTTCCAAAATAGTGCCACCATTACGTAATATGCTGCAAGAGGCGCAGGGCGAGGGCCAGTTGCCAGTTGACCAGAGAGTGGCCACTATCGTGGTGATACACAAGCCAGGGAGGCCCCCAGATCTATGCAGCTCATACAGGCCAATCTCCCTCAATGTAGAGGTTAAGGTCTTGGCCAAGACCTTGGCAAATAGGTTGATACCCATTATCACCAGCTTAGTTCACAGGGATCAGTCGGGCTTTATGCCCAATAGAAGTACCCGGCATATTCTGTGCAGGTTATATGAAGTGCTGCACACGACACGAGACCCCGCCGGGCAGCAAACAGCACTCATGGCATTTGACGCATCCATGGCCTTTGACATTATCGAATGGCCCTACTTATTTGCAGTATTGGTTAAGTTGGGCTTTGGCCCACATTTCTGTAAATGGGTGAGACTGCTCTATCAAGATCCACTGGCTCAGGTGCGAGTTAATGGGGTGTTGTCACGGCAATTCCACTTGCGGAGAGGCACGAGGCAGGGCTGCCCCCTGTCTCCCTCATTATTTGACTTGGCCTTAGAGCTGTTGGCACACTGGATCAGGAGGGACCCTATGATATGGGGCATAGAGGCACCGGGGGGCTGGGAAGATCGCATATCTTATATGCGGTTGATATTCTTTTGTACCTCGCAAGACCATATTATTCAATTGCCAGAGTACTCCATCTTTTTGACCTATTTGGGAGTTACTCAGGGGTATACCGTCAATTGGGCCAAGTCGGTGGTGTTTCCGCTGGCGGGCCCCCCCAGAGACTGCCGACGCACTGCATGGCGCCCATAGTCACTGAGGGCTTTAAATACTTGGGCATTCAGATTGTTCGGAATCAGCAGCTGTTCCTGGAAAGGAATCTCACCCCCCAACTGGAGAGACTCCATATGGATGTAAAAAACTGGTGAACCCTGCCGCTGTTCCTTGCGGGGAGAGCGGCGCTTTTTAAGATGATGGCCCTACCGCGCCTGTTATACATTCTGCAAAACACCCCCTGTCCCATCGCACTGACGATTTTTAAAAAGATTGCTCAAGATACACGAGAGTTGCTATGGCAGGCAGGCACACCCAGGATAGCACTGCATAAGTTGCAAAGAGGGGTACACGATGGTGGCCTAGCTATACCGGATATTAGGCTTTACTACTGGGCATCACAGCTGTTAGTGGTAAACGATTGGGTATGCGCGGATAGAGATGAGCCGGCATATAGGGTGGATTGGGACGCCATGCCGGCAGGCAACTGTAAGCCACTGCTGTATGCACGAAGGCACAACCTTAAATGGCCTCCGCATACAGCGGGGGTGGTGGCATGTTGGACATTGGGGTGTCAACATAAATTGACCAGCAGAACGCTGCTTTGGTCAAGTGCCGGATTGAGGGAGGTGGCCTCCTTGCAAGGCTTTTCAGGGTGGAAAAATATACGAATAGAACGACTGAGGGATGTGTGGAGGGAAGGGGCCCCACTTCAGTTTGAGGAGCTGCAGCGGGAATTTGACCTGGCTGAGACACAGAGATTTAACTACCTGAGGCTCACACATGCCCTACAAGTACATTTGCGTGGCGGTGCCTCCCTTCCTGACCATTCTCCCCTCGAAGATAGACTGCTCATAGATCCTATCCCTGAAAAAGCAACCTCAACAATATATCGGAAGCTTATGAATAGCCTGCCCGATCCGTTAATAACCCTAAGGGCTGCTTGGACTGATGACCTGGGCAACATAGATGATGAGGAGTGGCAAGAGGCACTCCAGGGTCCAAGGGAAATAGCAATACGAATACGGTTCCAACTGGTCCAGCTCAGGATACTGCATCGCTCCTATTATCCCTCAACGCTCCTGCATAAGATTGGAAAGGCGCCATCACCGCAGTGCATCAGAGGCTGTCAGGGCGAGGATACGTTCCTTCATACCCTGTGGGAATGCCCTAAGGTTGTGCAGTTTTGGCGCAATGTTACAGCAATAATGGCCAAAGTAGTGGGAGCTGAGGTTCCGCTAGATGCAAAGTGGCTTCTACTTAGAATTAAGGGAGAGGTGGCCTGGCCCAAATATGCAACCTTCTGGCTTGCGCTGGCAGCGGGAATCGCGAAGCACAACATCGCCAAGAGATGGGGAGCGCCGCTCCCCCCCCTCGGTGACAGAGTGGAAGGAAGATCTGGATTGGTGTCAGAGGGCGGAAGAAACGGTGTACAAAAGCAGAGGGTCTGCCAAGAAATGGGAGAAAGTATGGACACCATGGCGTGCGTACAGGGGGTAATTGGAGAGTCATGAACCAACCGCAGGGGCCCGAGCTGACCGTAGAGGGGTGGTCACTTAAATATACGTCTCCATCGAATGCATAATGTTGTCCGCTCTTCCCATCCCCATATTCTCCTAAATGATGTAATCAAAATTCAACTGTGCATGCTATGACGAATATCATTGCACTGTCTCTTGAGCTTGTTTAATAAAAAAGAGTTTAAAAAAAAAAAAAGGTTGGGAATCAGACGATCACCAACCTTGGGAATGGGCACAAAAGGAACTTTGGCAGTAGTTAACTGATAAGTATATCGAGAAAGAAACCCCTGA
Organism: Calotriton arnoldi; assembly: GCA_963921515.1. Classification (NCBI taxonomy): domain Eukaryota; kingdom Metazoa; phylum Chordata; class Amphibia; order Caudata; family Salamandridae; genus Calotriton; species Calotriton arnoldi. Next base: position 2,585,832 of record CAWUFW010001017.1, on the reverse strand, counting down.
GGAAAGGGAGTACCATACTGAGTTGTGGCGATGGCCGCCAAAATGCCATCATTAATTATAGTCATAGAACATGTAACTGCGGCTACCGTAACTGTGGCTACTGCAGATTTGGCTGCTTCATCAGCCATCGAAATTCAAACACGTGCGCTCCCGCACGTTGATGGCCCAATGTATGTACAACATGTGTAAGTGGCAGGCGTTCTTTAAGAGTGGCCACTCAAACCCAAATTGTTTTATGTTTTATAGGGCTACCTATAGAGTCCCCAAAATCATTATGTTTCCAAAAAAACATATTGTCATTGAAGGACTGTACACAATAAAAAATAATCACACACAACAAGGGTGGGCAAATCAGGACCAGCATATTCAAGAGCTAGAAAGAGAGCCCTCAATTTGTCCAGCTGGACTGTTCCGCCCCCAATCAACTGAGTATGAACCAAGGTAGAGTGGAAAACTCCATCCTTCATTGAACCCAAGAAATAGCGCAAGACAATAGCGCAAGCTGCGGAGTAAGCCTGTTTAGAACCAATGGACAGTTGAGCCGAACCATCAGTGTAAATGATACATTTGCACGGATCAAGGGGAAGAACAGAAGAAGGTAGAGGGTGAATGTGTTCGTACTGAAGAAACTCTTTGGTTTGCCAGGAAGGGTCAAAAACGAAACTGACATCAATGGATGTTAAAGACGAAGCCCATTGAAACCAACGAGGATGCAGAGCTCTAGACTTAGGAACACTAGCTTTCATGACCACCTCTAAGGTCAGCAAAGGTGAAATGACAAAAATGCGTTTACCTTGAGAAAGGGGGCATTCTTTAAGAATGGCCATCCACACAGCAGTCAAAATACTTTCAGTAGGAGATAAACGCAGTTCTGCAGGAGTATACAAATGTGATTTATAAGCAATTCGGACAGTGTCACCCTATTAAATGTCACATAAGTGAAGCTGATCGCACCAGGCAAAATCCCAATGACCAAATTAGTAGTATTCAATCTAGTCTGTAAGTATTGTGAAGCAAGAAAATCAGATTGTAAAGGGTGTAACACCACAGTATGTTCCCAAAGCCAGGAAGAAGCAGAAAAGGATGGGTGTATCATAGCATACAGAGGTTTGATACGCTGAGCATAGTCAGGAATGTAAGTCCTGCTGAAGTTCAGAAAACCAAGCAGAGACTGACATCTTTTATGGGTAGATGGAGGTTGCAATTGTGCACATGTCTCCAAAAAATGGGGTGCTAAACACCTACCCTCATTCGTCAATTCATAACCAAGAAAAGGAATGGACAGAAACACAATATGCGACTTCGCAAAATTGAACTTGTAGCTAAGAGAAGCGAATTCCGTGATAATGTGATCCACTCTTGCGAGATGGGGATTTAATTAATCATCTGTCAGGTACCTGTCATAGACATAAGAGAAAGCGTCAGGATCAATATCATGCAAAAGGGATACAATACAGCCTGCAAAGACCCCGGAGCTATTCTTGTACCCCATGGGTAGTCTCGCATATCCCCTGTGTACCGAGGGCACTGAACGCGGACAAATCCTGGCTCTCAGGAGCCAGGTTGTGACTGAAAAATCCATTATAAATATCTACCATAGTTTTAGACCTTTTACGTATGATATTATTTATCAAAGCTGTACTTTGTGTGTTTTGCACTGCAAAAGTACGTGTATGACTATTCAAATGTCTATAATCCAAAACTATGCGATAAGAACCAACAGGTTCCAAAACAGGAAAAAGAGGATTATTCATCGCAGAAACATAGGGTTCAATTACCTCATGGTATACTAACTGAGTAAGAATTTCTTTGAAGGATGTTTTAGCGTCACGCTTGATCGGATATTGAGGTTGTGGCTGAAGAGAAGAACGTATAGGAACCTCATGTAAAGGAGAATCCTTATCCCACTCAGCCTGGTTTCAGTATAAGGCAGGGGCCAAAGCAAGAGCCCATTTGGAAGCATAAGCATGCTTAGTCCCATCAGGGACAAATTGCGAAAAGGAAGGTATAATGATCTCTTCGCCTCGAAGAACAAATTGGGGAGGCCAGTCGACCTCTGCCAGCAAAATATCATAAGAAGAAGTTAAGTTCTCCCAAAAAATAGTATTAATGGTGCGTTTAATGTCACCTTCAATTCGAATGCCTACATGGTAAAGTCTATCAGGTGGAGCCACCTGGGTGTCTGCAGTTTCAACAGTTACAAAGGGATCAGTTGCTTTTGCCTTCAGAAATTGGTGGAGTGTCTGGCGCACCACTGTAACTTGTGCCACGCTGTCGAGGAGAGTCACCGCCCAACTCCTTCCAGGAAGAGGGTTCTCACCGTCTGGGGCATATTTTGCTGTTAAAGCGGCAACCTTCTTCTTCTAAAATGGGGTTCTATATGGAGGTGGTTCCTCTCTCTTAACTTTCACGTCAAAACAGCGCTGTGAGTCCCGCTTGGGTTATGCGGACTCGTCCTGTCTGTGATCTTGCCATCCTCCTTGGTCGTACTGTTGATCAGACAATTCCTGAAAGGAACGAGGAGAATGAGGATCAGGAACCTGAAACTTCTCAGGAGTTTTAATTTTAGAGCGATCACGGAAATCATATATATGTTCTGAAGCATCTGGTGGCGGTGACCCACCACAATACCTAGGCTTCTGTTGCTGCTTTGATTTGTCCCATGTCTTTTTAGGAAAGACAGGACAACCCTCCTTTTCAGGAAGGGACTTAACTTGAGGTTGGGTAGATGGTCTGACCCCCAAGTTATTGCGACTTAGGATGTATAAGCATCAGCAATTATTATTGGCAACTGACGTTCCCGGTCAACGTCCTCTACAGCTGAAAGGCGTTGATGAACCATCAAGGACGCTGCTTCACCTTTAACATTAGAAAGGATCATTTCGGAGACTACGGGAAAAATACCCATTTGCTTCATCCCTAAATCTAGGACAGGACCTGCCCCAGGTTCATTCTGTACTTGTTTGAGAATGTTCGGAAGAACACTCCTCAAGGGGGTGCCATAACAAAAGGTATACAATGTGGCAAACACCGTCCCCCAGGTTTTGCAGTCGACAAAGGGTGGAACCAGACCACTAGGCAAGCACATAGTAAGGAGCCTAGGTTTCTCCACAGGATCAAGCTTATGAATTTTGTGAGCAATTAAAAAGGGAAAGTCCTCACGATTCTGAGGACGTTTGCCCATGACAGAATTAATAATAATGGGGCTTATAACAAGACCCCCACTGTGCGCAGCCTGCACATGTGGTGCAGCCTCAAGTGGGCCACGATAAAGGCACGGGTAATAAATTGGATCTGGCATCTATAGAGGAGAACAACCTGAGCATACAACAAACATACCACCGCCAAATTGGCTTTGAGTTAATTAGGATAGGGAGTAAAACTAGCCAACACAGGCCAAGTGGCCCTGTCAATACTTAAGGGGCCCATTTGAACAGTAGCAATAGGATGGGGTAAGGCGCCATTAAACCAAATCTGGTGCTCCAAGGCTGTAAGAGGAACTTTAACAACTGCATAAGGGCGATAAGCCACTGGAACAGTGGCAGCAGTCTAAGCATGAAAAGAATTATCATTTGCGTCCACAGCTGGAAAAGTAACCCAGGAGTAAAACACTTGGAAACTGTACACAGGATCCGCCTCGCCTGCAAACACAACTGGAGACCTCGCATTGGGGACTCCATGCTGCAATAAATGTTGAGTAACTGCCACATGGCAATGAACCGGTTGATCCATTAAGCCGAACGAAGAGATTCAAATGGTAGCACTAAAATGGGTCAAAAGCCTTTTAAAATTCAAGCTTGAAAAACCTACAGCAATAGGTGATACCTACAAACTGAGGAGGAAAAGCACTCCCACCACGGACGTCTCCGGGAAATGGTGTGAGGGTATTGTCGACAAGCAGATGCGCTACTCAGGGGTCCGCAAATAAGTACCAGACCAAACATTGGCGATGCTGTGTTGCAGGGATTTTGCCAATCATAGAAACTTAGTAGGTAGGGGCTGCAGGTGGCCAACCACTCCACTGCTCATGCCTTCAACAGTGTGCAGTGGTGGATTGGCCCTGCACTTAACCCACAGCAGATGACCAACCTTCTCTTCACATGACCTATGGCATGCACACTCCAGCGTGACCAACTAGCCAGATATGCACAACTTTTTCTGATGGTTTACCCCTTCATGCCTAACCTGCGCCCCTCTTTAGGATCAAAATTGTTTATTGCTGTTAAACATATACACATACAGTTGAAGGGATTCTGTGGAGTCACAGAGCTATTGGGATCATAGAGTCTTAGTAGGCAGGGACTGAGTCATCCTACCACCTGAGTACCCATGAGCCCGGAACAGACTAGCTATAGTGTCTCACTTGCCCTCCTACTCACTCACAGAGGCACAAGTGATTAGACAGCCCGGAACACAACACTCCCGACCCTCTCAGGATTCGTGGTTGCAGGACACACCCTTTCACTCTCACACTCGTACAAGTCCACAATCAAATCTGACAGAGGCTCGAAAAGAGTTTAAAATGTTTATTTTAACTATCGTGCTCTACTATGCGGTATACATGCCAAAATAAGTAAGAAGATGCCTAAAACAAATACGGTCAGCATAGTAAGTAGTCCATAAATCATAAAAGGAGCTGTCATTATATAAGACAGGGTAGCCTGACCCCCTCCACTTCTACAGAAGCAAAGTGATGATATATCAGAAGATCTCTAGGTGTTGGCAGCAGACCCTGTACCTTAGCATTCACAGATGAAAGTTCTACATCTCAGGTGCTATCACGATCTCTTCCATGGAAAGATCCCTCTCCAAGTGTGTTGTTACCTATCTGTGCATACCTAAATGACAAAAGTACAAGTTACCAAACAACAGCTGCATGTGGGTGTTTTGTCTAGGTGCTGAGGCCTGATCAAAACAAAATAACAAGGGGCATTGTTGTTTGACCTTGTCTACGGTGAGCAGACTAAATCCAAGGAAAGGATAGAAGGCGAAAACAACAGCAGGTTCTGCGCAAAAGTAGTGTGGCACCAGGCAAAATATGTTTGCATAGTAACGTGCGCAAAGCAGAGGGCCGTCTGCAACATGCTCATGCTAACATAGGGAAAACAACAATGGGCCTGCACGGGACATGTGACAATACGTCTGCCTACCACCAGCGGCCGATGGAGCTGTTACACATCAAAAGTCCATCACTTATCGATCGCTTAATGATTCCCCATGTTGCCTCTTTCAAGACTGAAAACATTTTCTAACAAAACAGAAAAATAAATATATCTCCAAATACCTACCACCCCCTTCCACAATCACCAAAATCTTCTGTCTGCTTTAGGAACATGTTTGCTTCTTGTAGATTACTGCACTACACGTAAGCCTCCATCGCCCATCTATCAGGTGTTGCATTTTATCAGTGAACCTCACGAAACTTAACCAAACAGTAAGGGCAGCTCTGACATACACAACACCCAGAGAAACCTAAGACAAGTGAACGCCCTTAATTCAGGTGCCAACAAAGTTCAACATGGTTTCCTAGGTGTTTCTAACTGTTCACCTCTGCCTGTGATCATCTCTATCTTTTCCATACCCATCAATTCCCAGATACTACAATGCCATGCCTCCTGACTGCAAATATCTTCCACATCACCTGTGATCACTTCAGGTGGCTGTTCTGGGTTCTTAATGTGTATGAAAGCCCCTAAGAGGGCAAAATCAAGAAGTTAAATTGTCAGGTATTAAACATTAGATCAATATCATCTAGAGCTTCCCCCCAGTTTATTTTATTTATTTATTTATTTGATGAGTTTTATATAGCGCTAGCTAGACCCGGAGGTATCAGAGCACTTTACATGAGAATTACATATTGTTACAAGGTTACATCAGTTACAAGTTACATCTGTTACTAGGACTTTACATAGCATAGAAAAACGAGACTAAAGGAGCATAGGGGTGAAGGGGATAAGTGAAAAAGGGGAAGCAAATGCAGATCAGATCATAGCATACAGGCCACCAAAAGTCAGAGTCAAACAAACAGGTAAGGATCCAGAAACAGCACACCCAAAGCCGGCTTTCCTCACAGCGTCAGGTCAACAATTTGGGAAGGAAAGGGTCCTGAGGGAGGGGGCAAAAAGGGTGCCTCACCATGATCTAGCAATGAGAAGAGGGGTGAGGGAGACTCCAGAGGAGTCAGTTAAGAATGAGAGTCAAAAAGGTGGAACAAGGCACTGATCAGCTGCATTAATCAGTCAGGGGGAATGACGAGATTGTAAGATGGAGGTTTTAGATTCCAGGACCCCAGGTACCTCGCAAACAAAAATGGCGGCTAGTATCATTTAAGGTTGAGGCAATGCCATAACAAATGCATAAGGGAGTCGAGGTTCTCACATTTCTCAGGAAAATTAGGTTTGTGGAAAACAATCTGAACAGGGAATGGAGATACAATCAGGAAAGACTATCAAGAGAGGACAAGCATTGGCAAAATCAATAGGTCTTACCTATGGGCGAGCTATTAACTTTGTCAGTCCGATGGGAGTGGTGAATGGGAAGGCGGGTAATTTGGAGGAAAGCAGGACGGTAAAAAAAATCAAAAGCGATATGAAGCGCCTATCGCTGGCTGCATCATGGCGCTTTTTTTCATTTCTTTGTTGGAAGAGGGGAGAAAAAAGGATGAGGCAGGTATGGGGAGGAGAAGAAACAGTGGTGAAACAGAGACTGGGTGGGCGGGGGCTAGAAGAAAGAGGTACAGGGCAGATAGGGGATAAGAAACTGGATCGACGGTAGATGGGATGAGAAAATCATGGACTTCCTCTATTATCTGCACTTTGGGTATTTCACAAAACCACCCAGTTATGAACTGTGAACTAATGAAAGATGGAAAATGCACAGGTTGTAAGAAAATGTCTGTCTTCTTATAAAACCTCAGCCCGTGGGACGTGAATTAATTTGAAAGAAGGAATTAACTGCAGAATTGAGACCATCACTTCCTGGTTATTGGTGTAGTACACCCAGTGCGACTTCAACGCCTCCACCACGTGTGCCCTGTCGTGTACCCGGCCTGCACCACATGTTCCCTGTCATGTACCCGGTTTACACCACGTGTGCCCTGTTAAGTACACTGCCTGGTCCCCGCAAACTTTGACAGTCAAGAGATTGGAGGAGCAGCTTTAATAAACTCCTATTTTTTTTTTAAGTTTGATTTATTGAAAAATAAAAAGAAATAGACAGCAATAAAATGGATATAATCAATCCTATTTAACAATAAAGTGAGTAAATAAAGTGAGAAGAAGATATAGGGATTAAACTTTGTGACTGTATATAAGAAGAAGAAAACATTATGGAAAAAGCAAATAAAGGGAAAGGGGGGACCAAGAGGGAAGGGAACAAAAGTAATTAATATAGAGCAGCTAAAACATCATACATTTTGTACAAATAGTATAATACTGTAAGCATAACAATGAATAAAAAGTTAGAAGGATACTGTAATAAACATTCGATAATGAAGAATTAACTAAACAACCATGTGGGAAAAAGGCAAAGGGAGAAAACTTTAAGGTGGTTTCCGTACTTCATCTGATACATTTTTAGGGGCGACAAAGGAAGAGGCAGATTGAGATAGATAAGTTGTTAGGGGAGCCATAAAAGATCTCTTTTGATTGCTAGGGATATGGGAGAAATATAGTTAGTATCCAATCGGTGATGAAAACAGACAGCATTCCACCAGGCTCTAAAGGTGACCTTATCAGCCTGCTTCCAATTTGAGGTTATTAAATGAAATGCAATACCTAATAATAAGTCTAAAAGTTTAAAACTCAGCGGTGTTTGAGGCCATTGGGGAGAAAGAGTACCTAAAAATATATTTGAGAAAGAAAAAGGGATTTGGACCCTAAAAATTTACTTAATTTGAGACCAAACTAATTGCAAGAATTGATGAATTGAAGGGCACTCAAATAACATATGTTTTAAATCTGCAGCAGGGCATGGACAGGACCAACAAGTAGGGGATGAATCCGGTGAAAAGGAAGCTAAGGACATTGGGGAGAATAATATTCTATGGTAGATGAAAAAAAGGGTTTGTGTGGTATTTGCAGCCCGAGAGGTCTTATGGATTTTAGACCAAATTTTATCCCAAGTAGCAATTGGCCACTCTTGAGAGAAGTCCTTTTCCCACGTCCTCTCAGTTTTTGATTTGTGCCTTTCTGAAGAGAAAAGTAAAGATTTGTAAATATTGGATGCTGAAGGAGAACTTTCCAGAATGGAGAGTAAGGATTCATAAGTTATAGGAAGATCAATAGAAGCCGGTAGACTTTGAAGAAACTGCGTGAGGGAAAGATGAAGAAGATTATATTGCGATCTGGAGGATGACGGTAAAGAAAATTTAAATTGGAGATCAGAGAAAGTAAGGGGTTTATTGTCAGATATCAGTTAAGAGAGCCAGCGAAGGCCCCTGGAATGCCACTTTTTCCAGTATATAGGATGATCACGAATCCGTATTGATTTATTATGCCAGATAGGTTGTTTATGAAGGGAATTAATGGAAGGATATGATGAAAGTAGTAGGGGAGATAAGAGTTTACGAGAATGAGAAATGACCGGGGAACGCAAAGAAGTAATATTGGCAGTAAAAGTTAAAATCTCTTGAAAGTCAAAAGGAGCAATAAGAACTTTTTCTAATTGCAACCAGAGAGGTGGATGTAAGGGAAGATCTGTAGAGATCCATTTAGCGGCTTGTTTTAGTGAAAAAACAGAATGATAAGTTTTAAAGTCGGGAAATTTAAGACCCCGCTAGATCTATCTTTCTTGAGAGAAGATAAGGCTATATGCGATGATTTACCCTTCCACAAGAATTTTATCAAAGTGGAATCAATTCTTTTGAAATAATAATGAGGGATATGAATAGGAATCATAGAAATGATATATAGCACAAGAGGGGAGAGCATCATCTTAATAGAGTCTAACCGACCCCACCAGGAAAGAAAAAGGGGATGCCAATGACTAATAGTGTCACTTAATTTTTAAATAATGTAGTCAAAATTTAATTTTAGTGTGTCAGATAATAAGGGTGCAAACCATAGTCCTAGATATTTTATTTTAGTGGGCTGCCAGGTAAAACCAGAGGAATCAAAGAGGTGTTTTTGACAAAGAAAATTTAAAGGCAAAATTTCACATTTATTAGCGTTTAGAAGATAACCTGAAAGTTTAGAAAACGAGGAAACTTGCTGAAGAAAGGGAGTAAGAGAGGTATCAGGGTTGGAGCAATATAAAAGAATATCGTCAGCATAAACTGTCTAATTTTAGTTAGGAAATGTTCTAGAGCTATGACAAATAATAATGGAGATAAAGGGCATCCTTGTCTCACCCCCCTACGCAATGAGAAGTAATCAGAAGCCTTATCGTTAGCAAATATTGAAGTCCGGGGATCCGAGTATAATAAAGAAATCAAAGTTATTAGTTTAGAAGGAAAACCAGCCCATTTCAATGCTTGAAACATAAAGTCCCAACCAATTCTATCGAATGCTTTCTCAGCATCTAGGGAAATCGCTGCAATCGGATGATCCAGGGAAGAGGCCTTGCTTAGGATATTAAAAAAGACTCGAGAGTTGTCAGATGCAAGTCGTCCCTTAACAAAACCTGCTTGTTCAGGACCAATGAGATCAGGTAAAATAGGATCAATACGGAGTGCCAGAATTTTCGCAAAGATTTTATAATCTGTGTTAACTAACGAGATAGGCCGGTAATTCCTGCAAAGAGAGTGATCTTTATCATCTTTGGGAATTAAACAGATCAATGCTTCTTGAAACGTACCACTAGAGGCGCCAACATCCCCAAAGGATTGGAATAGAAGTAAAAGATTGGGTAGAAGAATATTTGCAAAGTGAGAGCAGAATTCAATGGTAAATCCATCTGGTCCAGGCGCCTTCCCACGACGCAGTACTGAAACAGCCTGAGAAACATCTGCTAGGGAAATATCGGCTCCCAAAGGTTCAAAATCAATGTGATTAGATGAGGGAGAGGGAGTGGATCGGAAATAGGAAAGAAGATCAAAGTTATCTGGTAAAGATTCAGGAGTATAAAGATCTTTATAGAAGGAAACAAATTCATCTAAGATATCCTTATCTTTATAAATAGGGGTGCCAACAGGGCCTTGCAGAGATTCTATTTTAGTTCTATCTTTTCTTATTTTTAAATAGTTAGCCAATAGTTTACCCATCTTGTTTTGGCCACCATAATAGCGAGAACTACTTTTTAGTAGGTAATTGGAAGCTGCATCAGTTGTTAATTTATTAAAAGTAATTTTGGCGTCAAGGAGATTTTTCAGGGCAGATTCATGATTAGAATGATAATACGTGTATTCCAATTGTTTAATTTTATTAAGTAACTGAGAGGACTGAGCTTCTAAAGACTTCTTCTTTTGTGATACAAAATTCATAATAAAACCTCTGGCAGCTGCTTTAACCCCTTCCGTGCTCGCGTCGGCCAACGGCCGTCGCGAGCACTACCTCCCCAGTGCTGCGAACGACCGTTGGCCGACGCAGCCCCGCCCACTCCGTGGAATGCCCGCACCGCGGTGGAATTGCCGCCGCGGTAAACGGGTTAAAGGAATCCCATACCATCACAAAGGGAGATTCCGGGGTATTGTTGACGGCGAAAAATTCCGAAGCAAAGGAATTAAACTTCTGACAAAAATTAGGGTCAAGTAATAGGGAATTGTTAAAACGTCATCTTCCAGGGTGGGTGGAAAAGGGGACTAAATCAATGTCAACAAAAACAGGGGCGTGGTCTGATATTAGGATTGAACCGATTTCAGAGTGAATGGCATGTTGGGACAGGGGTTTACTTAAGAAAAGGTAATCAATACAGGATTGAGAATGGTGGGTAGCTGAGTAGAAACTGTACTCCCTAAGGTCAGGATGGCAAAGTCTCCAAATATCAACTAGTGCTTTACGCCGTACTGTGGAAACACATTGAGCTTGCATTTTAGAAGGTGTGAACTTAACATTAGAGTGTATATCAAGAATGGGGTCGAGAATTTGATTGCAATCGCCACCAAATATAACGTAATCATCATCAAATGTAAGTAATTTATCAGATAAATTAGACCAGAAAAGTTTATCAATCGAAGTAGGACCATATACATTAAAAATAACTATAGGAATCTTATCTATAAGAAGCTTAACAATAACCCAACGTCCTTCAACATCAGTTTCTTGATGAACAACAGAAACATTTAATTTCTTGTGACATAAGATCAAAACACCGTTTTTCTTACCTAGGGCAGGAGAATTAAACACATGCCCCACCCAGCATCTTTTAATTTGGAAGCTTCATTTTCAGAAATGTGAGATTCTTGAAGTAAAGCAATGTCAGTTTTCAACTTTGCCAGGTGGGATAACACCCGTTGCCGTTTAATAGGATTATTTAATCCTTTAATATTCCAGGTAGTAACCCGAAATTTAATTTAGTGAAAAAGTATGAACAAACAACATGCTTACAAGAAACAAAGCTAAAATTACTTTAAATATGCAGAAGGAGATAAAATGAAGGTAAAAAAACAATTGTATTAGGAAGGAGAATTTAGAAGTATGCAAGGTGTAAGAAAAGTAAAAGGGACTTATTTTTGAGAAAAGAACAGGGGAAATGAAAAAGGTGAGTAAGAAAAAGAAAGAAGAAAAAGAAAGAAGAAAAGTCAGGGAAGGTGATAAGAAAGGAACAAAAAGTGAAAAGGAAGAGGATAAAGAACAAAGAGACAGTACACGTCATACAAAGACGACTGAACAACATACCTACAAATACAACATGACTGGGGAGTGACTACACCAGAAGATGACAACAACAGCATCGAAGCTCCACCGAATCCAAAAGAACCACAATCAAAGACTTCAACGTTATAGGAGGATCAGGAGGTAACAATATTGTTGAAGTAAAACACCTGTGATTGAGAGAAAGGAAATTAGTAGGAAAAGTAATAAGAAAAAACCATAAGGCGAGAAATATAAGAAAAGTGTATGGAACAAGAAAAAGAGAGACAACATTATATAGGCATTACAGAGATATAAGCAAAACAACATTCACTGAAAAACGTAGAACAAGAAAAAAGAAAACATCTACATATCATGTGGCATAGATGATAGTTATGCAGGTCTAGAAGTATCTATAGTATCAGCTCCATGAAGACGAAGGAACTCTTGTAGTGCCGCAGGATCATCATATGTTGTAGTCTTGTCTTTATACGTAACCTTGAAGAGACATAGATGGAGAAGACCATATCTGGCGTTGATTGAACGTAACTGAGGACGAAGATCAAGAAACTCTTTCCAACAATCTGCTGTGATTTTAGCTACAACTTGAGAAAAGAAGAGACGGTGACCTTCCCAAAAAATGTGTTTCTTGGTCTTGACAGCTGATAGGACTTGAAGAAGGTCGGTGTATTGCGGAAAAAGCATGATGACGCCACGAGGTTTCACAGAAATGTTCGGTCCAAGCCTGTGAGCCCTTTGAATGTTGAGAGAAGTAGTAGCAGGTAAATCCAGGAGTTGGGGCAAAAAAGATTGAAAAAAGGCGGTTGGGTTGGAGCCTTCAATATGTTCAGGAAGACCATAAAGTCTGAGGTTGTTCCTACGATTTCTGTTTTCCAAGTCTTCCGTCTGTTTTTTTAGAAGACATACTTCAGATTCCAGAGATGAGATACGTGAGCACGAGGTTTCAAGAGACTCCGTTCGCTGTTCCACAATGAGCACTCGTGAGTCCAAAGAAGACCATTTATCGTTCAAAAATTGTAACGTTTTATTAGTTTCTTCTATGAAGGGTTTCAGAGCTCGGATCTCTTCAAGAATAACATCCATGGCTGACGAGGAGGATTTTTCTGGAGAAGGAGGGTCTTTTTTGGGTCTTTTGGTGGAGATTGCAGGTAATTTACTTGAGAACTGTGTTTTTGGTATGGTGCCTGAAGAATTATCAGGTTTCTGAGAGGGAGGTCCTCCATTTCAGTACCGTTGAAATTTGAGTCTGAATCTGAGCACTTAGGAACTTTAGAAGACGCAGTTAGCTTAAGATTCTTCAGTCTCCCCATAAAAATAAAAAGTACAGTGGAATTCAGTGACTAACACTAAACTCTTGTGACCAATAATTCCAATCCATAAAGAATTAATTTCAAAATACTTGACACTAGCTGCAGCCTGCAAAATCCAGAAAGACTCCTTCAATGATAGGCAATATAAGATCAAAAGGCAGGAAAAACCACCATGAAGAGGTTAAGTATTCACCTCATGAAGAAAAGAAAAATAGGCAGGAAACAAAATGGTGGCTGCTTTGCAACATATTAAAGAAAACGGCTCCAAAACATGCCAGGTAAGTCAAAGGAACAACAGCATTGGTTCCACAACAAGAAGAAAAAGGCATTTATTCAAAAAAAAAAAAAAAAAAAAGGCTCCAATAACATTTACAGTCTGTGAGCTGAGGCTGAAGGGAACATTGTGAGGCACGATGCGCTCACTGAGGAAAAAGACAAAATTGCGGCCGCCGAAACGTGGGCCGAATCGCGCCTTCAGAAATGCGCTAAAAATGATGAAAACAGCATTTAAAGCTGTTTAGGAGCTCACCGTGATGTGAGGGAACGAATTCCAGCGCCCATGCCGTTCGCAATGAAGGAAATCCTCCCGAACAGAAAACTTGCCGGGATCGGTGCAGCGGAGCTCTTCCGCTATGCGGCCATCTTGTTTGGCGCGTTAGCCATGCCCCCCAGCTTTAATAAACTCCTGCTACAGATTTATAGTAGAGAAAGTATGCGCTGCTTCACATAACCAGAAAAACTGGAACTTTCCCTTCTCCTGGAAGAGATGAAATTGTCTACCTTTGCGCTTTGATTATTTTGCAGTGTTTGATTTCTCCAGTAGCCAATTTCCAAGACATAACAAAAAAAACAAGCATTAGCAATGCAACAGGTCTCACATTTACGCAAGTTTCAGATATTGGCATTGTAAATGATAATGCCTTTTATTAATGTTTTGCTTTTTGAAACATAAATAAAACGCATTGTCATTTAACTCGCGTAAATGCGAGACCTATTGCATTTCAAATGCTTGTTTTTTTTGCTTATGACGGGGCGGGAGGCAACGACGAGGGAGGGTGAGTGGGGGACTGAACGGACAACGGTGGGTGGGAGGGAGAGGGCGCAGCAAGCAACAGCACGGAAAAACACGAAAGTAGGGGGGACTGGAGGGAACAAGCAGCAAACGGGAGGGAGGGACACGGAGTGGGGCAGGAGAAGTGTACAAGGAGTGCCAAACACACAGAGGGTTATAAATTCACTTTTTACACTTTTGTTTGGTGACCTGCGAGGGCGCATCTTACCTTGAATTCCACCCACTCCAGCGGCTCCACCTGTCGCCCCATGCTCGTTATTGAAGGGGACGCTTGTTACCCCATCTGGAGCCTGTAAAAAAACAAGTGCTATAAAAACTGCAGGGACTTAAGCCTATTGGCTACAAATTCTGTATTTCAAAGGAGTTTCTAGACTTTGTGCTGAAGGTGACTTGTATTTGACCCAAATGTACCTGCATTGCCGGAGGAGTAAGGCACTTCCTGGACGCCCTGACCTTTGACTCCATCAAATGGAAAGGAGTCTGTAGGAGAAGGGGGAATCATTCATAAAGACGGGAACATATGCTTTCAAAAGACCACACTAACACATACCATATCACATCCATTAGTTATGCACACACAGGAAGGACATCACGTCCCAAGCACGCGCACATGCACATTACATCCCTAACACACACACATCATTACATGCCTAACACACACACATCATTACATGCCTAAAGCAGATGGCGTTAATTGGGATAAATAAAGAGAGCTTACCAGCCTGCGCGCATGTGAAGTGCTGCTGCGTCCGGGTCCAGTGAGCCCACGCATCCTGCGCCTGTTTCATCTGCCATTGCTCAAGGGCAGTGACACAGTACAGCTTGGCTACCAAAACTAGCCCAAAGGTAGCCCGTGGTGCTACTCCGAGGCAGGAAGGGCTGGGATAATTAATGCAGTGAGGAACTCCCACCTGACCCCCGAAATTGAACAGGCTATGTCCACATCAGAATCAGTGTGCAAAGGCTCTGGACAAGTATGTTGAACATTTTTTAAAACTTTACTCAATTAGTTCATATAAAAATATTTGCAATGCTATAGGTCTCGCATTTAAATGCAAGACCTATGGCATAGCAAACAAACGGCTGCCATTGTCCCTGCTGCTTTGAAAGTGAAAGCGGGCATGGCAGCCGAATGTAAGCAAAGCACGTCGTTGTGCTTAACCCCTTTGGTGCTCATGACGGAGCAGTTTCATCATGAGCCACGGTGGGCGTGTGCTCATGACGGAACCACTCCATCATGGCACCCACCCATGGGGGAAGCACTGGCGCTCCCCCCATGGGCAGCCCATCTAGCCCCCAAAAAGGGGGATGGCAGCGGAAGAGTTTCCGCTGCCACCCCCGACCCCCCCAGGCAATCCCATGACGTCAGCACGCACAGCGCGTGCCGACATCATCAGGAGCAGCCGGACGCACTGGAAGCCATTTGCTTCCAGGCGTCCAGCAGGAAACAGGTGAGTTTCCTTGCTCCGGTGGGGCAGGGGGGGGGAATTGGGATGCATTGAGGCATCGGGGGAGAGGAAAGAGTTTTTCCTCTCCCCTGATATCTCAATGCAGGGTATTCCTGCTGCACGATCGCGCATAGCGTCACGATCGTGCAGCAGGAATGCCCCCACTAGGCACCAGGGATGTCTTTTCTATTTAAAGGAAGCAACCCCTTGGGCAAGGGTCGCTTCCTCAAGGGGGGGGGGGCAGAAAAGCCCACTAGAGCCAGAGATTATTTAAATTAGGATTGGGGGCGATCCCTTGGGCAAGGATCGCCCCCCATTTTTTGGGGGCAGTAGTGGCTGTTTTCTGCTTTCCCTGGGGGCAGTTTTTGCCAGTTTTTTAGGCCAATTTGCCCCCGGGGGGGCAGAAAAGAGCCACAATCCCTGAATCTAGTGAATGTTTTTCTTGTTTTTTTTAATGGAAGCGACTCCTTGGGCAAGGGTCGCTTCCAAGGGAGGTAAAATTTGTTAATGTATTTTCTACCCCCCCTGGGGACAGATCAGCCCGGTTTTTTGGCCTTTCTGTCCCCAGGGGTGGCAGAAAACCCCACTAAAGCCATTAGTTTTTATAGTGCATGGAGGCGATCCCTTAGGGAAGGATTGACCCCTAATTTTTCTTTTATACTTGTGGCCAGTTTCTGGCCCTCCCACCCCCACCGGGGGCAGGTCAGCCCTATTTGAAGACCCATCTGCCCGGCGGGGGGGGGGTAGAAAACCCACTTGCACCAGGGATGTATGTATATATATTTATGTTTCAGCATGGCCCCTTGGGTAACAGTTGCCCCAATGGGATGGGGCATTAGTTATTATTTACTTTTGGCTGTTTTTCTGTCCCCCTTGGTGATAGATTGGCCACTTGAGTAGTGACATAGCGTGTTATATTGTTAATTGTTTTATTTCTTGTGAATTGCGATTGTAATGTTTTACTTCTCCTTTTTATTCTAGTTCGAGGCGTTTGACTGATGTTCCAGGTTGCGGTTTAGTGACTGGTAGTTCTGCAGTGTGTGTAGTTGCATGTGTTTGGTAAGAAAATGTTTTTTGTACTATTTACTCTAAATGAGTTTCATTTCCCTGCATGAATGTCTTTTTGTAAATGGTGTAATAATAGCTGAATGTTTAGCTTCTGTTTTATTGAGTGTGGAAAACGTTTTGCATTTGTGCTTGATGTGTATTTTGTTGTCTTGTGAGTTATTGGTTTTGTTTTTTTCTTTCTAGTGGGATATCGTTGGTTTTTGCTGTGTCTCTGCAGAGAAGGTGCTGGTGAGTGTAGCTGTCTCTTGCAAGTGAAAAGTATAGTTTTTGAGTATATAGATCTTTGTGATAAAGGCACACATTTTTTTTACATACTTATTTTGCACAGTGTTGGTTGTTGTTGACTTGTTTGTGCAGTCTCCTTTCTTAGTAAGGATAATGGCTAGCCGCTGGATTACTGCTCAGCAGGTTGTTGGTATGCTTTTTGAGTCTTCCACTGACCATGGTTCAGAGACTGACTCTGCATCTGAGGCAGAGGAGGGAGTGGAAGATTCAGGCAGTGAGTTTTCTGTCCACGAGGAATCATCGGATGATGAAGCTACTCTCAGTGCGGATGAAGCTACTCTTAGTGCGGATGAAGGGCCTGTTTTAGAGGAGGACATTGATGTGCCGATAGTGCAGCAAGAGGCATCTGGGCTGCAGCCTGGGGCTGCAAGGCTTCCCGTTGGAAGTACTGACCTCTGGGTTGCCCCAGGCATGGTGCAGCCGGCATTGCCAGACTTTACTGGTGTTCCAGGGAGTAGAGTGAATACTGAAAACTTTTTGCGGATACATTTTTTTCAGTTGTTTATGGACGATGTATTTTTGGCAGAGATTGTTGAGCAGACTAATTTGTATGCTGAACAGTATTTGAGAGACAAAAGTGCCAGCCTTAGGCCCCACTCTAGAGCTACCCGCTGGACTCCCACAATTCTCGATGAGTTGAAGAAGTTCTTGGGGTTAACTTTTTTGATGGGCTTGCTAAGGAAGCCATCAATGTCTTCATATTGGTCTACTAGTCCCTTGATGGCAATGGCTATATTTCCGGCAGTCATGAGTCGTGATAATAGGTAGTTGCTTCTGCTTCGGATGCTGCATTTTGTCGATAATGGTTTAGCGTTGCCACGAGATCACCCTGATTGTGACCGTCTTTTTAAGATTCGGCCTCTCATTGATCACTTTGTAGATCGATTTTCTGAGATCTATGCTCCAGGGAAAGAAATAGCAGTGGATGAGTCTTTGGTCTTGTTCAAGGGCCGCTTGGTTTTTAGGCAATACATTCCTAGTAAGAGGGCACGCTAATGTATTAAGATGTATATGCTGTGTGACAGTAGGACTGGATATGTCTCTAATTTCAGGGTGTACACCGGTAAGGATTCCACGATTAACCCCCTGGTTGTCCGTCCACTTTTGGAGTGACTGAGAAAATTGTGTGGGAACTTGGTAGAGAACTTTTTAACAAAGGTCACCATTTATATGTAGATAACTTCTACACTGGTGAGAAGTTGTTCAGGGAATTGTCCAAAGTGGACATGTTGCTTGTGGCACAATCCGCTCTAACCGTAAAGGTTTCCCAAAAGAACTTGTTTGTCAAAATCTTGTACGGGGACAGTGGAGTGCGTAGCGAGGAACTTCTAGCTGTGAAGTTTTCAGACAGGAGAGATGTGTACATGCTGACTACCATCCATGATGAAAGCACTTCACCTGTGACTGTTTGGGGTCAGGTTGCTGAAGCGCACAAACCTGTGTGCATTTTAGACTATAATAGGCATATGGGTGGTGTTGATAGAGTAGATCAGAGGTTGGAACCTTACACTGCTCTTCGTAAGGCTTACATTTGGTATAAGAAGTTGGCTATCCATCTTTTCCACTTGTCAACCTTTAATGCTTTTGTTGTATTCAAGGATTGGTGTCCTGAGTCAAAGATGACTTTTGCTAAGTTTCAGGAGTCTGTAATAGGCAGCCTTGTTGTAGTGGAACAGGCAAGTGTTCCTAGAGTTGGAGTGGTGGAGGATGTGGCTAGATTGACAGATCGCCACTTTCCTGATCACATTCCTCCCACTCCCTCAAAAGACTTTCCCAGTAGGAGATGCAGAGTCTGTTGGTGAAGAGGTACGCGGAAGGAGACTCATATGTACTGCCCCAAGTGTCCTTCTAACCCTGCGCTGTGTGTGCCTGCTTGTTTTAGAATGTACCACACGCAAAATAATTTTTGGGAGCATCCATGAGTGATACAGTGAACTGCCTGGTCTGTATTGTTTTATATTTTTTGTTCAGTTTCAAGGTTGGCATTTGTGCAATGTATTTAGTTTCAGATTTTGTGTTAGTAGATTTGTATCTATTTACAATTTGTTTGTGTTTTCTTTTTTGTATTAAAAAAACCCTAAATGTGATGGCGGTGTGTGTAGGCTGGCGCTTGGCTGGTGGTGTGCGTGGACTGGCGCTTGGCTGGCGGTGTGTGTGGACTGGCGCTCGGCTGGTGGTGTGTGTGGACTGGCGCTAGGCTGGCGGTGTGTGAGTAGTGACTTGCTGCTGGTCACTACACACACTGCTAGTCAAACGCCAGTCCACGCAATCCGTCATCTGGTGTGGTTGCTGTGTCAGGAATGTGGGCGTGTGAAAGTGATGGGCCCTTGAATGGCGCTGTCTGCTGGTGTGAGTGTTGTAATGTGATGGGCCCGCGGCTGGCGGTGTGAATGGTTTTGTATGTGTCACACATATGAAAGGTGTATGAATGGCCTGTAAAGAGGTTGGTGCCTTGTCGTGGCTTTACAGCTCACGAGCTGTGAGTCAATGGTTCAGTTTCTTCTCCTTTCAATTATTAACAGTGTATTTCATTTTTGTGAAATCTCTTGTTAATACAATTGTATATACTGAACCATCACTCACCCTCATGCCAGATCCAACCGGTATGTATGTGTGCTTGAGGAATAGATGGTTGTGAAGTAATATTTGTCTTTTCTGTCTTTCTCAAGCAGGGTGTACCTTGTCCCTTTTTATGAATGTTGTAATGTGTTGGTTTCATGCCTGGTGGTGTGAATGGTCTTGTGTGTATCACGTACGAAAGGTGTGTGAATGGCCTGTAAAGCGGTTGGGGCCTTGACGCGGCTTTACAGCTCACGAGCTGTGAGTCACTAGTTCAGTTTTTTGTCCTTTCAATTATTGACAGTGCATTTCATTTTTGTGAAATCTCTTGTTAATAAAATTGTATATACTGAACCATCACTTGCCCTCGTGCCAAATCCAACCAGTATGTGTGTGTGCTTGAGGAATAGATGGCTGTGCAGTAATATTTGTCTTTTTGTCTCTCTGGCAAGGTGTACATTGCATCTAAGAAAAAACTACCAACTGTAGATATTGTCGTAAACTAAACACCCATGGGAGTACATGGTGATGTCTCTCTTGTGGGTCCCAACAAGTTATCTTACCCACAATGTCCTGCAAACCTCAAAATGTGACTGTCACATTTTCCTTGCATCATTGTGCCAAAATTTTCACGCTTCAGAAAGAAACAACAAATTTCCTACCACCCAGCATTTCTCCAAGTATCCTAATAGAAATGGTATCTCACTTGTGTGGGTGGGCCAAGTACCCGCGACAGGGAAGGGCCCAAAACGTATTGTGGAGACATCAAAATTACCTATTTTGAAAGGACCTGGTTTTGCAAGGGGGGTCACCTGAATTTTTGGCCTCGGGCTCGGCAGCCTCTTGGTAAACCTACCAATCCCACACATTTCTGAAAACTAGACACCCTGGGGAGTCCAATGAGGTATGGCTTGTGTTGATCCCCCAACATTTCCCTACCCAGAATCCACTGCAAACCTCAAATTTTGCTGAAAAAATCAATTTTTTCCCAAATTTCTGTGTGGGAAAGTTGTAGGATCACCGGGCTGACACAAATTTCCTCCCACCCAGCGTTCCGTCAGGTCTCCCAATAAAAATGGTACCTCACTCGTGTGGGTGGGTCAAGTACCCGCGACAGGCAAGGGCCCAAAACGTATTGAGGAGACTTCAAAATGGCCTATTACAAAACAACCTGGTTTTCCAAGGGGGGTCACCTGATTTTTTGGCCCCGGGCTCGAGGCCATCTAGGGAAACCTACCAAAACCACACATTTCTGAAAACTAGACACCAGGGGGAGTCCAGCGAGGTATGGCTTGCGTGGGTCCCCCAACATTTTCCTACCCAGAATCCCCTGCAAACCTCACATTTAGCTGAAAAAATCACTTTTTTCTCAAATTTCTGTGTGGGAAAGTTCTGGAATCTGCGTGGATCCACAAATGTCCTACCACCCAGCATTCCCCCAGGTCTCCCGATAAAAATGGTACCTCACTCGCGTGGGTGGATCAAGTACCCGCGACAGGCAAGGGCCCAAAACCTATTGAGGCGACATCAAAATTACATATCACAAAACAACCTGGTTTTGCAAGCGGGGTCCCATGAGTTTTTGGCCCCGGACTCGGCGGCCATCTAGGAAAACCTACCAAACCCACACATTTCTGAAAACTAGACATCTGGGGGAGTCCAGCAAGGTATGGCTTGCGTGGGTCCCCCAACATTTCCCTACCCAGAATCCCCTGCAAACCTCAAATTTTGTTGCAAAAATCAAATTTTTCACACATTTCTGTGTGGGAAAGTTGTAGGATCACCGGGCAGACACAAATTTCCTACCACCCAGCGTTTCCCCAGGTCTCCGGATAAAAATGGTACCTCACTTGTGTGGCTAGGCATAGTGGCTGCAACAGGAAATGGCCCAAATTGTACTGTGGAGACTTCAAAATTACCTATAACAAAACTACCTGGTTTTGGGGGGGGGCACCTGTTTTTTTGGCCCCGGGCTCGCTGCCATCTAGGTAAACCTACCAAACCCACACATTTCTGAAAACTAGACACCGTGGGGAGTTCAATGAAGTATGGCTTGCGTGGATCCCCCAATGTTTCCCTACCCAGAATCCCCTGCAAACCTCAAATTTAGCTGAAAAAAATCACTTTTTTCATACATTTCCACAAACCCTGGGTACCTTTAAAATTCCCATGATGTTGGAAGAAAATGGTGCAAATCTGGCGTGGATACCTTATGTGGACAAAAAGTTACAGGAGCCTAAGTGCAAACTACCCCAAAAAGCCAAAAAAAAGGCCTAGCACAGGGGGGGAAAAGGCCTAGCAGCGAAAGGGTTAATGCATTGAGAAATGTATTTTCATTTAAATCTGTCACTTTTTTTAAACATGTATCAATGCTTCTGGAAATTATGAATTTTGCTCTTTATAGCAACTACTTTATGTGTCGAATGGACTCTGTATCAGCAGATACAAGGTATAGCGATTGCAGCCGGGTTTGCTCCCTCTTATGCTAACCCATTTATAGGTTGGTATTAGATGGAGCATGCTTGGCATGAGAACTTGCATGAAGGTTATAACCATGTAGTAAGTTGGTACAGATATTTCGATGATATATTCATATTATGGAATGATGCTGACTGTGAACTACAGGATCATCACAGATTTTTTAATTCCAATAATTTAAATGTGGAATTATCACTGGAATATGATCAGAAGAGATTGACGCTTTTAGATTTAAAACTCCAGGTAAAAGATAGGTCATTGCATAGTAGATCATATAGGAAACTAACCTTGTCTAACAGTGCATTGCATTTTGAATCAGGACATCTACGTAAACAAAAAATGAATATCTCTTACGGGGAGCTACCTAGACATAAATGTAATTGTAGCGAGAGTGTTGAATATCTAGCACAGGAAGTGGAAACAGTATCTAGATTTAAGGAACATGGTTATCTGGAAAGGGTTTTGCACACAGCACTTAAGAAAGCTCGGAACATAAACCGAAATGCACTCCTACAGGACAAGCAACATGTAAATTTTACTGAAAGAAATAAACATGGTGAGATTTGTGACCACATTTTGTGCTGAAAATCAACAATTTTTCAATGTTCTGAGAAGACATTGGAATATTCTGACTATGGATCTGGATTTGGTAGGACATGTAACTTGTAATTTTGGTAGGAGATGTAACTTGTAATCCTTTGATAACCTATAAGAAAGCTGGCACATTGAAACAGTTATTGAGTCCGAATGACACATATAAATATAGGGATCAAAGGTAAAAAATGTGGATAGGTAGTAAACCCAATGGATGTTATAAGTACCACAATTGTGTTTGTTGCAAAATTGTAAAGGATAAAATTGTAGAATTTACAATTTTTATTCTACTAAGGGGCCGATTCCGATTCCGGCCGGAAATCTCCCCGACCGAGCCGGACCCGGAGAGAATTCCGACCGAATCGGACCCTAGCAGTCCGACCGAACGAGTACGATGCGCACGCATGCTATCGGACTCGAGTCGGTCGGACTCCCATTGAAGTCAATGGGAGCCTGTCGTACAACGCGTACGCGGGCTCCCATTGACTCAATGGGTGCGAGGCGGACAAGGGCGCCCCTACAGCGTGTACCCGTCCATGCGCATCGCGGCGTACATGCACAGGTAGGGGGGACCCATGGGTCCCCCCTGTGTGCGACTCGCATGCCTACGCGTACAGGGGGGTCCGACGCGGACCCCCAAAGTCCGGTTCCGACAGCTTTTTCTTGCCGGACGGCGCGAGTCGATCGGACTGCTCGCGGCGCGCATCGTACTTACCCGGCCGGGAAACGTCTCCATAGCGCGGTGCGAGTCGTGTCCATGCGAGTCGGTCGGAGCGTGTTGAAGCCGCGTTCGAGTCGGTCGGCGATTTCGCGTGCGCTCGCATCGTACTCGCTCGGCCGGACCCGCGTACGATTCGGTCGGGAAACAGGGCTCCGAATCGGATCCGGTGAATCCGAATCCGATTCGGAGCACTACCGGCCAAGATCGGAATCGGCCCCTAAGTCTTTTAAAATCAGGGAATTCGTTAATTGTAATACTAATTTTTGTGTCTATATGATTGAATGTGCTCGTGCTTTTGCAATATATTAGTTCTACCATTAGACCACTAAAGGAGAGATGGAAAGAACACGTAAACACAGTGAGAAATTAAGCTAATAGGTCTTCAATAAGTAGACATTTCTCAAAGCAACCCAGTCAGAAGGAAATTAAATATATTGCTCTATCAGGGATTGATCATGTTCGTAAGCATTACAGAGGTGGAGATCGAGAAGGTAAACTGAGACATCAGGACACTTGGTGGATTGACACTTTGGGAACTGTCAAGCATGGTTTGAATATAGACAGGGAGCTGCATATCCTTCCATAGTGAAGCAACAAAAGGGTATTATAACTTCAGACCGAAGAAGGTATTTCTTAAATTGTAAGGTTTATGATGATTACTGGCCAGAGATTGGAGCCCAAATTGGGTAAGGTGGTTATGGTTAAATATCGAGTGAGGACAAATAGGGGTTTGAGCCTGTTTGGTATTCGCAGATTAGTGACATCTGTTTCAGGTAGTTATATGAGGATCAGTGATTTTAAAAATGTGAGTATCTTGCCAGAGTTAAGGAATGTGGACATATTGGGGTGTATTTTTCGCTTTAGAGTGGACTAGAAACTGTGGATAATATACAGTAATGAATTCTGTTTTAGAGTAGATTATGGGATGAGAGGTGCCTTGATAAATGGTGGTCTTCATATTTTGATATTATTTGTGAATGAATTTGTACTGAAATAAGACTCACAAGACAAAGGAGTGAGTCAGTGTGTGTGACTTGATAAGGTGTTGATGACTGGTTCCACAGTAGATGATCTAAGAAAGATGGCCTATGGAATGGATTGCTAAGGAGGTAATATGGTAAGGACTAGGACCTTCCTCGATTCTACACTCCTCTAAGAGGGATGTAGTCTTAATTCTTGTTGAAATTTATCTAAATTTATGTATGTCTTCATTTATTTTTTTATTTATTTTTTTGTCTTTCTTTAAGATATTATGGTGGTATCTAGTTAATGTTGTAGAATATACCAGTTTATAACTATAATACCAGGTCAGTTTAAGTATGTTTAATTCTGAGTTTGGAGTCTGGAGAGGGAAGTTCGAGTCTATTGGCTGTTTTGAAAAATAGTTAGGGTAATTGCCAGGAAGTGAGCCCAGATGCCAAACCCAGGGCTTTACTATATGAGCAGAGAAGTCTTTTACTTTGGTTTGCAGCATGATCGCAAATATCCATGTAAATTTCGGATGGCATAAGGGTTCTGTTACTTTTTGGTGTACAGTGTGAAGTCTTTATGGTTTTCCTTATCCTTTTTCACGTTTTGTTTGTGTTACAGTTATTAAGTACGAGTTCATCTTGAATAAACATGGTCTCTAATGAATTTTAAGTGGAGCATTCACTCTTGGGGTTGTCTTTGAAGCAACTTATTATGAAATGCTAGGCAATCAGGAGTTATTCAAAGGTTTTTCTAAGTAGCGGTCTTATAAATTATGTTGTTTATTGTTATAATTGGTCAATATTGATTTCTTTTCTCATGTATTTTTTGTTGTTGATATTTTTAGATATTATTGCTGGGCTCTGGTGTAGATCTGCCATGTTATCAAGCATATGCTGCTTTACAGAATTAACAAATAAACCTTATTTGATACATGTATAAGAAACATTATTTAATTCAAAAGCCTGATATGTTCATTTACGTAAGCCACCTCATTCAATGTATTTTAGTTCTTCAACTTTACTGAATTTCTCCCTTTTGAATTTCTCTCTCTTAATTCAAATTCTCTGTAGATTTGTGGATAAAAGTGTATCCTATTCATTATAAATACGGGTTGCCTGTATTTTGTTGTTATGAATTCAAGCTTTCATCCACTATTAACTAATGTTGTCATTTTTTAAACTGATTATTATGGTATTTGCAAATGATATTTGTTGAAGCACAATTGGAAAAATCATGCAGTATAATTAAGCTGTTATTTTTGTGTTCATACTGAGAAACACGTGTTGGCTGCCCAGTTGCATTTTTTCTTTATGATCCATGAACTTCATGAATTATATTTTCTAAAAAGTCCCTTATGGATTTGTCATTTTGTATACTGTTTTGTATATTAATCACTCAATGTGCATCATCGTAATGCACTGTGTACACTAAAGGTACATGCTTAAGGAATAGAGATCAAAAAATATATTTTACAAATGTTGGATTTAATTGTTGATCAGACATCACATAAAATTACTCCCCATGCTTTATTGCTAATGTTTATATGTTTTAAGCCAAAGGGGAAACTGGCTTAGTGAGTGAGTGATGTAATATGTGAGATCATAGGCAGTGCATTGCGGGGCATACGTTATAGTTAGTTCAGGTAACTATAACTGCTGAATTTTCTATGGTTTTGTAGGAGTGAAGTGTGAGCTTAACCTTAACGTCCTTGTTACCTTTGTTTTTTCAGTGAATTTCTAAGTTTTGTTTATTCTATTTCCTAACTATAACGTCCCTATAACCTTTATTTTTTATAAGGTTTTTAGAAATTCTATTTCCTAATTATAACATCCCTGTAGCCTTTGATTTATTACTTGAATTTCAGATTTCCCAGGTGACTTACCTTGTCCAGCTCCGACAGCTTTTCGCTTTGTGCCAAACCTCAATTATTACTTGGGGTGTGGGTAGGAAGTGCCTCGTTCCCTTTCCCCTATTAAGATAGTAGAGGTAGGGTTGGTTCGTGAATTGTGCTCTTTCCAGAGCATAGGTGGTGTGGTCTCCTTCCATGTGAGCCCAGTCATTTATTGCAATCAGGTGGGAGGCCCAATAATTCTCCATAACATCTGGGAGATTGATACCTCTGCTACAGCATCTCCATTGCAATGTTCGGAGGGCTATCCTAGGGTGGGCTTCATTCCACAACAGCATCCGTAGTTCTTCTTCAATTTTAGTAAAGACATCCTCTGGGAGTTTAGAATAGCAGTTTTGTAGGTCGTAGATGAATTTCGGGAGCGGGATCATCCTAAACATGGCTGCTCTACCCATTATCGTGACAGTATTTTCTCCATATTAAATTCCACACTTCTCCTAGGGTTTAGTAACACATAAATGCCCAAGTACCGGAAGCCCTCCTCATTCACCCTGAGCCACCCTAAGAGTCTTAATAGAGGATCATGGTTGGTCCTGGAGTAAAGGACTGATTTATTCCAATGAATACTAGCATAACCTGAATGAGCACCATAGGCCTCCAATGTCTGGAACATTGTGAGGATCTAGAGTCGCAGTTGGGTAAGATATAAAATGATACTGCCTGCATATAATGAATTTTTTTCCTCTGCTAGTGAGGATCCTGGGGCCCTAAAGTAATTAATTTATGGGTTTTCACGGACCACGCAAACTAGAGGCTCTAAAGTAAGGGCAAATAGGAGGGGAGAGAGCGGGCAGCACTGTTGGGTTCCCCTCCTGATGGGGAATTCTGCTGACATTTCGCCAGTGACCCATACTGTCGTGCTGGGTTCTCGGTATAGTACTGCTACCCAGACCAAAAACTTCCTTCTGAATCCCATTTTCTTCAGTCTTCAGGGTTTGCATCATAAAAAGACAGTTAGGTGCCTCAAAAGCCTTTTTTGCAGCTAAGGAGACAAACAAATGGGGGTCTTAATGGGACTCAACCGTCGCCATCTAGTTGTGGAGTCTACGGCGATTGCCCTTGGTAGATCGCTTTGACACGAAACCATACTGGTCTTTATGGACCTGGGGGGGAATGACACCCATGAGTATAGTAGCAAGAGCTGTGGCTCAGTGTTTTGCCTGGATTAAATATAACCACTGCCACCAGCAGCTCTGGACTATCTTGTCTTCCAGAGACATACTGGGGCAGATTTACAAGCCCCTTGCGCCACTCTTGCGTCACTTTTCCCATGTTATAAGTGACGCAAAAGTGGCGCAAGGGGCTTGTAAATCTGCCCCACTGTACTCCACAGAGAGGGTCGTCATGTCTACCACATTCAAATACTCTTCGATCTGGCATTGGTCTGCTAGGGGACATTCTTTATAGAGGGCCTCATAAAAGTGTGCAAATTCATCTGCTATCTCTTTGTCTGTTACATAAATTGTGCCGTCTGATCCTCAATGTAATTTACCCATCACGCCTCTAGTTCGTGTTGGCCTAGCCATGCCAACGGTTTCTCTGCCTTGTCGCCAGTATCATATAGGCGGTGCTGTGTGGGTAAATGGTGAGTGCACACCTCATTAGTAATCAGTGTCCATATTTGGCACGTTGGGTTTCCATCCATCTTAGAGTTAGTGAGCTTGATAGAGCTGCATTTGTGGATTCTGCTTGTGCCAGGCAGCGCTCAAGTTCTTTAATTTCTTCAATTGCCTTTTTTTTTTTTTAAAGCAATGATATTTTAAGCCCTATCTTGGATCACCACTTTATAAGCCTCCCACAATACCACCGCTGAGTCCACATATATCTTTAATTTCCTGGAAATAAAGTTCTGTGTCTGTCGCGAGTTCCCCCAGGACCGTTTCATCTTTAGTTCCCATGTATTCAGCCTCCATCCCCTACCTTGTCCATGGGACCTCCGTCGCATGGAAACCCAGAGCAGGGAGTGACAAGACAGACCCTGTGTTAGGTATTCCGCACTAAGTATCATCCCCACCTCTCCCGCCAGCACGAAGATATAATCTAATCTGAAAAATACTTAATGTACTCCAGAATACTATAAATAGCTTCTTGTTGTCGGTCGATGTCGCCGCCAGAGAACAGTCCGCTCAGCATATCTACTAAACATTTCAGAGGCATGGTTTTAGTTGTGGTGGGTGACGTCCCTGATCTATCTAGGTCAGTTGACAACATATCATTGAAGTCTCCTCCAAGAATATGAAAAGAAGACTCAGTTTCCAAGAGAATTCCAGTGACTGCATTTAATGTGGGTTGCTGCAGACGTGGGGGTGCATATACACAAATGATAGTAACATCCTCTCTTTCCCACAGGCCTTGGACAGCTGCATAAATCCCATTGTGGTCTATCCATGTTCTCTGGATCTGGCAACGTTTATCAAATCAGGATTGCTACACCCCTTGCCCCTGAAGTGAAGCCTCCCCCCCCCCGGGCAAGAAAGCGGCAGTGGTTCCCCTGAAAATGAGTCTCTTGTAAGAGAACAAGATCTGGTTTCTGGTGTCTGATAAAGGCTGTGACTAATCCCCGTTTAACTTTACTGCCTAAGCAGTTGACATTCCAACTGAGGACGGATCATGCTCCATGATCAAGAATACTGTTTTGCATCATACCTACATATCTGTGTAGTAAAAAGAAACACCTCAGCACTCCAAAAACAGTGTTCCATATACAAATAAGATTTAAACAGTATGGATTCATCTTGAAGAGAGAAGGTTTCTTAAATTCATTCCACAGGTTCAGATTCATCCAATTTTCAATATATTGATGGCAGCCGGAGGCTCATTAGCGCCTGAGTGCTGGGAGTGCTGTGGTATTCCTTTCTACTATATTGCCACATTGGGCCCTCACACCTCACACCTTTGTTAGTAAGGTGTGGGACTACCTCATCGACGGGGAGCGGTGGCAGAGACCTGTAGGATACATGGCGGAAGGCGCACCTAATGACAAATGTCAGTGTAGGGGCCTTCCCCTCCCGACCTCCCATGGAGAAAGTAGGGTAATTACCTAGGGCAATTTTGGGTTATTATACCAGCGGGGATAGTGACAATATATAACCCAGTTAGTGGTTGATCTTTATTTACACTTAGATACAAAGACGGAGCCCTTTAGATACATGGTCCTGATGAATGCTACGTACCCTTCGGGGACATTTAGCAGAAACATGTTGACCACAATCAGTTCGGTGAAGGGATAATTTGTTCCCAAGTCACCGCTCACTTCTTTTAATACCATACAGTTGCCAAATTAATTAAAAAACAGTCTTTACGACAACTGTAATGGTTTTTAAATCACTTTCACTACTCACGGGCCCCCACTTATTTTAGAAGTGCATCCCTGTCATCAGGTGTATGCCCGCCCTCTATCAAACCGAGTTTTTAGAGGGCGAGGGACGGCCTATGATGAAGCATGACACCAGGTGGTGTGTGAGGCCAGTCCTACACTTTTTGTGAGATGCCCCTACCTTACATGCATCTCTGAGAAGACCTGTAGAAATTCCCCACTAGGGGTTGCCCCATTTGTGTTTGCACTACCTCTTAAGCACCATCTTTTGAAATAATGGATCATATATATTTAATGTTTAGAGGGGCGTGGCTTGGACCACGATCATGGCGGCCGCATAGTTGCGGAGCTCCATCTTGGTCCAGAAGATAATCCTGCCGGGAACCGAGAGGGGCGTCCCCGAGGCCCCGTATGCGG
Source organism: Calotriton arnoldi (assembly GCA_963921515.1). Classification (NCBI taxonomy): domain Eukaryota; kingdom Metazoa; phylum Chordata; class Amphibia; order Caudata; family Salamandridae; genus Calotriton; species Calotriton arnoldi. Next base: position 2,555,933 of record CAWUFW010001017.1, on the reverse strand, counting down.
AAGGCGAGTGTACGGGCTAGTCCCTATGGTCAAGTGGACCTGGGGCCGAGGCCTGAGGGCGTCGCCGGTACAGCACAAACAATAGTGCAACTGCGGAGCGAACCTCTGGAACGGGACTGCGGAGGTCGAGCCGGCGCGGCTGTGGGGCTGCGGCTTTGAGTGGAGGCCCCGGCGGCAGACAGGAGCGACAGCAGCAGACCAAAATATTAAAAAACGAAAGGCGGTGACAAAGGCAGACCGCCTGCGGTGAGAGCGCTGGTCCGGCGGGGCCTTTGCAAAACGGGGAGGAGAACGGAGGCCCGGACTGGAGCGGCAGCGAGAAGAGATCAGCGCAGGTCCGCTCTCCCTGTGGACCTCCAACCGCAGCTGAGAGGACAGCTGAGGCCGGGCGAGGCTCGACCTGGAATGGAGTGCGGCGGTCTTTCTTAGTGACAGAGGAACAAAGCTGGAATATTTGAGGTGAGCACAGCGAGCAAGATGGCCGGCAGTGCGGTGACGCAGCACGGAGAGGCCTAATTTCGGAGCGGCAGACAGGTTGGGAAAGGAGAGGATCCCCGGGCGCCACATTGAGGGGACTGGCGAGAGACCAAATAAGTGCACTGGTGGGGCAGATTTGAGACATTTGAAGCTGGACTGATCTGGAAAGGCCAGTTGTGGCCAGTGACCACTGAGAGACCCCATGAGAGGGAATAGCATGGGCACGTCCTTTTGTGGGGTGAGAGCTGGACTGCCTGCAGGGCGGGAGCAAACAGAGAACATTTGGGCAGGCAGATCCCTCACTCGGGGGCAAGGATTGAATCAGTAGGGGCAGAGTAGGGTGAAACGAGACCCGGGGTGGTATAGCCTGCACGGCTTGCCTGATACATGCTATCTGCCGGACAATTGCAATAGGGGCTGAGGGCCCTACAGGAACCTGGATTCCAGGGGCACCGGGAGGCAGTGACAGAATCCCCTGCAGGGGTTTTTGACTGGGAGCTGGGGTCCTGCTCACCGAGAAGGAGCCTAATAAGAAGGGACACCCTGGAGTTACGAATCAGAGTTCTGGCGGGCTTTGGGAATTTGAGTGAGGCCAGGCGGAAGGAGGGGCTGCCTGTTCCCTCGGCGAGTGTCTGGGCCGAGTCCCACGGGAGTAAAATGGGGCGGCTGAAAAATAAAACAGGCAGCACCCGGCCCAACACCTGGGAATCATCCCCACAGCATAGTGGGCAAGACACTGGGGACACAACTAACAAAGATCTCTCACTGCACCTCCACTTGGACAAGATCCTGGAGGCTATCTCCGATACCAAATCAACATTACAGCAGGATATAGGGGCGGTGTCGGTGGGCCTGGGGCTGCTGCAGGCGGAACATCGTAAGCTGGCAGATAAGGTAACTGAGGTAGAAAACTGTCTCACAGAGCTAGTGCCGGGGCAGAAACAAGGATCAGCGTGGCTAGATGATCTTACGGCCAGAGTGACGGAGCTTGAACGGAGGGCAGAAGATGCTGAAGGGAGAAATCGGCGCAACAATGTCCAAGTGGTGGGGATCCCGGAGACCACAGAAGGGACGGACATGCTGACATTCCTGGAAACATGGTTCAAGGAGGTGTTGCCGGCTGGCACACTATCTCAATTCTTTGCCCTGGAGAGGGCTCACAGAGTCCCGGGTCGTCACCCGGCCCCGGGGAGGCCCCCACGCCCGGTGGTAGCCAAGCTCCTGCATTATAGAGACAGGGATGTCATACTGCAGCAGTCCAGATCACACGGCCCCTACACAATGGGCAACAGTAAAGTGTCAATGTACCCGGACTTTACCGCCAAAGTGCAGGCACAGAGAGCCTCCTTCATAGCGGCTAAGAAAGCTCTTCGAGAGGCGGGCTGCAGTATTCATCACTGTTTCCAGCGAAGCTCCGGATTGTGTAAGATGGGACCACGCATTTCTGCGACACCCTAGAAGAAGCCTGGACATGGCTGGAGGTCTATGGAAAGGGAGCGCCCTTGCTCAGATCGCAGTTGGGCTTGAAGGGGGAGAAACGTGGCGCTAGGATTCAACAACAGCGCCCCAAAAAATCGAGAGTGTTGCAGAGGCCCACTGTTTCCCAAACACAGCAAGATCGAGAAGCTGCACTAGAGGCAGTGGCACGGCTAATGTCGCCCAGAGGCCAAGACCAGAATAAAGACACGTCTTCGGATCAAGGTAGCCATCCGTCTAACTCAGAGGACAATTCAAAGTATGATATGGAGTTGCCGAAACTGACCCCACGCACGGCTGATGATATTGTCTAAGGATAGGGGATGGCAGTTGATCGTCGACCATTGACTGAGAACGCCTTGTTTATATGGATGTTGCTGATGCTTGGGGGAGAGGAAGGGGATGCCCTTCAGCACCACAAATGGGACCAGACAACAGCTTCGCCATTACTAATGGTAACGGACCTTTCCTTCCACCCCCCACCAGAGGATACCGCCCCTAGAGTTGGTGGCGGCGTTCTGACTAACAAGATGTTTCTTTTCAGGTTTGCGCAGCTGACCGTTGTCAGGCTGCTCACGGGATGGGGAGTTTATAGTTGGGTTTGTTGTGCTGCATTGTGGGGTCCACTGCTGATGTTGATGTGGGGACGCGGGGGGAGATGGGTGGTGGGAACGGCAGATCTAGGAGATGGCCAACGACTGTCACCAAGCTGAGGAGTTTAAGCTCCTGACCTGGAATATCCGGGGTATGGGTTCTCCTTCTAAGCGTTATACTATCCTTAATTATATAAATCTAAGCGTTATACTATCTTTAATTATATAAAGCGTAGAGGTGCTCATGTGGTGATGCTGCAGGAGACCCACCTCACAGATAGGGAGGTTGGCTGACTCAGGCACAGATGGCAGGGGCAATTGTTCGCTACCGCGTACTCAACTTATGCAAGAGGGGCCCTTGTGTGGGTTAAACCTGGAGTTCCGTTCCAAGCCTCCCAGACAATAATTGACCCGGAGGGGAGGTTTGTGTTAGTGAAGGGCAGATTGAAGGGCAAAGAAGTGACGCTGGGGAGTGTGTCCCTTTCCTGGCGCAGTTGTCCAAACCTCTGTCGGGGGTGGCATCGGGTGACTTGATTTTAGGGGGCGATTTTAATTGTGTATGTGATCCGGCATGGGACAGGTCTACTCCTCCACTGGGGGGTACTAAGTGGCCGCAATGGCTAAGGGCTTGCGGGAGTGGATCAAGGGGTGGGAATTGCTAGACACTTGGTGACTACACAACACTCACCTGAGAGAATACTCCTACTACTCATCTCTGTATGATCTGCACACAAGGTTGGACATAATCCTTTGTTCTGACAAATTAGCCCCGATGCTAGCGAAGGCAGAATATTTAGGGAGATCTATATCGGACCAAAGCCCCCTACTATTATGATTCACACCTACCCTTGACAAGGCTCCCATTCCAATGTGGCGTTTGAATCCCAATTTCCTAGAGGATGACTGTTTTAGACAGCAGCTTGCTGAGGCGATCACAACTTACTTTGAGAAGAATCAGGGGACAGCTAGCTCTAACTTGATAGTGTGGGACACCTTTAAGGTGGTAATCAGAGGGAGGTGCGTGGGACAGACGGTAGGAGCTAGGAGGGAGATCACCCAGGAGCTGGAATCTTTGGAGGCCCAGATGTGGTTGTTGGATGGGGAAGTTGATGGAGGAACGGACGCTCAAGAATGCTTGGCGGAGGTGAAGAGTATTTATAGTGCAGCGTGGGAGAGACTAATGATGTTATATTATAGAACATATCAGGAACGGCAGCATGTAGAAGGTGGTAGGGTAGGGAAGTTATTGGCATGGCTGATTAAGTCAGAAGGTAGAGGAGTGCCAATTGCTAGTATTCGGGATCCTACTGGCCAGGTGATATATTCTCCACGGGGCACTAATGACACGTTCAGGGAATACTATGAGCAATTATATGGGAAGCCAGTGGACATACAGAGCGACAGGATAGTGACATACCTTGAAGGGTTGGGGCTAAGACAATTTGATCAGACCGCACGGGAGACATTGGCACAGCCGGTTAAGCTACAGGAAATTAGAGTAGCCATAAGAGAAATGGTGCGGGGGAAGACTCCGGGACCCTACGGCATCCCGGCTGAATTTTACTCCACTTTTATAGATTTGTTGGCACCAAAAATGGAACAAATGTATGCTACAGCATGGGACGAGGAACATCTTCCAGTATCAGCCAGGGAGGCGTTGGTGATCTCCTTGCCTAAAACTAAGAAGGAGGTGGCTGATATAACGGAATTTAGGCCATTGTCGATGTTAAACCTTGACTTTAAAATACTCAGTAAGGTGCTAGCGGCCAGACTCCTACCCCAGATGCAGGGATTGGTTCATGTGGACCAAAATGGGTTTATCCCATCACGTTCAACATCCATAAATCTGAGGAGACTGCATCATGTGTTGTTCCACCGTGATTTGTGGGAATATCCCAATGCGGTAGTAGTAGCTGTGAACCTGAAAAAGGCTTTTGATTCTTTGAGATGGGACTTTCTACAAGCGACGATGGGGAAGATGGGATTGGGGGATGAGTGGTTGAAGTGGGTCCATCTATTATACGTGAGTCCCAGAGCTAGAGTCCGCACGGGCAGCACAGTAGGGCAGCACAGTATCGTCCCAATATCCCATATATAGAGGACCCCAGCAGGGGTGTCCTCTATCACGTCTGCTCTTTGCCCCGGCCATTGAGCCATTGGCGGAACAATTTAGGCAAGAGGGTGGGGATCTTGGAGTGATGCTCGAGGGGACGAAGCACATAGTCTCGCTCTACGTGGACGATATCTTGGTTTATCTCTGGGATGGATCCCGCGGGGTTCAGGAAGTATTGTGCATACTCTACGACACAGACTCTACGACGCAGGAATCCAGGACAAGGCCCTCGACTGGATCCGCTCCTTCCTCTCCGGCAGGACGCAGCGGGTCAGACTCCCCCCTTTCCTCTCGGACCCCACACCTACCACCTGCGGAGTCCCCCAGGGCTCCTCCCTCAGCCTGACGCTCTTCAACGCCTACATGGCTCCACTCGCCCCCATCGTCAGAACCTACGGACTCAACATCGTGTCATACGCAGATGACACCCAGCTCATCCTCTCCCTATCCAACGAGCCCAACACCGCCAGACGCAACTTTCGAGAAGGCATGGAAGCCGTCGCCAAATGGATGAAAAACAGCTGCCTACAACAAAACACCAACAAAACAGAAGTACTCATCATGGGCCCAAACCCAGACGCCTGGAGCGACACCTGGTGGCCCCCCGCCCTCGGAAACCCGCCAACCCCCACGGACCACGCACGCAACCTGGGAATCATCCTGGACTCCGAGCTCAAAATGGACCGCCAGATCAACTCTGTCTCATCTTCCTGCTTCCACACCCTCTGCCTCCTTCGTAAGACCTTCAAATGGATCCCCCTCGAGCACCGAAAGACCGTCACTCACGCCCTGGTCACCAGCAGACTCGACTACGGCAACGCACTCTACGCCGGAATAAACAAAAACCTCACCCGCAAGCTACAGAACATCCAGAACGCTGCCGCAAGACTGGTCCTCAACCTGCCAAAACACTGTCACATATTCCTGCACCTGCGCACACTCCACTGGCTCCCCGTCGAGGCGAGAATCACCTTCAAGATGCTCACCCACGCACACAAAGCCCTCCACGGCACCGGACCAGCATACCTGAACAGCCGACTCAAATTCCACACACCCCAAAGGACCCTACGATCAGCCCAGCTCTCCTATGCCGTGGTCCCCCGCACCAGAAAGACCAGATCGGGAGGCCGCTCCTTCTCCTTCCTCGCGGCCAAAGCATGGAACGTCCTTCCGCTCCACCTCAGACAGACATCGCTCCCCATCTTCGCAAGAAACCTCAAAACCTGGCTCTTCGACAGACTCCCTCCTTGATGGAATGGAACCTGCACCCCCCCCCACCCCTAGCACCTTGAGACCCTTACAGGTGAGTAGTCGCGCTTTAACAAACCCCTGATTGATTGATTGACATATTGGAAGAGTTCGCGGAGCTGTCAGGATTGCGCGTTAACAGGAAAAAAACATGTGTATTCCCCCTAAGACAGGCCACTCGTCTTCCCGATGGGCCTGGAATGGGCCCCGAGCACTTTCAGGTACCTGGGTATCCAAGTGTACCATCGACAGAGAGACCTATTGAAGGGGAACCTGGGTGGGGCCATGAGGGCCTAGAGAGCGAATGTGTCTTTCTGGCGTTCACTTAAGTTGCCAGTCATGGCTAGAGTAGCATTGTCCAAGATGGTGGTGCTGCCGAGAATGTTGTATTTCTTTGTTTATTTGCCGGTAGTGATTCCGAGGCACTAGTTTGGGGCCCTGGATGTTCTGTTGAGGGAGTTGGTGTGGGATGGTGGACAGAATCGGGTTTCCCTGCAGACTTTAAGAATGCCCTGGACGGAAGGGGTGCTGAGCGCTCCAGACCTAGAAGCATATTATCTGGTGGCACAGCTTCAATGGCTGGCCAGATGGCTAGATGGAAGAGGGTTAGAGACACTGGCGCTACCGCCTCATTCTGCCCGAGGAACACTGCTAGCCAGGATGCTCAACCCCCGCCTGAAGATTAAAAACATGAGTGTCTTACTCGCTGTGGCCATGGCATGTTGGGATAAATGCAGGAAAAGGGCACCAGCTATGTGGCTTTATGCACCAGACTTACCACTCACAGGAATACCCCAGATGGGAGTAGGCCCTCCCCTTACACAGCGGCAATTGCAGGGCTGGGAGGAGGCAGGTAATCGGACTGTTGGAGATTATTACCAAGATGGGGTAATGCTCCCTCTGGAGGATTTTTTGGAATATCATGAGCTGCCACCAGGGTAGTTCTTGAACTATCATAAGATAAGGGGAGGGTTAGTAACCTTATTGGGTAATGATACGGACGAACCGGCCATACATGCGGCTCTCCAAGCAATAGTGACACTGGGAGCAGCCGGACATCTGGTGAAGTGGCTCTATTTGGCAATAACAGAGTTGTCTCTGCGACCTCTGCCCCGAATTTGGGAACGGTGGGAGGGCACCCTAGACAGGCACCTGACTGAGAAGGAATGGCGGAGGGTCCTGGGCAAACACAAGGAGATGATGGACCGAGTGCTGAAACTTTTCAGACACTCACCCCCAGTCACAGATCTGGGTTGAATCCATCATCGTTCTTTGGCGCACTTCGCCACCCCAGTTCAGACACAGCTATATGCAAATCAGTCTTGACCCTGTGCCACATGGGAACAGTCCAGCCCAAACTGCCATGCAATGTCTTCCCTGGAGCGTAAACAAGCATCCTGGGACCGGTTTCGGGCTAACAGCCCTCATCAGCAAGGCTAGCTTGAATCCAGTGGCAAAGTGAGCAAGTGACCCACGTCTGGGCATACCCTGCCAACTTAGGGCGAACAAAGCAAACACAAGGAGATGATGGACGGAGTGCTGAAACTTTTCAGACACTCACCCCCAGTCACAGATCTGGGTTGAATCGATCATCGTTCTTTAGCTCACTTCGCCACCCCAGTTCAGACACAGCTATATGCAAATCAGTCTTGACCCTGTGCCACATGGGAACAGTCCAGCCCGAACTGCCAAGCCATGTCTTCCCTGGACCGGAAACAAGCATCCTGGGACCGGTTTCGGGCTAACAGTCCTCATCAGCCAGGCTAGCTTGAATCCAGTGGCAAAGTGAGCAAGGGACCCACGTCTGGGCATACCCTGCCAACTTAGGGTGAACAAAGCAAACACAAGGAGATGATGGACGGAGTGCTGAAACTTTTCAGACACTCACCCCCAGTCACAGATCTGGGTTGAATCCATCATCGTTCTTTAGCTCACTTCGCCACCCCAGTTCAGACACAGCTATATGCAAATCAGTCTTGACCCTGTGCCACATGGGAACAGTCCAGCCCGAACTGCCAAGCCATGTCTTCCCTGGACCAGAAACAAGCATCCTGGGACCGGTTTCGGGCTAACAGCCCTCATCAGCCAGGCTAGCTTGAATCCAGTGGCAAAGTGAGCAAGGGACCCACGTCTGGGCATACCCTGCCAACTTAGGGCGAACAAAGTAATCACAAGGAGATGATGGACGGAGTGCTGAAACTTTTCAGACACTCACCCCCAGTCACAGATCTGGGTTGAATTGATCATCGTTCTTTAGCTCACTTCGCCACCCCAGTTCAGACACAGCTATATGCAAATCAGTCTTAACCCTGTGCCACATGGGAACAGTCCAGCCCGAACTGCCAAGCCATGTCTTCCCTGGACCGGAAACAAGCATCCTGGGACCGGTTTCGGGGTAACAGCCCTCATCAGCCAGGCTAACTTGAATCCAGTGGCAAAGTGAGCAAGGGACCCACGTCTGGGCATACCCTGCCAACTTAGGGCGAACAAAGCAAACACAAGGAGATGATGGACGGAGTGCTGAAACTTTTTAGACACTCACCCCCAGTCACAGATCTGGGTTGAATCCATCATCGTTCTTTAGCTCACTTCGCCACCCCAGTTCAGACACAGCTATATGCAAATCAGTCTTGACCCTGTGCCACATGGGTACAGTCCAGCCCGAACTGCCAAGCCATGTCTTCCCTGGACCAGAAACAAGCATCCTGGGACCGGTTTCGGGCTAACAGCCCTCATCAGCCAGGCTAGCTTGAATCCAGTGGCAAAGTGAGCAAGGGACCCACGTCTGGGCATACCCTGCCAACTTAGGGCGAACAAAGCAAACACAAGGAGATGATGGACGGAGTGCTGAAACTTTTCAGACACTCACCCCCAGTCACAGATCTGGGTTGAATCCATCATTGTTCTTTAGCTCACTTCGCCACCCCAGTTCAGACACAGCTATAGGGTCCTGGGTAGCCACAGGAAAGTTTCAAGGAATACTTCTTTCAAACTAATACAGTTTAATATACTACATAGGACTTATCTTACACCGCACCAATTGAGTATAGTATATGGGAGAAACGATCAGTCATGTGCTAGATGTACCAGGATAGACGCGGACTTTGATCATATGCTGAGGTTTTTTATCCAAAACTCCAACTGTACTGGGCCACAGAAGTAGAAACCCTTAATAAGTTCTTGGACCGGGATATGGAATGCTCCCCGGAGGCATGCCTACTAGGACTGGTCCCGAGGCCCAAATCCAAACGGGTGGGACACAGGTTTGTGGATTTGGCCTTGCTCCTGGCCAAACGGAGATTAGCTCTCAGATGGAAGGCTTTAAGGAGTCTGCTTGTAGCTGACTGGGAAAGTGATGTTTCCTGCTGGGCCAGGGCAGAGGAAAGGGCCTTGTTACGAGAAGATAAGGTCACAAAGAGGCGGAAACCGCTAGCTGAACCATGGGCAGAAATATTGAGGGCATGGGATACACGTAAATTGACAGAGGGGGAATCACAGACAGACGCCTCAGGACCAGAATAGGGGCCGGAGTCATATATGGATCCAAAACGGGAATGCCTGTTGCCAGGCCTAGACAGACTGAGGGGACAATGGTATATGTCAAGGGAGCACACCACACATGAAGATGTTGGGATACAGTGGAGGATTTCTTATGACTTTCTCCTGACTGGACATACTAGGGGTCTGGGCATCCTCACCCGCACCCACATCTTCACCGTTTTCCCTCCCCTACCCGGAGCCCCCGCCGGCCCGCGAGACAAGACACCCTATAAGTGTTATGATTCACTATTAAAGTGGGACATCAGGCAGAAGAAGGACCCCCGGTAACTGCAGTAGTTTTATTTGTTTCAGTTTGGTATCTGATGTTACACAGATACCTAAGCAAATCCTATTAGTTATATACGATAAATATTGGTAGACACATATAAGGAATTCATACGAGAGGCAAACAATGCACAAGGCGAACACGACTACTCCCCATAGTGTACTTGGTCACAGCAGGAGCAACGCAGTAACATTTGACGGTGGAATGGGCCAAGGGTATTCACTAAAATGGGGAAGGTGCACAAGATTTAATTAATATGTACGTTAATACTGATATATATAATGTACCACGTTATTGGATGTTTTGCTAACGAAATGATGCAACTGCTGTACCAAAACGAAATGTTTAGACGGTACCGACGATAATATTACAAATGCCAATAAAAGGGATTTACAATAAAATATATATATATTTAATGTTTACTTATATGCCCACATAATAGAATATCGTTAGTACGGGGTGTGATTTTTCTCCAATACTACCTGTTCTTTTGTTTCATACATATCTTTGTATCTGTGCCCCTCAGTCTGTGGAGATAAGGTCCTCTCGTGGATGATTTATCCTCCCAGTTGTCTAATAACACGGAATGAAAAATAATACAACAAACATAACACAGAAGAACTGTTTGATCCCAATCCCCTCCACCACCGCATGAGTTCATCCTCATATCTCACTATGGTAACCACGTCGCAGGACCAGGCCTGAGTGGTCTGTAGCCCACCCTCTCCCAGAACTACATACACTAAGAGCATAAAACTTTCGCACTGAGGGTCATTTGTTCAACAACACTCACTCTGTATGTCAGGGCAAAGTTATAGTTGTCTTTTCATCTGCCACAATCACAGCTGGGCCTGGGCTTAACCTCGCCCTCTGGTCTACAAAGGTCTTGTGCCCTATTCACTCTATACACACGCACTAAGAAAAGGAAAAGAAAAGAGCAGGGGGGAGTGGGGAGGAGAGGCAGTACATGTCCTACCTTTTACTTACACAGCACCCTGCCCTTAGGGTTACCTAGGGCCTACCTTAGGGGTGACTTATGTGTGATAAAAGAGGAGTTTATGGCTTGGTAAGTAGTTTTCAATGCCAAATCGAAGTGGCAGTACACTGCACCCACAACCCTTGCAATGGCAGGCCTGAGACTGGTTTGAAAGGCTACTTTTGTGAGTGGCACATCCAGTACTGCAGGCCCACTAGTAGCATTTAGATCACAGGCCCTGGGTATATGGTATACCACTTTACAAGGGACTTATAAGTAAACTAAATATACTAATTGAGTATACACCAATGTATACACCAATGTCACTATGTTTAGGGGAGAAGCACATGCACTTTAGCACTGGTCAGCAGGCCAACAAAAAGAAGGTAAAAACAATAGGAGAGTCACCCTTCAGAGAGGGCCATTTTCTACTTTCGACCTCCTCCTAATATTGATACTGATTGTGCCCATGGATTGAATTTGACATGTGCCATGACACCTGTAGAGAAATGATTTGTTCATGAGTTAGAAGCCCGTAGGGGTCAGATGTACCTTCGATCAGAGGGAGGGGAGGATGTTTTGAACCATGTGTTGGAGAAAGAGAAAGATGAGTTTAATGCGGAAGGAATCTATTCTAAGTTGAAATTTAATTGGCAACATAAAGGGAAGTTGTACATTTATAAATTACCTAGTGAAGAACGAAATAGATACATGGGGGTGAGCACATGTGAACATAAATTTAAACCTTTGGGTGGCCTTGCCCAAATTCTTATGGGAGATGATCAAGTGATTCCTGGGGTTTATTTTGTGTGCAGACAGGAGGCTTATTTTAAGTTGCTGAGAAATTGGTCAGTTACTTCAGTTACTTGTTACCTTGCTTTAGTGTTCCCAGATATCTATAATGGAAAAAACGTGGGCATACCTGAAAATGGATCATTTAATAGACACAGATGTAGTGGTAGTAGTGCCTCAGAAATAGTAAATGACATTTTTGGAACTATGATTCCTCTAGAAGATGTTGTTCTCAATGATCTGAAGATTAGAAAGCTTTCCACGATAGTGGACACTCTTGCTACTAGTACAGCTGGTGCATTGTTGACTGTGGATACAGAGCTAATATCTATAAGGTCAATGGTTTTGCATAACAGACTTGGATTGGAGAAATGTTGGCAAAAGAGGTCAGAGTCTGTAAGATGCTGAAGGTTCAACAAAATGGTACCTTTATCCATTATTAGAGCAAGGAGATAAGAGGATTTGTGAAGAACATCACAGGATTGAAAAATGATTTGAAGGAACTAGAAGCAATCGCTGCTTAGAAAGCAGTCGGAAAGGGTTTTGCTGCTGTAGGTAGGTGGCTTAGCAATCTTGATAATGGACTTTTAGGTGCTATATTGAGGCCTATTTTGATTATTGACATTTGCTTGATTAGCTTGTTTGCTATTTTTAAAGGATTCAAATACATGTGATCAAAGAAGATGGTGATTGAAGGAAAGGGAGTTAAGAGTAAAAGAGATGAAGTGGAGTTAGAAGAGAAACAGTGTAAGGCCTATGATGAGATGAAGGAGTTGGAGAAGTCAAGGCGTGAGATGTTGAAGGCAGCAAGATTTTGAAGTGGTCACGGAAGGTTCATTTGATTTCTTTGATGACTGTTCTGACTATCAGAGGGGGGATTGGAGCTGCATAATTTAGTGCCCACCCCTTTCATATGCAACGTATATACTCAACGTGTGTTTAACTGTATCAAATGTGTCCATTGTATTAATCATTTTTAGTCACTAAATGACTGTATACTCCTTTTAATTAGAGCCACTTGTGTATTTAGTTGAACTATAAAAGCAATCAGTATAAAGGGAATGTGTGTGATGTTTAAAATTCCATTTGATATATTCACTTATGCTAACTGTATTTGTTTAGAACCTGTGTAAATCTAGTGCTGGCCTGATCTGTAACCAGACCTCAGTACACATGTTATGTTTTATAAAATGTTTTGCAAGTGTCCTGTTTTCCCCTTTTTTTGTAGGTGTTTTATCTATGTCCTCTTTAGCTTAGAATAGCTTCATTGTTCATTGTATTAAACTAGCAGACCACTGATCTTTCAATTAACTTTTGGAATCGGATATGGAGACAGAGATGGTGGGAGACACCATCTGGTATCAAGTGGACTGGACTGATGTTACATCCAAGGTCATCCAGATGATTGCTTATTTGATGGAAGCTAGGAAACTAGGGTGTCTATCTGCTCCCCGACAATAATGCCTTCTGATCGGTTTGTTCAGTGAAAGATGATAAGAAGAATTTGTCTGGAAATGTCGTTCATGCGTCAATTGTGTGTTCTTTAGAAAAGTAATTTAGACCCTATCATGAATTTGCTGAGAGAAGACTTTTTCTCAATTCTGCTGATTTCCCCTGCCAGAGGGTTAAGCTGAATGAACCTTAAATCTAGTTCATTTGATGCTGACACATTCTTCTTAGAATTTCCTCTTACTACTTTCGATTCTTTATTTAGAATTTATTTAGAATGAAATCTGCTTGGGTCATATCCTGTTCACTGTATGTTTTTTCTGTTTTCCATATTCTTTTTGATTATGTATAAATTTAGACTACATGAACATTTAAATATGTACATTCTTTCAATATTCTTCTATTAATTTTGCTGATTGATTTGATATGAAACCTGAACTTGGTTTGGATACATCTGTCATTTTTGTGGTGCCATATTGATTTTACAGTACTTGCAATAGATCTCTAATATTAGCTCCTTTATTACACTTCAATTCAACAATCTAAGGTCCATTCGACCAGTGGGGGATTTTGTTTGATGATTTCACCAAAAGATTAAGATTAAAGAAACCCCACTCTGTCAGTGGCTGAAAGTCATACATAATATGCATCACACCTTAGCACACTATGATCGACCTTGTAATCCCTAAAAACACAGATATTATCACATTTTCAAGACACTGGACTTGTGCACACAGTGATGCTATGTGCCAGCCACTCCTGACTTGCATTTATTATTGGTAATTCACGTCTTGCTATGGGTTTACAACAGCCACAGCCCAATTTGAACTATACCTCACACAGCACTACAGTGAGCACAGTTTGGCCTTGATTTACTAATGCTAATGCAGCACAGTGCTGTTTGAAAATGTGCAGTGCAGTTCTTTGCAAATGAAAAAAACAGGACAGCACCATATATTAGGAAGGATCACATGCTGCTGATGTCATCGGCAGCTCTCAATCTAAAAAAAAAAACTTAGGAGTGCTATGAAGCAATGTGTTACAGTGCAAAGATCATACAGCACTACCTTGTGTGAGTCATCAAAGGTTTTTGCGGTACTTAAACATCTTATGCATAGGAATATGATGCAATAATCTGCTTGCATGTTTTTTACACCTAGTTTAACATTCAAATTCATGTCACACTAATGTGGTAGATCTTGTTTTGTATAAAAACTATGGGGGATATTCTCAAGAACGTGTGATAATTATCGCAAAATTAGCTTAACGCAACTTTGCACATCGCAGTCCATCGTGGGAAAATAACACTGTGTTAACATTGTATTCTCAACCCGGCGACACCATGCGATAGTCTCACGATAACGCGCCAAATGACTGCGTTAAAATTAACGCGACGCCGAAAAAATGCGAAACACGAACGCGAAAAAAGTTGCGATGTGGCCAACCGCGATAAAAAAATCCGCGATAACCAGCGACAGGCCTGCAATTCCCACGCGTCATGCGAGAAAATGCACTACAAAAGCACCGAAAAACACAAACAAAATAATTTAAACTGCGTAGCACCATGGAGGAAGCCAGAGCAAATACAGAGGACGACCAGAACCCCACAAGCCCCCAGGAGGACCAGCCTGGGACCTCGGGGTCACGGAAGGGCAAGGAGAAGAAGACGAGGAAGACGAGGTTCAGTCCGCAGAAAAACAGGATCATTATCACGGAGGTGATAGAACACCACCAACAACTGTACGTCACCTCCAACGTGTCATTGGCAAATAAAAATGCAATATGGCACTCCATCCTGGACAAGGTGAATGCAGTCAGAGTGAGGAGGAGGACAATTGGAGAGGTCAAGGGGCGCTGGAATGATGCGAAGCGCAAAACCAAGAAGAAACTCGCTGACAACCATCAGGCAGCAATGCAGACTGGAGGTGGCAGTCCAGCGGAACACCAGGAGCTGGATGAGATGGAGGAAATGGTGTCCACAGTCATCAGTGGGGAGACAGTGGCAGGAGTTGGGGGTCCGGACACTGCTCGACATGACCTGACACAACAGCACCAGGGTGAGTACCGAACAGGGACTGGGGGGATGGGGGAGATGGGCACAATGGCACACATGCACAATTAAGTAGAGCACACTGCACACCCACAATGACTCTGGATCATGTCCCTGATCCCCTTGGCACACTGCAGCACACATACAAACAGCAAGTAGGCCCTCGTCCACTATGGGCACAAAGGGGCCCCTCCCCACACAGCACCAATCTCACAACCAACCCATGCACACGTGTTAAAACCAGCAAAGCTGCGTGTCTGTGAGCCACAATGACAATGCAAGTGACACTGCATGACGAACAGCATGGCTGCAGTCCAATTATCATGACATGGTGCACGACACTGAGGTGGCTGAGTGTGGAACACATCCGTAAAGGAGCAGGTCACACTCTGACACATCCACCTGCACAAACAACCCCTGACGTCAACAACACATCTGCGGATAAACCATGCCCAAGAGCCCAAAATCCGAACTAGAGCCAAAATTAGCCAAGTCTGCAACATCTCAGCACTGTAGAAGCACAGAAGTCAAAGGCACACCGCCTCAAAGGGATAAGGAGCAGCAAAATCACAGCTGCAGGGGCGACTCTCCCACAATGCAGCACACACACATAGCAATAACAGCACATCATCATTGACGACAATGTGGTACAAAGTGCAACACTCTCACTACAGAACAGAGGACACAACTGGTTCCGCTTGTGCGTAGAAACTGGCCAATCACATCTGGCATAGCAGGAAACTGTGAGATGATAATGTACGTGTACAACCTCACATCCGTGATGTAGTACAAATGTCCACTGTCCCGCATCAAATAGTCAGCTCCTCCCAAACAGTCACAATGTACATTGTCATGCAGTCTGTATATAAACTTGAACAATGCGTCAACATACATGTCAACACAATGTTAATAAGCATCTCCCCTTCACATTGCAGAGGGACAATCAACACCTCCTGCAGAGCAGACCAGACAACTCATCAGTGATGATGAAGAGGACCTCCACACCTTCGACAGCGATGCCCTACAACAGCTCATGGACAGCTACGGCAACCCACCTCCAAGAGCAGGGCAGACCAGCTGCTTCGAGGAGACCCCACCCCCTGCACAGACCACCCAGCAGGAAGCACCCACCACCACGGCTGGCTCCCAGCACCTCACCGAAGAACACATCGCATTCCAAGGCCATGTGTTAGACTGCCAGAAGGAGGTGGCTGAACAGGTGCGGGTGGGGTTCGACCTCATGGCAGCCAAACTAGATGACATACGTGGGTGTCTAAGTCCCATCAGGGACCACTTACACTCCCTAACGGACACCCACAGTTTGCTCCATGATGTCCAACAATCCATGCCCGACATCGCTGGAGTCATGACTCCGAGAGGAGAACAACTGTCTAGTCAGAGTGGCCTCAGCGATGTCAGCCGAGAGTTGGCACAGATGCTGAGGATAATGGAGAACATGGAGCAGATGCATGCGGAAAGAATGGCTGCCACGGATGCACACCAGCGAAAAGTTGTTGGGATCTTCCATGCCCTGCAGATCCTAATCATCGCATTGCTGCCACTAAGGCAGTCGCTGATGAATGCTGCTGGTACTTCTACACACACATCTCTGGCCCCTGATGTGTCAGTGGCACACAGTGCTGCAGACCAAACATCAGCACCCACATGTCAGACAGATGACATAGAGGACGAAGATGCAGGTGATTCCACCTTTGTAGTAAGAAGGAGCCAGTAGCATTCTTCTCCGCCATATGCCCTGTTTCAGCTTGGTTCTGCCCTCTGCATCATGCCCTGTAACAACACCTCCCACTGTCCCCCGAAACACTCTGCGACACTCACCTTGACCTCGACATGGACTGCCATATTTTGTTTGCTTACCAATGACACAGCAATCAGACTGCGGACTGTACTCTTCCTCTTCCAATGTACTTGTCAATCCCTAAATTACTTTTGCTGGCCGTCCACTGGGGTACAATGTAATGTGGGGTTTGCATGGCCATGTACTGCTCCAGCTCCGACACCCCACCGAATGTGAATAAATCATTCAAATTCACACAGATGTGTCATGTCCATAATCGATCAAGTATGAAAGGATGGATGAATGTAAGGACATTGATTGCCCAAAAAGGTACACCCTGGGAAATGAAAGCAATGCGCATGTTTGACCGTGACACACATAGGAAGTGAGATGACTGGGAATGTGTGCACTAAGCCTGGGCAAAGCACTATGCTACGCTCGCGTAGTTTGCGAAGTTTGCGCTACTTCGCACTACGCGAATTGCACGTAGCACAGTGCAAACACGCGTAGCGTAGCGGTCATTTTTTGCTTGCTCGCGGTCCTCAACGTCAAGTTGGCGACCGCGAGCAAGCAAAATGACATCCCGGCGAGACTTTTTCCTCGTTCGCGATCAGCAACATCAAGTTGCCGATCGCGAGCGTGGAAAATAAACCTCCCGGCGAGATTCTCAACGCGGGGAGGTCAGGTTTCTCATTGCGAGTGGTTGCGCATGCTCGCGACCGCTCGCGTTGAGAAACTACCAGTCCGCGTTGAGAAAGCTGCCGCTCGAGTAAAAATCTACTCGAGCGGCAGTAAACGACAGCTCGCACTGTGCAAGATGCCGTTTTCAATGATTGCACAGTGCGGACAAGCATCCGGCACTGTGCAATCAGTGCGAACAGCATTTTGCACAGTGCACTACGCAGTTCGCGTAGCTACGCGTAGCTCGCGTAGTGCGAGGTGCACTTCACGTAGCTTCGCGTAGCGCTACTTCGCGAACTACGCCCAGGGTTAGTGTGCACTAGCTGTGGCCTCATTGCTCTGAAACAACAATTGCGCAATTTCTCAACTTTGCCCCACACAATGTTAGAAATAGGGCTGGGTATGAAATGTCAAAGTCGTTGGCAGGCCTAAAGTAGTGTCCACCATCACATTTGACAACAGAACATCTCTTTGCATACCTACTCACACTCAACTGGGTGGACACAGCCTGTAGTGATGGATCACATTGATCCACATGGCAAGAATATGGACACCATACTCACATTGCTGAAGACACGTAAGAGCACAGGTCTATCAGCAACTATCCCAACCATTATGTCTGGCTCACAGAGGTGGAGCTGGCAATAGGGACTCACCCCTAAGTGAAATGTGTCAGTCAGTCCCTCCCTGTGTATGGACAATGCTCATTGAGGCACACGGTTTGTCATTCTAATCAACACTCATCACAGTTGAACACTAGTGAAGTTGCGTAGACTTTATTAGCATGTGCGTGTCAGTACGGGCAAGACAAGGGCCACAACATGCAGGCCAATGCATCAGACACTAACAGGCAGCATTCGGTCACGGAACAGTTCCACGTGACAGGCGTTGTGCATGCGCTCGGGATGTTCTGCCATTGCGTTGGTGGCTCTCGTAGAACCGGCACTCTTCTGACCTGCGGCAGTTATGTGGATGATATGCCACAGCTCGGAGCAATGAGTCATATGTGTGTGCTACGTTTGGACGTATGGGTTGTTGTGTACGTAAGTGTCAAGGGCATTCCATGCAAGAGTACCTCGAGCAAGGACTTCTGTGCGTGGGGTATGGATACGTTGGTCTTTCATTAGCGCTGTGTGTAGTGTGGGAGTCGTCATTATCTGCTATGGTATCTCTCTCAGGGGGTGCCTGCCGCATGCAAGACCAAGGTCGGAGGTGCAGATGTCCTTCCGCCTTATGTATTGAGACAAAGGAGCTTTCATCCCTAATGTTAGTCTGACTACTGCTTGCATTCTGGAAATGTGATGTGGCTTTCGCGCTGCAATAGAGGCTAGGCCTTAGGCTTATGGTGCACCAATAGCGATACACACACAACAGTTGGCATGCATGAGCCAAGAGCCCGAGTGGCCTTGCGCTCATTGTACAATCCCTTCGTGCGCAGTCGCCCTCCGGGTGCATGCAACATTGCAACATTGTCGTTTGCGGGCCATGTGGTGCAGACACTGCAACAGAGACACACGCATCAGTTGGTTTCCTGTCCAGCCCACAAATGAACCACGCCCAGAGCCCAGGGATAATTATTCACACCCCTACGCTGACCTGGCATACGCCGACCCAGCCCACTCGGCTTACGTATAAAGGGGGGCACGACGACGCTACGTGTCCCAGTTCTTCCCCACTGCCGGAGGTGACATGGCTGCGTCCGCTTGGCATATCACGAGACTCAATCAGAAAGGGTCCATGACTTGCGTTGCACACAGTTGGTGGCACCGGATACACTGCGGCCGGCACGGGCCTACCGCCACGGGACAGTGACTTTCGGTGCACAGAGGTAGGGGCACCTTAAGTGCTGAGCGGGTTTGCAGCCTGCGATGATGCGCCGTCCTGGCGGTCCGGACTGGTAAGGATTTGTGTGACCCTGCTGGACCGCAGTGTAGGCCTGAGCCAGCGGGCAGCGCGGGCCTACTGCCACGTGGCGTTGCCTCGCGGTTCACAGAGTTAGTGGCACCTATAGAGCTGAGCGGGTGTGCAGCCTGAGGTGATGCCGTGTGCACTGATATGATCTCTGCCATTGCGAAATCAAGACCCAGAATCACGTGTGTGACCTGGTGGCCCGCGGGGCGGGGCTGCATGATGTGGAGGCTGCCAAGGTCGCGGGCCCCGGGCTTGGAGCTTGCACCGGCACGTGGTGGGCCCTCTTGGAAACACGCTGGTGGCGGAAGGTGAGCAGTGAGGCCTGGGTGCGCAGGGGCGGGCAAACACCGCTGGGTGGCGGGAGAGGCTGTGGTGCAGCAGCCTGTGTGCGCAGGGGCGGCCAAGCGATGATGGCGTGTGCAATTATATGAACTCTGCCATTCATAAATCTGGACTCTGTTTCAGATAAGGGACCTGGTGGACTGCAGTGTATACCGGCACGTGGTTGGAGACACACCGATGGCAGCAGGTGAGCAGTGAGGCCTGGGTCCGCAGTGTCGGCACTCTCTCTCCCTCTCCCTCTCTTCCTTTCACTGTCTCTCTCTCTTCCTCTGTTACTCTCTCTCTCCTTCTCCCTCTCTTCCTTTCACTGTCTCTCTCTCTCTTCCTCTGTTTCTCTCTCTCTCTCTCCTTCTCCCTCTCTCCCCCTTTCTCTCTCTTTCTCTCTCTCTCTCTCTTTCACTCTCTCTCTCTCTCTCTCTCTCCCTTTCTTTCTCTCTCTCTTTCTCTCTCTGTCCTTGGATGAGCGCATGACACACCTTCTTATCTTGAATTTTGTCTTGCAGGCTGTGTCTTACAGATTGTCCAGAGAAGACCCGCCATGACTCTTCCAAATAGTTGTTTTGAGTTAAATTTGAATAAAATAATTTGTTTGGAAATTCAAAGATGAATGAATGATTCTCTTTTTTCTGACCACACATGAATGTTAATTGTTGTACTTGTGCGACATCAGGCGAATTGTTTTGTTCATGAATTCGTAAAGTTGATGTAAAATATCTTTGTCCGGGGTAGGGCCCCGAGGGGCGGACCCTAAGGGGGGGGTGGCGGTGGGTGTTGTGGCCCTCTTGGGTGTCCGGCTGCATGATCAGTAGCTCCATGGCATCTGTTGTTCTTCTGGTGTGGCTGTGGACTGGGCTCCCATTTCTGGTGCAGGTTATCGTCCGACTTAATACCAGGAAAGAGCAGGTGTTAATTCCCTGCTGCTAACGCGCCTTATTGCATGTTTTGTGATCTTATAGCCGATCTGGCTGGTCGTTGAGAATGTTGCGAAGTGGTGTTGTCGCGGGTTTTTGCACGGGAACGCCTACTCTGCATCTCATTAGCGTTAGTTGCCGGTGTCATCCGTGGCGATGTTTTTTGCGGCTGCTATTGCAGGAAAACTGGCGATATCGGCTGTTAGCACCAGCTTGTGAATAGGGCGATAAATCTATCGCCACTTTGGCTGCGATAAAGTGCCGCTAACTCGGCGATAAGTCCTTGAGAATATGCCCCTATGAGTGTTAGCCGCCCTCTTACCTTCCCTCTGCCCCTTTGTAATAGGAGTCTACATTTAGTAACACTGATTTTCCAAAAAATGCATTTTATAGAGAAAAACTCACGGTGCCAATGTAATTCTGCATCCAAAATGTAGCAATCTCTGTAGCATTTATAATTTCAGGTGCACAATGACAGCATTGGAATTTCCAACGCGCTCAGAATGAGGTTCAAGAGATTTATGTTGAAGCTTTGAGGGTTTAGTAAAAATGTTCTTTTCTTTGAAGCATGTTAATAAACAGAAATTATAACAATATCATCATTCTATGATCCAGTGATATATCTGCAGGATTTTTAACACTGTTACTTCCAATAATTAATTAAACAAACTGCTTCCAAATGATTACTTCTTCCATAGAAAGAAAAACATGTAAACCATGCAGCGTACTTTTTAAGTTTGTAAGAGGTCTAATGTTCCAGTGACCAGAGGTTCAAGGAATCCTAATACAGGATATTCAGTTTTTGTATAATAAGTCATCTCAAGCATCGCAAACATTACCAGTGCTCTAATCACACATATTTGCTTTACAGTACAGTAAGAGTAAGAATGGAGTTTGCCAGATGGAAGATAAGTTTGCCCACACAGAACAATCCATTACCCATGTATTTTTGATTTCCCTTTGTTTCAGGGCTACGGCAAATTCTGGGATTTCTCCTTTCATAAGGTCTCAGTCAGGAAGTACATTATCAGAAACAATGTATCTTCTGTGTATATGACCAGTGAGCTCTTCAAGCTACTATACATGCTCCCTGAGAGGACATTACTTCTATACACGTTCAGCAAGTGCATATAGACATTACCACTATTTTGAGCTTATGACATATATGTGCTCTTAAAGGAACCCAAGTAGTCTTCGTGTGACATATTAATCGTATACATTGAATTTTTTTTTATATAATATATAATGTCCATGCTCTGATCTTCGCAGACTCCATCTAATATCTGTCCTGCAGATGTACATTAACTTTTGTTCCTAGACAGTTGTCACCATAATCACTCCCCTTTGAGGAGGTAGCAACCATTGGGCTCTTTAGCGTACCCTCTAATTTATCTTCATAGCACTACAAAGGTACCTCCTTTCAAAAACATCTATCTTTTCTGCAAGAAAGAGGTTAACAGTAGACCTCGGTGAAAATGTTTATTATGTAGCCTAAAGCTTGAGGAATTTGTGGATTTCTCCAATTTCGTAAGCATTTCACTAGTGGGCTGGTTCTTTCTTTTTGTTTTTCTGTGCAGAATTTGTACGCCCAGGCCCCAAAAGACTGGTTTGAGATGATGATGACTCATTAGAACTGTAAAACATTTGCCAAATGACAGTTTCTGCTATCGCTTCTGAGTTTTCTGTGCGAGGTCTGCCCTGTGTTCAAATTTCACACTAGATACTGACCAAAAACATTGCGCAAATTACGTGTTTTCATGTACTTTTCTTGACAATTATGTTTATTACGTAAATAAAAATTGTCTTTCCACATATGCCTACTTGATTGTTTTGCAGAAAAATACAATAACAAGCGCAAAGCAAATGCATTTACACCCTCATCAGATACCCATGAATGACTCAGCATTATTCCCTCCAATAATCGTATAAAAAAATCACCTTGTCCCCACTTTTAACTATACAATACTTATGACAATCCTCTGCCTGTATTGAACATGAGGGTCAGGTCCCGAGAGAGAAAACAACAGTTCAATCATACATTGAGGTTAAAACAACTTCTAAAATAGAAGAACCACGGGGTGTATTAGCAAGAACCTCGTTAAAATTATCGCGGTTTTAGCGGCAGGAAACTGCCGCTAAAACGGCGATAATGGGCTTGATAATATGCCCTTGAGAATTCCAATAGAAGCCCAGGTTAGATGTCCTGCACATCTAACCTGGGCTTCTATTGGAATTCTATAACGCATATTAGCAAGCCCATTATCGCCGTTTTAGCGGCAGTTTCCTGCCGCTAAAACGGCGATAATTTTAACGAGGTTCTTGCTAATATGCCCCATATCTTCTTAACATCTCTGATTCATGAGAGCTACATCTGTTAACACGGTTCAGATCGTGACTTGTGCAATATTATCTTTCTTTTCCGTTGGGCAGAAGCCCAACTGATAGTTCCTGTTTCTGCCCTTGTAAAAATATATCTTCACAAAGCAGCATACACTTTATGTTATCCTGTAAATATTATAGGGCCTATTACGATGTCGAAGGCCTTAGGACCGACATCGTCGGTTTCAATTCCGACCGGCTGGTTTTGATTCAGCCGGTAGGAATGAAACCGGCCGGTCATTCCGGCTGGCTTCCGACGGGCTCATGGAGCCCATCGGCCAGTCGGAACCGGCATGTAATCCACATGGACCCCGGTTAAAGATGCTTACTTCCTCTATTTTAGCATGTCTCGTTAGTTGATGTTTATCTGCTGCTATTGGAATCTGGTAATATGTTATGTAAATTGTAATGGGTCGTATATTTCATTTGTGGTTCTTATCTGTTTGCTTTCATGGTTTTTGTAACCAAATTTAGATGAGATGATTGTAGTATGAGGATAATGACTGGTCATTATTCCCCCCAACAATCAAATAACAAAGTCATCTATGCCAATCATCTGCCTGCACTGAAACATGAAGGTATAGATTTCATTGCATCCTTAGCAACAGCACGTTTATCAGTGACACAAGATATTCAGGATTAATATTCCAATAACTAGGAATTGGTAGGAATATAGCCACATGATTTATTGTCTGTTATATTCCCTTTATGGAAAGAACAATGTTTTGAGTCTGATGATCTTATTGATTATGGTGGGGAAATAGAAGCGATTAGATGTGCATCTAAGAAAGGCCACGGATCTCCTTTCCTTCAGGAAGGAGTTGAAAACCTGGCTTTTCTCTGTATAATTCTCCGTCAGGTCACCCACCAGGTAGTGCTTAGCGCCAGGACGCCTTTGGGCAGCAGCTGCGCTTTACAAGTTTCATTAACATAACATAACATAACATAACATAACATAGATCGATAGACAGACACTTGACTTTATTAAAAAACATTTTTTAACAGAGTTTTATATAGCGCGGCCTTGACCCAAGGGTATTGGGTATCAGAGCGCTTTACATGAGCACCAGTTGCATTACATGAGGACACATTTATTTTTGCTAGGCACGGGGAGATTAAGTGATTTGCCCAGAATCACAGGATGTTGAGCGTTCTTGAAGAGACTCGAACCCACTTCCCCTGCTTCGAGGTCGACCGCCCCAGCCCTTAGGCCAACTCCTCTCCCCAATTAAGTTAATCCTGTAGAAACAATCTGTAGAAACTGAACTTGACAGCGGTCTGTATGTCTACCTGTTATAGGTCTCATCTTTCCTATAACATGAGCTCATATCACGCAATGCATGTCAAGGACAACTTTGGGGCTGAAGTGAAAGAGGATACATGCAAACCATTCAAAGACATCCATTTTCCATTTTCTATGAACTACAGAAGAGATGACAGATCTTTCCTGTGATCTGGGTTAGTGAACTGTATTGAAGAGTCATGCAACAAAGAGTCAATAAGTTAATACCCAAATGCCTAACCTTCACATCAGTATGGAACAGAATGAGGACGTACCTAAATAGCTTCATTGGACTGATTCAAGGGGAATTTACGTCAAAAGGAGGAAGGAAACAGTAACAGCACGAGTCCTGCAGCACACTGAAGCACAGTAACAATATCATACTATATTATCTGATGTTTTTATTCGATTAACAATCCAAACGATCATGGCTGAACCGCTGCATGTCATGGTTTCTCATGCCACATCCTTAGTAAGATATTACACTGTTGGCGTGGCTTGGAGAGTCAAGATGGCGGTCGCACTCTAAGAGTGCTTCGGACCCCTCTATCATCCGCTCCACGATCCGCCGTTATCAGCCTCTATCAAGTAGCCTTACCTGTCACCAACGCTCTTGCTCCGCTCCGTGCTGTTTGGCCTCCAAGAAAAACACCGGGATACTGCCTGCAGCGCCCGTTTGCCAACTGCCACCTTCAGCCTGTCCCGGGGCTAAAATGGCGGCTCCCCTTCTATGACGGGCAGAACCTGGCCTGCACACGGTGCCGAGAGTCCGATCCTGCTGCTGCACACTAACCTTAGCACCACCCTCAGCGGGCACCGCGCCCAGTGGAGTTTGGTTCGGGAGTGCGGCAACAAGACAGGCCGTCCCCCGCCCTCAGGGGGCCCGGAGTGCTGCATCGGGCGGGCTCCCCAGGACGTGAATTTCACCCACAGGCCGCAGCTCCAACCCACTGGGAAGCCTGCAGTGAGGAGGCGCAGCCACAGCCGTGCACAAGGGGGCATAGAGTCCGGCTGCCGCATCGGGCAGCAGGGGTGCTGACGTGTGGGGGCCCCCCCTTCCCCCTGAACATCCCAGAACGTGAATTTTGCCCACAGACCGCGACCCAGCCCACCGAGGCCCGCTGTGAAGAGGTGCAGCCGTGGCCGTGCAAAAGGGGGCATAGAGTCCAGCTGCCGCATCGGGCAGCAGGGGTGCTGACGTGCAGGCCCCCCACCTCCCCCTGAACATCCTGGGATGTGAAATTCGCCCACAGACCGCGGCTCCAGTCCACCGGAAAGCCCGGGGTGAAGAGGCGCAGCCGCGGCCGTGCACAAGGGGGCATAGAGTCCGGCTGCCGCATCGGGCAGCAGGGGTGCCGACGTGCGGGCCACCCCCTCCCCCTGAACATCGTGACCCAGTCTACTGTGGGCTGCTCAGGCCCAGTGTCAAGACCCCGGCAGCCAATCCCTTTCCCCTCCAGATGCGGCTCCCCTCCGGTGCGTCTGTGGACTTGGTGGTTTTCAAGATTGGAGCCTGGAGGTGAGCTGAGGACCCGTAATCGGCCCACTTCTGGGACCCGGAGGCAGATCCTGCCGCACGACGTGGCCTGGCCATCGCAGCAACGTGACAGAGACTGCAGTGGTGGGGCCGGGTACTCGGCTGTCACGTCGGACAGCGGCATTCCAGCACTGGCAGCCCCCTCCCGGGAGCTTATGCCATCACTATGCAACATCATAAGCAATGGTTATACGCAAAGGTTGTATGCGCCATGATAAATGAAAAGTGAAGTCAATGAAGTACTTCTTTTCCTGATTGTTGCGACTGGGTGCAAAAGGGCAAGAATAATACCTTGTAGCCAGGCCTGCACCCGAGGGCACCTGAATGAAGTCGGAGTCAATGCACCACTGATGACTCCAGTGCTATCCTCTAACGGACACCCCGCCTTCACACAATCGGGATCTGTGGACCTGACATACAGTGAGTCAGCTGCAAATCGTGCAGCAGGGGCCTCTGCCGGCGTACCTGGCCCTGCGGTGTGGTGATCCTTGCTGCGTAAGGCAACCGCGCTCAGTTCCTCACATATTGGCTGTGACCTGCTCCCTTCGGCCTGGACGCCTGGGCGAACCTGAGTCAACGGGTCTGCTACACCACCTGAGGCCCAATACAACACCACTTTGGGCCCCTACAGAACCGCTCCACACTCAACATTTACTGAATATCCGCCGATTTTGTCTGCCGTCTGGCGTGTCAACTGATGCCCCCACCCAGCGGAGACCACCTGTTCATAATAAGGCGATCTGCCAACCCGCCTTCATCCCACTCAACCATGGGGAGGGACCGCGGACCGAAGACACCTGCGAATCAGAACACCATAGATCAGTACACAGTTACCAATCAGGGGCCTCGCTCTGAGGGAGCGGTGAGTCAATCTCCGGCGGCCAGGGACCTCAGCAAAATCCTACAGGCCATCTCCACCTCGCAAGCATCTGTTGAAAATAAGATCGGGGAGGTCCGAGTCGACATAGCCTTGATCTGACAAGATCTCCGCAACGCAACGGCCAGGATCACCGAGGCGGAATCCCGTATCTCCTCAGTCAAGGACGACGTGAAGACACTCAAGGATCAAATGGTCCGCCTACAAGCTCATAGTAAAGAACTTCACAGGAGAGCGGAGGATGCTGAAAATCGATCCAGGCGCAATAATCTGCGCCTGGTGGGCTTCCCGGAAGGCATCGAACACGGCCCGATGGAGACATTCATCGAAGATTGGATTAACTCCTGGGTACCAACAGGCACACTCTCGACGTGGTTCGCCGTTGAGCGAGCACATCGCTCCCTGGCTCCGAGGCCCCCACCAGGTGCTCCACACCGGCCTATCATAGCGAGGATCCTGAACTTCAGGGATAGAGATTTGATCCTGCAACAAGCCCGTATCCGGAAATCTGTTACCTACAAAAGTCATACTATCATGATCTTTCTGGATTATACCAGGGAAGTCCAATCCCAGAGGCGGTCCTACACAGAGGTGAAGCACAAGCTCCGCTCCCTCAATTTACAGTACAGGCTCCTCTTCCGCGCAAGACTATGCGTAGTCTTTCGGGATAAAACGTACTTTTTCGACAATCCTGAGGCGGCCTGGACCTGGCTGACAGAGGAACGCCCCCTCAGCCTCACATCCACATCCACGGCCATAGGGACCCAGGCTGCGGCCAACCGAAACTCCGCCCCAAGGAACAAGCGCACACAGTCCCGCAGGGGCCGCAAGACAGACAGGGCCAGATCGGACTCTCCAAAAGCTGGGTCATCGAGATCCACAGACCAAGCTCCGCCGCCGCGGTCCCACCACTCACAAGACGCTGCCTCCCGGGATCATTCGCCGACTGGGAGTTCCTCCTCCAGGATCCTGATGGTACAATCCACCGACTCTGACCTTTCCCGGAGTCCCAACATTCCCACCTGAGAACACACGGAACATGGCGGCTGCTTCCCGCAGCTTCACTGAAATGACATTTGAGCGACGGCGACACATATTCCAATCAGATATTCTGCTGATGTTCATTTTGATCCTCCGTACAGAGGGGTCCACCACGTTTCAGTTTCGTTTTTGTCAGTTCGGGACGACAGATGCTTCCTTTCCTGAAGTATAGGGTGGGGGGTAGGTGGGGAGGGGTTGGGCCGTTGCCCCAGGTATTTAGATGTTCTGCACACATAGGCTCACAGCACCTCAACTCCTGCATACCGTCATATGGCCCCACATTTGCATGTTCCCAGACGAAATTCACACTTCATGCACCGCAGCCTTCAGGGGTCCCACTGCGCAGCAGCGCCTTAGGCCACGCTAGGCTCCATCCACCTCTCCCGACATGAAGACATCCACGGGGAACTCTTTCAGCGTTCTGTCCTGGAATGTGAACGGCCTGCTAGACAAGATTAAGCGGACCGCAGTCCTAAAACAGGCCCAGAGGCTAGCCCCCGACATTTTGATGCTCCAAGAAACACATCTGATGGGCAACAAGTGCCCCTTCCTGGCACGGTACAGTTTTGACAAAGTCTGGCACTCCGGCTTCACGAGGGGATTGCGTGGAGTCGCCATTCTCCTGAAACGAACCCTACCCTTTGTACTAGCCCAGGTCGTCCAAGATCCCAATGGCCGCTTTGTGGCCCTCTCTGGCACATTAGGGGATGAAACCTTAAATGTTCTCTCCATCTACATCCCAGCAGCCACCCACACACAAACCCTCCGCCAGATAGGAAACACGCTCTCCTCTCTGCCCTATGGTATGACAATCGTGGGAGGCGACTTCAATGCTGTCATGCACGCGGACCATGATGCCTCAGGGGCCCCTTCCGCCACGTGTACCACACACGCCAAATGACTGACGGATTGGTCTGAAGCCATGGGTATCTGTGACGTGTGGCGCATTTGGCATCCACGGACATCCCAGTATACGCACACCTCCGCGGCCCATGGTAATCATTCGCGCATCAACATGCTTTTTATGCCCACGCCAGACTGCCGCAGAGTTAAAGACATACAAATTCTCCCCCGTGGTATCTCGGACCACTCACCAATCTTCTTGACCCTGGGTGATCCTGCCACAGCTTTCCGCCCGATTTGGAGGATGAATGCCTGGTTCCGCCAAGACAAAGACTTCCGAGAAGCACTGCTTGAGGATGTCAAGCATTACTTCCTCACAAACCACGGCTCCGTCGCCTCCCCTGGCACCCTACGGGAAGCCGGTAAGGCCACGATTCGAGGTCTTGCCAAGCGCCACCTCAAAGCCCAAAGAGAGGCGCGGGACGGTAAACTCATCCTCCTTGAAGCACAGGCATGCCAGCTCGAGAGAGCCTCAACTGAGTCAGCAGATGACTCTCAGAAACGTCAACTGTCCCTGATCCGCGACGAGTTGAAACAAGTGTCCCTAGATTCAGTGAAACTTCTGTGGTGCTCCTCCGTTGCCCGGGTATACGGCTGGGGGGACAAGAATGGGAAAATGCTACACCGCCTGGTGTCATACCCGCTAGCCAACCGAATCATCCCAGAAGTCCGCGACTCCACAGGCACCATCCATGATTCTCCTCAATCGATGGCTCTAACTTTCGCTGAATATTATTCCACCCTATACACCGCCCGGACACCGGACTCCTCACTGAAGGAGTTGGCCGCCTTAGGGAATCTCCAACTTCAGCGTCTCACCGCAGCCGCCTCAAACGGTCTGGAAAACCCAATCACACATGAGGAGGTGCAAAACGCCATGTCACTGGTGGCGGCTGGGAAAACCCCCGGACCAGACGGCTTTCCACAAGAATACTATTCAGCCTACCGTGACACACTTGTACCTCTCTCGCAGCTCTATATGACAAAGCTCTGGAGACGATTTCCTTTCCCCTAGAAACCGATATGGCCACGATTGTCCTAATCCCCAAAACACAACCACCGTCCTCAGCCTGCGGGGACTACCGACCCATATACCTTATTAATACAGAAATCAAGATATACGCCACTCTCTTGGCACAGCGTCTGAAACCACACCCCGAAAGGTTAGTCCACCCAGACCAGTGCAGTTTTATGCCTGCCCGTGGCACCAGACACTGTCTGAGACGCCTTCACTTGGCTCTTGCCAACCGCCACCGGCTCACCCCGTACCTGGCGCTCCTCCTGGTAGACTTCGAGAAAGCCTTTGATTCTGTTGATTGGGGCTACCTGGAGGTGGTCTTACGGGCCACAGGCATGGGCCCTATGTTCCGGCACATGATTTGCATTCTCTTCTCCAAACCAAGGGCACGAGTGCTGGTCAATGGAACCCTCTCACCAACCTTCAGCATCGGACGGGGGACGAGGCAGGGTTGCCCGCTTTCCCCCTTCCTTTTTGCCCTAGCGATGGAGCCCCTTGCGCACTTCATCCGCACGGATCCCCAAGTCCTGGGCTGGAAGTGGGCAGGATCGCTTGAGGACAAAATCGCACTCTATGCGGATGATGTCCTGATATACCTTGCAGACCCCGCACGATCTGGCCCGAGATGCCTGCAAATCGTACAATTCTTTGAACAAGCTTCAGGCCTGCACCTCAACCCAGCCAAATTGACCTTAATCCCCCTACACCTCTTACGGGAGTGCTTCGATTGGCAGTCCACCATCCCCCTTAGGCGGCAGTCATTTAAATATTTAGGAATCTGGATAGCCCTTCTAACGGGATTGGCCTGGGCACTTAATGTGACTCCCCTTACCAACAGAACCAGACGTGACTTGCAGAAATGGCAGAAGTTGCCACTAAATCCACTGGGGAGCATAGCGCTTTTTAAAATGACGATCCTACCCCGATTCCTTTACGTTATCCAGAACACCCCGCTTCAGTTCCCGCGCACTTGGTTTCGAGAGATAGACAGCCTTATTACACGATTCCTTTGGAATGGTCGCCGGCCACGTATGGCGTTTTCACGCTGTTAGATTCCGCCCTATGACGGTGGAATGCAGCTCACCAACCTACATCTTTATTTCCTGGCAACCAGCCTTCTGGTCTTGCACGACTGGTTCAATGGGGGGTGGTCTGACCTGGCCTACAGGACCGAACTCCACAAACTGGGTTTCCCACAAATTCAAGCTATGATGTATGGAGCACCCATCCCTCAAGGCCTACCCACAATCACCCGCACAGTCCTCCTGGCCTGGAACGCCGCCCTCAGACACACTCAGTGGAAAGGCAAATTAACGCAACAAACACCCCTATGGCACAGCACATGCTTACGGGAGGTGGCTGGCCTAACAGGCTTTCACAGTTGGGACCGCATAGGTATCACCCTGCTGGGAGACGTCTGGGTCAGTGATCACATCCGCTCGTTTGCAGATATACAACAGCGACACTCACTCCACCCATTCCAATTTTATAGATATCTGCAACTTCGCCATGCCCTAGACTCACACCTGTCGCCAGGCACATCCCTGCCAGAGCCATAGCCCCCTCAAAGCTCAAATCACCATGTGGAACCTGGGGAAAGGGGGCGTATCGCGGATCTATCGCTCATAAACAAATAATGGTCCAACTTCCCTTGAATCCCTGAGGGCCCGATGGGTGGCATGGGTGGGCCCGCTAGATGATGAGGACTGGAGAGATGCCTTAATGGCCCCCAGAAGTATTACGACCTCAGCCAGGCTTCGCCTGGTTCAACTATACTATCTTCACGCCTCCTACCTTACTCCCGCCCACCTCTACAGGGCCGGCCTCACACCGAATCCCTCCTGTGCGCGTTGTGGGACTGACCACGCAGATTTCTTTCACATGGTATGGTCCTGTCCACGCATCGCCCTTTACTGGAACACACTAGAGGCAGAGCTCACGGAGGTGCTGGGGTGGGTGGTGCCACACAACCCGCTGAATATACTATTGGGTGTCACAGAGGGCCTGGATGGGTCAAGGGCGGATAAGAAATTCCTGGGTACTGCCCTAGTAGTGGCCAAACGCGACATAGCGATGGTTTGGAAAAATTCTGCTCCACCTAAAATCTCTACATGGCACAGCGGGGTGGACTGGTGCGCTGCACAAGAACTTCCCTTATATGAAGCTCGATGCTGCCCGGCCAAACACCGTCGGGTGTGGGGTAAATGGCTAGGTATGTTAGAATAATTGCTGCTGCCCCCATTCTTAGACCACTAATGAAGCTGTATCAGTGCAATGTTACATATATTTACTGTCATAACAATGTTCATGCTACCAGGAAGTCATACGTATGGATTTGAGACCTATGCTGTTCTGTTTGTATTGTGTTTGCATAAAATCAATAAATTTGATTATCAAAAGATATTGCACTGTTTTGCTCTCTCCCTTTGAGGCAATGCAGCACAGCAGCTTTGGCTGCTGTACTGCTGCATGAATTCTTTTTAAATTTGCCCCCTAGCATTTTTAGAGATAACTCGCAGAAGGAGGGATAATTGTTCCTTTTTCAGTTCATCTCTTTTGTTATACTTTACTTTTAAAAGGTCAGTTTTTGATTCATTATTATTTCCAGGTAATCTTAAAATGTTCTTTCCATGAAAAATACATATTGTCTTTTGGTGAATTCTTTTCTGCCATGTAAACAGGTTTTTAATTTAGATGAGAACTTTACATGGTGTCCTTAAAAAAGTGATAATAGTTGATGAGTTATGGTTTAACGTGTATTTTACACGGATTAACGTCTTTGTATTTTATATGGAAAACAACCATCATACAATGATGTAATAAAACACCATCTGTCAATCCTGAAACAGGTTCAATTGAACAGTAAAGACACAGGAACGCTGATTAGAAACAGAGCAGGAAGCAGCATAGTTAAAATAATAGCATGGAAAACAAAGATTTAATTTCAGTAGCATTATAATAAAACTGTTTGTTCCAGTGAAAGCAAACAACACCTGTCGGCAAATACAGCCCAACATTTTCTAGATATTTGAATTCGAAAAGCAGATGTTAGTTTGCAATAATGTAGCTTATGTAAAATTATCTAATCAGGAAAGGTATATCCTTAAAGGTATATCCTTAAATTGACAGACTTGGTGGCAAATTATTTATACGCATAAAAATGTGCATTTGTGTCCTTGCAGGGCATTAATCAGCATAGACAGAAAATAACAATTGTGAAAGTCCACATGCAGACTTGTGCAACAATGACGATTAAAAACAAACTCTCAGTCTCATTTATACTTGGCGGGTGTGTGTAGTAGGGTGTGTGGATGGACTGGTTTCTCAGCTGAGACCTCTCTCTGTAATGATAGGTGTACGTAGTAGGGTGTAGGGAGGAACTGGGCCCTCCTTTCATACCTTTGTCTCACATGATGGGTGTGCGCAGTAGAGCGTGTGGAGGGACTGGCCTCTCTGGTGAGACCTCTCTTTGTAATAATGGGTGTGGAAAGTAGGATGTGGGGAGGGACTGGGCTTTCCTTTCAGACCTGTCTCTCAGATCACAGCTGTGCGTAGTAGGGTGTGTGGAGGGCCTGGCCTCTCTGGTGAGACCTCTCTCTGTAATGAAGGGTGTGCGTAGTAGGGTGTGGAGAAGGATTGGCCTCTATGGTGAGACCTCTCTTTGTATTGATGGGTGTGGAGAGAGATTGGAGGGGAGGGACTGCCCTCTCCTTCAGACCTCTCTCTCAGATAATAGGTGTGCATAGTAGGGTATTTGAAGGGACTGGCCTCTTTGCTGAGACCTCTCTCTATAATGATAAGTGTGCATAGAAGGGTGTTGGGAGGGACTGAACTCTTCTTTCAGATCTCTATCTCAGAGGATGGGTGTGCATAGTAGGGTGCTTGGATGAGCCTTAACTCTACTCACAACTCTTCTCAAACCAATGAACATAAATAGTAGAGTCTAATAAACATCATCTCCAATAAGACTCCTTCCAAAAGTAACAAGTGTTCATACCAGAGCATATTCAAACATCACCTACTCCTTACTACGTTTCGTAACCCTGCAAGAGTCCCGCGAGATCGAAACATTTTTTTCAAAAAACATTTAACCTTCTAATCATCACAGTACTTATCTCTTACACACTTCCTCTAAAAAACAATGACCATAATATGCATTCCTACTATTAAAATGTATTGAGAACTCACCTACTACTTTTTACTATTTACTTTTTGCTATTTACAATCCTGTGAAAGTCCCGCAAGATCATAAAATTTAGTTAAAAACAATATGCATTTAATATCTTCACAGTAGGTATTCCTGAGATGCCTCCTCTCTAAAGCTAGGTGGACAGCATGCCTTTCTGCTGCATCTTTATATGGCTTTTTTTACTTAATTTCCATAGCACTTCCAATTTTCCCACTAAACAGTAATGGCAGTCATTTTATTTCTAACATTCCAAAAGCCAGCCACTCAGAGCGCTCACCTCTCAAACAATCACAGGCCTCCATTTTTGATTGCGCACTCTCGTGGGATGCCCGGTGACTCTCGTGAGCCCAACTACCAAAATATGTGATTATTTTCTGCCCTTAATATCTCAAAAATTACAGAACGGATTTACACCAAACCACAAAAAGTACAATCAATGGAACAAGATCTAGCTTCCTGACAAATTTCATGTAATTCCATTAAGTAGTTTCTGCTGTAGCCTTGTCTAAAGAAGTCTATCAAAAATGCATGGGGATTTTGCATCTTGAGACCCCCCTTTTATCTCAGCCCCCACGAGACAGATCACCCTGAATCTGTCCAGAAAGGAGCTGAGGTGGATGAACTTTTTTTAGGGGGTTTCGTGAAGATTCGTCAAAAGTTAGGTGTTCCCCCACAAAATATAACATAAAACTAACGCGGTGATATTTATGGTTTTGTCAAAAGTGTGATGCATTGATGGCAAACGGCGCACAAAGCCTGTAATGCATCAATATTCCTGCACATCTGCAACCCAGATGTAGGAGATGACGCAGTGGCTGTGGCATATAAAGACAAGTCACACAAAACAATTCGGCAGGCTCAACTATGCCATTGAGGTGGCTATTCTTCTGCTGGGACTCACCAGGAGACCACCTCCATGTAGGCAGCACAGGAGAAGGGAGCATGTTTTTCGGCTGTGGATTTCCCTACAGACTCAGGAGGGACTCCATCATAGAATTTCCAAACAAGATTAGGCCAATCCTCCAGCCACCAGCTGCCAGGACCAATAACATTCCTAACAGGCCAAGCTAATGGCAGTCGTCCACATGCTGGCATCAGGTTCCTCCCAGATCACAACAGCTAGAGTGACAGGAATATCACAGCCATCATTTTCTGCCAACCTACCTTATGTCCTGGGTGCCATCATCTGCCTCACACTAGAACCTCCTCTTCTCCAACACCCAACAACATCAGCTGGAGACCAAGCAAGGTTCTATTGTATAGCTGGATTTCCCCATGTGCTAGGTGCCATGGATTGCACATGTGCAACTGGTTCTCCCTGCAGAAACATTGCACCTGTACTGGAACCAGAAGCACATTTAATCAACTTCTAGGCCATTGTGGACCATATGGGGATTTTCACCAATGTGCTAGCAAAATACCCGGGAAGAGCACATGATGCCTACATCTCCAGGCACAGCATCATCAATAAGCGCTTCCAGAATAGGCAATATGGGAATGGCCTACTTGTTGGTAAGAAAATCTGAAGTACACAACAGACCAACTAAAAGTTAGATATGTATGACATAATAGATGTTAGAAATGAGGGGTATCTAGTTGGCACGTAGGCCTGGGCGGTGAACTCCGCTCCGTTCGTGGAGGTTTCTGCACTCCACGCTCCACGGAGCTCAAGGAGTGCAGAAAACCCTGCTTTGCGTAGTGCAGCAGAGTTTTTTTCCTGCTCGCGATCGTGAATGGTAAGTTTGCGAGCGCGAGCTGCCGCTTGGGTAGAATTTCTACCTGAGAGGCAGGAAGAGCAGCGCGAATGGCAGATCGCACTGCACTCCTACCTTAGGGGTGACTAACATGTAAGAAAAGGGAAGGTTAGGGCCGGGCAAGTGGGTGCACTTGCCAAGTCGACATGGCAGTTAACAACTGCGCACAGGCACTGCAGTGGCAGGTCTGAGTTACCGTTTCAGAACTACTCATGTGGGTGGCACAATCAGTGCTGCAGGCCCACTAGTAGTATTTGATTTACCAGCCCCGGCACACTCAGTGCACTTTACTAGGGACTGACCAGTAAATCAAATAATATAGGGAGAACCAATCATAATAACAATTTACACAGAGGGCATATGCACTTTAGCACTGATCAGCATGGTAAAGTGCCCAGAGTCCTAAAACCAGCAACAACAGGTCAGGAAAAATAGGAGGAAGAAGCAAAAAGCTTGGCGATAACCCTGCAAAAAGGGCCAAGTCCAACACCTATTTGTTGGTAAGGAAATCTGAAGTACACAACAGACGAACTAAAAGTTAGATATGTAAGACATAATAGCCATCTCTGTGTCGAAATAGCTAGGGGCATATGTAAGAAAGGTTTGCCTCATACTTGTACCATGCATCAGGGTACATGCGTAATGCAAACCCCTAAATCAGATATGTTAAGACATGCAAAGCTACTTTGCGTGTTTTTGAATGATGTAAAAATGTGGAGTAATGCAACGCTACACTAGATGCTGTGTTGCTTCACTATGTGCAAGGGAGGGGTTCAATGGGCGTTGTGTGGGTGTTTCCATGCAACTCCAATGGCTTATGGTGAATGTCATGTACACCACACCAGGTACACCTGGGAATGCATCAAATAAATAGGCCTCCCCAGGTGATGTGTAACAAGAATAAATTATTTCAGGCATCCAAGTCACTCCCACTTCCCATGTGCGCTACATTCCATAGCACACATACATAGACGACTATGCCTCTAAGGGTTCATTATGTGCAGGATGGTACACCTTCCTTCACAAAGACAATCCTGCATGTAACTCAGGCACCCTTGTACTATGGTGCAAGTGTGCCTGTGTTTGTGCTAGGCAGCCCATTGTGAGTCAGTGAAGGGTGAAAGAACAGAACATGTGCTGCATGTCCAAAATACTGTGCACTACTGCCCTTTCCCAGTGATGCAGTGCAGTGTGGATAGGTGACTTGCTGTGCAGTACTGTGACACTTTCACAAATATCTGGCCCCTAGTGTCATGTGCACATAGTGGGAACAACATACTGCAACATGTAGCTTTCCCATATTGACAAAACCCTAGTATTGTGTCCAGATCTGAAGCAGACAGCTACTTGTAACAACATCAGTGAGTCCTGCATAAATATGGCCCACATCGCAGTACCTATGTGTCAATCGAAATGACAACTTGTCTGACAAAAAGTAATAGATGAAGGCTAACAACAACATTTTGAATTATCCATGTTACATGTTAGAAACGCACCATATGTGGGCAGCAAATTCACATGCTAAAGTAAGTAAACATTTCAAAGGCTATGTCAATGGCATGTAGGGCTGCAACAACATCAGTGGTTTCACAGGGACATATGTATGTGTGAGTGTCAAACATGTTGGCACTGTCACAACCTACCTAGGGATGACCAAATGTCAGAAAATCTGCACTGTCACTTTGCACATGTAGTGTGTGCACATAACATGAAGTGGTCAAGAACCTTTCAAAATACCTATCATAGTAAGCTACTGGCAAAACATGAATGACAGCATGTTGAAGTGTTCAAAGTATCACATCATGCTCATCATTAGCTATTACATAGAGAACTGAAGGAGACATGTGTAAACCAATGGCCAAACGTGTATGTAACACATATTGTCAAATACTGTAAGAAATGCGTATGAATTATTCAGTACACATAACACATGGACAGGAATGTGACTGTAACAATGAGCATAATCATTGACAGAAGTTATTTTTGTATTTTCAGCTGACCAAGGATATGATCTGCAGCCATGGGCCATGACCCCAATTACACATCCTCAGACTGAGTAGGAACGACAGTACAACCAGGCACTGGTGGAGACCCAGAACGTCGTGAAAAACATTCTTTTGGTGTGCTGAAGTCCTGGTTCCAATACCTAGACATGTCAGAGGGAGATTGCAATACTCGCCCCCTATGGTGTGCAAGGTTATCCTGGTATGTGCCATCCTCCACAACATCTGTGTACGTACAAATGTCCTGTGGGACGTGGACCATGAGGAGCAGGAACCAATGGAGAAGGAGGATACCACAATGGCTGGTAGGCGGCGACACGACCACATTGTGCAGAATATCTTTTCTTCATTTACTTATTACTCGATGGACAAAATGTAGGAAAGTAACTGAAATGTGCACCATGAAATTAAATGTTTTTACTTATTCTTTTTGTTGGCTTTTATGTCACAGTCACAGTAAGCTTCAAGTCACTCACATCTCCTCAACTAGAAGTAGGCCTGAACATGTAACAATCAAGTCGTTACACTCATTGAGCAACATGGGGCTATGGCTCTCATTAATCAATCCAGCTATACAGAAATGCAATGTGATGCAGTGCACTGCATTAAAGGGAAAGGCCCGGCATGTCACATATCCACATCTAAAATGATCATTCCTGTCCTCAGTATTGCACAGCTTGTTGTCTTGCTGGTTTATGGAGCAGCAAAGTGTGTTTCAGATGGTAATCAGTGAGTGTTGGAACACAAACCACCAATTATGTCCATACCTGAGAAAAACCTCCCACTGTAGTGTGTCTCACCAATGCAGAATGGCAGCAGTTTGCAGGAACCAATGTTGCTGCAGATACCATCACAGATAATGAGTGACAGTAGTCATGGACAATGGCCCAGTGTCATGAGAACATGTAAAACTGTCATTTGTAAAGAACGCAGACATGCATATGTGGCCATCTACAAAACACAGCACACGTGACTCATTCCTGGCAACATTGTCATATATACCACATCATGACACAGTAGACAAATAACACATTTGCCAAGCATTGCACAGCAATGCCATGAGGATGAAAAGCCTGTAACATAACACTATGAACAGATGACCTTGCAATGTGTGGCATTACCCAGAGAAGTAAGACAACGGAGATGTTCTTCAAACCATCACATCACCTCAAGAATACAGAGCTGTCCGAAGTATAAATTCTCCATGTCAAATGTCACACACATGTATGTGCACATACACTATCTCATTAAAAGTGGTGTAATAGAGTTTTGTGGATATGATACGTAGTGTGTGTTCACCTTCACACACTCTATCAAAGTCCAAAGAGAGTGTAGAACTAAAAAGTGTGCAGTGTCTGAGTGCATGCACTGCATGTCATAATGTGGGTGTTGCCTGATACATGAGAACCAGTGTATTGCTCTTCTAAAGTCCTGTACTTGTAAACAGAGGGGTATATAATGAGCATGGCCACACAGTGCAGCATAGATAGTCAGCCTACTGCCCGGCTATGCGTGAAAGCAAAATTGAAAGCAATGTGCTGTATCTAAATACAAATAATTTCTGGCTTGCAGCCCTTTTTAGGCTTTCTTGGGCCAACACAGGCACCCTTGCACCATGAAGAAAGGGTGCCTATGTTGCATGCAGGAATATTTTTGTGCATGAATGTGTACCTTCCTGTTATACAGATTATCCTGTGAACCATAAGCCTCCAGCTACGTGTGAAGCAGAATTCAGCACACATTCAAAGATCAAGTGACAAGGAGTATGAGAGGTCCAACTCCTTGTAATGCCACTCATGGGACGGGTTTTCATCCAGGTGCATTCCCATGCACACCTGGTTTGCTGAGTCTGGGAAGCCGGCTCAAACTAGGGGATGCGATTGGGTACCCCCCCATGCAAAGCACATGGAACCACTCTCTGGTGCAGAGTAAGGCAATGCAGTATGGGCAATGCATTGCGTCACCCAAGATCAATCACATTTCTCAGTGCAACACAAGGTGGCCTTGGGTGGTTTACCAATTATCATTAATGAATTGTGTTATGTATGTATCATGTTGTGTTGTGTACGTGGTACACATATTGGATCATACAAATGCCCTTGAGTGCAGAAGTGTCTCTGCCAGCACCTTACATGGAGGACCCCACCTATC
Source organism: Calotriton arnoldi (assembly GCA_963921515.1). Classification (NCBI taxonomy): domain Eukaryota; kingdom Metazoa; phylum Chordata; class Amphibia; order Caudata; family Salamandridae; genus Calotriton; species Calotriton arnoldi. The sequence continues at coordinate 2,516,156 of CAWUFW010001017.1, read as the reverse complement.
TTCATGCGTAATACATGGCTATCTGACAAACACATGTGCAACATTAGATTCATATCAGATGGTTTAAGAATGTCTGTGAAACCTGCATGCTGGATGGCACTCACACACACTGTAGTATGGGTGAGGAAGCATGTCTCTGTGATTCACTATGTGTGTGTTGCATTTGTAACATATCACATGGAAGGATTCCAGACACATTGCATGTATGAAGAGATTTGGCAGAATGGAGAATACAAAAGAGTGGGCCATAGGCCCCAGGAACAACATCACATGCACATATGTCTGTGGGTGACATCCGGGTGTGTACCCTGGTGACAGCTGTGACAACTGATGTGTCATGATACAGCTCATGGGTCCTGACTTGCTGTGCTGCCATGCTGCATGCTGTCTCCCTGGCTGGGTGATGATGAATGCACATGCAATCCTTGAACTCAGACTGAATCCACAAGCAGTCTGTCAGCCCACCTGTCAAGAAGTTAAATGGACATGTAGGACTTTCAACCACCCAAATTCAGCCCCAGGACACTGCCCTCTGTCACATAGATCTGCTAAGTTGGGCCACCCCAGCTTTGGACCAATGGAGGTGTTGCCAAGGTGTGTAATCCTACATTACCCAGTCCTCTACAGTACACCCTACACATTGTCCCATTTGTGTGGGTCCGAATCTGCGCATCGTCCCTGTTTTTGGGTGCATTGCACCAGTTGCACTGGTCGTAAGCCATGCATCGGCACCAATGTGTGGAAGTGACTGAAGAAGTGGCAGTGTACTGTATGTTCATCACCCAATGGACGTTTGAGTAGCGATGCATCACAATAAATGACAAATTGTTGAAAACAGGCGAGAAACGCCCAGGACATGGCGCAATGGGTGTGGCAGGCTGCATACTAGGAAGTGTGAAGTAACTTTCACTTTCTCTTACTCTCTGTCAGTTTGTGTTGGGTGTTGGAGGTGTTGTTAGGTTTGAAAATCCCATTTCTGCTATGCACTCGTATCATGCTACATTAGGTTAGCAGTGTGTGGCTAAATAGATGCCATTTGTATTCACGTTATGCAACCCACTGAGTTATCCCTGCAACGTGCAAGCTTTAGTTAGCAAGTGTGACTCTATTTTGTATTTCGTAATCCCTATTAGGCTGTGTCTGAACTAGGCCTCATTATTCATATTGCTTGCCTCAGCAGAACACTGTATTTAGTTATTATTTTCCTTTCCAGTTCAAGGCTGCTTCCCGACTTACTAATGAATAGGCCATTCTGCCCTCGCATGCCTATCCGAGTGTGTAGTTCTGCTCCCACGTTAGGAGACGCTGAGACTCAGCGTGGTAACCTTGAGTTGCCGATAGCATGTGCCCATCTGGCAGGTGGTAGCCCATCCTTCTGTGCCTTCTTTGTTCATGTTCGGCCCAGGCCAGTAACTTTCCACTGTGGGCGGGGTTGGGGGGGTTCTTGGAGGAATGATCATGCATCGCAGGCCGTTGGGGAGCCAGTCCCTCAGCAGACATCTGCGGGAGCAGGTCAGATTGGACTCCTCTGCAGAGTATTGCTAATAAATGCTTGTTTGTATTCTCTACTGTCTGACCGACTCTTCATTACTTGGGAAGGCATAGCAGGTGGTTGTAAATAACCCGAGTGGCGGGCCACTTCCTTCAGTTGGCGCCCGAACAGGGACCCCGCAAGGTGATCCAGCTCGCCCGTAATCGGCTTGCAGGGTCAGGGTTGCGTCTGGTCGGTCGGGCGGATTGGCGTACCCCACATGATCAAGCTTGGTTCTCGCAGCTGCCCCGCCCGTCTGATCGGGCGACTCCTCGTCTAGTGGTCACCGCTGGGGTCCTGAGAAGGCGAAACCTTGGAGTTGACCGTTTGGTCCGAAGAGTCGGCAGTGGAGAATAACTTGACTCGACCTGTGTGCACCAGGTGAGTGATTTGATTCTTGGAAAAATGGCGCCATTCTTGAACGGCACGAGCCTACGGGCTGTGTCTTGGTAAAGTCTCCGGACTGTCTTGGAGCAGTTTTCGGACTGCATTGCTTGAAGGCACAAGCCTATGGGCTGTGTCTTGGTACAGTCCCCGGACTGTCTTGGAGCAGTTTTCGGACTGCCTTGCTTGAACGGCACGAGCTGACGGGCTGTGTCTTGGTACGGTCTTCGGTCCGTTTTGGTTTGAACTTGGTGGGTTTGCGGACCCTTTTTAAAGACACAGAGTGTTTGTGAACAGCCTACCAGGCCAACTGTAATTTGGCCCATTCCTGAAAAGGTCTGGGACTGTTTGTGAACAATCTGCCAGGCCAACTGGAAATTTGGTCAATGCTTGAAAAGGTCTGGGGCTAGAGCCTGTCTTCTTGAACTTGGTACAGTCTCCGGACTGTAGGGAGCATCCCTCGGACCGTTTTGGTTTGGTTCTTGAACAATATTTGTATTCTTTATTTTTTTCCTTTTATTATTTTGTTTGTTGTTGTTATATTTGTCCGTAGGGGACAGCACATGTGTCTTATATTAAGATGCATTGTCTAAGTAAACTGGGGTGTTTTGGATGTCGGTGTTGTTCTACTGAGGCTCGATTGGAAGAGAGCCAGCCTGCGCCTCCGCAGGGTACCCCAAATTTTGATGTATACGTCAAGCACGGTATTGGCCCTATTATGTTTAGCACATTGTGGAATAAATATACGAGGGACAATGCTGAGTTACAATGGCCACTTACTGGCATGTTTGATGAGCAAAAATTGAATTTCTTGCAGGACAAATTGTTTGCCAAAAAGAGCAGGCAGTCGATGTTTGATTCTCTAAGAGTATGGCAGAAGGAAGCAAAGCAGCGGCGAATGAGAGCAGAGAAAGAGGCCTGGAAGAGACAGACGCAAACTATAACGCAGAAAGCAGTGGCCTATGAAAGGGAAAAGATAGAGAAAGGCATAGAATGTGCAGATAGAAAGTTTCGATTGCAGACAGATAAATGCTATGTTACTAGAGGGGAAGATGTTGTTTTCGTTGAAGAGCTATTGGATTCTCTCCCTCCTCCACCGTATGCTCCTGAGCGGATATACCCAAGGGTTCCAACATCTCAGTCCCCGGCCTCTAGTGCCGCTCTTCCTAGTATTTCTGCCTCTATTCAAACTGCTTCGGCCCCAGCCCCGCCTGCTTCCTCTCTGCTCACCCCAGTAACAGGGGCGGGAGGCGTTAGCTCTCCTGTTCTGTCTACTGACTCTGTATCTACTGCTACACCCCCTTTCACTCCTACAACACTGTCTCCTTTCATGATGATACCTGTCTCCTCATCTGCTCTTTCTCCCTCAAGTATGACACCCCAAGAACTGCCGAATGGCGAGACCCCTGTACGTGGGATACATGAAGGGAATTGGGTGGCAGCACGAGACCGTATGGACAAAGTGTTGGTGCGTTCTGCTGTGGGTGATGAGGAGAAGCAAATGGTGGCGAATCAGGCGGCTCAGTGGGCTCGGAGCCTGATCTATAGTGTGGAAGATGTGTGGAGTGTGATGAAAGATTATGAGCCCTTCATACAGCAGCATGCCCTTAACCACATATCGGCCACGCTAATAGGACTGTGGGAGCAGTGTTTTCAGGGTGTTGCGCAGCAGATCACCTATGACATACGGGACAGGGTATATGCTGCAGGTATGGCTCCTAATGAGGTTTTTAGCAATGTAACGACATTGGGGGGTTATCGGGGCAGATTGCTCCAAAAGGTTCCGACGATGGTGACCCAGTGCCCCACGAGGGAGGTCGATCCCATTTATCATCCTGAAATACCAGAACTGTGCGACTCCACGAATGCTGTAATTAGGCCACGAGTAGATGCTCGGTTCCAGGAACAGTGGATTTAAACTCCTTGGAAGAGGAGTCAGGTAATATCCCTTAAAGCTCAGTTGCCGTACCCTCGGAAAAACCTGACTGCGTACTACAAAGAGTTGACAGAGGCGGCCTCCTCCACGGTGATGACGTTAGCAGATATTGAGTTGTTCTTTGGCTTGTTGGTACCAGTGGATATATGGAGGCAAGTGCATACACAGGATCATGTGGTGGAATTGGGAGGAACATGGGATCAGATCAGGGCGTGGGATAAGGACCGCTAGCCCGGTGACAAGCCGAAGGCGGAGATATTGGCTTTACCGGGTCGCATTATCACCTATATGCATTCCCTTATCCTGCCAAGATGGGTGGATTGGGACAAGTTGACTGCATGTCGTCAGAAGAAGGATGAGAGTGTGTCTGATTTCTTTACTAGGTTTGAAGGGGTGTTTCTCGACTTAGTGGCCAGGACCTGTCGTTGGAAGGTGGTGTCCGGTTGTTTGTCAGCAGGTTCGTTAACAACTTGCTTCCTGAGATTGCGACTAGGTTGCAGGCTTCAGAAAGCACTTGGAGCACCTCCTCCCCATCTGTAATATTGAGTATGGCACAGTACTATGAGCATAGAGAGAATGAAGAGAAGGAGAAAGTGGAGAAAAAGTCAAAAGAATTGAAGACGAGGGTGTTGATGCAGCAAGTTGCAAGGGGTAACAGAAGAGGAAGAGGTTCGGGTTCAGCCCAGCGGCTACCCAGGACTAACAGGGGTGGTTCTTCGAGCGTACCTATCGGGCTCAATCAATGCGCATATTGCAAGCGGGAGGGACATTGGCGGAATGAGTGCCCGGAGTTATCGCAGAGAGGTGAGGCCCCGAGAGGTCGGGGGTTTGGAGGACGTGGAAGAGGAGGAGAAGGCCGGGGGGAGACGCGATCAGAGAATGCATCGTCTAATAGACAGAGCGGGAACTATTTTGACGACCCCCGAGGGAGACAGTACTATCATGATGACTATGACATGGACAAAGTGACGGGGATGTCTCACAGCTAGGATAGCCAGGGACAGGGCAAGGGACCAGTTTCGGTGCCTGTAGATCAGTGCGGACCCTATGTCACTGCAGATTTACACGGTACGACCGAGAAATTCTTAGTTGATACAGGGGCTATGAATAGCTCTGTTTCCCGTTCACTGGTCTCGGGGGCGGCTCTGTCTGGCCAAAACAATGTTTCGGTGGGTTTCTCAGGCGTGCCGGTTGTCAGCCCCATTTCCAAACCTCTTGCTTTGACTATTGGCCCCTTCACGGTTGACTCACCATTTCTATTAACGTCAAATTGTGGGCAAAATTTGTTAGGGTTGGATTTGTTAAAAACGTTGCATGCGACAATTTTTTGTTCTCCAGACGGTGTTTACATGACTATTGGACCGCAAGTGGCCCGTGCCACACAATGTCTCGCAAAGGATGCCCCCCTCCCCGCTGAGTTTAAAGATGTGCCACGCACACTGTGGGCTACAGGAGACACGGATGTGGGGTTACTCCAGATCCCACCAGTCTCTATACAGATTAAGGACAACGCTGTATGGCCACGTATCCCCCAGTACAAGATATCCCAGGCAGGAGAAAAGGCCTTATTGCAAATAATACAGGATTTGATTAAGTCTGGTGTGGTTGAGGAGACAGCGGCGAATGTGTGTAACAGCCATATTCTTCCTATTCTTAAAAAGGCACCCTTGGATTCTTCTGATGCTCACCCTGACGTTTACCGCTTCGTAATTGACCTTAGAGAGGTGAACAAAATAGTGGTTCCCCAGTATCCTGTAGTCCCAGACATTACCACGATCTTGACAATGATTCCCCCGTCTGCAAAATTCTTCTCTGTGATCGATTTGAAGAATGCTTTCTTCAGCATTCCAATCCATACGGATAGCAGATATCTGTTTGGATTTGCAATAGCCAGAAGGAGCTTTAGGTTCTGTCGTGCTCCACAAGGCTATACCGAGAGTCCTAGTATCTATAGTCAAGCTTTGAAAGCTCAATTGGATTCTTTGGAACTTCCCCCTGGTAATGTGCTGTTGCAGTACGTTGACGACCTCCTTGTGGCTTCAGACACTAAAGATGGTTGTAAAGAGGCCACAGTTAAATTGCTGTTACATTTGGCACACCATGGACACAAGGTGTCACTTTCGAAATTTCAATATTGTCAACAGGAGGTCACCTATTTAGGTCACCTACTGTCGAAGGAGGGTCGTAGACTAACACCTAAACGCATAGCTGCTATTACTAATATGCCTGTTCCTAAGACCCAACGCGAGGCACGCGCTTTCATTGGTATAACTTCGTATTGTCGTCATTGGATCCCTAACTATTCCTTACTAACGAAACCCCTCCTTTACCTGACCACTAAAGACGTGCATGAACCCTTGCCTTGGACATCTGCGTGCCAGCAAGCTTTCGAGCAATTAAAGGTTGCGCTTTGTTCTGCTCCTGTGCTTGGTACTCCTGATTACCAGAAGCCTTTTGTGCTCTATGTACATGAGGCGGACGGTTGCGCGCTTTCTGTTCTAAAACAGGGTTTCGGTGGTAAGCAGAGACCCTGCGCGTATTTCTCTGCTATTCTTGATAACGTCGCCAGAGCTCTCCCGAACTGCCTGAGGGCTGCCGCGGCGGTGGCAGTTTCTATCAGACAATCGGCAGGGCTCGTCCTTGATACGGATCTCACAGTCATGGTACCTCATGCTGTGGACACACTGTTGAATAAAACAAAGACACAGCACCTTACTAGTGCATGTCTGACTGGATATGAATTAACTTTGTTTGCTCCGCACATTACCATCAAACGATGTGCTACTCTGAACCCAGCCATGTTACTACCCCTCCCTTCGGAGGAAAAGGACGATGATGTCCATGATTGATTCTTTCGGACTAAGGAAGAAACGAAGAGACGGGTAGACCTGACTGATGTTCCCTTCTCTGACCCCCAAGGGGAACTATATGTCGATGGCTCTTGTTTCAAACTACCAGATGGCACTACCACTGCAGCTTATGCAATCACAACATTACACACTGTAGTTGAGACATCCCGTATCCCATACCAATCGGCCCAGGCTGCAGAGTTGGTTGCCCTCCTTAGGGCTTGCGAGTTGAGTGAGGGACTGACTGTCAATGTCTACACCGACAGCCAGTACGCCTTTGGGGTGGCCCATAATATCGGGCGCCTCTGGGCGGAGAGAGGGTTCTTGACCTCGCATGGGTTGCGAATACAGCATGGTGCATTGATACATAAACTGTTGTCAGCACTGACACTTCCTGATAAGTTGGAAATAATAAAATGTAGCGCTCACAAAGTAGTAACAGACGATGTTGGAAGGGGAAATGCTTTTGCAGACCAGAAAGCTAAGGAGACAGCTAGATCGAAGATGAAAAGGATGTTCGTGGCAGGTCCCGCTGGGTGGGTCCCAGATAATGGAATGTTCGAGGACACATTAGAAAATGTCAGAGAATTACAGAGCGAGGTGACAATAGATGAACTGGCAGTATGGGAAGAGAGGACAGGGTGTTTGGACGAGGATGGGTGTTGGACTGACTTGTCTGGGAAACAGAGATGGTTGCTGCCTAATGCCTATGTGCTCCCTTTTGTAACTATGGCCCACGGCCCAGCACACATTAGTGCCAAAGGAATATGTAAGCTACTGGACCCAGTATGGCGAAACGATAATATCCCTAAAGTAGCCACACACCTAGTGAAACACTGCATAATTTGTCTGAAACATAATCCTGGGAAAGGTACTCCTACACCCGCAGGTAATTTTGCACTGCCTTCCTTCCCTTTCGAGGTTCTCCAGATGGATTTCATCGAAATGGAACGAGTTAACAATCTGAAGTATGTGCTGGTAGTGATTTGTGCATTCAGTAAATGGATTGAGGCTTACCCCTCTAAGGAGAATACAGCTATGGCAACGGCTATGGCTCTCTTAAAAGAGTTCTTCCCGCGCTATGGATTACCGCGTGTGATCTGGAGTGACAACGGAAGTCACTTCAATTCAAAAGTCATTGAATTGGTGTGTAAAGGCTTGCATATTAGACAGAAGCTTCATGCAGCGAACCACCCCCAGTCAGCAGGCTTGGTTGAGAAGTACAATGGTACTCTCAAATTGAAGTTAGCGAAGATTCAAGAAAGCACAGGATTGCGATGGCCCGATGCTCTACCTTTGGCTTTGTTATCTACCAGAGCGAGAGCACATTCTAGAACAGGGTTGTCCCCGTACGAGGTGGTCTTTGGGCGCCCCGCTAACGTCTGGGGCGTCCCAAGACCCAAGCGCTTTTCCGAGATAGAGTACCCCCTACTTGTCGACTATCTGTATGAGTTAACTAAAGATCTTCATTCTGTCCACCAACAGATTCACGCCACGCTGCAACCAGTACCAGGGGGGCCCGGGCATCAGCTACAGCCCGGGGATTTCGTGTTCGTGAAGAATTTTCAGCGAAAAAGCTGCCTGGAGCCTCGGTGGAAGGGGCCACTCTTGGTCCTGCTCGCCACCCGCACCGCAGTAAAGCTTGAAGGCCGGAAGCACTGGGTACACGGATCGCACGTCAAGAGGATCCCTCTTCCACTTCCGTATGACCAGTGGGTCCTCGACGGCAATGCTGACCAGGAAGGGGAGCGAGTGCCCCGTTTCATTCCCTTCTCTGACGCCCGACTGAGGTGGGCGCAGACAGACGAAGAGAGCGACGAGGCCTTACTTGAAGCGGTCCCCCCAGAGATAAGGGCCGCCCCGGATGCTCCCGCTTCTGGTGCACAGACATCTGAGTCTCAATGCCCTGCTGAGCCTGAATTTCTTCCCCTTTTTGTTGATGAAGAAGTGCCTGGGGTTGCCAGGTACAACCTACGGCCCCGACGGAAGGACAGTGCGCCAGTAGGGCAGTCCAGGAGTTAGGGAAGGACTCGAGTTTAGGGCGTAGGTGCTATGCCTAAGGTGCCTGCTTTAGATTAGAGTGAGCTACACTGGTGCACTGCCTTGGACACTAGACAGGATAAGCTGAGGATGTCTTCCAAGGAGGTGCCCTATCCTGAAAGAAGAGGATTTGTTTTCCAGCAAGGGCTGCGATCGCGCAGCTCCCCGTGGGAGTGCTTCATAGCACCTTCATTGATGAACAATAGGAGTCTACCAGTGAGGCTCTGAAGGACACTGGGTGATTTGTACCCCTCTGGTCGGTTGTATTTTTGTGGCTCCAATATCTAAAGTTTCTTTCTAAGTACCCATTTGGCCGCGCAATTATGAAGGAGGAACAGCCTCTGGTGGCCCCACCATTACAGCAGAATGGTCCTGTGTGGTCTAGTTGGTCTATTGGGAGTAGGGTGGTAGTGGTAGTGGTCCTTCTCATCGTAATGATAACACTATTTGGGGTGGTGTGGTATTTAGAAGAACAGCATCCTGTGCACACCTTGATAGGGACTACCCCGGCTCCACCTGAGAATTCGTTTGTTACACTGGTCCGCATAAAGAGAGACATAGACAGACCTATGTCGAGAATGCGTTTCTACAGATGCTTCATCAGGTACACGGTACAACTAATGCCATGAATTGTTGGGTGTGTGGGTTACTTCCCTCAGTTATACACAGGAACGATCTACTGGTGTCATTGCCCCTGTCATACTTTGGTAGCTGTGAGGCATGGTTCCAATTGCTTTCTAGGGTGTACATGCACTATCATGCTGACGCGATGAATATGGTACAGTCTGATTACGAAGAAGTGTTGGAGTATATAGTGGTACACCAAGGATATACACCTGGGGCAGATAGAAAGGAGGGTACCCTACATCCAGAAGCTTGTATGAATATTTTTGAGGATAATAAGAATGTCACTTGGTTACAAAACGAAATGCTGGATTTTCAAAGATTTCATGTTACTGAATATTTCAAATGTTTCCAGAAACGAAATATAACTGAAGACAAAGCCATACCCGTCCCTGTGATCAATACAGCAGCGACTTTCTGTGTTGAAGGTACAGGGAACATTCCAGTAGGTCAGAGCAGTTGTAACTATACATACCGATTGAACACTACTAGTACCCCACCTTTGCTCACACCTCCCAATGTATACTTTATTTGTGGGGAACAGGCTTATACATGGCTTCCCAGGGGATGGTCTGGCAAGTGTTATGTCTCTTTTCTTTTGCCCCCTGTTTATATTGCACCATCTAATTATCACAAGGATCATAGGCTACAGCGTAGGGATCTACATTTGCATCGGTCCAAGAGAGTTATCAATCCAGAAGATATAGATCAAACAGATACTTCCCTACAGCAATTTACTGACATCATGAAGGGCATTCTGCCATTCTGGGGCCCCATGTTCAATAGCCGTAATATCTGGCGCCTTGCTAGAGTAGTTGAGGGAGTTATTAACACTACTGTAGGTATACTGACTAATATTACAGTCGAGCTTCAGGCTACGAGACTTGTTGCTCTTCAAAACAGGATGGTTTTAGACGTTATCCTTGCTGATAGGGGCGGAGCCTGCCGCGTCATTGGCATCAGTTGTTGTGTTTACATTCCTGATAACACCCCTAATGTATACTCCGCCATACGGAAATTACACAGGCTTGCTTCAGATATCCATCAGGATATTGGATCATGGTCCCTCACAGGGTGGTTCTGGGGTCTGCTGACATCATGGGGTTGGAAGATACTACTTGCCCTCATAGTTATCACAGGTGTCATCTTCACATGTTGCCTATGTATTAATTGCCTTCCAGCATATTGCACCTATTGTGTGAGCAAGCTCACCCCTACCCCTAAATTGCCAGGACGTGATAATAAGGTCTCTGCTATGATGATGCAGGATATCCAGAATATGATGCTTATTGACGAAGGTATTTTTGAATACTTAGTAGATTTTGATAAACATGTGCTGCTTTATTCTCCCTTGTAACTTGACTGACTATGCATTTTCCTCCTTTCCACTTAGAATTGTAAAGACCCTGCCGGATAGCCTCAATAAAGCATTTAGCCACCCATGCTAAAAGGAGGGTCTGTTAGGTTTGAAAATCCCATTTCTGCTATGCACTCGTATCATGCTACATTAGGTTAGCAGTGTGTGGCTAAATAGATGCCATTTGTATTCACGTTATGCAACCCACTGAGTTATCCCTGCAACGTGCAAGCTTTAGTTAGCAAGTGTGACTCCATTTTGTATTTCGTAATCCCTATTAGGCTGTGTCTGAACTAGGCCTTATTATTCGTATTGCTTGCCTCAGCAGAACACTGTATTTAGTTATTATTTTTCTTTCCAGTTCAAGGCTGCTTCCCGACTTACTAATGAATGGGCCATTCTGCCCTCACATGCCTATCCAAGTGTGTAGTTCTGCTCCCACGTTAGGAGACGCTGAGACTCAGCGCGGTAATCTTGAGTTGCTGATAGCATGTCCCCATCTGGCAGGTGGTAGCCCATCCTTCTGTGCCTTCTTTGTTCATGTTCGGCCCAGGCCGGTAACTTTCCACTGTGGGCGGGGTTGGCGGGGTTCTTGGAGGAATGATCATGCATCGCAGGCCGTTGGGGAGCCAGTCCCTCGGCAGACATCTGCGGGTGCAGGTCAGATTGGACTCCTCTGCAGAGTATTGCTAATAAATGCTTGTTTGTATTCTCTACTGTCTGACTGACTCTTCATTACTTGGGAAGGCATAGCAGGTGGTTGTAAATAACCCGAGTGGCCCCTAAGGACCACTTCCTTCAGTGTATCTGAGAGTGTCTGTGCTTGTGATGATCTGGACATGTCACTGCCGGATCTGTCCCAGTCTTGTGTATTTGTCTTACATTTCTGTCAGTTAATATTGTATAGTTGTAAAATGTGTATTGTTGGGAGTCTGTCTTTTTGGGGTTGACATTTGTAGGGGTAGTTTTTGTATTAAGTAGTGTTATTTTGGTTTGCACTCAGGGAGGGATAGGGAGATGTCTGGGAGGAGAAATAATTTCTCGGAGGGAGAGTTGGGGGGCCTAATTTGGCTCATTGCACACTACCTGCCCAGGATGTTGGCCTCTGGGCGTAAGGTAAGCCAGGGGTGCCCACCGAAGGACAAGAAATACAAGTGGGACCGTGCGCGGTGGCACCTAAACCAAACCTTTGGGCTAGATCAGACCTTCTAGCAAATGAAGCACATATGGGCTGATGTAGGGGCATGGAAGGCCGATCTCATTAACCATCTGGGACTGGAGATCGGAGGTGCCGTAGGTATGTATGTATGGACCATCTGCATGTACTAATGTATCCATAGCTGCAATGCAAAACTTAAACATGGAATGTACATAATCTGTTTCGATGTAACTTCACTTTACAATGTGCAACATGCACAGTCAAATAACTTACTGTGAGGAAATCTAGCTACCTAAGGGTGATTTGTGTGCATCAGAGTGGCTACATTAAGCAAGCCTACAGCAAGTGCAGTGCCAATCGCTGCATTTCCATACCCTGTCACAAGGGGCTGTTCAATGGTTTGCAGGTGACTGTTTCCAATGTAAATGCATGGAATTATGTACATTCACTTATGTAACATATGTTCCATCAACATGCAGAATACCATGCTCATAATTGCAGCATGGTTTTGAACTCTTCCACAGCACCATTTCAGTGTGAGTGACCATAAGTGTGACCAAATATACATGCTGTGTTACACTTAAATTGTTTGTAGATACATACCTGTCCCTGTAGCACTATGACAAACCAAAAGCAGCATAGTAGAAACATGTATGACAGTATCAGCAGGGTAGCCATCAAAATCGAACCAATTTGAATATGTTAGAAACTGCATATGTTGTTCCAAATTGTCTTCATCAATAGATTTGACCCACAACATTAACAAAAGACATTTCTACATTTGTGTCTGTATGTGTGTTTGTACATTATCATACGTACTTCCAGATCTTCAATTTCTTACCCTGCCCCAAGGTATGGATGTCATAAGCAAGCAGCAGGGGTACTTGATCCTTCCTCAGAGTCGGCCATGTCATCACTATGTGAAATGCTGTGACACAGGAACATTCACACAGATTTCCTGGAGACTGTAGGGATGTATGCCCGCTGCTCTAGGTAACCATGGTGTTGTCTAGATCATTGCCTGACTTACTGACTGATGCAGATGTGGATGTCCACATGGCAATGTTGTGGTCATATTGATTTCCAAGTATTAACTGGATGTCAGCCTTTGATCTATGTGCAGTGTGTATTTTTGAAGGCTCAAAGGATTATTTGTGTGCAGGAACATGTTTGAGTGAGACTCAACATGTGTTGTTTCTACAGGTGTAAACCAGTAGCGATATGTTACATTTATCTGAGGGCTAATTGTTGTAATGTACCGCATTCATGTACTGCAGGAGAACAATGAAAGCCCTATCCATGTGTTGGCTACTTGACACTTAGTAGGTGAAGTCAGCTATGTGTGCTTCCTTGGGTGACTCCAGATGGGGTATGCAACGCAGAGGCACACAACCTGGACAGTATCACCTTAACCACTTTCACATATGGTGATGAGCACGTCTCAGCCCACTTGCATGATGCATTCCCAAAACCCAAAAGTTCTAATCTCTGAACCATGTGTAAAATCTGAAATCTGCACATCATAAGTGTGATTCATTGATTAGAATGAAATGGTTGTAATCTCATTGTGACTATATTTCAATATTGTGCACCTACATAGTCGGCACCTGACTCAGTTTTTCTTGGTCAAGGAGGGGATGTCTTTGTAGTGACGGTATGTTGTCCATATATCCAACTCACAACCTGGACTTGGTGTAGACAGGCACATATGCTTGTTTTACAATGTCTGCCTATTTACACACACAGCATGTACATGTACAGCTTGAGCTCACAGTTGTTTTTCCTTACCACCCTAGCTAACATGTCAGTTGAAGATGCCAAGACATTTGATATGAGACAGGAACGTTACAGGCATGTCCACCACATCTCCAAGACCATCCGGAAAATGGGCAAGATCTATGAGCAGAAAAAGGCATTGTGGTCCTGGAACCTCCTTGGCCACAAGGAGACAGCAGCCACTACAGCTGCCAGGAAGGCAAGCACGGGTGTCCGGAGCCAGCAGCTGCCACCCCAACCAGAGGCCCCAGCGGCTACCCCGGCTAAACTTGCAGCCACTCAGCCCCCAGCCACACGGGCCAGGAGGCCCAGATGACACAGGGACTCGGTGTTCAATATTACATTGTGAGGGAGATTAGGAAGATCACCTAGATCATGGAAGGCTTCCGGCAGGAGCAGGCCAGCCTTTGGGAACGTGTCATTAATATTGAGAAGGTCCTGGGACAAGTTGCCCAACTTTTATGAACTCTCCCCTTGGACGTTACCCTTTGCTTGTTTTAAAATTGTTTTTACTATCTATAGTTGTTTAGGTTAAGTAAGGGATTAGCATAGATTTAGCGTAGTTAGGTTTTAGCTTTTAGATATTTTTATAGGGATATGTATGTGAAATCTTTTAAAGGTTTTATGGTTTTTATTGGGTACGGTGTTGATGTGTAGTGTAAATATAACAATTTAAAAAAGATAATAGGAAAAACACCAAAAATATATAATTGTTTAGCTTTACATGTGTGGATAGTATATGTTTAGGTGTAGTTGCAGTTTGCATTGTGCCAACTATGTTTTTTAGGAGGGGTGGGGGTTGATGTTTAACACGTCTTTTGTGTTAAATGTTTACAATAGTTTAAGATAAGTTGTGAGTGTATGGTAGTGTTAAGGTTAGCTACTGTAGGATGTGTAGGTTAAGGTAGTTAAGGCTTAGTTTAGATAATTCAAGGTAGTGTTAAGGTTAATTAGTGTAGGATAGGCAGTTGCAGTTTTTCTGGATGCCATTTTCTGGTATTAAAATGTTTTCTACTTTCATGACCTCGTAATCATTTCCTACTTAAAAGTTGTCATCTTTGATTAGGTTGAGTTGAGTACATGATGTAGTTATTACCTGCAGTCTCTGAAGATATATGCTATTTTGTGAGAGGCCTACGGACAAGAGTTAGTCTAACTCACAATTGAGTCACTTAAAGACTCTTCACCTTTCTTTAGGCACTGTAAGTGTGCCTCTTTGTGTGAATTGATGCACAGCTGTTGGAATGGATGAATACAATGTCACTGATTACCGTGAAGTGTGCAGGCCCGACAACGACAATACCAATAAATGCAATATCAATGTATACCATAACCTGTGCCAGCACGACTGTGCAATACCCCGCAATGCAATGTCAATGTATGGCATAGCCTGTATTTTGAATGGAATGGTGTACCAGGAAGGTATATCACTTTCCAATGAAATTCAAGACGATGTGTCTTTACAGAAACAGATTAAATCCTTTATTTTCTCCTCTGAGGCCAACATATAAACATGAAAAACATCCAGCCAACGCGTTTCGTTCAGGAAAAAGAATTTTTCCGAACTTCCTCAGGGCTCATCAGTATCTTGATATCAGTAACTGATTTCATGCTTCGGTAAATTTTCATATACATGTGTAATCCATGGGGAATGTGCTCCCATCAAATCCACCCGCAACGATAACTTGACCCTCCACAGGTTTCCGAATGTCCTACTCCATGCTCAAATTATGATACTGTTACCAGTAAGAACAATGCCAATGTACATTATGAATGAATGAATGAATGAATGAATGAATGAATGAATGAATATTAGATGTATAAAGCGCTAACTTAGCCCAAGGGCATCAAGGCGCTGCAGAGGACTAACGTTCAACCGGATAAGATGCTCAAGCTAAAGTCTGTGTAAAAAGCCAGGTTTTCAGGGCCTTGCGAAAAAGAGAGTATGACTCAAGACCCGATAAACCATCCGGAAGAGAGTTCCACAGCCTAGCAGCAGCAGTGGAGAAGGCTCTGCCTCCCCATCTAACCTTCTTAAACCTAGGAACCACCAGCAAGTTCTTGCTGGCAGACCTAAGCTGCTTGGTCGGGATATAGCGTTGAAACATTGCTTTGATGGCATCAGGGCCAGATCCATAGTAGGCATTGTGAGTCAAGCACAAAGTCTTGAAAAGGATTCTACGATCCAGAGGTAGCCAATGCAGCGAGATGAGGGAGGCCGAAACAGAGTGATACTTTGGCAGCTCCAACACCAACCTTGCTGCAGTATTCTGTACCATGTGTAACCGTCTCACCAAACCCTTGTTAATGCCCAGATAAAGGGCATTACAATAATCAAGCCTGGACAGTATCAAAGCAATCACTCCCTGCTTTCGTGATGGAAACGACAGGAACTGAGAAATTTTCCTAAGCAGCCTGATTATTCCAAAACAGATAGACACTGTTTTGCTAACCTGTAGGTTCATGGACAGTGAAGTGTCGACCATAACCCCCAGATTTTTCCCATGGGAAACAGGAGAGGGACAGCTGCCCATGGTGTCAGGCCACCAGTCATTAGACCATATATCGTGTTGGTTGCCAAAAATCAGGATCTCCGTTTTTTCCCCATTCAATTTAAGATAATTCTCAACCATCCAAGATGAGACTGCCTGCATACAATTTTTGAAATTTGCGGCAGCTTCACTGATGCTGTTAGTAATAGACACCATGATTTGAGTGTCATCGGCATAAGACAGCACCTCAAATCCAAAGGCTCTCACCACCCTCGCCAGTGGGGCAACATAGATATTAAAAAGGGTGGGGCTTAGAGAGGATCCTTGAGGAACTCCACAAATCAATGAGTTGGAAGAGGAATAAAATTGGCCCAGTTTCACTATTTGTGCCCTATCACTAAGAAAGGAGGAAAGAAGCTCGAGGGCAGTGCCCCCAATCCCTATCTCCTTGAGGCGTTCCACCAGCCTCAATGGAGACAGGGTATCAAAAGCTGCGGTAAGGTCAAGAAGGACCAGCAGGGTTGCATACCCTGCATCAACCTGAACCCGGATGTTATCAAAAACCGCAGTTAGCGCTGTTTCAGTGCTATGAAAGCTTCTAAAGCCATGCTGAGAACCATCAAACAACTGGTGATCCGATAAATAGGAACTGAGGTGGGAATTCAGATATTTTTCCAAGATCTTAGCTGGAACCGGAAGCAAGGAAATGGGGCGATAATTTTTTAGTTCCATAGGATCCAGAGACGGCTTTTTTAAAAGCGGTTTAACCACAGCGGTTTTCCAAAGAGTGGGATACTGCCCCTCAGTAATAGCTAAATTTAGTACTGAGGTGAGAAGGGGAACAATGAGTTCCCTTCCAATTTTTAAAACCTTAAGGGGGCAGGCATCCAGGGGAGAGCCCGAGGTAACTCCTTCCAAAAGATGACCAGATGTTTCACGAGAAATACAAGGGAAGGTGAGAAACCTCGGTTCGTCTACCGTAGTTGCTGATAAAGCAGGGTTAGTTTTAGAAGGAGCAAATATAACCTTTCCAGCATTACAGTCCTCCAAGGTGGAATATATGTCTGTAATCTTAATGCGGAAAAACTCTGCCATTCTGTCACAGAGTTCTTGGGAAAGATCAGATGAATCAGCAACAGGAGGGGAGATAAGAGAGTTAATAACCTTAAAAAGCTCTCTAGAAGATTTAATTGATTCAGTAGCCTTAGAATAATACAGTCTTTTCTCCTCAATAATCGCCATTTTATAGTCCCTCAAGCACTGTTTATGTAGCTCTCTACCTGCCGGCGCGAGATCAGTACGCCAGATCCTTTCCTGTTTGCGGCAGGACTGTCTCAACTTTCTGAGCCTATCAGAATGCCATGGTGCAGAGGGTTTTTTCCTCGCTAACCTAAGCAAACGTAACTGTCTCAATACCAGTAAGAACAATGTCAATGTATGCTATAACAACTATGCACAATGCAAAGGATGTCGCTAAAAATGATACCAGTGACTGCCATATTATTTTCATGAATTCTAATCAGCTCACATCATTGCTGTCAAATTCACCCACGGTCACCATCTCATCAACCCCGAGTCAGAGATACATGGTTAGATAAGTCATATGACCCATGCCACACCAATTGAATACGAGGTCACAGGTGGGACCTCTCTAACCTAAAGACCAATGCACACCCAGACAATACCCTGATCGATCCCACAGATAGATAGTTGCATCACAAACAGGTCCGAGGAAATTGGCCCAATAAAACACATTTGGCCAAGGGATCACATTTCCCAAAATACCACAAAGCTAGATTCCACATTTAGATAGAAACACTCAAACAATCAGGACACGAAATGCACACAACACGTAGTGATCACACGCTCCTCATGCCGGACATCGGGAAATATACACATTGGCCCACACTAGCTCTCCCTGAGGTCGATAGCCATCTGTGTCCTTATCAAATACCTGCGCTTGTTGATATACAACTGAGATGGTTTTTGGAATGTAGAAAATTGTTTTATTGTTAACTCATAATCTGTATATAACAGCGGCCAAAACTTTGTAAACTGAAAGACTTTGACCAGATGTACTCTGTCAAGGCTCTCCGGCCGCAACATTTAATGAAACCAACTTGTTCCTGTTTTGCCAAATGCCTTTTGTCTTTTCATTTATTTGAGTTAAACTCATATCTGAGCAACAATTTGGCGAGCCAGCCAGAAGAGATTGGTTCATCGAACTCGACTGCTGTCGAAGGAAGGACCCCGGCCCGAATGGATTCACATCTGCGTAAAAAGAGCAGTGAACAGACGCCATCATTGATTAGAAGTTCTGCTAAATCCACGGGGCAGAGGTCCATCTGGAGTCAGCCGTCATAGGGTAAGAGACTACATCTGATCCTTTGTCCCAACAAGTGGCGTATGACAAACTAGGACAAGCACGTAGACCACTTTTGTTTTTCCCCTAGTCATCACGCTAAAAGAATGCAAAGGCAGCTACCTGATCTTGGGCATAAAGCACAAGGTATGCCTCGTCCTTGCGTGTTAGTAAGGGATAGCCTGACCTTGGGTGTGGAACAGGGTTCGCTTCATCCCTGGGTGTTAGTAAGGGATTGCTTGTACCACTGGGCGTGGATCAGAGGATACGCCTCGTCCCTGGGTGACAGTAAGGGATAGCTTGGACCACTGGGCGTGGTGTCAAGTCAGTACACATAGGCTCTGAGTGAGATATAGAGCTAACATCTCAAACTTAATTTTTTAGTTACAAATGTTTTTAGGGTTATCAATTCCAGACTGGTAGCATCTAAAAGAAGTGAGAGGTGTTCCCCTTTTTCTCTCCGCTTGGATCACTGGGCGTTAGGCAGTGTTATACGCACAACACCTGGGGGCGTTAGGCAGTGTTATACGCACAACACCTGGGGGTGATATAGGGTGAAATTTGGAAATTAGGGAAAATTCAGACCTTGATGAATCAGGTGTAGCCTGTGTCAGGCCGCAGGGGGGCGATAGTTATTAGGTTATTCCTTTTTCTCTGCTCAAATTGTTGCAAATTTATGTCCGCAGAGCCGATAGTGATAGACTATCAGGCTCACCTAGCTTTGCGTACTGCACATAGCATCCCCTCTCCACAGGCTATAGGCACTAGGAGAGGGGCCCAGTTTTTTGGACAAAATAAAACAAAATTCTGTCAACCTTTTTACTCTTTATTTGAACTTTTTCATTTTTATGCATTTATTGATGTTGTGGTGCTGTTGAAATTTTGAAAATCATGCTGCATGGTTAAATGTTATGTCATGTTTGTACGTCTATGCTTTAGCTAATAATAACCCTTTTTCAAATCAGAGGTTCATGATTGATGGTTTACTGCTGCAAGTCAACCCGTACTGCTCTAAACTAACAATTGCACTTTTGTTACAGGTTGTTATTATTTCATTGCATTTTTGTCTCTGTTTAATGTTAATCTATTCCTTTGATGCATCAGTATTTTTCAAACTCATGACCAAGTTGATTGGTTTTCGATACCACCCAGTGTAAACAGATCCCCAAAAATGAGAGTAGAATTTGTAAATTATTTAAAAATCTCGAGACAGTCAAAATTTTGCAAAAGACCTTAAAACAAACAAGCTTCCCAATCCATCATGGAGACCCCACTGGACCACATGAAATCGAGGTGCCCCATCCAGGCCAGGAAACTAGAGAAACACTGTGGTGAGTGGCATGTCCATACCAAGACACACACATTCCCCTCTCCTGAAGGTGGCATGTTCGTCACTAACACCATAGACTATACAAAGATCACATACAGACCAGGTATACAGGACATAAGAAGGCTAAGCTGGAGGCCCTACTAGAACTATGGGTCCTCTTCGAGGTGGCCCCAGCTTACAAGACTATCCCTGAACCCCTAAGTAAGGCATCAACACCTCCCCCACCATACACTGGCAGGGATGTGCTCTCACTAATGCCGGCCATCCAAGTTGCTGCCGTGCTGGGTTATATCCATCCACCAGTCGAGGAGGCTCCTGGACCTCCCTCTGGGGCAGCAAGCCACTGAGTGTGGAACAGGATTCCCGGGCCTGCCAGCCCAGGCACCATCGGCCTCATCTCAGACCGGTTCCAAACCCCCTCGGGGATCAACCACTCACTCACTGGCCGCGACCCAGCCAGTCCGGACCGAACAAGGAGCGCATACTCCTGAATGGCCCACTGGGCACAATAAGGTCAGAGGGAAGTTTGTGACACTCCTAGAAGGTGATTCCACCAGTAGAGAGGAAGAAAGGAGCACCAGTCCTGCAAGATCTAACTCTGAAGGGGGAGTCACGGGCTACACTCCACCAAGACAGGCCTTTGGCATGGAAGAAGTGTCAGGGAGTGAGACTGAGGCCAAGACATAGCCCAGAAGAACAGCATGTAGCATTGAGAGAAGGAGGCAGCCCAGGAGGGAGTTAGAGGAAAGGCGAGAGATAAGGATGGAGAGAGAGAGAGCTCTCATCTGGGAATACCAGGAAGGAGAGGGAGCAACTTCCCCTCCCCTGGAAGGAACAGGAGCTTGACCTCGGGCGTGATATAGAGATGAACCCAGGGATGAGTCAGGAGGTAGGCCCCTAACTGAGGCTCAGACATCACCAGGCCCTCAAAGTAAGAGCGGGCCTGACCAGGAAATAAGTAGCCAGGAAAGCCTGACCGAGACACAATTGAGATGCAGAAGGAGGAGCCTGTCACCTTTACGCATGCATAGGAGAGCGGTGACGAAGACGTTCGCTGCTCCCCTTGAACGCGCTGGTCAGACAGACCAACCTCTAAAGAGATAATATCCAGAGAAGGGGGTGAGGCCTTCGTACGGCCTTTTTGTTATCTTCTGGCATGCTGGTCCCAAAGAAAGGCCGACAGTATGATCGTCCTTGGCCAGAGGAGGGATCCTTCGAACCCGAGGACATGGCCATTGTGGAAGACTGCATTTGGCTTGGAGGGGGAGATCTGAAATATATCTATCCTACATGCAGGAGTGCTTGAGACGATGGGAGCACTACATCGAGGAGTAACCTCCACTTGGAATCAGCTGATACCCCAAGTGCAAAAAACTTCAGAGAGATCACAAACACCCTGGGACTGAAACAACAGATTGAAGGGCCCACACACTCTGCAGGACACACACTGGATGGACTCTGTACCAACTCCACCACTCTTAAAGTGGACCCCTTGATCCCTATAAAGTGGTCACTATAAAGTGGTCGGATCACATGGTCGGATCCTGTTCAGGATTGACTGCCCCACTAAACAACCCACAAAAAACTCCAGTCAACCCGACCTTAAAACAGGACGAAAATGGAGTAAAATGCTAACTAACCCTAATTTATATGTAACAGCAGAATCAGATAAACCTATTCCAACAGGGGACCTATCGACAGACACTGACATGTTTAATGACTGGATGACCTCAGTAGCCAATACCCTGGCGCCTCCCGCCCAACACAGTAAAAGACTCCCTAATAAAAACTCTGCCCCATGGTTCACTCCTATACTTAAAGAGCTACAAGGCCAGTGCAAAAAAACCGAACGAACATGGAGAAAAAACTATAAACAAGAAGAGCTCACCACCTTTAAAGCTGCTCTTAAACAATACCATCAACAAATCAGAATAGGAAAGAGAGAATACTACTCCAACCTTATCAACCAGGCAGAGTCCGACCAGAAAATGATCTTTAACATCGTAAACTCTTTTACCGACCCAAATAGTGTTAGAACGCGAAATCCCGCCGTCACAAATTCTATGTGACCAGATAGCGGAATATTTTGACAATAAAATAAAAGATCTAAAAAAAGATTTTAAGACAATCAATGCCCCGCCCACAGAAGCAAGGGCCCTAGAAAACGGAACGGGCTTAACTGTTTCAAGGAAGTTATCCTGGAACAATCTCGACAAGCTATTCTAGCATGTAAATCAGGGTCCCCTCTCGATCCTTGTCCTCCAAAAATTCTACATGCCCTCATTGACATCATAAACCCCATAATTAACAGTATAATTAACTCCTCTCTCAAACAAGCAAAAGTACCGGATAACTGGAAAATAGCATCAGTCAAACCCCTCCAAAAAATAAATTACCAGACCCGACGACTCTCTCCAACCTCAGACCTAGCTATCTCGCTGCTACCAAGTCTGAGCAAAATAACTGAGAAGCTAGTCAATACACAATTAGATGCATATCTACAAGAAGCTAACATTCTGCACCCCAAACAATCAGGTTTTAGGCCTGGACATTCAACAGAATCGGTGCTGCTCCATACATCAGAAACCTTAAAATTTGCCTTAGATCAAGGTAAAAATGCAGTACTGATTCTGTTAGACCTATCGGCTGCGTTCGACACAGTCTCTCACGACATCCTGGCAGACAGACTCGGGGAATGTGGCATTTCTCACAAAGCTCTGGCCTGGCTAATCTCTTTCCTGGACAACAGGAGACAAATAGTAATCCTAGGCAACTTCAAATCAACAGAAAAATAACTGCCCTCTGGTGTCCCTCAGGGCTCTGCTCTAAGACCTACACTTTTTAACCTTTGTATGATACCGCTGCTCAACCTGTTTGCATCCTTTGACATCGAGTCCATCTCATATGCGGATGACACTCAGCTAATTCTCACTCTTGACAAAAATTCCACACCAGCTGATGAAAAATTCCAGAACTGTCTCTCAGCAGTCATGGACTGGATGAAATCAAACCACCTCAAATGCAACAGCCTAAAAACAGAGATTATGCTGCTTGGTAAATCCAACATCTTCATGCCCAAACAATGGTGGCCGACCGATACAGCACCACCCCCTAACACAATAGACACTGTGAGAAATCTAGGGATCCGATTCGATCGTACACTATCCTTCCACCAGCAAGCGCTCTCGGTAGCGGGCATGTGCTTCCACATGATAAAAACCCTAAAAAAGTTCTTTGACCTGCTTCCTTTGACAGCCAGAAAATCAGTGGCAGTAGCCCTAATTCTGTCTCGCTTGGATTACTGCAACAGCCTGTATGCAGGAGCAAATAAGGTAGTGCTGAAAAGACTACAGACAGTCCAGAACGCGGCAGCCCGGCTGGTATTAAGATTACCGAGGAGGTCCTCGGCCACAACAGCACTCAAAACCCTCCACTGGCTGCCCATACATAAAAGGATTCTCTTCAAAATCCTAGTAATAATTTTCAGAACCCTCAATAACACAGGACCCACATACCTAAGAACCAGAATCAAACCATATATTACCCAAAGGCTTTTGCGATCATCCTCAAAAAATCTCATGGCATCCCCCGCCTTCCACCTCTCATCTAGAGGAGGAAAGTCAATGGCAGTCCTGGGAACAAAAGCATGGAATTCCTTGCCCACCCATTTGAGACTGGCGCAGTCTGAACCCCTGTTCAAAAAACACCTAAAAGCCTGGATCTTTGCTGCCCCAGACCAGTTAGTGCTATCACTTATCTGACCTTTCTACCAGTTGGTTCTTACTAATTCCTCACCACTGCCCCGCCCAGTTTTTCCGATAGCGCCAAGATGCTCCCCGGAGTGAACGTTGCGCTCTATAAATATCACCATTCATAACCAACAGAGCTGCCAAGAGGCAGGATTTGCCTGCTACTCCAGAAAGCTGCAGTAGGAACCATCTACGTGGCTTTCGCACAGATTTCTAAAGAAGGGCTCAGGAATAAACTGCCCCCGTTGATGGACGGGCAGGGAAATGGATCTCCTGCTTTGAAAAGAACACCGTAGGTATAAACCTAGCTATAGATGACATCAAAAGTCTGCTCAGCAGCCTCATTGGTGAGCAGACCGACATGGTGTGCTCCTGAGCCCACATTGAAAACACAAGGAAGCTTTTCAGACACTCACCCCCAGTCACAGATCTGGGTTGAATCCATCATCGTTCTTTAGCTCACTTTGCCCCCCCAGTTCAGACCCAGCCATATGCAAATCAGTCTTGACCCTGTTCCTTATGGGAACAGTACATCCCCACAATCACGATCATCAACACTGGGCATGAAGGGGCTGCATTTAATTCATTCAGACACCCGATCTGGACGGCCCTTAGGGAGTTGTTCCCTGACCGCCCAGGGTAGGAGGATTAATGGCTGAAAGCATGAAACATGGGGAAACTGACTGAGTTCCTAAACAGAATGAGAGAACAGCGGGGGCATGAGACAGGACAGTCCTGGACTGACACGGGCCCCCAGGTTGCATTCTTCTACAACATCCTGAAGAGGGTTTTACATACGGAGATCCAGACAGCACTAGATATCATAGTAGGGCTAGACACCAAACCCTGGTGGGAAATACAGGCCTACATTGTTACCATCATTACCCTATTATCAGAAGAGATAGGAGAAGGACAGGGAGAAGCAGGCCCATAGAGACACCGCCAAACTGGTCCAACAGAAGTTGAAAAAGACCGCCCTTGAGGGACTTCATTAGCCCCAAACGTCCAGATGGCAACTATCTCAGGGGGAACTCCACACATGGACCCCAGAGGGTATCCGCCCAGGCCTAGTGGCTGAGGTCTGGGAGGCTGGGCCCCAGCCAGCCTCGTAGAGTGGCACTACTGTCACTGAATGGGCCACTTGGCCAACTGGTGCCGCGTAAAAATATACCATGACCAGAACAGAATAGTACAGGGACAGCCCCCTTGAGTTCTAATGAACTCACATCATTGCTGCTTGATTCATCCAAAGTGACCTTCCTAACAACTCCAAGTCAGAGATACGTGGTTAGACAAGTCCTACGACCCACGTCTATCGAATACTGGGTCACAGGTGGGGCCTCTCTAACCTAAAGACAAATGCGTGCCCAGGGACAAAACCTTATCGATCCCACATATAGATAGTTTCACCACAAACAGGTCCAAGGAAATTGGGCCCAATAAAACACATTTGGCCAAGGGCTCGCGTACCTCAAAATACCACAAAGCTAGATGCCACATGTAGATAGAAACACTCAACCAATCAGGACACGACATGCACACCACACGTAGTGATCGTGCGCTCCTCATGCCAGACATCTGGACACATACACACTGGCCCACACTAGCTCTCCCTGAGTTCGAGAGCCATGTGTGCCGTTATCAGATGCCTGCGCTTGTTGATTTACAACTGAGATGCTGTTTGGAATGTAGAAAATTGTTTTATTGTACCTCATGAACTGTATATAACAGCGGCCAAAACTTCGTACACTGAAAGACTTTGAGCAGACGTACTCTGTCGAGGCTCTCCCGCCCGCAGTGTTTAATGAAACCAACTTGTTCCTGTTTTGCCAAATGGATCTTGTCTTTTCTTTTATTTAAGGTAAACTCATATCCGAGTAACACAGCCCAACACAGATAGTCACCCACTGTAGCACTGTGTGTATAAGAGATGCAGCATGTATAGTAGGGATGGTTTTCTCACTACAGATTACACATTCCTGGCTGAGCTGGGACACACACTAGTGCCTTCCACTACAGCACACAGCATTGCACCCCTGAGCAAGTGGCTCATTGATGTTGACTGGTTACAAGTCATGTATGTGTCCACACCTGTCTGACGAACTTCCATCATCATTGACTTTGACTACATTTTAATTGAACCAACAAAGCAGTTGGGGACTATACCAAGACAATCGCACATCTATATAACAAAGGTTAGCGGTAATTAGATAGTGAGTAGTTACAAATTAAGAGGTGCTGTCATGGTACTACCACCCGGCCACCTGGGGTGTATATCAGCCTTGGGCACTGCCCTTGGCAGAATTTGAGCAGCAAAAGACTACAGAAGCACACACAAGAGGAACTCTCCCGTGAACTGCACGGACTGGACAAATGACTTTAGGCTTATAAGGTCCACCTTCTTCCTCTCCTGTTCTCCCCTGTGTTATGGTATTGACCGATTACGGGACTGCGGGCTACTCCTATACGGATTGCCATCTCCGCTCTCCACTGCAGCTTACCGGAACTATGGTTTACATACCCTTTTCAGGAATGCTCTGGACACCGCGTTTCGATAAGCATAATTGCCCATCATTCGTAGTGACTGGCCACTTCGAGACGCACCTGTCTCTCCAGCCATTTTACCTTTCCTTCTCACCTTGAGTCGGACTGGGCTCCCAAGATTGCCCTCCATGATCGCGGATGAGTATCTAGCCTTGAAAAAGTCCCACAGACTAAACACGTGTCAGCTGCCTTTTGTCCTTTTTACTGTTCAAGACACTGAATATGCAAAAGAATAAAATCATCCTTGTGAAAAGAAGAATGCTTCAGACTAAAAAGTTCCTTTCACTGCATTTTACTTGTTCTGATCTTGTTGAACTATATAGACTTCTTGTGTGTGCTTCGGTACTCTTTTAAGTGTGGCGCGTCATACATGTCACTTTGTTTGAGTACTTGCTATGTTTCAAGCACATGAGTCTACCATGTCCTTTTCCCCTGGGGAGGTGTAACTTGGTCTTGCGCCTATGCAGTAATATGTGTGTACTTTGTACAATAGATGTCATGTGTGGTTACACTCACCCTCAAACCATGTGAGGCCTCTCAGGGGCAGAGGAACACATTTACCCTATGTGTCCCAGTGTACCTTTCTAGACACAATTAATTGACACAGAACCCCAAAAATGATCCCTTGTATATCTTGCCTAGTAACATGCAAGGTATAGGGCTGCCCTAGTACATCCTTGTGTGGCATAGGTATGATGCCAATTATGAAGGAGTATGTACATGAGTATCTGCCTAATATCAGTGCACCATGATAACATTTGTACTTTAGGATGTCTTCAGTGACAGCATTGAGGCTGTCATATGAGTTTACTTACATTGTCATGTTTACTGAGCTAGTTATATGTGGATGAGTGGTACAGTGTTAATGGCATACATCCCTCACATACGCCCTTTGTAGCAGGTAGGCATTTGTGAGCTTTGTAGGGCATTGCACTGTGTGTTCGTCATGTAGCTGCAGCTTACTGTTACACACTGATGGTCCACTGGGGACAACACATTCCTCATTATGCCCTTGCAGTGGATGCACTTGTTGTTGGTGCATATCCAAAGGGGCCTGTGCTAGTGACTTTGGCTGACTCTCCTTGAGATGCTAAGAAGTGGGTACTGATGGTACACATCCACCATGGTCTAGTTAGTCCTTTCTGCAACAGACATACAACAAACTGGTTCATAGGAGTGCATTTATTTACAAGTGTGTGAGTCAGCATAAACATATTTGCAGTTTATGGGGCAACAACATCTACATTGATAGTGACCAGAGGGTGTCCAGACAGAGTCCAAATAGGATACATGTCATGCAAGATGAGGAGGTGGGGAGAATTCCATTGAGGAGTTCTAAATTTCCATTAGGGAAGGTAGGCCTCATCAACAGTCCACAAATGGATTAGATAAACATGTGCGCAAACAAAAAGGGACAGTACCAGGTGACAAAGGAGATGGCATGATGATAAACACAGGACCACTATGAAACTGGCCAGGATGCACAGACAATTGTCACTTGGCAGTTCGCCAATAATTTTGGGGGAAGTCCTCATCTTCTTTCTCAGATATGTGCTGTGCCTCCCTTGAAGGTGGTGGTGTTTGTGTGGGAGGCATCTGAGGAACACACACATCAGGGGCATAAGTTATGGCTCCCCTGTCCCCGACAGGATTTGTCTGTGCCAGCAAGGAAGGCAGCATAGCTCTGACAAGGGCCTGTTGGCTTGTCAATAAGGCAACATCGTCGCTGTTGAAGGAACCCATATTTGCTATGTAGGAGTCCTGCTTGTGCGCCATAGATTGCAAGGTGGTATGGATGGCCCCCAGCTGGGTGGCAACCTCATTGATGTCACATTTGCAGGGCTGTTGTTCTTGTCTCTGTCTCATGACAGCAGCAATGTCAACCAGGCACTCATCCAGCCTATGAAGCCAAGGGTAGGTGCCTTTAATAGCCTCAGAGGTGTCCGTATTAGGACTGAGGCACCTGCGGACTCCCTCTAAGGTCCCGCTATGGTCTCCACCAATGACAAAACCTCATCCTACTGGCCTCCTACCACTTGCCATTGAAAGAGAACTTGGGGGTCCTTGGAGTTCACAGCTGGGTTAAGGCTGGCAGATGGGGGTTGTTCTGTGGTAGGCGGTTCCTCTGGAGACCTAGCGATGCTGTCATCCCTTGACATGACGGGAGAAGGAGGTCCAATGGGTCCAGGAGTTGCTGGAAGGTGTCATCGTCCATGGGGGGGGGGGAGCAGTATGTCATCACCAACAGGTTGGGCATCCAGGACAGACTGATGGACAGGAGGTGTTGTTTGTCCGCGCTGCAATTAAATTGGAATATGTTAATGATGATCTATGATAGATATTGCCATAATTCATTTGGCTGACATACAGACTTTATTTTCATTGTCTGTATGTTAAACATTGATGTGTACGCCATATGTTACTGAAAGTAAATGAGGCAAAGTTACACTGTAGTTGCCTTTCACATGGCCAGGGCCATTTGGCTAAAGTTCAGTGAGTGAGGCTGGTAAAAAATGGAGGCAAATCCTTTTCTCTTCTGGGCCCTCAAGCCTGGAGTAGACTTCATTCCTTCTGGACTACGTCATATTGCTCATAAGAAGCCTTTCAGGAAACAACTCAGGACATGGCTTTTCACTCTCTAACATTTTCAGCCTCTGTTTTCTTAAATTCTGTTTCAGCGCTGGGACACTATGCACCCAATTCACAAAGGTAAACTTACACTTTTGTGCAAGTTTGCTACTTTTCGGTATTCACAGAGGTAAACTTAGACCAAAAGTCTAACTTTACTACTTTTCAGTATTCCCAAAGGTAAACTTAGACCAAAAGTCTAATTTTACTGCTTTTCAGTATTCACAAAGGTAAACTTAGACCAAAAGTCTAACTTTACTTGTAGTAACAAACCCTTGGTGAATACCGAAAAGCAGTAAAGTTACACAAAAGTGTAGGTTTACCTTTGTGAACCGGGCCCACTGTGTGACAAGGGTGCCTTTTCGTGTCATACCACACGTTGCAAGGCAGTTACATAGTTTGCTAGCCTTCCCTGCCTGTGAGGGTAAGTGCAGGTAAGGGCCACATTTACCATGTGGGTTAGCTTTATTTTATTATGATGCCTATACTGATTTGAGGTTCACTTATTGGCACCACTACTGTGCACATTGTATCAAGTCACCAGGGTGCCTTCATTCCCTCTACCTATTAATTAGGCTTCAGCTCTCGATCCAGCGCGAACCCAATAAATTGATCAGGGATAAACATTCAATAATATCATACATTGGCCCATACACATTGTTAGACCTGGCATCCTTGGCGTGGGTCTCCCTTCCATTTTTTTCGTAATGCCTCCACTGTTGCCGATATGTTTTTGCTGGACTAGATGCTCATGGGCACTTTGCCGCTGCTAATCAGTGCCAAAGTGCAAGTGCTCCCTATCGTTAATTGATATATGTATTAGTGACTCCATGATTGGATGATTGGTTTACTTGTCAGTCCCTAGTACAGTGCACTCAGTGTGCCCAGGGCTTGTAAATCCAATGCCGCTGGTGGGCTTGCAGCACTGGTTGTGCCACCCACAGAAGCGGCTTGTAAAATGTGTCTCAGGCCTGCCATCGCAGAGCCTCTGTGCAGCCTAGGGCTGCCATGTCGACTTGGTGAGTACACCCACTTACCAGTCCCTAAACCTTCCCTTTACTGCATGTTGGTCACCCCTAAAGTAGGCCCTAGGGCAGGGTGCATTGTAAGTATAAGGTAGGACATGCCCTGGTGTGTGTGGCATGTCCTAATAGTGAATTACAGCCATTTTCGTTTTTCACTATTGCAAGGCTACCTGCTCCCCATAGGCCAGAATGGGCAGACTGACTATTTCACCTTATAGTCAGAACTGACCCAGGGAACATGGTAGAAAAACGAATTTAGTATGCCTGAACTCAGGATGATAAAATACATCTTTTAGTGAAGTTGGTTTTAACATTCTGTGTTTGAAAATACCACTTTTAGAAAGTGGGTATTTTTTTGCCTAACTATCCAAGCCTGCCTCTGCTAGGTTGTGTATTCCTTGTCTGGAGATTGAGTGACAGGGGCTGGGGGTGGCTACAGGAGACAGGGTGAGTCAGCGCAGGGCTGAATAGAAAGATCTGCATCCAGAGTGGAGGGAGGAGCTGCACCTGGGTCTGAATAGGGCTGTGCCTGCCTTCCACAATGCTGGCTCCACCTCCTGCCGGGCGGCTGAGCACTCTGCCCCACATTCTGAAAGGAAAGAAGGAGTCAGAAAACAAAGTGCTCCAGGACTGACCAGAACTGGTTTTGGACTAGGCAGAGGCCTCTCTGCCTCCAGAGAACAAAGAGAATCAGGGTATAAGAGGGGCACCCAGACCCCAGGAAAATTAGATCACTTTTGGGAACAAGAAGAAACCTTTGCTGAGGAGCGGAACCAAGAAGAAACTGAGGAGAGACGATCCCTAAGCCTGAAGTGCTGCTTGGGGGATTGGCCTGCAGTGGTTTGCCTGACTGCCAAAGAAAGGAGAAAGGAACTTTTGCTTTGCTGTGACTTTCATCAACTTGTGAAGGATCTCCAAGGGCTTGGCAGAGAGCTTGCCCCCTGACCGAAGTCCCAGGACCATTGGACTTCACCCCCTTTGTGAATTGCTGCTGGAAACTCTGTTTCAGTGGCTACAGAGGTAGGGAGCTGTGACCGACTCTCACGACCGACTCGGTGTCCTGTAAGCACCGCATCGAAGCACCGTCTCGCCCTGCAACGCACGGCCCTGGTCTCACCGACTCCGTCAACGAGCCGCTGCCTGCACCGCATCGAGGGACAACGCGTCCTGCAACGCTTCGCTACGCCGAATCGAACTGGTCCGACCGACACGGTCACTGCTGCTGAGTTCGAGTCCTGTGACCGCACCGGAGTTGGGCACCGCTCGCACGCTTTGCGACGCACCGCCCGACTCGCACCGCTGTCCGGACTGATCGACGCCAGCTCCTGAATCCGGCTCCGTCGCCGCACCGCAACCTGCCAGCACCGCATCGAAGCACCGTCTCGCCCTGCAACGCACGGCCCTGGTCTCACCGACTCCGTCTCGACGACGTCAACGAGCCGCTGCCTGCACCGCATCGAGGGACAACGCGTCCTGCAACGCTTCCATTTTTACATCGCGACCGCGACGAACAGCCATCCGGCTCGCACGCCCGTGCCTGCCGCTTCAAGTCAAAGGTACTGTGACCGAGTCTGTCTACGCTGTGTTGGCCCGTCTCGACGCGGTCAGCTGGATTTGTTAGACTCTGTTTGTTCTCGACATCGCCGTAGCCGGAGAAGGCTACCGACTCGCACAGAACCTTGAATTAAGCCTTTTTGATCAGAACTAAGCACTCTTGACAGTATTGTGGATTATTTTTGTCGTTTATGGTCTTGTGATAAATCTATATAAAGTATACCTATTTTTATAAATATATAACCTGTGTGGTGTCCATTTGTAGTGTTGTCACTTGATTACTGTATGTGTTCACAAATGCTTTACACACTGCCTCTGAACTAAGCCTGTCTGCTCGTGCCAAGCTACCAAGAGGGTGAGCAGGGGTTATTTCGGGAGTGTACCTACTTTCCCTGACTAGACTCAAGGGTCCCTATTTGGACAAAGGTACCTACCTCTGCCAACTAGAGACCCCCAAATCTAACATTGGTGGTCAGCGGTGAGGATTCTGGACTTGCATTTGTGACTCATGTACAGTGATTGGTGAACACTACTTAGTGAGTGCAGACCAAAACGCAACCACATACTTTTATAGCATTTTTTCTGGGATTTCCTATTTTTGCAAATGCCAAGTTCAGTCACTATGGAGAAACCAGCATCAGTAGCCTCTGTTGAGTGTGATTGGGAAGAAGAGAGGCTAGAATGCTACACCCTCAAGCAGCTCAGGCAATTCTGCAAAAAGTTTAAAGTGTCCATGACCGGACTCTCCAGGAAGGAGGACCTCCAAAAGGCGCTGAGGGCCTGGGTCGAATCAAGGAGTGCCCCTGTGGAGGGGGCTGAGAATGCAGAAGGGCAGCTGGAGGGGCTATTGGGTCTAGGGGCTAGAAGACTACCTTCCCCAGTAGGTAGCAGTGTTTCTGCCAGAGGACTGTCTCCAGAGGAGTTGGAGGACAGGAAAGAGAGTAGGATGCACGAAATGGAGCTGACCAAGCTCAAGCTGAATGGGCAGTTAGAATTCGAAATGCAAACTAGGAAATTAGCCCTAGAGGAAAAGAAAATGCAGTTTGAACATGAGAAAGTTTTGAGGGAGTTGGAATTGAAGGCCAAAAGCTTAGAGATTACTCCCTCTGGTGGCAGTGTACCGCCTGTGCCTGTTGAAGCTAGGGTGTATATTCCAAAAGATGTGGTTAAGGAATTTTTTTAAATGATGACATAGGGCAGTGGTTCAAAGCCTATGAGGTAGCCATGTCTTCCCACCGGGTCCCTGAGAAGGATTGGGGAGCGGGGTTGTGGGGACGGTTCCTCAGTGAAGGGCGGGATACCTTGTTAGATTTGCCCTCTGAAGTCTATAATTCGTACAGCCACATGAAGGATGCCTTAATGACTAGGTATGGTTTGACCCCTGAGCTTTATAGGCAAAGGTTCAGGAACTGTAGTAAGATTGAAAGCAGTACCTGGGTTGAATATGTGACCTTCTTTTGCAGAGCCTTGGATGGTTGGGTAAAGGGTAGCAAAGCGACTGATTTTCAGGCGCTCTTTGATTTGATTGCCTGGGAGCACTTGTCCGGTAATTGTTTTCCTGAGCTACGCCAGCACCTGATTGATAGTAAGCTGACTAACCCTAGGCAGCTTGCTGAGGAGGCGGACCGCTGGGTGAGTACCCGGGTCCACAAGGGTCACGTGGGAGACTCCGCCAAGGGTGGGCAGGGTCCCCAGCAGAAGAGTGGGGGGGACAAGGGTAAACAGAAGGAGTTCCATAAAGGGACCCAAAGTAGACCCCAAGGGAACCAAGGGAAAGGTTCCCAGCCTCCCCCTGAGAAGAAGCCAGTGGCCCTGACAGGCACCCCTGTTCACCAGGGACCACTGGTATGTTACAAGTGTGGCGCCCCTGGCCACAAGGCAAACGATCCTCGTTGCCCTTTGCATGGAAAACCAGCACCCACCAGTGCAGTCCCCCGGAAGTTGGCTAGTGTAGCCCTGGGGGAGGAGTTGGGTGCCCAAGGTGGGGGGGATCCCACAGTGTTTTCCCTTGTCTCATTAGGGAGACTCTGAGATGGTCCCTAGGACCCCGCTGCCTGAGAACACTAAGAAATCCAGGCAGTGGGTGACCATCAATGGCCATAGGGTGGAGGCTCTGAGAGACACAGGAGCCAGTGTGACAGCTGTCAAGTGTCACCTGGTGTCTAAGGAGCAGGTTGTCCCTGATGCATTCTATCCGGTTGTTGCCGCTGACAACACAGAGAGTCACTGCAAGGTGGCTCAGGTTCCCTTTGAGTGGGGGGTCTCGGGTACTCTTCAAGTAGCTGTGAGGCCAGCCATGCCTGTTGACTGTTTGTTAGGGAACGATTTGGAGAGCTCACCTTGGGCTAAGGTGGAGCGGAGTGCGCATTTAGAAATGTTGGGCTTGCCTGATTGGGCATGTGTGACCACCCGGTCAATGGCAGCTAAAGGTGTTCAAGAGGACCTGGAGCCTGAAAGGGAGGCCCAGGTGCCTGCCGGAGAGAGAGGAGGCAGGGGGCGCGGGAAACCGGCCCCCGAGGTTCCCACGGTCCAGGAGGAGGCAGACCCTGAGGGGGATGCCCTGGAGCCTACAGGGGAACAGGTAGCTGAACTGGGGGACCTACCTGAGCTGACCCATTGGCAGCAAGAAGGAGGACCCTCCAGGGAAGAGTTCTGCGAGGAGCAGAACACATGCCCTTCTCTCGTGGGTCTGAGGCAACAGGCCACAGACCAGGCAGCAGGTGATCAGTCTGGATCACATTGGATTTACTGGGAGAATGGTCTCCTGTATTCAGAGCCTAAGGTTGCTGAGCCTGGGTCAGCCCGTGTGCTGGTGGTACCCCAGCGCTTCAGAGCCTTCCTACTGGGGTTGGCTCATGATGTACCGTTAGCAGGACATCTGGGGCAGGACAAGACCTTTCACAGGCTTGTTACCCATTTCTATTGGCCCCAGATGCGCAGGAGTGCCGCCACTCACTGCAGGACATGCCAGACTTGCCAGGCAAGTGGAAAGAGTGGGAGGAAGCACAAGGATCCTCTCCAGCCATTCCCTGTGGTCAGCACCCCCTTTGAACGGGTGGGTATTGACATTGTGGGGCCACTGGACCCCAAGACAGTCATGGGCAACAGGTTTATCCTGGTCTTGGTGGACCATGCCACCCGGTACCCTGAAGCCATCCCTCTGAGGACAGTGACGGCCCCCGTGGTGGGACGGGCACTGATGGGAATTTTCTCACGTGTGGGATTCCCTCAAGAGGTGGTGTCTGACAGAGGTACCAACTTCGTGTCCAAGTACATGAAGTCCCTGTGGCAGGAGTGCGGTGTAACTTACAAGTTCACCACTCCTTACCACCCTCAAGGAAATGGGCTGGTTGAGAGATTCAACCGGACCCTCAAGGGCATGATTATGGGTCTGGAAGAACCCATGAGGCGTAAATGGGACGTCCTCTTACCATGCCTGTTGTTTGCATACCGGGAGGTGCCACAGAAGTCTCTAGGGTTCAGTCCCTTTGAGCTCCTCTATGGACACCCGGTGCGAGGACCTCTGAGTTTGGTCAAGGAAGGCTGGGAGCAATCTCCCAGGAAACCTCCCCAGGATGTATACAGTTACATGCTGGCCTTCAGGAACCAGACTAGGCGTTTCAGAGAACTTGCTGAGGCAAATCTGGAAGCCAGCCAGGAGGAGATGAAGCGGTGGTACGACCAGAATGCCACTCTGGTAGAGCTTCAGCCTGGTCAGAAAGTGTGGGTCATGGCCCCTGTGGAGCCGTGTGCGCTCCAGGACAGGTGGACCAGCCCTTTTACGGTGGTGGAGCGCAAGAGTCCAGTTACCTATTTGGTGGACTTGCAGTCTCCCAGGAACCCCTTGTGGGTCCTGCATGTGAACCGCCTGAAGCCCCACTTGGAGAGGTCCCAAGTGGGCATGCTCTTAGCTACAGATGATGGGATGGAGGAGGAGACCGAGCCTCTTCCTGACCTCCTGTCAGCCCGAGAGCAAGATGGATCAGTGGAGGGAGTAAACCTCTCTATCTCCCTGACACCTGAGCAGCAGGGTGACTGTCGCCAACTGTTGGGACAGTTCCCTGACCTGTTCTCCCTGGTTCCCAGTGTCACTCATTGGTGCGTCCATGATGTGGAAACTGGGGACAGTCTTCCTGTGAAGCACAAGGCTTACAGGGTGACTGACAGGGTCAGAGCCTGCATCAAGTAGGAGGTCTCCAAGATGTTTGCGCTAGGGGTGATTGAGTCCTCTAAAAGCCCTTGGGCCAGCCCAGTGGTCTTGGTTCCAAAGGCTGCCGCGCTTGGTGCCACACCAGAACTCCGGTTCTGTGTGGACTACAGGGGACTCAATTCCGTCACCAGGACTGACGCCCACCCCATCCCCAGAGCTGATGAGCTCATAGATCGGTTAGGGGCTGCGCGGTACCTCAGCACGTTTGACTTAACGTCTGGGTACTGGCAGATCGCCTTGACTGATGGGGCAAAGAGAGGTCAGCATTCTCCACACCAGATGGGCACTACCAGTTCCGGGTGATGCCCTTTGGGATGAAGAATGCCCCTGCCACCTTTCAGAGGTTGGTCAACCAGGTGTTGGTTGGACTGGAGGATTTCAGTGCCGCCTACCTGGACGACATCGCAGTGTTCAGCGCCAGTTGGGAAGAACATCTGCGCCACCTCTGGGAAGTGTTGATGGCGCTGCGGAGGGCAGGCCTCACAATCAAGGCGAGTAAGTGCCAGATTGGGCAGGGTTCTGTGGTGTACTTGGGACACCAGGTTGGGAGCGGCCAGGTGGCGCCCCTCCAACCGAAAATTGATACCATTCTGGCTTGGGAGCCCCCAAGACCCAGACAGAGGTGAGAGCCTTCCTAGGACTCACCGGGTATTACAGGAGATTCATCAAGGGGTATGGCAGCATTGTTGCCCCCTTGACAGAGCTGACTTCCAAGAAGCAGCCCAGGAAAGTGATTTGGACTGACGCCTGTCAAAAAGCTTTTGACACCTTGAAGACTGCCATGTGCACGGCGCCTGTGATCCAGGCACCCAACTTCTCCGATGAGTTCATTGTTCAAACCGACGCTTCAGAGCATGGTGTAGGGGCTGTTCTATCACAGATCAATGAGGAGGGCCTAGACCAACCTGTAGCCTTCATCAGTAGGAGGTTACTTCCCCGGGAACAGAGATGGAGTGCTATCGAGCGTGAGGCATTTGCTGTGGTCTGGGCACTGAAGAAGCTGAGACCATACCTGTTTGGGACTCACTTCCGGGTTCAGACAGACCACATGCCCCTCAGATGGTTGATGCAGATGAGGGGTGAGAATCCAAAGCTGTTGAGGTGGTCCATTTCCCTACAGGGGATGGACTTTACGGTGGAACACCGCCCTGGTACAGAACACGCCAATGCTGATGGACTGTCCAGATTTTTCCGCCTTAGCGATGAGAACTCCCTAGGGGTAGGATAGTTCTCCCCACATTTCAGCTGGAGGGGACACGTGTTAGACCTGGCATCCTTGGCGTGGGTCTCCCTTCCATTTTTTCGTAATGCCTCCACTGTTGCCGATATGTTTTTGCTGGACTAGATGCTCATGGGCACTTTGCCGCTGCTAATCAGTGCCAAAGTGCAAGTGCTCCCTATCGTTAATTGATATATGTATTAGTGACTCCATGATTGGATGATTGGTTTACTTGTCAGTCCCTAGTACAGTGCACTCAGTGTGCCCAGGGCTTGTAAATCCAATGCCGCTGGTGGGCTTGCAGCACTGGTTGTGCCACCCACAGAAGCGGCTTGTAAAATGTGTCTCAGGCCTGCCATCGCAGAGCCTGTGTGCAGCCTAGGGCTGCCATGTCGACTTGGTGAGTACACCCACTTACCAGTCCCTAAACCTTCCCTTTACTGCATGCTGGTCACCCCTAAAGTAGGCCCTAGGGCAGGGTGCATTGTAAGTATAAGGTAGGACATTCCCTGGTGTGTGTGGCATGTCCTAATAGTGAATTACAGCCATTTTCGTTTTTCACTATTGCAAGGCTACCTGCTCCCCATAGGCCAGAATGGGCAGACTGACTATTTCACCTTATAGTCAGAACTGACCCAGGGAACATGGTAGAAAAACGAATTTAGTATGCCTGAACTCAGGATGATAAAATACATCTTTTAGTGAAGTTGGTTTTAACATTCTGTGTTTGAAAATACCACTTTTAGAAAGTGGGTATTTTCTTGCCTAACTATCCAAGCCTGCCTCTGCTAGGTTGTGTATTCCTTGTCTGGAGATTGAGTGACAGGGGCTGGGGGTGGCTACAGGAGACAGGGTGAGTCAGCGCAGGGCTGAATAGAAAGATCTGCATCCAGAGTGGAGGGAGGAGCTGCACCTGGGTCTGAATAGGGCTATGCCTGCCTTCCACAATGCTGGCTCCACCTCCTGCCGGGCGGCTGAGCACTCTGCCCCACATTCTGAAAGGAAAGAAGGAGTCAGAAAAACAAAGTGCTCCAGGACTGACCAGAACTGGTTTTGGACTAGGCAGAGGCCTCTCTGCCTCCAGAGAACAAAGAGAATCAGGGTATAAGAGGGGCACCTAGACCCCAGGAAAATTAGATCACTTTTGGGAACAAGAAGAAACCTTTGCTGAGGAGCGGAACCAAGAAGAAACTGAGGAGAGACGATCCCTAAGCCTGAAGTGCTGCTTGGGGGATTGGCCTGCAGTGGTTTGCCTGACTGCCAAAGAAAGGAGAAAGGAACTTTTGCTTTGCTGTGACTTTCATCAACTTGTGAAGGATCTCCAAGGGCTTGGCAGAGAGCTTGCCCCCTGACCGAAGTCCCAGGACCATTGGACTTCACCCCCTTTGTGAATTGCTGCTGGAAACTCTGTTTCAGTGGCTACAGAGGTAGGGAGCTGTGACCGACTCTCACGACCGACTCGGTGTCCTGTAAGCACCGCATCGAAGCACCGTCTCGCCCTGCAACGCACGGCCCTGGTCTCACCGACTCTGTCAACGAGCCGCTGCCTGCACCGCATCGAGGGACAACGCGTCCTGCAATGCTTCGCTACGCCGAATCGAACTGGTCCGACCGACACGGTCACTGCTGCTGAGTTCGAGTCCTGTGACCGCA
This sequence comes from Calotriton arnoldi, assembly GCA_963921515.1. Lineage (NCBI taxonomy): Eukaryota > Metazoa > Chordata > Amphibia > Caudata > Salamandridae > Calotriton > Calotriton arnoldi. Next base: position 2,477,734 of record CAWUFW010001017.1, on the reverse strand, counting down.
CCGGAGTTGGGCACCGCCGCACGCTTTGCGACGCACCGCCCGACTCGTACCGCTGTCCGGACTGATCGACGCCAGCTCCTGAATCCGGCTCCGTCGCCGCACCGCAACCTGCCAGCACCGCATCGAAGCACCGTCTCGCCCTGCAACGCACGGCCCTGGTCTCACCGACTCCGTCTCGACGACGTCAACGAGCCGCTGCCTGCACCGCATCGAGGGACAACGCGTCCTGCAACGCTTCCATTTTTGCATCGCGACCGCGACGAACAGCCATCCGGCTCGCACGCCCGTGCCTGCCGCTTCAAGTCAAAGGTACTGTGACCGAGTCTGTCTACGCTGTGTTGGCCCGTCTCGACGCGGTCAGCTGGATTTGTTAGACTCTGTTTGTTCTCGACATCGCCGTAGCCGGAGAAGGCTACCGACTCGCACAGAACCTTGAATTAAGCCTTTTTGATCAGAACTAAGCACTCTTGACAGTATTGTGGATTATTTTTGTCGTTTATGGTCTTGTGATAAATCTATATAAAGTATACCTATTTTTATAAATATATAACCTGTGTGGTGTCCATTTGTAGTGTTGTCACTTGATTACTGTATGTGTTCACAAATGCTTTACACACTGCCTCTGAACTAAGCCTGTCTGCTCGTGCCAAGCTACCAAGAGGGTGAGCAGGCTTTATTTCGGGAGTGTACCTACTTTCCCTGACTAGACTCAAGGGTCCCTATTTGGACAAAGGTACCTACCTCTGCCAACTAGAGACCCCCAAATCTAACACACATTCACCCAAAATCCCTGATGAGCTGGTGTCAAGTTTGTTAACTTTACTCCAATTTACTCTTGTTATTCAGGCTCAATATTTTAACATCCTGTACTATTGTGTATTAAACAAACGATGATTGACTTTTCATCTACTTGGTCGATGAACCAATTAGTTGAAGAGTTGATAGCAATGGTATCTTCTCAAATCAAATAATTAATCTTAGAAACTGGCTAAATAACCACAAACTCTTGGTGAGATTTAATAATTTTATCTAGTAATAATAAATGCTCATAGCAATTACATTAAAAATGTCAAATACTGAAAACCTCATGAGAGAGTAACAATCTAATCATAGAAACAACGGAACAATTATTTCAATATACGTTGCAAAGAGTGGATAGATGGAGAGACATTAGATACAAGTAAAATCTATCACTTAAACCAAACCATTCGGAGGGGATAGATGAAGAGACAAAAGTTTCAGAAAACAAGAATACGACTGCAAAAATATTTTCTGCAATACTAAGTTAGATTAGATACAAACACATAGGATCTGTAAGGCAAAACCACCACCCAGGCCTAGGCGGCAGTGGGGGACCCCTGAACCAAGAGTCAGGGATCAAAGACTCAAGAACCAGGACAGGGACAGGACAGGAACAGCTAGGCCTCTCAGCAAACCGACGAACAGCGACGCATCCCTCTCTCAGACACCTTCAGCCTAAGCGACCCACCAGCAGCACTAACGACACCCCTAAAGTACCTATTCTTATCCCCTAAAAGTACATGTTCGTCCCAAAATAGTTGCTAAATTCACATTTTCTAGCTAAGGGATTGGTTGAGTTCTAGGGGTGGGATGTCACCCCATTATGAAATCATCTACCTTTGACTACACCATTGTTCTGAACCATTTTTTATACAGTCAGCAATACTTCTTCTCTCTCATGAGTACACATGCAACAATTTATTGTACATTTTAATAAATTTAACAACTACAGATTCCGTTCCCATGATGACACTGGCTTTGGCTGGCTTTCAATGTTCTGTCCTTCACCAGGTCAGGCTTTTTCAGCTTTGCACAGCAGTTCAGTCACGTGGTCACATGGTTTCTGCTCGCTCCTCATTCCACCCGCCCTCTGTTAGGCTAACTTTAAAAGATGGAGGATTCGTCCATTATTAAAAGAACGGAAAACAGACATTTATTAATTATGTGACAATGCAATTTTCACTGTTTACCACCCACTTCAACTCTACCTCATATTAACGGTTAGCCTAGCATACCACAAGCAGGAAAGCTGCATTATTTATTAGTTTAAAGCAACACACACCATGCTTTTTACTAAATACGCATGCAGCCTTGCCATGAAAACCTTATTAATTAGTTTTAAACACAAGATTATTACATTTCCGGTTATTTACGTATTATTCAGGGTTAGTTCATATCATACTGCAAAACAAGCTTCCCTCGTGTAGTGTAAAAGTGCACATTAGTTGTTCTGGTATTACTTACTGTTAGAACGTATTATAGGGGTATTCAATTGAGCAGGTTTCTTTCGCGAAATCCTGCTCCATCAATCCCCCCTCTGATGGCTTTTAGGAGCCATCATAAACACTCACCATACCGAGTGCCACCTTCCATTTTATCTAGATTTTACTTTCTCTCTCTCTTTTCATGGCACTTTCATCTAGCTTTTTCATCATATCATAATATTCTTCATTTATATTTTCTAATTCTATTTCTTCTTTTTCTTTTTTCTTCTTTTTCTTTTATTCTTTTCATCTGTTGCATCTTTTGTTTCTCTTATGCACTTACAACACTTATACGCTGTAAATATTACTAGAGTTACTACTGCTATTGAAAATATTGGCATTATTATTTTTCCCAATAAACTACTTCCAAAGGTAGAAAACCATTTACTTACAGAGGAAAAACTTTTACCAAGTTTCTCCCAAACACCGTCAACCTCCAGTTGGGTTAGATCATTATGTAAATTTGTAATATGTCTAATATATCCTTCTATCCCTTTACTTTATCCGGGATATAGGTACAGCAGTGTTGAATTTTCAACATGCAACAGATTCCTCCTTCTTTTGCCAAAAGAATATCTAAGGCAAGTCGATTTTGCAAAACCATTGATCTGATTGCCACCATTTCGGTATCAACCATCAAGAAACCACCAGCAGTATCTGTTGATAAACGATCAACCACTGTGGACAATTTTCGAATTTTGTGTGAATTTAAAACAATTCCAACTGAGGGTATTAGTGCACCAAAAATATCACCTACTATTTCCGAAAAACTTGCTCTCTTACTATGCATTAGTCCTTGTTTTATTTCATTGACACTATTGTCCTTACGGTCTACATGGTAGACTTTTGGAAAAACAATTCCAAAATAACAGCTTCTATACCAATGTGCGGGTAACCTATAATAGGCTTTCTTACCACACACATAATAGATTCCCGGGAAAACAGGATCAGTTCCACCCTTTAATCCCCATCCTCCCGTAATTTGGAAAGTATGCTCACATTCACTAGTGCCAATAAAATAATTGTTATAGTTAGTCTTTGATCTAAACAAACATAGTTTCCCTTTTTGTGACCAGTCCAGGGACATCGCAGCGTATGTCTCACCCTTTTCATAATTTCCTTCTCTAAAAGCCCAAGGTGGTGCCTGTGATTTCTGTTCATCAGCTTTCTTCTGGAAACTTGCTCTTCTATTTTCTACCATATCTAAAATAATTTTTCTTCAACATGTAAACTACAGTTTAAATTGTTTTTGTAGGCATATTCTACACCTAAGGTTTTAGTGATATGGAAGAATTCTCCCATATAGCGTGCATTTTTACCACTTACTACTTTATTTAAATCCCTTACAATTGGTACTTCTGAAAATACTAAGGGGCCGATTCCATTTTCGGCAGGAAGCGCACCTAACACTATTCGTCTGGAAAAAAACCAAGCCGAACGCGTGTTTCCCGACCGATTCGAACATTCGCACTAACGAGCAAGTACGATGCGCATAACTGCCCAGATCCCGACCCAGCCGTACTCACCCATTCCAGCTCCTGTTCCCCGCCCGAGCCGGATCCGTAAACGCAGAATCGAGTCGCACGGAAGCAAAAATACAGCACCTTCCGGCCGGACCAGTACGATGCGCCTTCCGTACGCGCCGAACCCGTCGCTACGTCTGGCACGTCAGAGCATCCGGGAGAGCCGCACATATGCTCCGATTCGCGCCACAAGACGATCCACGGCTACGAGACGAACAAGCCTGCCACGAGTACGAGTCGAAGCAACGAGAAAGCCGAACGAGACGAACCAACCATGAATCCCATCGCGCAGGTCCTACCAATACTCTACATCTATTACCGGAACAGGTACGGACGCGTACGGCGCAGACGGTAAGTTAAACAACCACTACACAAACAAACAACACGTACCCGACATATAACACACACACATAGGGATGCAGAAATGATGCACACCAGCAACAGCAGAACCATAGGGGCGGGATGGCTATCACCAATGCCATATACACCCATAGGGGCCTGGATGCCAACCACTAACACCACCCCTACTCAGGGGGGCTGGATGCCTGTCACTACTACCATCCCCAATCATAGGGGGATGGATGCCTACCACCAACACCACCCCTACTCAGGGGGGGCTGGATGCCTACCACTACCACCACCCCTACTCAGGGGGCCTGGATGCCTGTCACTACTACCATCCCCACTCATAGGGGGATGGATGCCTACCACTACCACCACCCTACTCATGGGGGGCTGGATGCCTACCACTACCACCACCCCTACTCAGGGGGGGCTGGATGCCTACCACTACCACCACCCTACTCATGGGGGGCTGGATGCCTACCACTACCACCACCCCTAATCATGGGGGGCTGGATGCCTACCACTACCACCACCCTACTCATGGGGGGCTGGATGCCTACCACTACCACCACCCCTACTCATGGGGGGCTGGATGCCTACCACTACCACCACCCCTACTCAGGGGGGCCTGGATGCCTGTCACTACTACCATCCCCACTCATAGGGGGATGGATGCCTACCACTACCACCACCCCTACTCATGGGGGGCTGGATGCCTACCACTACCACCACCCTACTCATTGGGGGCTGGATGCCTACCACTACCACCACCCCTACTCAGGGGGGCCTGGATGCCTGTCACTACTACCATCCCCACTCATAGGGGGATGGATGCCTACCACTACCACCACCCCTACTCAGGGGTGGCTGGATGCCTACCACTACCACCACCCCTACTCATGGGGGCTGGATGCCTACCACTACCACCACCCTACTCATGGGGGCTGGATGCCTACCACTACCACCACCCCTACTCAGGGGGCCTGGATGCCTGTCACTACTACCATCCCCACTCATAGGGGGATGGATGCCTACCACTACCACCACCCCTACTCAGGGGGCTGGATGCCTACCACTACCACCACCCCTACTCATGGGTGGCTGGATGCCTACCACTACCACCACCCTACTCATGGGGGCTGGATGCCTACCACTACCACCACCCCTACTCATGGGGGGCTGGATGCCTACCACTACCACCACCCTCACTCATGGGGGCTGGATGCCTACCACTACCACCACCCCTACTCAGGGGGCCTGGATGCCTGTCACTACTACCATCCCCACTCATAGGGGGCATGGATGCCTACCACTACCACCACCCTACTCATGGGGGCTGGATGCCTACCACTACCACCACCCAACTCATGGGGGCTGGATGCCTACCACTACCACCATCCCCACCCATAGGGGGATGGATGCCTACCACCACCCCTCACTCATGGGTGCTGGATGCCTACCACTACCACCACCCCTACTCAGGGGGGCCTGGATGCCTGTCACTACTACCATCCCCACTCATAGGGGGATGGATGCCTACCACCAACACCACCCAACTCATGGGGGGCTGGATGCCTGTCACTACTACTATCCCCACTCATAGGGGTATGGATGCCTACCACCAACACCACCCTACTCATGGGGGGCTGGATGCCTACCACTCCCACCACCCCTACTCACGGGTGGCTGGATGCCTACCACTACCACCACCCTACTCATGGTGGGCTGGATGCCTACCACTACTACCACCCCTACTCATGGGGGCTGGATGCCTACCACTACCACCACCCTTACTCATGGGGGCTGGATGCCCACCACTACCACCACCCCTACTCAGGGGGCCTGGATGCCTGTCACTACTACCATCCCCACTCATAGGGGGCATGGATGCCTACCACTACCACCACCCCTACTCAGGGGGGCTGGATGCCTACCACTACCACCACCCCTACTCATGGGTGGCTGGATGCCTACCACTACCACCACCCTACTCATGGGGGCTGGATGCCTACCACTACCACCACCCCTACTCATGGGGGGCTGGATGCCTACCACTACCACCACCCTCACTCATGGGGGCTGGATGCCTACCACTACCACCACCCATACTCAGGGGGGCCTGGATGCCTGTCACTACTACCATCCCCACTCATAGGGGGATGGATGCCTACTACTACCACCACCCCTACTCAGGGGGGGCTGGATGCCTACCACTACCACCACCCCTACTCATAGGACGGGTAATGCATGACACAACCAGCATACTCACAACATAAGGAATGTCAAGATAAACACATCCCCCCAACACCATGACAAGTGTGTGTAGTCTGTGTCAAATGCCTACAACACTGAACATGACATTGAACATACAATGTGACCCCCTATCACATGTGTCACACATAAATGTGTGTGGCACTCCACAATGCAAGCAGACCATGACCACTGTGGCAATGGGGCCTAACACCCCCATCATCACAGTGACCAAAAGGTAAGTGTGGGGTCCATAGCTGAAGCACATTTTGAACATTGTGTCAGTGGGGTCTAAACCCCCATCATCACAGTGACCAAAATGTAACTGTGGGGTCCATAGCTGAAGCACATTTTGAACATTGTGGCAATGGGGTCTAAACCCCCATCATCACAGTGACCAAAATGTAAGTGTGGGGTCCATAGCTGAAGCACATTTTGAACATTGTGGCAATGGGGTCTAAACCCCCATCATCACAGTGACCAAAATGTAAGTGTTGTCATGGAAAAAGCTGCAAATGCCAAACAGCATGGATGATTCCTGGTCACAGAACAACAAACACATCAGTGGCATAGTAGTGCTTGTGTCCCATAGCAACATAGATTGGGTGAGGGAAACAGTGCAGTGCAAATAAGACACACCTTTGGCCATGTGCAGACAAACATCACCCATGGGGGCTGACATTGTCAACATTCATCAATAACACAATGACAGAAGTGACCATCATAATGCAGACCCACATATCTGCACCAATGGACACACAAATGTAGATATCCTGTGGAGACTGTAGATGTGAGGTGAACAAATACCATACCATGGCAGCAATGGGACATACAAACCATGATAATTGTGCTGACTGATGACCTAGGAGTCCCAGGGACAGCAGGGGAAACCCACCAAACAACATACAGCCAATGGCACACTAAAGATATGCTAATGCAGTGGTGCAGATGCACAAACACAAACAGGCAGCCTCAACACTGCATCATCAAACACAACAGGTGAGGGGTGGGGGTGGCAGTGTCCCCAGGCAACCACACAACACATGAGGAGGCCTGAATCCCAATTACACAGATTTGTATACAGTGCCACACAAAAGTAACTCATGGATCGGATTCCCCTATGTGGGCAATCAGGCATTGTTAGATGAGAGGGAGCCCAAATCACACATGTCACACAAGCTTGTAGGAACAGCAACTAACACAGCAAGAGACAGACCCACCACAGCACTACCCCCAGGGACCCCACATTGTGGTGACACTGGCCTGCATGATAATCCCACTGTGATGACAAAGCTAGATGTCGTTCACACTGTGAACCACAGTCATGTGTCCTGAGCAACAAACTACCATCACACCTACCAAAGCACAAATCAATCAGCACAGCCTGTCAGCCAAGGCCAATATGGAGGTAGGGGTCTAGCCGTGCAACAACTCTCATTTGCACACATTCAACACCACACACCTTGATCTCCACCAATGTGCAGCAGTGAAGCTCACATGGACTGGTGACATTGCACATGCACCCATGACAAACCCAGGGGTGGTGGTGGGAACTAAGGTGCAGAAACCCATCACACATGGCCAGGCAACAAGATTCGTGAATGTCTGACACACTGCACAGTACGCCGTACATGGGCATGACGTCAAATTCACACCAACCAATGTGATCCCGGCCACAGTCACACACCAATGAAGAAGCCAAGGTCACCCACAAAGAACACACATAGACAACTTCCAACATTGCAGCTCTGACCCTGAGGAGTGGCAGCAGTCACACACACAACGTGTCACAATCACTGAAAGATAACACAAACTGGAAATCACATGACAGGGGCAAACAACAAGTGCCAAGGGGAAACCTGACTGTGACCCATCTGCGTCTGCACACAAACTCAGCCCTGACAGCAAACACACCTATGGGTGACACCCTGATGACCAGTAATGTGCCATGCACCCACATCACAGAGAACACAGGGAGAAGAATTTGGGGGAACATAGCTCAAGTCAGCAAGCATCACAAACAGGTACAACACTAGGGATCACAGCATGCGCAGATGAATGAAAGTGAACACACAGACATGCACATACAACACACACCTTGGGCGCAGGCAATGTCACACGTGTACACACTGCCATGAGGGGACTCCACTCCTGTGTGAGGAAAGCTGTGCCATATGTTGCCTCAGTAGGGCCCCATCATGTCAGCTGAGCACTTGGTCACACAATCAACAATTAGCACCAAATGAGGGCTCCCATCACATCAGCCTGGTCATGGATGTGCCAACGGAATCATCAGCACAGATCCAACACACTTGTATAGCAATGTTGCACTGACTACACGGATGAGTCCCTCCCCATTGATGCCCAAACCTGCATGTCCACTGGAGATGGCAACACGGTCAGGGAAGTAGACAAATGCAACGATGGCAGGCACAACAGATGTGCAGGGGTGGAAGCCACAGATATGAAATTGCCAATGTAAGTAGGAAACCCATTGCCAAATACTGAACACATGACACCCTCAGATGCTGCTATTGATGACATGGATACACCACATGATAGGACACATTCCCCCTGGACCACATGGGTTCCTGCACAGTAACACTTCATAATCATGAGACCAGATATCACCATCACTGCAGCAAGGGCATGGTTAGCTGCACCAACAACATGTACATCTGAAACATGAGCACTAGAGAAAAGAAAGTTGCTTTATTCAGCATATGTGTTGTTTGATAACGACGTCCAGAAGAAATTAGAGCAAAGGCCAATGGCCAGTCCATTGTCAAAGTTCAAACAGGGTGACACTGGCAGATGTCACCCTACGCATGCCTGCACAAAACCAGGGACAATCCACTAGGAGGGGCAACCGGGGGGCAGGCCAGGCACCGCAGGGACAGGATCAGGGCTCACCAGGGGGAGTCAGGGAAGGGGTGGTGGGTGCTGGAGAGCCACTGACAACTGCAGTGGAGGTGTCTGACATGGTGTGTGCCGGCACAACTGGGGGGCATGACTCAGATGTCGTGGGTGCCGGCACAACTGCAGTGGACCCTGCAGATGGGGTGGACAGGTCCGCCACTGCAGTGCCCAAGTCAGACAGGGCGGTAGTGGACTCCACTGCAGTGCCTACCTCCAGGGGAGGAGAATGGGGAACAGGCAAGGTGGGTTGGACAGAGGGGGAGGACACCCTCACCACATCAGTGGCACAGACAAGCGCAGCGGGGGGTGTGGTGCTGGGAGAGCAAGTGGCAGGGGGAGAAGGCCGGAGCATCTTGGGGATGGTATATCTGTGGGTGGGGGAACCTGGGGCAGGGTGTGGTGGGGGCACCTGTGCAGTGGGGGCCTGAGGGATGGAGGACGGAGACCTTGTGCCTGAGCTGCAGGGCGGTGGCGGGGTCTTGCTCTTAGCACTCCGGGGGACTTGCGGGTGGGGGCCTCAGTCCGTCTGCGCCTGGGGGAGGGTGTCCGGGGGCGAGGGGCACTCTGCTCCGTGTGGGTGGGCTTCCTCTTCCCCCGGGATGCTGGAGCAGCTTCATCGGTGGGGAAGAGGCCGAGGTCACAGAGGAAGAGCAGCTGTGACTTTGGGGTTGAATGTGAGGCAAGGGAGGGTGCTTTGGAGGGAGAGGGAACTGAGGACTGCGCAGTGCATGTGGATGCGTGTGTGTGTTCCAGGGCCCCATCCCCTGTGAGTCTGGCTTCAGTCCCCTGAATGTGCGTGTGTGTGCGTTTTGTCATTGGCGTGTGTGTCAGTGTGCTGGATGTGTGTGTGCTGGTGTGTGCCTGTGCCGGTGTGTGTGTGCTTGGGACGGGTAAGGTGCTGGGGAGTGTGGATGGAGCAGAGGCAGGAGGGGTGAGGGACCGTTTGAGGAGGGACACTGCTGCCGTCAGGGAGGAGTCCATGGACCTATTGCCCCTCTGTAGGTCAGACATGCCCGATGAGATGCCCTCCATGAACGACACCAGCAGAGTCAACAGCGCGGTGTGCGCATGGAGGACACTCAGCATGGCTGTCTGCCCTACATGGAGCTGGCGAAGGAGGTACACAGACTCCTCACTCAGGGCAGCAGGGGACACAGGGGCAGGGAGTGCGGTGCCTGGCCCAAAGGAAACACGCTCCCGGACATGGGAGCCTCCACGGACCTGGGGAATGGGAGCCGATGGGAGGGCGGTGGTGGTGCTGGTGGTGGCGGGGACAGCAACACTAGCTGGGGTGTGGTGTCTGCTGACACCCGCCTCCACAAGGGAGTCATCCTCCGAGTTGCTCTGGTCCTCAGCTGAGGTGGATGCTGCTGAGGACTCCTCGGTGTGGCTCCCCTCGCCCTCCGTGCCACTGGGTCCCTCCGACCACTCCTCGGCTGCTGACCCAGTCTGGCTCTCCGGCTCCTCCTGGTCCGTGGAGCTGTCCCCTTCCGTGGCCGTGGATGTATCTGCAAACAATGGGGATACAGACAGACATCAGTCACCTGCACATAACGCACACACCACTGTGAGCACAGCACATCACAGAGCAAGCCCTGGCATCATCAGTTGTACATTGCTAAAAGTGCCCTAACTGAACAGGAGAAGTCAATTGTCAGTCTGATGCCAAGCATGGCACTCACATCCCACATGGCCTTGCACCCATCTGTCTGGTGTCTGTTGGATTGCAACACCCCAGTGTTGACACATGCACCAAGTACACAGTAGTTGGACAGTGCAGAGGACACGGTGTGGACACATCACAGCTCTTGCCACTGAGTCAGTACAGGTTTCCGGATGAAAGGGATGCCCAGAGTCAAATAGGAAATGCATGTGATGCATACCAGCGACAGACACCATGATGCACCCATGTCCTGATAGCCAGCGCCACTATGGTGTGCATGTAGCACATGTCACTCCCCTGCAGGCTCACCAATCAGTAGACACATGCCATGGCGGAGGCATGCCTGCAAAGTCATACATCACTGTCTCAGTGATGTATGGCTTTGCAGCCAGACAACAACACTCTGCACTGTGTCACAATAGTAGGTCATGGGGAATGCAAGTCCAGGAGCTGCACAAGTGCACATGTACATCCCCCCCACAACACATCCTCTTAACCCTCATCTGTCCAGGTCATACCTATTGGACATATGGGAGACCTGTGACACTACCCTCTGAACCTGAGCCCCTCACACTCTGCTATGCATGGGGAACAGCTGCCTGAACTTCACATTTACATGCCCCAGTCTGCATGGGCAGCTGATCAGACACCTATGTGTCACACAAGTATCGTCTCCTATGGTCACATCTCCAGTGGCATGCTGAGCCCCTACCAAGAAACTCCACAGCAGTCCTGGCGACTAATCTACAGCACACTGACACAGAGGCAGACACCTGAGGGGTCAAATCACTGTGCACAATGTGTCCGCTGATACACGGGAGTGGGAGTACAGAGTGTATTGTATGGCCTGGAGTAGGCATGACTGTCCAGCCCCACATGAATGAGGGATGAGCCCTGGACTGTAGGCAGCTGGCTAAGTATGTGTGACACACGTCATATACATACTCCTGGGGCCCAAACATTGTTCCCACCCGCAGCATGGGTGTGTGCCAGGTACCCCAGCCACATGTGGTGGATCAGCTCAGCAATTGGACCACAGATCAAAGTAACACGCTGAATACATGTCAGAATACAGGCATTGTGTAAGCAATGGACCCACCCATGATGCCCACCACAGAGTCAGGGAAACAGATGCTGTCTCCCACCTTGAGTCAAGCAAACTGCAAGGACACAGTCCTAAGTGACAGAATTCCCTGCATGTAAGGGCCACACCTGGGTATCAGATGAGGAGTGGGCAGTGCACAATAGAGGGACATGGCTCCTGGACAACATGACTGCTGAACTGTGGCAGTTTAACCAGGCCCGAGGAGGGCACATAGCATGTTAGACAGAGTACACAGTGCAGTCTTTGACTCACCCCCTCCTTGCTGCTCTCTGGCCTTCAGCTGCCCATCCAGGTCTGGAAAGACCACCGCCAGGATCCTGAGCATGTGGGGGGTCAGGGTCCGTGTTCCGCCCCTCCTGCGAGGAGGCGACAGCTTCAGCTGGACCCGTGCAATCCTCCGGGTCCAGCCCCGAAGGTCCTGCCACCTCTTTTGGCAGTTGCGGATCCGGCGCTTGTAGACCCCCACGGACCGGACAGCCCGGACGATGTCCTTCCATATCTCATGCTTCCGATGGGCAGAAGCCTGTCAGGATGACAAAGTGATAAGGCCATTACTACACATGCAACATATCCGTGCATGACACAGTTGCATATACATGTCGCAATCACAGGGGCACATGGTGTACACAGGCAGTGCACGGCTGCCCATGGACAGTTTTCCAGAAGTCACTACATGGTATCATTGCATGGGGAGTAAAACCCTGTTCAGAAGCACTGTCACTGCACCATACCTGTCCAGTGCAAGTCACCACACACTATGGGGGGTGACAACTACTCAGTGAGCCTGCTAGCCAGTGGCGTGCTGACTCTCAGCCTTGCTAGTCAGACAAAATGCACATTCAGAAAGGCAGTGCACAGAACACTCACCTGCTCCCCTGGTGTCCCATACAGCTTGCTGTACTGTGGAAGTAGGCTGTCCAGCAGGGCCTGGTTCTCCTCAAGGCTGAAGGCTGGGGCTCTCTCCACAGTACGTGCCATTGCAGGGTCCAGAGGGGCAGAGACAGCAGCAGTGCAGTGGCAGATGTCGTCCTGGAGCATGTAGTGCAGGCAAGTGGGCTCTCAGGGGAACAGGCAGCAATATATATGTGCTGGAGAGGCAGATACTGTCCCTTGTGTCCAAAGTGATAGGTCCAAGTCGTTTGCATCTTCTGAATCTGGCCAATCCATGGAATAGCAGCACCAAAACACGCCCACAGCATCCTTCAAAACTTCAACTTCATGACATACATGATTTTGCAACATTGTTGTGGGTGACCAACTGATTTTCCAGCAACCGACTCGCTCGAAATTCGAAAACGCGTCCGTTGCCAGGCAAGCCCATTGTCAATGGGTGCGCACCGATCGGTCCATTGCGGTACAACGCGCACAGGGGTACAACGCGTACCCGCACACATTGAAAGCAATGGGCCGGCCGGAGGCACCGATCGGTCCATTGCAGTTCAACGCGCACAGGGGTACAACGCGTACCCGCACACATTGAAAGCAATGGGCCGGCCGGAGGCACCGATCGGTCCATTGCAGTTCAACGCGCACAGGGGTACAACGCGTACCCGCACACATTGAAAGCAATGGGCCGGGCCGGAGGCACCGATCGGTCCATTGCAGTTCAACGCGCACAGGGGTACAACGCGTACCCGCACACATTGAAAGCAATGGGCCGGCCGGAGGCACCGATCGGTCCATTGCGGTTCAACGCATCACTGTATATGTGACTGGCATAGGTCAGCATGCCTGTCTCAGATGGACATATGCCAGCCACAGATAGCTCCCAGGGAGTGAGGGGCACACCTACATCACGACAGCCTGTCCAAACCTTATCATAAGGCATGTAAGGCTGCATTTCCTATTGTGTGTATGTTGGTGTACATGTTGTCCTGTGGGTGTCACCTGTGGGCAGCCACCCCCAGGCTGTGCACGTGTTCATGGGGACAGGATCCTGGGTGTTACGTGTACGTGACCACTGTGATGTGCAACTGTTCATATCTGTGCATGTGTCATGGTCACATTTCACAGTGGTGTTTGTGTATGTCATGTCACATACCCCGTGAGTCCCATGTGGGACGGTATGTTTGAGCCAGGGTGTCCCAGTGGCACAATAGTGATGGCCCTCCACAGTCTTTGTGCATGTAGTGTTTACAATGTCTCTGATTTCATGTGCACAATGGGAGACAGTCTCCACATCCACGTTGTGTGTGCATGGACTCTGATGTTGTGCGTGTGTGTCACAGACGTCCATGGCTGTCCTGCCATGGCAAGTGTGGCCACTACCTGTGGGGGTCATGTTTGTTTTGCTGTGGTGTACACATGATACTCCAGGTGATGCCAGTGTCCATGTGGCATTACAGGGTCCCTGGGAATGTGCCTGTCGTTGAGCTGTGGTGCCTGGGGCACATCTGTCCTCACATGTCACTGTGGGGGTGACTGTGACACAGCATCATGATATCCAATGGGCCAACCTGGGACAAATTGATGCCACCTGTAGGACCGTGTTGACAGATGTTGGCCATGTATGTACCATACATGTCGTTCCGGTACTGCACACTTCATGTAGTTGTGCCTCATGATGATGTATGTTGGGATCTTGAGTGTGTTCAATGCCGCATATGTGGGGTGACTGACGATCTTGCTTACTTCTCCTCTGCACTGCAGGGCTCCTGCTGTCCATCGGCCATTCCCAGACCTGGCAACGATGGTGGAACGGGACAGCATCCGACGGTACCGCTTCACCAGGCAGCTGATTGAGGATTTGGCAGTGCAGTTGTCCCCACATTTGCAGCCTGGCCGGCCGTATCCTACAGCGCTGACCCCCAAGGTGAAGGTGATGGCAGCCCTACACTTCTTTGCCACCGGTACCTTCCAACATACTGTGGCGTCTGCTGGTGGGATGTCACAGACCATGTTCAGCCGTGTGCTCCGCGATGTTTTGGCGGCAATGTTGCTCTTCCTGAACCGGTACATCTATTTCCCTAGACTGCGACGACTCACTGACGTGAAGAGTGACTTTTATGCCCTGGGGAGGATGCCGCATGTCATTGGCTCCATTGATGGGACACATGTGGCTTTGGTACCACCACAGGCCCAGGAGCAGGCCTACAGGAACCACAAGCACTACCACTCGGTCAATGCACTGGTGGTGTGTCTTGCAGACATGACCATCACACACGTGTGTGCCCGTTTCCCTGGTTCAGCACACGATGCCTTTGTGATGAGGAGTAGTCGCATCCCCAGGTTGATGGCACAGATGCAGAACCAGCGTGCCTGGCTTGTCGGTGTGTACTGACTTTGTGCCATTGTGTGTGATCTGATCTGTAGTATTCCGCCCACTTTTCCAAGTCAGCTGATGTGCACTTGTCTGTCCGTAGGTGACTCGGGATACCCCAACATGCCGTGGTTGCTGACACCCCTCAGGAACCCTGTGACACCTGCCCAGATGCGCTACAATGAGGCACATGGTCGGACCAGGAGAGTGATTGAGCGGACCTTTGGTCTCCTGAAGAGCCGCTTCCGCTGCCTGGACAAGACCGGAGGGTCCCTCCCATATGCCCCTGCGAAAGTGTGCAAGATTATCATCGTCTGCTGCATGCTACACAACCTGGCAGTGCGGAAGGAGTTGCCTCTTATCCAGGATGACGATGACCAACATCCGCCACCTGTGGAGGATCCTGGCCTGGACCACGATGCCAGTGACGATGATGATGATGGTGATGGTGATGGTGATGTCCGCACACAGCTCATCACCAACTTCTTTAGCTGAATGTGAGTATCCTGAGGTGTCATGTGAATGATGTGAGTTGGCATGATGTGTGGGTGGTGCTCTGGTGCTGTTGGAGTGTGTCCATGGGCTACTTGACAGGATGTGTGTTGCGATGTGTGGTGACAGGTGGGCTGTACTCCCCAACAGTGTTGACATGCTAACTTGGTTCTGGGTGGGTATCTTGTAACATGTATTGTGCATGAGTTTTGCTGATCTGTCCTGTACTGCATTGCTTTTGACTGTGTGTCATTTCTGTCCTTCACAGGGTACTTTCAGATTCGTTTGGTCAACTGTGTCCACCGACGACGTGATTGCACATCCAGGCTGGTAGCTGTTGTGTCCCTACAGGTGATGTGCGCCACACCCATGGACTTCCTTCCGTCTACAGTTGTTGACTGTCTGCCCGCTACCAGGTGGGGTTACCTTGCATCTGTAGTGGTTACGGCATGTTGCTACTGTGTAATAAACCTGTGCTTCACTTAGTGATGTGCGTTGTCTGTGGTCACACATTTGACTGCCATTTGCTTACTGCACCTGTGGGCTACTTGACTACAACTGGGAATGGGTGTGGTGTCTGTGCATTGCACCGTCTTCCCTGGCAACATCAGTGTAGGCAATGAGTCAGATGGCCTAGGTGTGTATGTGTTGTGTACCCCTGGTGGTGTGTCTCCCTCATATGTGTCACGTTGCCTGTACTCACATGCCTGTGTTGTCCTTGCTGTTGCAGTTCGCATACACAGTGTAATTTTGCAGTTCATCATCCCCATAACAGCACCCACGTTGGAATCACGACAGAGGCAAGTATGGTGTATTAGTGTGTTTATTGTGATACATTTGTGTTAATAGTGCATAGGATGGGTTGTGCTGTACATGAATCTTGCAATCCCAAGTTCCTAGGTGAATTGAAAGTCCAGGTAGACAGGATCCCCAGTATCGGGGCCACAGTTGTCTGACACATTGTTCCAACTTGTACTCCCCATGCAATGTGTGGGAGTAGTGTTGCCACCAACAGGGTGAACAGTCTGTGCACAAAGGTGAAAATCCAGAACAGGTTCAGGCTTCCTGGGAGTTGCGCTTGGCCATCAGCCTCTCACTTTCCCCTCCTCGGACGACCCCTCTTCTTGGGGGGGGGGGCCCTCAAGTGCAGGCTGCTGCGGTGCAGGGGACTCTCCGCCAGAGTCCTCCTCCCTCCCTGTGGCAGTTGCAGTTTGTTCTGTACCAGATGTTGTTGGCACACAGGGAGGTGTGGACTGGTTGCTGTTCATCTGGCGGAGGCATTGTAAAATGTCCCTGTGCACCGCCGTCATCTCATGTAGTACATCCCACTTGGACTCCACGCGGGACATGTGGGAGTCCACACGTGACATGTGTGACTCCACGTGGGACATGTGGGAGTCCAAGCGGGCATGATGGGCAGCCTGCTGCTGTTTGATGTCTCTGAGGAGCCCCACTACCTGGCTGAGCTCTCCGGTGCTGGACTGGTACGCATCAGCTATGCGTACCAGTTGTGGGTCTTCATGCACACCAGCAACGTCTGCAAGCAGCGACCTCTGTCTCCCACCCCTCCCACCACCCCTGCTGACATGTGCAGTGTGTGCAGTTGCACGCACAGATGACCCTGGTCCACCTTGGGGGTTGGTGGTGGTGGTGGTGTCCATGGCCCCAGGTTGGTCCAGGGTCACTGCGCTGGTGTTGCTCCTTATTCCGTCCATGTCGGCAGGGATGGTATTCGTGGTGACAGTCGTTGGAGGGGTGGGTGCAGGGGGTGCAGCTGGTGGACCTGCTGGTGCTGCAGCTGGTGGTCCTGCTGGTGCAGCATGTTGACTTGCACCGGATGTGCCAGGTTGTTCATTGTCCGAGGAGGACAGAGGCTGTACGACGCCAGTGAGCTCGGCATCCTCTTGAGCCTGGGACTGGGACTCCTCAGCGTCTGCTGCTGTGTCCCTATCATCACCTGTTTTTGGGAGACACAAACAATGTATGTCATGTTTCTGCAGGCATCAGTGGTTGACACACCTGACAGTTGTGACTGTGCCTCGGGGTGCGGGCCTGTACATTGTATTGTCCTAAGTCGTCACAGTCAGGGGTTGATATTGGTGTGGCACATTGTCCTGCATTATTTGGGCATTTCTATGTATTCTCTGGGGTGTGAACATGGTCTGCATTGATTGTGTTTGGTTGACAGCCAGACCTCCTTCCCACCCACCCACCCAGCCAGTCAGTTATCCCACCATGGAACGTGCTTGCATTGCAGGGAGTGTAAGTTGTCTCTCAGGATGTCAGTCAGTGGTGTCCTGCTGTTTGTTGGTGCACAGTTGGCAGCAGGGCCTTGTGCTCCCCACAGCAGTAGCCAGTGTCAGCCATCTTGTGAGTCCTTCTCCACTCCCTGTGATGTGAGCATGGTTCAGGGTGGTGTTGATGGGACAGTTGTGAGGGTGAGCTATGTCTGTGACTACGACTCCCATCATGCCATTGCCTCCACCCCACTTGCCAGCATTCCCATACTTACTTGCTTTTGTGTGGAGTTCAGTGGGTGTGGGTGTGAGGGCAATGGCAAGATGGCTGACAGTGGTGTCCTGCTGTTGGTTGGTGTGCAGTACCCAGCATGCCCTTGTGCTCCCCACGACACAGCAACAGTGTCAGTCATCTTTGATGGGCCTTTCCACTCTCTGTGGGATGTGCATGCGTGAGTGTGAGCTTGCTGGGCCATGTGGTGGGGGATGTAGGGCTGTGACTACGACTCCCATCATGCTATTGCCTCCACCCCCTTCCCAGCATGCCCATGCTTCCTTCCTTTTGACTCTGCTTCCCTGTGTGGTGGGCTGGCTGTGCTGACAGGATGGCTGGGAGTGTTGTCCTGGCAGTTGTTTGGCTAAGAGTCCCAAGAGTGTCCCTGTGCTTCACACAACATAACCCAGGGTGGTGGTGCTTTGTGGGATCTTGTGTTAGGATGGAGGGCATTGCATTCTACCAGGTGGGTACTGTGGAGTTTGTGTTGGGGGGGGTGAGGGGAGGTGCTGGTGACTATAGTCAGTGCTGCTAGTCCCCCTTCCCACCCAGCCAGCCAGATATCCCACCATGGAACGTGCTTGCATTGCAGGGAGTGTAAGTTGTCTCTCAGGATGTCAGTCAGTGGTGTCCTGCTGTTTGTTGGTGCACAGTTGGCAGCAGGGCCTTGTGCTCCCCACAGCAGTAGCCAGTGTCAGCCATCTTGTGAGTCCTTCTCCACTCCCTGTGATGTGAGCATGGTTCAGGGTGGTGTTGATGGGACAGTTGTGAGGGTGAGCTATGTCTGTGACTACGACTCCCATCATGCTATTGCCTCCACCCCCTTCCCAGCATGCCCATGCTTCCTTCCTTTTGACTCTGCTTCCCTGTGGGGTGGGCTGGTTGTGCTGACAGGATGGCTGGGAGTGTTGTCCTGGCAGTTGTTTGGCTAAGAGTCCCAAGAGTGTCCCTGTGCTTCACACAACATAACCCAGGGTGGTGGTGCTTTGTGGGATCTTGTGTTAGGATGGAGGGCATTGCATTCTACCAGGTGGGTACTGTGGAGTTTGTGTTGGGGGGGGGTGAGGGGAGGTGCTGGTGACTATAGTCAGTGCTGCTAGTCCCCCTTCCCACCCAGCCAGCCAGATATCCCACCATGGAACGTGCTTGCATTGCAGGGAGTGTAAGTTGTCTCTCAGGATGTCAGTCAGTGGTGTCCTGCTGTTTGTTGGTGCACAGTTGGCAGCAGGGCCTTGTGCTCCCCACAGCAGTAGCCAGTGTCAGCCATCTTGTGAGTCCTTCTCCACTCCCTGTGATGTGAGCATGGTTCAGGGTGGTGTTGATGGGACAGTTGTGAGGGTGAGCTATGTCTGTGACTACGACTCCCATCATGCTATTGCCTCCACCCCCTTCCCAGCATGCCCATGCTTCCTTCCTTTTGACTCTGCTTCCCTGTGGGGTGGGCTGGCTGTGCTGACAGGATGGCTGGGAGTGTTGTCCTGGCAGTTGTTTGGCTAAGAGTCCCAAGAGTGTCCCTGTGCTTCACACAACATAACCCAGGGTGGTGGTGCTTTGTGGGATCTTGTGTTAGGATGGAGGGCATTGCATTCTACCAGGTGGGTACTGTGGAGTTTGTGTTGGGGGGGGTGAGGGGAGGTGCTGGTGACTATAGTCAGTGCTGCTAGTCCCCCTTCCCACCCAGCCAGCCAGATATCCCACCATGGAACGTGCTTGCATTGCAGGGAGTGTAAGTTGTCTCTCAGGATGTCAGTCAGTGGTGTCCTGCTGTTTGTTGGTGCACAGTTGGCAGCAGGGCCTTGTGCTCCCCACAGCAGTAGCCAGTGTCAGCCATCTTGTGAGTCCTTCTCCACTCCCTGTGATGTGAGCATGGTTCAGGGTGGTGTTGATGGGACAGTTGTGAGGGTGAGCTATGTCTGTGACTACGACTCCCATCATGCTATTGCCTCCACCCCCTTCCCAGCATGCCCATGCTTCCTTCCTTTTGACTCTGCTTCCCTGTGGGGTGGGCTGGCTGTGCTGACAGGATGGCTGGGAGTGTTGTCCTGGCAGTTGTTTGGCTAAGAGTCCCAAGAGTGTCCCTGTGCTTCACACAACATAACCCAGGGTGGTGGTGCT
The DNA here is from genome assembly GCA_963921515.1 of Calotriton arnoldi. NCBI lineage: Eukaryota > Metazoa > Chordata > Amphibia > Caudata > Salamandridae > Calotriton > Calotriton arnoldi. Next base: position 2,457,267 of record CAWUFW010001017.1, on the reverse strand, counting down.
TTGTGGGATCTTGTGTTAGGATGGAGGGCATTGCATTCTACCAGGTGGGTACTGTGGAGTTTGAGTTGGGGGGGTGAGGGGAGGTGCTGGTGACTATAGTCAGTGCTGCTAGTCCCCCTTCCCACCCAGCCAGCCAGATATCCCACCATGGAACGTGCTTGCATTGCAGGGAGTGTAAGTTGTCTCTCAGGATGTCAGTCAGTGGTGTCCTGCTGTTTGTTGGTGCACAGTTGGCAGCAGGGCCTTGTGCTCCCCACAGCAGTAGCCAGTGTCAGCCATCTTGTGAGTCCTTCTCCACTCCCTGTGATGTGAGCATGGTTCAGGGTGGTGTTGATGGGACAGTTGTGGGGGGGCAATATGTGTGACTGCGACTCCCATGATGCTATTGGCTACACTGACTTGGCCAGCATACATAGAATTCCTTCCTTTGAGTGGTCTTCACTGTGTGTTGGTGTTGTTGTGGTGGCTACATGTGTGGATGTGTGTGTTAGTTCTATTTGTGCCACTGCCTAGCTGTAGTTGTGGTTGTGTTTGTACATGTGTTGGCACAGTTGGATGTGACTTTTTTGATGGCATGTGTTGTGTTTATCTGACTGACATACACATTTTGGGATGATTCTGTTCTAGTTGCTGTGTAATTGCTATGAGTGCATGGTTTGACTCTCCCCTTGACAGTGATGTGTGTGTTTTGTGGCAGTTTATTGTGTACATTTGTTGTGTACTCACCAGGCTCTGGGATGTCCTCTAGTCCATATACGCACACTGGCGGAAGGATGGCCCGCACCTTCTCCTCCCAGGGCCTGAGGTATATTGGCTTGGCAGGAGGGCCACTGCCGGTGTGTTGGCTGTTGATGTAGTCTTGCTTCAGCAGTTTCCGTACCCTCCTGCGCACGTCATACCACCTGTTCTGGATGTCGGTCTTTGTGCGCCGACATGGTGATTGGGCGTTCACCCTGTTGATGATCCTCTCCCACATCTTGGTTTTCTGCGACATGGGGGTCTGTTGGACCAATGTGCCAAACAGCTGTGGCTCCACCCTGAGGATCTCGTCTACCAGGACTTCCAATTCACAATCTAGGAACTTGTGATTCTTCTTGGGGGGCATGGTGATGGGTGGTGATGGTGAGTGATGTGTGTGTTGGTGTGCAGGTGAGGGTGTGTGAGTGTGTGTTTTGCTGGGTGTATGTGAGGTAGGTATTTGTTGGTGTGCTGATGGTGTGTGGCTTGTGTGAGGGATGAGCTGTGGGTGTGTGGTTGCTTTCTCTTGGGTGCTGGCAGTGGAATGGCATTTGCAAAGGCTCATGGTAGTGATTTGTGTCCTTTATATAGGTGGAGTTGTGGGTGTGTCTTTGTTCTCTGTCCCCACCCCCCAGTATTTATTGGCTTGGTAATTGCTTGTTTGGCCTTTTTTTGGTTGATTTTTCCTTTGTGCTGTTTGTGTATGTTGGAAACGTTCTTGTGACCGAGTCGGACCCTGCATTGGTCTCGTACGGTGTTTTCCGTTTCGTTCACGCTGTGTTTGTGCAGTTTTCTATGCTGCGTACGCGTCGGTCGCGGTGTATTGTGTTGCTTCGGCTCGGTTTTGTATGCGTGTCGGTCGTACGGCTTGTCCTCCGTCCGACTCGGTCGTGTTTTTCGCGCCTTGCATCGTAGTTTGCGGTTTGGAGTTGGCGGGTACGATTCGGTCGGATTTGTTCCGGGTGCGTGTCGGTCGGTTGGATTCGCGTGTTTTTCCGGCCGGATTGCTATTTTCCGAGCGGCTCGGTCGGTCGGCTTGGTTTCCTAACGTGTCAGTCGGATTTATCGCGGCTTGCATCGTACTTGGCGTGTCGGGCGCCACTGGTACGTGTCGGTCGGTAATTTTTCCGGCTCCGTGTCGGTCGGTGCTTTTTCCGGCCCGAATCGGAATCGACCCCAAAGTGTTTTCTTACCCACAATGCCCTGCAAACCCCAAAATTTGTCTGAAATCGCACATTTTCCTTGCATTTCTGTGACGTAGTCTTCCAGAATCAGAAGGAATCCACAAATTTCCTACCACACGGTTTTCCTCACTTGTCTCGATAAAAATGATGCCCCACTTGTGTGGCTGGGCCTAGTGCCCATGACAGAAATGTATCAAAGGCAGTACTCGCAAAGTGACACTCATTGACTTTGGTTTGACCTGTTCCTGTCACGGGCACTAGGTCCAGTCACACAAATGGGGCAGTGTTTTTATTGGGATAAGTGGGAGGATGCTGAATGGTAGGACTTTTGTGGATTCCTGCTGATTCCAGAAATTGATGTCACAAAAATTAAAGGACAATGTGAAATATTAGGTAAAGTTTGAGGTTTGCAGGGCATTGTGGGTTAAAGAAATGTGGGACCCACAAGAGGCACACCACCCTGGACTCCCCTGAGTGTCTTGTTTTCAGAAAAGTCTGGGTTTGATAGGTTTCCCTAGGTGGCCATCGATCCCCAGCTAAAGAAATGCTGCTACCCCTGTTGCCAAATCGGGTCATTTTTGCTGCAGGAAATATTGATCTCTACACATTGTATTTTGGGGCATTTATTGCTGTGGGCACCAAACCTGCACACTCACGCGAGCTATCATTTTTATCAGGATACTTGGGGGAATGGTAGGAGGTGGGAAATTAGGTGCTCCCTACAGATTCCAGAACTTTCCATCACAGAAATGTGAGGAAAATGTGATTTGTAAGTCAAAGTTTGAGGTTTGCAAGGGCTTCTGGGTAGAAAAACCTGGTGGGAACCATGCAAGTCACCCCACACTGGGGATTCCCCTAGGTGTTTAGTTTTCAAAAATGTGCAGGTTTGCTAGTTTTCCGTAGGTGCTGGCTGAGCTAGGGTCTAAAATCCACAGCTAGGCACATTGCAAAAAAAGGGTACGTTTTCAGTGGAAAAATGTGATGTGACCAAGTTGCATTTTGGACCATTCCTGTTGTGTGTACTAGCCCTACCCACACAAGTGAGGTACCATTTTTATCGCATGGTTGGCATGGGAAGGGAAAAAAAACTGGTCACCCTGCCCTTAATAGGGCGGGATGACTATCATTGTGACCTAGCAGCCCTTTGCCAGACATGCCACCAGGTCAGAGGTATACACCAGATGAGCCAGCAAAGGCTCACTGTTCTAAACTGGCACTTTCAACAACTCTTAGCATAGCTAAAGAACTGCGCATTTGGTACTGCAGGTGCACCACTGATTTACAGCTGGGCTTCAGCTCCCACAAACTCTCAATATGTCCGTTAGTTAGCCACTCAGAAGAACAGGCCAGAGAAAGTCTCAACTGAAATAAGGGGCTTGAATTTTATTGATTCTGAAACCAGGGAAGGACTCCCTGGAATGCTCTAGCTACCATCCACTTTCTTTGATAAATGTGGACATTAGGATTTTGGCAAAGGTTTTGGCGATGCGCCTGAATAAATTTATTGCAGCCCTTATTCATTCCTCTCAGGTGGGCTTTGTCCCCGGACGCTTCTTGGCAAACCTCTTGCTTAATCTCTCTCATAAGTTTTGGCAGGTGGTAGACAAGGTGGAAGAGAGGATCCCACTCTCCTTGGATGCCAAAAAGGCTTTTGATCACTTTGACTGGGGTTACCTTTTTGGGACCACGGAGAGGATGGGCATAGGCCATGACTTTATCAGATTAACCAGAAGCGTGTACTGTGCTCCCACTGCATCTGTCGTATGTGGGGGATTCTCCTCCCCTTATTTTGACATCCACCGCGGTACCAGACAGGGATGTCGCTTGTCCCTGTTTTTGTTTCTGCTGGCTCTGGAGCCGCTAGTGATTGCAATTTGATCTAATGACAGCATTAAGGACATCCATACAACAGTGGGTGAGGTTAAGGCCTTTTACTACGCAGATGACATCCTTTTGACATTATCAGACCCCTTGGCCTCAGCAGCTGCTCTGATTTACCAATTGGACTCTTTCTCCTAGTTTTCTGGTTAAAAGATAAACTGGTCAAAATGCAAGGACTTGCCCTTTACGCCCACCACCATCTAATATTTAAGTGGCTTCAGTCTAGTTTAAAATACCTTCGGGTGCATATTAACCGGGGTCTGAAAGACATGGTTCTGGATAATGTAGATCGCATGAAGCATGAGTCTGCTCTGAATCTTTCCCTGTGGCATAGGGTTCAGATCATCAAGATGAATGTCCTCCCCAAATTCAACTACTTCTTCGGTATGCTACCTCTCGTCATATCGGTCTCTCGGCTGCGGAGCACTCAGCTCTCCATCTCCGATTCATTTAGGGTCAGGAGATGCTGAGAATAACGGGAGCTATGCTCCACTCCTCATCAGAGAATGGTGGCTTACATCTTCCGCATTTGGAGGGACATTGGTTGTCACAACAGCTGGCCCACTCCGTGCACTGATTGCCTACTTCTGTGTACATGATGGGAACTCGTCTAAGCACACAATTCTTGGATGATGACTGAGATACCCTTCTGGCAGACAATAATAAGGGATTACCGGAAGCACGTCTTCAGTATAGCTTTATAATATCCTCCACCACTGGCACTGGACCCAAGCAAAGTTACATAGTGCCCGCCTTAGCTTGGATTCCCACTGTTGGAAATGTGGCTCAGCGGACTGAGATATAGTCCATATTTTATAGGAATGTGTGACTGGCTGAGGGCCTTTTGTTCGAGGGTTTTGGACCCTAAGAGTAAGGACCTCGGGAGATAGTCCATTGATCCAGCGCCAAACCGGGGGTCTCTGAATGACACAGCAGACAACGGGCCCCAAACATACAATACACTATTTCTCACCATTTAACAGACCCTACGAGAATGACGCTGAGATGCGGTTTGTGTGTCCTTGATTTTGTCTTTACTCATCTAAAGGGCAAAACAGATTATCTAATCGTTTCTTCTCTATTTTTGCCCTTTAACCTATCGTCAACCACTTTACTCTTGGACGATGAATCATATTGATTGAGTAGTGTAAATTATTGACATGACTAATTAACCAAAATCTTAACAATTGTCATGAGGAAATAATCACAAACTCAAAATAACGTTAATCTGTTTATCTTCAATAATTCATAAGAAAATCTGAGGTACAATTTATTTTATTTATTTATTTTATTTTGGAGTTTTATATAGCACTAGCCAGACCCGAAGGTATCGGAGCGCTTTACAACATTTGTCAGTGACAGTCGAGTATACAAAGAGTGGCACAGTAAACACAGTGTTCAAAGGTGGGTCATTGATCGGTATAAGTCATGTAGCATTCAAATGCAGAGCAGTAGTGTTGGTGGTAAAAGTAGGGGAGTACTGTGCGGGTCAAGAGGAAGATGTTGTAAGGAGTTGTTCTTTTCGTAGTGACTGGATCCTCGGTTGGTGGCGGATCATTATTGTAGGTCCGTTGTCACTTCTTGAGGGCTCGATTGAGGAAGAGCACTTTGAGCTGGCTTTTGAATTCTTTGAAGGAAGGGTTAGTCCTGATATGTAGAGGGATGGCATTCCAAATTCTGGGTGCATTTCCGGAGAAAGACCGAGATAAGGTCTTTTGTTTGTGGGTTTTCGGGGGATGAGTAGCAGAGTGTTGGTGCTTCTGAGATTTCTTGTCTGTCCCGCTTTGTTGAGTTTGGCGGCTAGATAGGTGGGTTTACCAGTGTGCAGAGCTTTGTGGGTGAGACAGGCAGTTCTGAAGTTAGCCCGCATTTCTATTGGGAGCCACTTTAGCTCTTTGAGAGCGGGGGAGATGTGTTCATATTTCTTTACTCCTGTCACCAATCTGGCTGCTGCATTTAGGGTTGATCTAAGAGGAGCAAGGTGTAGTTTAGCCGTGCCTGTGAGGGTGGCGTTCCCGTAGTCTAATCTGGATAGCACGAGGGATTGTGTGACTTGCTTAAGGTCATTAGGGGGGATGAAGGGTTTGATTTTGTTTAGTAGTTTTAAGTTGAAAAAGGCACATCTTGCGGTGTTCTTGATGTGTTTGACCATGTCAAGGTTGTGGTCAAGAGTGAGTCCCAATGACTTCACAGAGTCTGCCGGGATGAGAGTGCAGTCGAGAGCATCCATAGCCTTTATCCATTCCGTGATTCGGGGGGTCTGTTCTTTTTTGGCTATGAGAATGATTTCCGTTTTGTCTTCGTTGAGATTCAGATGGTTTTGAGACAGCCATTTTTGGACTTCTATTAGGGTGTCATTGAGTCTTTGCATGTCCGCTATGGTGGAGGTTTCGATGTAGATCTGGGTGTCATCAGCATAGAGGTGGAAGGAAATATTGGCTTTTTTGAGGATGATGGTGAGTGGCTCCATGTAAATGTTGAACAGTGCGGGTGATAGGACTGAACCTTGGGGAACGCCTCTGATTATGGGGTGTAGGTCGGACGTGAAGTTTCTGATTCTTATTCTTTGAGAGCGGTTTTGCAGGAAGGAGGTGAACCATTGTAAGACCACCCCTTCTGCTCCTACCCTTTCTCGGAGTACGTTGATGAGTAGTTTGTGGTCGACCGTGTCAAAGGCCGCCGAAAGGTCCAAGAGTATGAGTAGACAGCAGCGGTCCTTGTCCAGTGATTTGTGGACGTCGTCAATGACATTCAAGATGGCAGTCTCTGTGCTGCATCCTTTTCTAAAGCCCGATTGGTCAGGGTCGAGGAGGTCGTTGTTGTCCATGTGATGGGTGAGTTGACTGAGAACACATTTTTCTAGTAGTTTTGCTAGGAATGGGAGATTGGAGACAGGCCTGAAGTTGTTGAGATCGTTAGGGTCAGCACCTGCTTTTTTTAGTAATGGTGTTACCTGACCGATTTTGAGGCAGTCAGGCATGATTCCTGTTTCCAGGGAGCTATTTATAATCTCTGACCAGAGTGGGGCTAGGGAGAGTTTTAGTTTTTTAGCCAGTTGGGCAGGGAGGGGGTCCTCAATGTGTGATGAGGGCTTGGATCCGGTAGTCAGTTCAATAATTTCAGTTACAGTGATGGGTTTGAAAGTTAACCAGTTGTTAGTGAATTGCATGGGTGGGTTCATGTCTTCTTTATTGAGTAGCGGGCCTTCATTTGGGGGACGGAGGTGGTCCTTAAGTGAGAGCTCAATCTTTGATATTTTTTCATTGAAGAAATTGGCAAATTTGTTACATAGGTCTTTGGAGGCCGGAATTGCAGAATGTGATGGTTTGAATGTTTGCTGTCTGATGATATTGAAGAGTTCTTTGGGGCGGTTTTTAGCATTATTAAGTGCACTGCAGAAGAAGGTGGATTTTTCATTTATGATGTGCTTTTTATATTTCCTACGTTCCTTTTTGAGTTGCTCGAGGTGGGTTGTCGAAGGGTTGTTGCGCCAAAGTCTTTCTGCTGCTCTTAGTTGTCTTCTTTCCAGGTTTAGGTCAATGTTGAACCACGATCTCGATGGGAGGGTCTTGTTTTTTTTCCGTTTCAGGGGGGCTATTTGGTCCAGCATGTCGGTCAGAGCCGCATTGTATTATGAGGTAAGTTCTGTTGTGGACCTGTCGCCAGCGTTGGAGGGGAGGAGTGTACTTAGCCTTTCTTCTAGTTCTTCGAGGGGGATCTGTCTCAGGTTTCTCGTCCAGTGAAAGTGATCATTCGAGCGAGGCGGTCGATATGTCTTTTGATTGACATGGAAAAGAATGAGATGGTGGTCTGACCAGTCAACAGGGAGGGTACGGTCGATGGTGATTGCATCTTCGTGAGCTATGATGGCATCCAGGATTGAGCCCTTGTTGTGGGTTTGTTCGGTGCAGTGTTGGGTCAAATTGTTATTGTGAAGGAGCTCATTTAAAGTTTGTATCAGAGGGTTGTTAATCTCATTCCAGTGAAGGTTTAGGTCTCCTAGAATTAGGTTGTTAGCATCTGATAGTGAGCAGTGTGAGATCAGGTCTGCCAGATGCTCTCCAAATGCGGGAGTGTTGCCTGGTGGGTGGTAGAGGAGGTGGCAGTGAAGCATTTTGTTGTCTGACATTTTAATGGTGGCGGTTAGGTATTCCAGTGTGTTGTATTTGAAGGAGTCCGTTTCTGTTATAGAGATGTTCCTTTTATGTATGATTGCGGTCCCCCCACCTCGCTGGCTTTTTCTGTCCTTGTTGATGATTGAGAATCCTGGGGGTACGAGCATATCGAAGATGGGGGGTGAGGATTCGTTCAACCATGTTTCTGTGATGAACGTGATGTCTATGTCGTGTGTTAGGATGGTTTCTGCCAGTTCGGATGCGTGTTTGTTCGCAGATCTGCAGTTTATGAGCATGCAGTTAGTCACCCTCTTGTTGTTGAGTTTCTTATTTGGGGGAGCCATAGGAATATTGGTGAGGTGCGCTGGAGGTCTCACTGTTCTCGGAGCGGTAAGTTCTCTACCAAATCCAGTGATTACTTGGAACACAGAGCTGGGGGCGACCGTTGGAGCTGCTTTATAGGATTCAGCGAGATCCCTCGCCTCTTGCATGGACATTACAGCGCTCCTCCTTTTGGGTCTATGTGGCTGGTTTCTAAGGGGGGTTGTCTTCCATCTGAGTCGTTGGGTTTTGTGGTGGTATCTGTGTTTATTAGGAGTGCCAGTGAGTGTGAGGGGAGGGCGTTGGGTGGTGGAAGTGTTGCGGTTGGATAAGATTTTTTAATGCCCTGTATAACTATTTCTAGCTGGTGTTCTAGTCGAGCCAATCTTTGGGTTGTATTCATGGAGGGAGGGGTGGGGGAGTCTGTTCTCGGTGTGACCAGTGTCTGGCCATTTATGGCTGGGGGGTGCTTGGTTGTGTTCGGGGATGGGGATAGCTTATCTGTGTGGGTGCGGCTCCTTGTGCTACTAGTGTCTGTGTGATTTATGGGGGAAATCGCGGAGGTGGGTTGGGATAGATTGTTTTGGAAATTGTGCGGCGATTTCACTGGGTTTAGTGCAGGAAGGGAGTTTGGGGCTGTTGTCTGCGGGTCGCTTTCTTTGGTTGCTAGTTGGGGGTACTGGGAGAGGGGGAGACTGGAGAAGGGCTGTAGTGTGTCATCTTGGATGAGCCTTGTGTTGGGTGTGTCTAATAGGGATGATTTGCGCGGGTTAAGGGGAGTTGAGGGGGATGGTGGGGCTGGGGGGAGATAGGTTGGAGGGTTGGGATTGAATCGATGGATTGATTTGATGGTTTTCCCGGGACGTATGGCTCGAGGATAGGGTTGCTTTCGAGTGAGAATGGAGTAGATGAGTGAGGGCGAGGCGTAGCGTGTGGAAGAGTGAGTCGAAGGCGTCCAGGTTGTCATTGTTGGCTTGGATCAGGATTGTGCCATTGCTGTAAATAGTCGCAAAGGTGTTGCCGCTGCGTGTGTGGTGGTTAGGTATTAGGAACGTTAGTTTGCAGCTGAGAGGGGTGCTGATAGTTTTAGAGATGTGGAGGTGGGATCTGAGAATGGAGTTCCATCCCGCCGGATTCTGGGTGTGGAAAATAAGATCCATTTTCTGCAAGCCTTTTGAGGAGCAGTGGTATATGTCTGCGATTAGTGTTTCTTGGTGCTGTCTTATCAGCCTGTGTTTAAAATTTCTTTTCGCTTTAGGTGAGAGGTTGGGAGGGTAGATGATGGAAAAGGAGTTCCGGCCATGGGGTTTTAAGCCATGTGCTGAGTTGGCTCGGAGGGGGGTTAGACTGTCCTGTGATCTATTTGTTCTGTTATGTGGGTGCATTGTTGTTCTCTTGGGGGCTAGGAGACAGGGGATGGGAGGGGCCTTCTGAGATAGATGATTATTTTTGGGAGATATTTGTGGACGCCTGCCTTGAGTTTTCCAGCTGGATTCGACTAGAAGGTGTGCTGTATTGGGTGGCAGACTCAGAGATGTTTGTGGACGCCTGCCTTGAGTTTTCCAGCTGGATTAGACTGGAAGGTGTGCTGTATTGGGTGGCAGACTCATTCTAGACAGCGTTCTGGTAGTTCTTTGCGTTCGCTTCGTCGGGTTGTCATGAGGTTAGTTGAGCCGCTCCATTTGTAACCTTGATGGTCGCCAATTTAGTGTAAGGTACTTAGAGTTTGCCTGTTTGCAGGACAGTAATGCTTCAGTTTGCTTGTGGTCTATGCTATGTTGGTTGTTTTTATAGAATTTAGATTATGGTTATTCTCTTAGCCTGTGGTGGTCGATGGCTGTGTTGGGTTGCTTGACTGGGCTGCCCCTTTCTGGAGAAAAGGCATTTTGTCATCGGTGAGCCTGGACTTGGGGAGCCGCCATTTTGTACTCAGGCATTCGGGATGATTGAGTTGGAGCTAGAGGCAGTGGTTATTTTGATTGGCTTGCTGCCTATTGGAGGATTCTGGGGATTAAATGCAGCCGCTCCTTGCATTTGGTGGGTCCGGCTTCAATTTTACTGCTCGGCAGCAGGACGTGGTCTCTGGTGTGCTTGGTCCCAAATGGACGCCATTTTTGGGGTCAGGCTTTTAGGATGTTATGCTTGTGGGGCTTAGAGTTGTGGCTTCACGTACGTTTCGTTGTGGTTGTAGATTTTTATTTATATCTTTATTTATTTGCATGCCTGATGACCGCTGATGGCGCTGGGCACATCAGGGCTGTGGGTGACTTCATTGCCGGTGTAACTAGCCCCGTGTGTCCGCCATTTTAGAGTCAGGCCTCCCGGATGTTCCAGTTGTAGGTCTTAAATTTTCGTTATTTGGCTGATTGGAGTGCTTATGGTGGCTGCTGCTTGCGCTGGTGGTGGGTCTTAATTTAGGGGCTCCGCCATCATTTGGCTGGATTAAAACAGTTACTGTACTGGTTGGTTAGGTCCCGATCGGTCGCCATTTTTGGGTCAGGCACTCCGTGGATTCACCGGGGCCTCAACGCTATCCCCCCCAGGCCGCGCGCCGTGTGATTAAGCCCTTCCTTGGGGAACCAACAAAGCAGAACCGTGTCACTCGCCTCGCTAGCACTCACTGTTGACAGTGTGGTGTACTTTTTGAGAGCGGAGACCGGAGGCTTGCGTGTGCAGGGTCTTGAACTTCGGCAGCCCCTTCTTCAACTTGGACGCCAGATGCTCTCCAGGGGTCCCGCGGGGTCCGATTTTGGTTTTTGGACCGACGACGGTGTAATCCGCTGGTCGTTCCTCCGTGATGCCTCTTGACGACCTGGGGGTAACGAGGTGCGGATCATCGGGCACTTCTGTCCTGTAGTGCACACACCATTTGGGTCGAACCAGTCTTCTGGATTCAAAACTTCTTGTTTTCCGTGTGTCCGGTAGGTTCCGTTTGTGTTTCGGTATCTTTCTGTTCTTCCTAGGGGGGGGGAGACGAGGTTTTTCACCGATTTGTGATCCTGTCGTCTGGAGCTCCGGATCAGAGCTCCTTCCCCACCGCCAATGTTACAGGGAAAGAAAATACACATTATAGGAGAAATATCATAAAATATGCAGACAAGATCACAAACATCTGAATCACAGTGAATATTATGGAGTGGATAGATGAAGAGACATTTGCAGACATTGCAAATTTCCCTATTGATACATACCAATCGATTAAAGATCAGGAAAACCACCTCCCCCTGGCCACGAGGATAGTGAAAAGGAAACCTGATAAAGGAAACCGGGATAGGATAAGATCAGGAAACAGGTAGGCCTCTAACCGACGGACAGCGACGATCACCCTCTGCCTCTCTGGACCTACGAAAGCTGCCTTAACCACACCCCCTAAGAGCATCCCAAATATACCCTAACTCAACCTGACCATCCCACTAATCTACAACATTCGGGAAAATCTCAACTTCTCATTGGTCAATTTGTGGGGTGTTATACCACACCTCCATTACTTCATTTGGCTTTACATACTTTCTTTGTTCTTAACTCATTCGCACGATTTACTTCACTGTTTATGAATCGATTCTCTATCCCCCATCATGTCACATTCTCTGATGAATGGCTTGTCCCTGTATTAGCAACTTTATTTCAAACAATGTATCGGCTAGACATAAAATGTTCATCAGTTTGAGCTTTCCCAGGCATCTCAACGTCCTCAAATATTGCACGTCTTTCTTTCACTCTTCAAGGTTTCCTTCAACCGCCGCTGACACCCACCAAAGTTCACGTACAGATTACATTTTTGCGGCCTTTCTTCGGCCTTATGTCAACTTTAGACACCCTACTAACTGCTCACCATAGGCCCATGTTTAAAACTATGATGAAAGAGAATTATAAAGAATAAAAGCATTTCCCCGTGTTTGTGTGAATTTATGCGTATTAGTACAAAACACACAATTAATAAATGTTATCTTGGGGCGTTGATCCGAGCAGGTTTACATGACGCAAACCCTGCTCCATCAATCCCCCCTTTGATGGCTTTTTATGCCATCATAAAATATCTATCACCCATTGCCATTTCTTGTTTCCTCAAAAACTCGTACTTCTTTCACTTTTAAATTTCTTCTTTTCACCTAAATCTTTCATCATTTCATAATATTTGCCTTTCATATTTTCTAACTCTATTTCTTCTAATTTCCTTTTTCTACTTTTACATTTGTTATCTACCCCTAGCATACATATTTTCTCTCTTCTTTTCTTGCAACATGTAAGTCATTATTATTAGCATGATCACTATCGCTATTGATATTATTGGTATTATTACTCCACCTAATAAACTTTTCCCAAAATCAGTGAACCATTTACCTATTTTTGAAAAACTCTCATTAATTTTCTCCCAGACACCATCAACCTCTAGTTGTGTTAAATCCCTATGTAAATTTGTAATATTTTTAATATACCCTTCAATACCTTTACTTTTGTCAGGAATATAAGTGCAGCAATGTTGCACTTTTAGCATCCCACAGACTCCACCCTCTTTTGCCAATAATATATCAAGGGCAAGTCGATTGTGCATTACCATTGATCTAATTGCAAACATTTCTGTATCAATCAATAAGAACCCTCCAGCAGTATCGGTTGATAATCGATCAACCACTGTGGATAATTTTCGAATTTTGTGTGAATTAAGAACCACTCTAACTGAAGGTATTAACGCACCAAATACATCACCTACTACTTCTGAAAAACATGCTCTCTTACTACGTATTAATCCATGTTTCATCTCATAAATCTTATTATTTCTATCTCCGTGGTATATTTTAGGAAATACAATCCCAAAGAAACAACAACCGTACCAGTGAGCAGGCAGTCTATAATAAGCATTCCTCCTGCACACATAATATACACCTGGGAAAACAGGGTCAGTTCTTCCCTTCAATCCCCATCCTCCTGTTATTAAGAAATTATGTTCACATTTACTAGTACCTAAATAATAGTTGTTATAGTTAGTCTTTAGTCTTAGCAAGCAAAGCTTCCCCTTGTGATTCCAATCCAGAGACATTGCAGCATAAGTCTAGCCTTTTTCATAATTTCCTTCTCTAAAAGCCCAAGGTGGTATATTAGTTTTCTGTTCAGCAGCCTTTTTATGGAATTCTTGTCTTCTATTTTCTACCATATTAATGAAATCTTTTTTCTCTATTTGTAACCTACAGGTGAGATTATTTTTGTGGGCATATATAAAATCCAAAGTTTGTGTCGTATGAAAAAACTCTCCCATATATTCAGCTTCTAAGCTACTAGATACTTTATTTAAATTCTTTGTAATAGGAAGTTCGGAAAAGACCACATCTAGGTTAGAATAATAAAATTCTAATTTTCCTGTTACATAGAATAGACTAGTTAGTACACTACACGAAACACCATATGTTAAAGGAAGGTGGTGATATGTCACACCCTCCGAGACAGACGATGGTAATTGCATGCAAACATAACAGTCACTCACATTCATCGTATTAATATATTCATACAATAATTTAGTAAAAACGTTTAATGAGAAATCAGTAATTGATCTATCTTGATGATAAATACGTCTATCATTATGAACTATATTAGTTGGACTTTTAGTAATAACTTCCACTCTCATACATATTGTATTATTAGTCTGATTTATGTCATTAGCCACCATCAAGACAGGAACAACAACTGTTAGTATTAACCACACTGACATAGTTAATAAGACACAACATAAGCAGGCTCTAATACCTTTACGTTTTAGACTAGGTTTCGGATGTTCAGTCACTGTAGATTCTACCATTTTTCCTGGTTAAAAATTATAAAAATCTAACCTCACTATTAATTTCTTATGAACCTAATTCTATTAAAAAAATGTAAAATTAATTTTCTTTTGTACAACCACACACTTTGATATTTTCTCGGCTTTTTTTTTTGTTGTTGTTTTTTTAGGTCTTTCTCGAGTCTTTTTCAAATCTTCTTGATGTATCAACTTAATTTAACTGGATTATGATGCACCTTAATTTTTCTTACAGTCTCTTTTAAGGTGGTTTCAATTTGCTCTCATCAACTCTTTGTGTATCATCTGTAACTTCTCCTTATGTTTGATCAGGGTTTTCAATTTCCTTTAAGATAACGTAAATCCACTCAGGTCTGGTATACTTTCGACTTGCAGCTCTTTGTCTTGTTGTTCTTCGTACTATTTTCTTTTGAGAATCTTCTTGATCTGACTGCCTTGAAATTTCATTTATTTGCTCTGGCCCTCTTCTTTCTAGGATATATCTCAGTCTTTTTGCTCCACTTTGCCAGTTTTCATTACATCTCAGTCTTTTCGTTTGAACTCCTTCTTCACTCTGATTTTCGGGTTCTACAGTTCTTTTGCATAACCTCTTTCTTGGCTGTTCTTCCTTTTCACTTTCAAAGTCTCTTTGTATTTCCGTTTGACTAGTACCCTCTTTTACTTCTTCTCTCTGTTGACTTTGTTCTTGGCTTTCAATAGCTTTTTCTGTCAGCTGATTGTCTTCTTCAATCAACTCTTTTTCTTGCTGGCCTTGTTCTAGGCTTCCAGCAACCACTTCTTCTGTCTGGATATCACTCTCAATCCGTTCCTCTGTATGTTGGCTTCCTTCTTGATTTTCGAAAGCTTCTTCCTCACTCTCTCCAACAGCAGTCTTTTCAGTCCCAGTATCTGGTGCCCACTCTACTCGGCTGGTACTTGGTTGTTCATCATCCACAGGCTCAGTGACATCTGCCTCTCTGGATTTTTCAGACTCACAACCTCTGGCTTCTGGTCTCTCTCTTTCTTTTTCAAGTTGCCGTTCAGCTTCTTCAAGTGGACTTGGGACTCTTCTGGTATGGCTGGCGTGTATCCAGTTTGGTGAGCCACCACACTTTACTGCAGTTGTTGTTATCAATATGATCTGGTATGGTCCATGCTACCTGGGTTCTAAACACGACATCCTCATGTGTTTCTTGACAAGAACCCACTCTCCTAGACTTAGATCATGCACTGGATTCAGCTGTATTTCATTTGCGCCTGCTCCAACATGATAAGACACAGAACGCACCATATCAGCCAGTCCTTTGCAATATTCAAGAATCAGATCATCAGAAATGCTCATCAGTTTGTTTGCTGGTACAATTGCTTGTCTCATGACTCTTCCCATGAGAACCTCATGTGGACTCAATCCAGTTTTTCTGTCAGGAATGCTTCTGAGACTCATTAAGTCCAAGGGCAAAGCATCAGGCCATTTCAGTGTTGTGGATGCACAAACTTTTCTTAATCTAGATTTTATAGTGCCATTGATCTGCTCCACAATTCCAGAAGCCTCTGGTCGGTAGGCACAGTGCAGTTTTTGTTCAATTTGCAATGCTGCGCAAATTATTCGAATTATTTCATTATTAAAATGTGTTCCTCTATCTGATTCTAAAGTGACTGGAAATCCATACCTTGGTATTAATTCTCTCAAAAGCAATTTAGCCACGGTAAGGCTGTCATTCCTCCTTGTAGGATAAGCCTCTACCCAATGAGAAAAGAGACACACAATGACAAGTACGTATTTCAAACCATTACATGGAGGCAACTCAATAAAATCAAGTTGCAAACGTGTAAATGGTCCTGCAGCCTTTCCGATAGTTCCTGTGCCCTCATCTGTCCTTCTCCCTGGATTCTGCTGCTGGCAAACAACGCACATTTGGCACAAACTCTCTGCAATGTACCTGAACTTAGGATTAAACCAGGTCTGCTTAAAGAGTCTAATCATTGCATCTCTTCCAACATGAGTGATCCCATGATAGACTCTTGCCATATGAGAAAGCATGCAATCGGGCATACCCAGTCTGTCATCTACATATACCCAAATTTCATCTTCTGGTGTTTTTGTACATCCTGCTTTCCTCCGTAGCTCCTTTTCCTCTTCACTAGCTTCTTCCTGTAACTGCTTAATTTCATCCCAATTGTTTATTGATGTAAATATGGTTACCCTCAAATTTCGGGAAACTTTACATGCTCTAATCAGAGCATATAATTCTGCAATTAGTGCTGATTTTACCCCAAATAGGCAGGATGCTTCCACAGTTCCAGTTACTGTGCATACTGCATAAGCAGCACTCAACTCTCCTTTTTTATTCCTCAAACATGATCCATCAACAAACAAAACATTGTCAGATTCTTCCAAAGGCACATCTTGGTTGTCGGCCCTAGGTTTTGTACAGAATTCTGTCACATCCAAACAATCATGATCTGCTTCTTCTTTTACCTCCTCCCCATAAGGATTTGGTAGTAATGTTGCTGGATTTAAGGTGGTACACCTCACAACAGTCACATTTTCAGCACCCAAAATCACTCTCTCGTACCTAGTCAGCCGACTGGGAGTCATGTGCTGAGTTCGTGTTTTGGTTAAAAGAATCTCAACAGAATGTGGAACATACACTTTGACAGGATAACCCATCACAATTGCTTCACTTTGTTCCAAACTCACACATGTAGCAGCAACAGCTTTCAAACATCCTGGTAATGCTGCTGCCACAGAATCTAATGTAGCAGAAAAGCATGCCACTGGACGTCTAGTCAATCCATGCCTTTGAGTTAACACTGCTAACGCACATCCATCTCGCTCACAACAGAACAATGCAAATTCTTTTGTATAATCAGGCATTCCCAATGCTGGTGCTTGGCACAAACTGTCTCGCAAATTTACAAAGGCTTCCATACTCTCATCATCCAAATCAATCGGATCAGTCACATCTTTATGCGTCAACCTCTGTAAGGGTTTTGCAATCACTGAAAATCCATTTATCCATTGTCTGCAGTAACCAACCATTCCCAAAAACATTCGCACTTCTTTCTGGGTTCTTGGAGGTTTCATCTGTTGAATTGCCTCAATTCTTTCTGGTGTCACTTTTCTAACTACTTTCTCAATCCTGTGTCCTAGGTATTGTACTTCTTGTTTACGTAACTGCAATTTCGCACTTTATGTCCCCCTTCTGCCAGATGGTTCAGTAAAGCAATAGTATCTGTCACACACACCTTTAGAGTTTTTGATGCCAACAGTAGGTCATCAATGTATTGAACCAAAACCGAATCTTCTGGCATTACCAATGTCTCCAGACATTTTTTCAGAATTTGATTGAAAATCGAGGGGCTTTCTGTGTACCCTTGAGGAACTCAACACCATGCCAAGACACGGTCTCCAAACCGAAATGAAAATAAAAACTGACTGTCTGGGTGTAGAGGAATTGAGAAAAATGCTTGGCACAAATCAATTACTGTGTACCATTTGGCATTACATGGAATCTGGTAGAGGATCACTGCTGGGTTTGGCACGATTGGACAGCAAGGTATCACTATCTTATTGATTTTTCTCAAATCTTGCACTATTCTGTATTTTCCACTTGGCTTTTTAATGCCCATAATAGGTGAGTTACAAGGACTGCTCAGTATCTCTCTTAGAATGCCTTGTTCGATCATTTGATCGATCACAGGAGCAACTCATGCCATTGTATCGGGACTCATTTTATATGGGGGAGTGTTTGGGTAATGAGCACCAGGTTTCACTATAACCTGAATAGGATCCACATTTTTCATTAACCCTATTTCCTTTCCTGTAAAATCCCATACATCTGATCTTACTGTCTCTCTCAGCTCATCAGGCAAATTCTGTTCTGTTAAAAGTGAATACAGTTCATCCACTTCCGTCCCTTGCTTTGCTAGCATCAACTTAAATTCGACATCCTCATTAGGTGTCTGAAATGCAATACCATCAGGCGTACAAAAGATGGTACAATTCATTTTGCATAGTAGATCTCGTCCCAATAGATTCACTGGGCTCAAATCGCATACCACAAATCGATGCATGTCTTTGAACCTTCCAATGTGAACCTCAATTGGTTCTGTAATTGGAGTTTTAATCTGCTTATTTGACACTCCCACAACTTGGATAGTTTCTCCCGAGAGGGGTAGGTTAGGAATTTCTGCTGCTCTCACAGTAGAACGGGTAGCACCAGTGTCCACTAAGAATGTAATATTATTACCTTCTACCTTCCCATCAACAAATGGACCTGACTGATCTACCTCCAGAGTTGCGTCAAGCACTCACTCTTCCTCCCCCCTCAGGCACCGTCATTTACTACTCTCTGAATCACTCCCATTACACTGCAACCAATATTGTGGAATCATCTGCACATTTGGGTTCTTACCATGTTGTTCCATAGGAGTAAATCCAGTATTCACACTGTACCTCTGTACCTGAGCACCTACATTACTCTGCATAGGAGCTTGGGGCACCTGTATCTGTGGTGTAACTATCTGCTGCAGCTGTTGCTGTTGTTGGGTTACAACCACTTCATTCTGCACCTGTGAATTTAAATTTTGGGTTGTCCCATTAATTTTTACAGTGCTTCTAGACTTGTTCTTCCAATGTCCAAGCTTACCGCACGCATGACAAGGAAATGTTCTTTTCAAATCATCTTTAACACATTTTCCTTTACCCTTTCCAACACCTGGTACCTGAACATTTTGATTCTGATTATTCGTCTGCTCGACACTATTTACTTCCTGTTGCTCTGCTACCTTAACTTGCGCCCACATCATTTTTTCCTTAAGCTTTTTGTGTCTTGAATCAATGTCGTCGCTCATAGGAGGCATGCACCGACTCTTTTGGCTCCTGTGTTGTCCTGTCTATTTTTACCCAATCAGTTTCCTTCAGGGAAATCTTTCCTTTCAAGAAAGTAATCACCTGATTGTACTTTTTCATCACCTCATCTGAAGGTGCACCAGTTTTAGGGTCTCTTGGATATTCTTCTTTAGGCCAATCGACAGTTATCTTACACTCTGTCCACAAATCAGCCGGAACTACAATCTCGAATAGACCATCTAGGTCCTTCAGCAATACCTTTGAAACCTTCACAAACCTTTCTACCTGTTTATACCATTCCACGGGTTTTTCTCTCAATCTGGGGAAATCATTCGTAAAAGACAAAATGTCTTGTCTACTCCAGGGAACATGAACATATCCACCACCTGGGACTTCCCTCATTGGACACACCATTTCAACCTGTCCATTTGTTTTTAATGGGTACATCGAAGTACCTTCTGCAGGGTCTAATTCATTTTTTCTTTTCGACCATCTACCTTTCCAACGATCAACATCTCCCCACTTCCTCAGAATGAGCATCAATTCCTTTATCTGTAACCTTTTACCAGACACATTCAAACTTTCCAAATCCCTGTCAGTGAAATCCATCCTGTATGTTTTCTGTAATACCTTCGATCTCTTAATATCTATTCCGTAATCAACAGCGGCTTCTGCTATCTTCTCATGCAAATTCCTTGCTTTCCAGGAAATATTTGTACACAAAAACAATAATTCCTCATCTCTGTAAATACTTAATCTGTCTGGACTGATCGTACCAATTATCATTTCCTCCAAATCCACCTTCAATCTACACACATCTATACTTTGTGGTAGGGGTTTTCGTTTTCCATTCCCTTTATCCACTCATTCAGCTCTTCTGGTGTGGGACCTACTGAACTCTCAGATGCGGAATCACCACTCTGTGCTATTCTCCTAGGATCTATTTGAACATTTCTTCTTGGAGTTTCATGTACTACTTCTCCTACGGGAAGATCTATTAAGGTAACATTTTCTTCCATTCGTTCAACTGGAATAGGTATAGTCATTGTCTCACTCCTCATACTACTTGTCGGAACTGTCAAAGCATGTACTCCTGATATATTCTGTTTATTCCCATACAACGGAACTATAGGACCTATTGTTGCGGGTACTGATAATGCTTCTGCATTTATCAATCAATCAATCAGGGGTTTGTTAAAGCACGACTACTCACCCGTAAGGGTCTCAAGGTGCTAGGGGTGGGGGTGCAGGTTCCATTCCATCAAGGAGGGGGTCTGTCGAAGAGCCAGGTTTTGAGGTTTCTTGCGAAGATGGGGAGCGATGTTGTCTGTCTGAGGTGGAGCGGAAGGACGTTCCATGCTTTGGCCGCGGGGAAGGAGAAGGAGCGGCCTCTCGATCTGGTCTTTCTGGTGCGGGGGACCACGGCGTAGGAGAGCTGGGCTGATCGTAGGGTCCTTTGGGGTGCGTGGAATTTGAGTCGGCTGTTCAGGTATGCTGGTCCGGTGCCCTGGAGGGCCTTGTGTGCGTGGGTGAGCATCTTGAAGGTGATTCTCACCTCGACGGGGAGCCAGTGGAGTGTGCGCAGGTGCAGGGAGATGTGGCAGTGTTTTGGCAGGTTGAGGACCAGTCTTGCGGGGGCGTTCTGGATGTTCTGTAGCTTGCAGGTGAGGTTTTTGTTTATTCCGGCGTAGAGTGCGTTGCCATAGTCGAGTCTGCTGGTGACCAGGGTGTGAGTGACGGTCTTTCGGTGTTCCAGGGGGATCCATTTGAAGGTCTTACGAAGGAGGCGGAGGGTGTGGAAGCAGGAAGATGAGACAGAGTTGATCTGGTGGTCCATTTTGAGCTCGGAGTCCAGGATGATTCCCAGGTTGCGTGCGTGGTCCGTGGGGGTTGGTGGGTTTCCGAGGGCGGGGAGCCACCAGGTGTCGCTCCAGGCGTCTGGGTTTGGGCCCATGATGAGTACTTCTGTTTTGTTGGTGTTTAGTTCTAGGCAGCTGTTTTTCATCCATTTGGCGACGGCTTCCATGCCTTCTCAAAAGTTGCGTCTGGCGGTGTTGGGCTCGTTGGATAGGGAGAGGATGAGTTGGGTGTCGTCTGCGTATGACACGATGTTGAGTCCGTAGGTTCTGACGATGGGGGCGAGTGGAGCCATGTAGACATTGAAGAGCGTTGGGCTGAGGGAGGAGCCCTGGGGGACTCAGCAGGTGGTATGTGTGGGGTCCGAGAGGAAAGGGGGGAGTCTGACCCGCTGCATCCTGCCAGAGAGGAAGGAGCGGATCCAGTCGAGGGCCTTGTCCTGGATTCCTGCGTCATAGAGTCTGCATATTAGGGTGCGGTGGGAGACTGTGTCGAATGCCGCTGAGGAGGATGAGGGCTACTGTTTCTCCTTTGTCCAGTAGGGTGCGGATGTTGTCTGTTGCGGCAAGGAGGGTTGTTTCCGTAGTGTGGTTTTTTCCGAAGCCGGATTGGGAGGAGTCGAGGATGTTGTGTTCTTCAATGAATGTGGCGAGTTGGCTGTTGATGGCTTTCTCGATGACTTTCGCTGGGAACAGGAGCAGGGAGATGGGTCTGTAGTTTTTGAGGTCGGTGGGGTCCGCTGAGGGTTTCTTTAGGAGGGGGTTGACCTCAGCGTGTTTCCAGTCGTCAGGGAACGACTCGAGGCGGTCGCCAGGGATCGGTTGATGGTTTGGCGGAGCATGGGTGCGATGGTGTCGGTGGCTCTGTTGAAGATGTGGTAGGGGCAGGGGTCCATGGGGGCCCCTGAGTGGATTGACTTTATTGTCTTCAGTGTGTCTTCGGTGGTGAGGGCTGTCCAGTCATCAATCGCTGGTTTCCGGGTGTCGGGGTGGTTGGTGAGGGTTCAGTGTGTTGATTGTCTTCGTCGAAGTTGTCGTAGATGCTCTTGATTTTGTGGTGGAAAAAGGTGCTGAGTTTGTCGCAGAGGTCTTGTGAGGGAGGGATGTCGGTAGACTCGCTGGTGGGTTCGGCGAACTCCTTGATGATGCTGAAGAGTTCCTTGCTGTTGTGTGCGTGGGTGGAGATTTTGTCTTCAATCGCTTTTTTCCTCGTTTCTCTGATGAGTTGATGGTGGGCGTTGGTGGCGGCTCTGAAGTTCTTGTGGGCTTCTGTGGATTTGGTGTTCCTCCAGGCCTTTTCGAGGCCGTGGCATGTGCGTCTGGAGTCTCGAAGTTCGGTGGTAAACCATCTGGCTTTCTTGGCGCGGGTATTGTTGTTTTTCTTGAAGGGGGCTATGGTGTTGGTGCTGTCCGAGATCCATCTATGCAGGGTTCGGGCTGCGGTGTTGGGGTCGTCGTTTTCCACGATGGTTGGGGTGGAGTTGTTGAGTGAGGAGGTGAGCTGGTCGTCGGTGATTTTGGTCCAGTTTCTTCGTGGGAGCAGGTGCTGGTGACTGTGGATGGTGGGTGTTCTGAAGGTGAAGTGGACGCAACGATGGTCGGTCCATGGGAGTTCGGTGGTGTGGCTGAAGGTGATGGCGTTTCCTGTAGTGAAGAGGGGGTCGAGGGTGTGTCCTGCTGAGTGCGTGGGCTCGGTCACGATCTGGCGGAGTCCAATGTTGTGGAGGTTGTCCAGGAGGGATGTGGTGTTGGGGTCCAGTTGGTTGTCGAGGTGGAAGTTGAGGTCGCCCAGCAGGGTGTAGTTGGTGGATGCGATGGCCTGCGGGGAGATAATGTCCGTGATGGAGTTGGCGAAGGGTCCGCGGGGTCCAGGGGGTCGGTAGATGAGGGTTCCTCGGAGGGTGGCGGTGGGGCTGGCTAGTATCTTGAAGTGAAGGTGTTCCATCAGTTCTGTGGGCTCGTCGGGGAGTGTGCTCAGGCAGAGGCTGGATTTGTGGACGATGGCGATTCCTCCTCCTGGGCGGGTGCGGCGGTCCTTCCTGGAGATCTTGTATCCTTGGGGGATGGCGATGGCGATGTCCGGTCCTGAGGTGGTGTTGGTCCAGGTTTCGGTGCATTTAGATTTAACTGTTTAACTTTCTGAATTAATTCTTCTCTTGCTCGGTTTTGTAACTCTGTCTCTCTATCCGGTACTACTCTCGTAATCACTGGAATTTGGGGAACTTGCGGAATCAGTGGAGATCCCATTATCGGGGCATTTGGAACTACTTCTCTTGGACTTTCCTGATTTGGTAGAGGTCTTTTTGTTATACCATCCTCCAATAACTCGTCATCTGAATCATTCATGTTACAACTCCCTCTTTGCATTTCAATATTATTCTTTTTCTCTTACTTTTGCCTCCTATTGACTCATCATTGACCAAGACAGGATACAGTCCTTCCGTTACTACAGCTCTTCTCCATCTTTTCACTCTCTCTTGCCTACTCTCAAAGGGATATCTGGTCATGATTTTTCTGTATTTTCTTCCACCCCTGTATTTCTCTCATTCAAAAACCTCATATTCCCATTCCT
Organism: Calotriton arnoldi; assembly: GCA_963921515.1. Taxonomy (NCBI): domain Eukaryota; kingdom Metazoa; phylum Chordata; class Amphibia; order Caudata; family Salamandridae; genus Calotriton; species Calotriton arnoldi. The sequence continues at coordinate 2,433,978 of CAWUFW010001017.1, read as the reverse complement.
CAAGTGCCTCATACTGAGTCGGTCTAGGTCTAGGCTCCAACACATTCATCCGATCTCTTAAATTTTGTAAAATTCTCACATTAAATGTTCCATGTTCCGGAAAAGCCAGAACACTATCACTCTCAGTATACTTCACCCAATTCTCCAACCAATGCGGGTGTTCCAGGAGGCGGAATAAGAATTCCCTCCCTTGTCACTATCGGTCTGTCCTTTTTGAAGAAATTCCTGATCTTATTAATAAACTTAATTTTTTTCTCAAATGTCCCTTCAGAATGTGACTTAAAAATGTCAACAAACCCTTCGTACTTCTGTAGTCTCTATTAGGCAACTGTCGTCCAATACCAGCGCGACTCACACCAACCAACCAATCAGAACACTGCTACGTCAGCAATGTCTCAACCAATAGAGATCCAGCTTACAATAGCTCATCCAATCACAGCTCTAAAAGCTCCCGCTGCCTGACCAATGCCAGCGCGGCGTTTTCTGACGTCAGTATTACTCCTTCTACTGACCCCCCCCCCCCTTTACAAAATGACTCGGCAAAAATTTCTTAAGCTTTTCTCTCAAGGAAATCTTGCTAATAACGACATAAAAACAATGCTATCTTGTCTGTTTTCTAAATAAAGAGATAGTTTTCACTTTTCCAAAAATAATTTTCTCTACGAGCAAGAATAACGACCCAACGCTATCTCACCCTTCAATCAAGCTCCGGGAGGACCTGTTACTTCTCCAGGGATAAGGCCAAAGTTTCTCAAGAGGACTTTTTTGTATGAAAAGGAGACTTGGTACTTCTCTGAGGATAAGACCAAAGTTTCACAGGTGGACCCTTCGCTATAGCACTCCAAATCTACTCTCATACGAATTTTCCCTAATGCAACACCTACAGCCTTTCACTGTTCAGTGTTATGACTTACAGAAAAAGTACTTCCGTAGTGGGATACGTCTATCCACACTAATTCCCAGCCTACTTCAGGCTATGACTTTACCCCGGGCAACCTTCTCGCCCGTATATTCAAGACAACATAAAAACACAACATTAACTTTTCGGTTTAGAACACATATAATCAAATCAATAATCAATAATCAACTAATCAATAAAAACCATCATACTGCTACCAAAAACTGATCCAGTGCCAAACCGGGGGTCTCTGAATGACACAGCAGACAACAGGCCCCAAACATACAATACACAATTTCTCACCATTTAACAGACCCTACGAGAATGACGCTGAGATGCGGTTTGTGTGTCGTTGATTTTGTCTTTACTCATCTAAAGGGAAAAACAGATTATCTAATCGTTTCTTCTCTATTTTTGCCCTTTAACCTATCGTCAACCACTTTCCTCTTGGGCGATGAATCATATTGATTGAGTAGTGTAAATTATTGACATGACTAATTAACCAAAATCTTAACAATTTTCATGAGGAAATAATCACAAACTCAAAATAACGTTAATCTGTTTATCTTCAATAATTGATAAGAAAATCTCATGTACAAAGTTACAGGGAAAGAAAATACACATTGTAGGAGAAATATCATAAAATATGCAGACAAGATCACAAACATCTGAATCACAGTGAATATTATGGAGTGGATAGATGAAGAGACATAAGAGTCATGAAAGGAAAACATTTGCAGACATTGCAAATTTCCCTATTGATACATACCAATCGATTAAAGATCAGGAAAACCACCACCCCCTGGCCACGAGGATAGTGAAAAGGAAACCTGATAAAGGAAACCGGGATAGGATAAGATCAGGAAACAGGTAGGCCTCTAACCGACGGATAGCGACGATCACCCTCTGCCTCTCTGGACCTACGAAAGCTGCCTTAACCACACCCCCTAAGAGCATCCCAATTATAACCTAACTCAACCTGACCATCCCACTAATCTGAAACATTCGGGAAAATCTCAACTTCTCATTGGTCAATTTGTGGGGTGTTACACCACACCTCCATTACTTCATTTGGCGTTACATACTTTCTTTGTTGTTAACTCATTCTCACGATTTACTTCACTGCTTATGAATCGATTCTCTATCCCCCATCATGTCACATTCTCTGATGAATGGCTTGTCCCTGTATTAGCAACTTTATTCCAAACAATGTATTGGCTAGACATAAAATGTTCATCAGTTTGAGCTTTCCCAGGCATCTCGACGTCCTCAAATATTGCACGTCTTTCTTTCACTCTTCAAGGTTTCCTTTATCCGCCGCTGACACCCACCAAAATTCACGTACAGATTACATTTTCGCGGCCTTTCTTCGGCCTTATATCAACTTTAGACACCCAACTAACTGCTCACCATAGGCACATGTTTAAAACTACGATGAAAGAGAAGTATAAAGAATATTAATAACACAAAAATGAATATTACACTGTTTCCCTCCCACCATTGCGCTAACCCCATGTTAATGTATATGAGCATTAACGTGCAAGCATTATTATTTGCAATAGCATTGTTCCACTTTGTCGGTTTTAATATGCAATAAGTGATATGCGGCCTAAGCATTTCATGCATTAATCTTAATTGCAATGCACGGGTGCGCAAAGCATTTCCACGTGCTTGTGTGTATTTATGCGTATTAGTACAAAACACACAATTAATAAATGTTATCTTGGGGCGTTGATCCGAGCAGGTTTACATGACACAAACCCTGCTCCATCACTATTGTACGATACTTCCGACCGACCTCCAGTAATTGAACATGTTAATAGACAGCTTTCCACCACCCTAGCGGTGAACAAATTGGTGATTCTGTTATACTGTAATTTGACTCAGACTCCCACCTTACAGACCAGGTTGGACAACATGTATGACATGGCGTTCTTTAAATGCCTTATTTATAAGCTAAATGATACAATGAACATTTTGAGGAGGTTTGGGGCTGATTTCCTAAAGACTGTAGAGATACACCAATACACCGAGGGTGCCTCTTGAGTACCTCGTCCTAGTCCATGATCCATGTCCGCCCCTATGTCTCTTTCTCAGCCCTTCCTTACAGAGGTTCGCCAGACTTAGGTCCCTATTGTTGTTCACCTTCATTATTGGGCGTTCCTTGGCCTTTACCTTGTCGAGTTGGGTCACTGTGAATTGACCGTGATGCTGCCAAGGATAGCGGACCATCTTATGTTTTTTATTTTTATTTCTCCCATCGGGGCGCTACACCCAGACGGGTTAAGAAATGGGGTTTCTCATTCCACCTTCTGCCACCGTTGAATTTCCGCCCCCCCCGGCCAACCCCCCGTTTAAGTTGCTTAACTAGTAGTTGCTACCTATTTGCCCATCTCCTATATCTGTACTGCGAGAATCAATACTCTGCTGTTCATTGCATTTCTCTTCCTTTTTTGCGGGTCCCTCTAGGGAGGCCTTGTATGCAGATTGTTTATGGTGTTTGCATTTTACCTTGTTGGGTTCCTTGTCTGTGAGGCGATTTTACTGTGTATTTATTTTCAATGTTCCATTCTGGTTACAGCCATGAAAAACTCAGTAGAGAATTTAAAACAGAAATAAGCAGAGCATTTATTCTTCCTTCACAGTGAATTCTAAGTGAAAGACATTACGACTTAATGTAATCTATAAGATAAATGTAAAGGATAAAAGAAGAAAGAAACTTGGACCGAAACATTTGTTTTTCACCCTAGCATCATTACATTGAACATTGCCTATTGTGTTCCATTTGTATGCTTGTTGCTAGACAAAATCAATTGATGTAAACGCAAAATATTTTAAGTTGGTGGAACACGATTATTGCTTTTCATGCAGTTGCCTACTTCATTAGTTTAAATTGCCATCTGGTATTGAGGAATGATGTCTGATTTAATGTGCGTGGTAAGAATGAAATTCTAATAACTGTAGCAAAGTTGTTTTTTGCGATTGTGAACACTGTGGTTTATGTGGTACGATAAATCAATTATACGAGACTCCCATGAATTGTCTTGCAATTATACAATTAATTATAAAACACATCAGTAGGCACAGAAGGATGCCAGCGTCTTCAACATGTACCTGCTTCCTGTTGTTTTCATAACATGTCAAATTAAGACAACTTTTGGGAGAAACATATTTATTCTTAATAATTTAGGTGACAGCAAGACATTAATGTGTGACAGTGAATGATTATTCCCAAAAAAAACTAAATAAATTAATTTGCCCACAGTCCTCATCAATAGCTTCTCGAAATGAGATTTCTCTGCGTCATTAAGAACATTCTGCAGAATGAGAAGAAAACACAGATAAGTCACTGATAATATGGTATTAAGATATGGTGCCTCTGTGCAAAAAAATGAAATATAAACAAAAAGTTATGTTTAACCTCTTGGCTGCTAAGCCTTTCCCAGCTGAGAATGCTAAGCCTTTTTTTGGCTATTTGGGGTAATTTCCACTTAGGTCTCCATACATTTTTTTCCACAGAAGGTATCCATGCCAAATTTGCATCCTTTTTTCCAACATCCAGGGGATTCCAAAGGTACTAAGGGTTTGATGATTCCTCTAGAGAGGACTGAAAAAAATTGTCAAACTAAAGCAAAATAGTGGGGTTTTTGGGGAAAATAGGAAAAGAGTGCTCTGGAAAAAAGTGTCTCATATTTTCCTAAAAACAACATCAATAAAAGGTTTGCTATACTAAAGTCACTATTGTCCTGGCTTTCGGGATTATACAGAGCTGAATCAAAAAAACTATTTTTTACCACAGTTTTGGCATTTTTCAAAGAGACAGTCAATTTTTCCTAATTTTAGTGCTTTCAAATTAGGGTAAAACCCATGGGTGATCCTGGGAAACTATAAATTGCTGTAAAGTAAACACAATTCTGAGTTCGGCAAGGGGTCCTTTGAGTAAATCCCTCCAGGTTTTCCCAAAGATACAAACAAGTGATATAATAAATTATTAAAAATGAGTAGGAAATAACAGCCATTTGTGACAATGTTTTCATTTGTAACTCCTTGTCCCAATTGACAAACCAATATATTATTATGCCCGCTAGACCCTCCTGGTTGCAGAGATAAATAGGGTTTGTAGGTTTTCCAAGAATCCGAGATACCCAGAGTCAATAACTGAACTGCACCATACAATGGCTTTTCTTGTGTACCAGTTATAGAGCTATTGATATGGTGTATTATAAGACAAAAAAATGTGTATCAAGAAAATCTATATATTTCTGAAATAGACATTTGAGGGCTAATTACGATAGGGGGCGGAAACTTTCCGCCCGACTCGGACTCCGGACCGACCGACTCGGCAGTTCCGCTGGCCCGATTATGATGTGACCGAACACTGTTCGGTCAGATTCCCATTGTTCCCTATGGGAGCTTGTGTTCTGCCCCACAACACAGGCTCCGAGTTCTATGTGGAAATGGGGTGTGTGTTTAAAACCCTGCACCCTGTCGCGGGCACCCGGAGGCCGCAGGATGAAGAGGGCCCTGCTAGGGGCCCCCAAAGTCACTTTCCGACAGCCTTTTCGTGTCGGACAGGCCGACTCGGAAAGGCTGTTGGAAACCGACATCGTAATCGCGAGGTTGGAAACGCTGTCCATAGAGGTGTACGATGCGGTTGCGACTGGCATAAATTCTGGGAGAGCCAGTCGGAATAATTCGGAATGACCGCGCAGTTTATCTTCCGACCACGAACATCGTAATCGGTCAGGTGTATTGTAAACCGATCAAGTCAGTCAGAAGGGTTCCGACACAGTCAAGGAGATTCCGACTGTCGAGAGGAGGCTTTCCGCCTGACATTGTAATCGGCCCCCTAGATACGGAGTTTAGGACCAGAAGTTATTTTAACATCTCTGAATTTGTGGGTACACATACCAGCATGTGATACAGAGGGCATTTTTCAAAATGTCTTTGTTGTGGGTGACAAAAATCCCAAAGCTGGTATAAACATGCAGACTCTTCTTGGCAATGCAAAGACAGTGTTAACTAATTGTCACGACAGGGAAAAAAACACAACGCACCGCACCTAAGTCCTACTCAGGCTATCTCTGGGGTTTTTCTCAAATGCCTGTTCACAGACAGGCCTTTTTATACAAATCAATACAATACTTTATTACACATAGTAAATAATAGTTGACTTGCAAGTTACGGATTCAAGATGGAAAAACATGTTATACTCGTACATGTTATACTTCGGACAATGCTTATTGACAGAGCATACTTTGGCATATGACTGTGTGTGTGCTCCATGGGAGTTGCAATTTACTTGAAGTGAATACAGTCAGCATTATGTGCCTAAGACCTTCATGTGCTCAGGCCCTTTTTACGATTTTGGTCGGACGCACCGATGCAGACTGGAACCGCCCGAGCATAGTTCGGTGGTTCCACCGGCAGAATTTGGCTGCCACCGCCCTATGGTTGGTTGGAAATATACATTTTACAATTGTAGATTGTACTGTGGGTGGAAAAGGCCCACAGCACAAGCTACAATTGTGAAATTGTGAGCAGAGGGTCAAAGAAGGGCCCCCAAAGTCGCTTTCTGATGGACTTTCGATGTCGGAAAGGCCGACATGAAAAGGCTGTGGAAAAGTGACATCATAATCCAGACGGCAGAGCTGAGGGTGGCTCCGCCGTCATTATGAGATTGCGCCCTTCGGAAGCGCAGTGGTATCCCCCTGCGAGTTTCCCTCTGACCGCCGGTATTGTAATACGGTGGTCATAGGGAAGCCATCGATATCGGGCGGAAAGCCTCCGGCAAGCTCGGGTGGCTTTCCTCCGGACATCGAAATCAGGCCCTTAGTTTCTTCCTTGCACCCATTGTTTAATCAAGCACATGTGTGCTCTGTGCTAATTTGATTATGAAGCCATTGTCTAATCAAGCCATAATATGTTTTCAGGCATGGTGTGTGCAGGGGGACTTGTGTGCTGATGTCGTAAATGCTTTCAAGTCTGTTAGACATGAGTTGGCCTTTAACAGAAAACCCTTTCAAATTTCATTTTCCACTACATTCTTAAGTGCACTTTTCACCTTGCTCGTATCAGTGTGGGAGTTGGGCATAAACTGTTTTTACCCACAAACAGCTGTTTGGTTTCTACATGAGCTTGATGTTGCTTGATATTTTCATGTTTCATATTTTCTACAGTGTGCTAATTTTTTCATTTCCTGCAGCATTACCCCCTCTAGTTGATATTTCACCTACTTCATTTAGATCTTGGTATGTCCTTGGCACCAGGTGATACACGTTGCCCTAGGAATCTACTACTTGTGTTTGTGTCCTAACTGAAAACATCTCTCCCGCCTTGGCACCTATTCTCCTAGCACATTCCCGAATTACTTGTATCATACAGTATATTAGTAGTAAGACAACAGTTGTGGGCAACAAGGCCCATATCAGTACCGGCATCCAGGGTGGCAGTGATCCAAACCAACCACTGAACCAACTATCTGGGAAACCTCTTTCATTATTCACTTTATTCTGTAAATAATGCAGCGTCTCTATTGCCTCTGACAAAGTTCAGTTTTCTGCATCATTTGCTGGAATGAGCATGCAGCATGCAGCTCCTATTTTCTTGCAGACCCCTCCCTGCTTGGCCGTCATAAAGTCAAGTACATAACGGTGTTGTAGCACCATCATGCTTATGTCACGCAGTACTTCTTTTATGGTATTGAAGCCATCGTTGATAGTGTTCATGACTTTGAGGCACTCCCACCTTGTAATCTGTAGCCACGAGCTGTTGCTTTAGCTTGAACAAATGGCAAGATGCTCCCAAAGAAAAGCTTAGCATCATTCAACAGGCGATGATTCTGGGGAATCTCATTCCAGGTGCTTGTGCCATAATATTCTGCAGTTCTTTTCCTTCTACTGTGGTGTAGCAAGGTCATTTGACAGCTCATGGGGTGTTTATGCGACGTGGATGTGTTTATTCCAGGAATTTCCAAGACTGGGGCATGCAAAGTCACAATGGAACAAATCCCTCCCCAGTTTGGTAGTAACTGGGCATCCAGCAGGTCTCCACACTGCCAGAAAAAATCCATGAGGATGGAGGTGCCCCCTGCATGGCAACATGGAATACTGTGACCCTACAACCAATATTCTGGTCTACATTGATGGTGCCATTTCCCCTGAAACATAAGGAACTAGAAGTTAGTTTCATTTCAGTTTGGGGTCTTACAGTGCTAGCTACTCATATATAATGCAAGATGTTTTCATCCCAGGTAGGTGTACATTTCCTTATTGAATCCTGGCCAGGGCCGGACTGGCCGTAGCGGGCACCGGGCATTTTCCCGGTGGGCCACCAGGGTGGGGGCCGTTTTTGGGCCCATGGGGGCCGTTTTTGTTACAGGGCAGTTTTTGAAGCAGAGCTGCAATATCGGACCCTGTAACAAAATCGGCCGAAACCGGCCCTGGCAAACAGCTCGGCTGCATCCCCAACCCCCTGGGGGGCCGGCCGAGCACTTTGCCAGGGCCGGTTTTGGTTCCCAGTCCAGCCCTGATCCTGGCTGACATTAGTGCTATTCCATAAAGACATGGCCCTACAGGAAAATTCAATGTTGGGATGTCACTGATCATGGGCAAAGCCTGACCCTGCCACTCTAAACCCTGGCCTTCGAACACAGTCTGGTGGTAATGGGTTTGCAAAACAGTTGATACACTCAGTTGATGGGCATGTTACTCCTAGAAGTCCTAGATATAGGGCCATTTGGGTCCAGTCTACAGTGGTGGGGCGACCTGTCTTTCTCATGCATAATATTTCTTCCCAGGTGTCCTGCCTATCTATGAGAATGTATAGTACTTCTGCTAAAGTACCATATTTTGTGGCATTAACTAGGAAGCGTACTACCTTGACATGTGCTAAGAGCATTTCCGCCTCAATTCTACACAAGGATATATCAAACATTGAGCTATGTCTGGAGGTACTTCTTTCGTGGAGCGCAGTCTATCTGAACCAGTTGCATGATGAATTAGGGAGCACACAAAGAACAACTCAGTCATGGTTTCTGAACCTATTTCTGACATGTGCTGATACCGCAAGCTATCTGACAATTTAGCGTGGGCATTATGGGTCACATTGTTATTACAGAGCTCTCTCCTGATGTGGAAAACATTGGAATTAGAGGTTACTTTGCTAGCAAAGAGAAGAAAGGATAGAGTTGAGAGACAAAAAAGAAGCATAAAAACAAAAATACTATCTTTTGTACTGTCTGTCCTTTTAAATGCATAGTTAGAGGAGGCGCTTTCATGACGACAATCTTCAACCCCCTCTTGATCCATTTGCATTGTTCATTGTTTTTGGCGAGAAGCTGGGTTGAGATGCATATTGCTGTGTGTATCTAGGGCTTCATGCTGTCCAATTTGGGGTGGTTGTTGTGATCATGGTGACTGTGTATGGGCCCTCAAAACGTTTCTCCCTCCATTTTCCGATCCAATTGCGTAGAAACACTTGATCTCCTACTTCCACAGCTGGGAGGTTGACCTTGGAATTGGCGAGCTTTTCTTTTTCCTTGGTTACCTGTTTGGAGATGAACCTTGCACAATTCATCAGTTCACACAAACACATATGCATTTCATCATTCAGTGCTTGGGACAAGCTTTCCCCCTGAATTCTACTTCGTGTGGCAGGGACTTGGACATTGATAGACCTTGGCGTATTTCTCAGGGAAAACGGTGCTATTGCCAAATAGTATTACCATTTTTTATTTAAAATAGCGCATAACTTGCTGATCTTGCTCTTCAAGAGGGCATTCAGACAATACCATTACTTGGGGGTTGTACATGGAGGACAAGTTGTGCTTTATCTCTAACAGTGTTGTAATATGTTCAAATATTGTATTGGACAAATTAGTGCGATTGTTGGATCTTATCCCTTCTGGTATTCCCTATTGCGGAATCCCTTCGCAAACTAGGAATGCGGCTGCCGACTTGGCATCACAATGGATGCATGGCGCTGCTTCAATCCATCTGGAAAATGGGCAGACCACCACGATGAGGCACCTGCAGTATCTATCAATCATATCTACAAAGTCCAGATGAAGGGCTTTAAAGGGACCTTGTGGTTGCGGGATGGTATAACTTATCACTTTTAGGGCGGGATTAGTGGAATATTGCTGGCAGATCATACAACTGTGCAGATACATGGTAATTATGTAATGCAAATTGGGGACAAACCAGTCTTGTTGTATTTGTGTTGAAAATAGTCCCTGGAGGTGTGGGCTGGCAAATCGATCTGATCAAGGGCTATTGTGAGCAAAGCCTGTGGCATTACTTGTTTTCCCGTAGATAGCTGTCTCTACATTAGGTCATTCTCTGAGTGTATGCATCCCTATATCTTCCCATAACTGCTTTTCGTGTAAAGGAGCAGCTTCCGACAGTACTCTCAGCTGTAATCTCGCTGTCTCAGTGTAATGAGGCATATCCTTCTCTGTGGTAGTCTTGGATCCAGACTCCGCTGGTGAGGCAGTCTGAGCCACCAGAACTGGGACAGGTCATGTGTCTGATGGTACCTATAGGGTGTGTGCCTAAATGCACCCTTAGATGCCTGATCTGCTAGTGCATTACCCGGGACACAAAATCCTGTCCACTTGTGTGCGCTGCATATTTCACAACCGCCACTGCCTGTGGTAATGCAAGTGCCTCTATTAGAACCTCTAAGATGTTTCTATGCATCGCAGCACTACCACCTGGCTAAAGAAACCCTCTCCTGGTCCATCTCATGATGCTTGAGTGCACAGTGGTTGTTACATCCACTGAATCTAAGTTTATGGCAATTACTTCTCCTGCTCCTGACTTAAAGGCCGCTATTAATGCTGTTAGTTCTGCTGCCTGGGCGGAATAATGTGCAGGTAATGTCGATTGTTCTATGACCTGCAGTGTATCAGAGGAACCGTGCTGTTGAGCCTTCACAACTGCTGTCCCTGTGTGTCCAATTCCTATCTCCTGGTCAATCGTAGAGGAACCTTCAACAAAGTAGACAATGTTACCTGGTTTAGGGTCCTCTGTGGCTTAACTGAATTAGTTGGGACTATACATGTGCATCCTTTTCATGGTCTAATATTGGATGGGCAAAGAATGTTGCAGGATTTACTGTGTGGCAATTCACAACCTTCAAAGATGGCAGTGACAGTATCACACTCATACCCGGACACTCTCTGAGTAGTCTTCGCCTCCTGAATTAGAATTATGGCAAATACTGCATGTTCTGTTTACATCGTAAAGGGTGCCTCCATAAGTATGGGGGTACTCTTTTGTACCGCAAAGGCTGCAGTGGCAAGAGCCTGCTCACAGGGATAGTGTCCTTTCATTATAGAGTCCAGCAGCCCACTGAAGTATGCTTTAGGTTTGTGCACTAGAGCATACTTCTGTGTGAGGACAGCTGTCATCACCTGACCGTTACAATGGCAGAATAAATAAAACTCCTTGGTGTAATCAGGAGTTTCCAAAACTGGAGCATTTGGTATTTCACTTTTTAGCTTTTGAAAGGTCTCCTTCATCTCTGGTGTCCAAGTTATCCTATCCTCTCTGTCTCTTGCCTGTTTGATTACAGCTAACAGGGAAGCTATTAGTGTGCTATAGTCAAACACCCACTGTCTCACATAGTGTCAGAGACCCAGGAACTTCTGCATTACTTTGACAGTTTCCGGTTCTGTCATCTTGCGGATGGACGCTGTCCTTCCCGGTGTTATACACCCACCACATGCTGACAGTAATTGTCCTAAGTATTGTACTTCTTCCTGGCAGTACTGAATTTTCTCTCTCTCTATTTTGTATCCTCTCTCTGCAAGAGCGATTGGAAGAGATATAGAGTCTCTTCTGCACTGTTGCTCCGTGGGACTACAAATCAGTATGTCATCGACAAATTGCAACAGAGTACTGTCACATTGGAAATTTGACAGGTCATTCTTTATCACTCTGTTGGACACGCTGGGGAACTCAAAATACCCTTAGGGTAATTGAGAGTACAAATACTGAGTCCCGCGATATGAGAACGCTGTTAGAAAGTGGCTGTCTGGCTGAAGAGGAATGCTAAAGAAGGCATTCTTTAAATCAATAACTGAAAAATACTTGGCATCCTGGGAATATTTGTCAAGATAATGTAGAGATCAGGGACAATTGAGTATTTTGGTACCACTATGTTATTCAGTGGACACAGGTCTTGAACCATGCACCAAGTATTACCCTTAGTTGCCTTGACTGGGTAAATTGGGGTGTTGAAAGGAGGCACTCCAGGGTAAATCATTGCTTGTTCCAACAACACCTGTATAGTAGTAGCAATGCCCTCATCTGCTTCCTTGGACAGGGGATATTTGCTAGGGGTGGGCGGAATTTGCGTAGTCGCGCTACGCAAAGCTCCGCGAAATGGTAAAAAATCTCCGCGAGCACGCAAAAGTTCCGCGAGCACGCGGAATTGCTTGTTCCGCCCGTACGCGATGCGTTTTTCCTGTTCGCGAACGCTGTTTGCGTGCTCGGGGAGAAATATCTCGTGAACATGCATTTTGAAAGCGCGAACAAGCAAAAAACTCCGCGAAGCCGCAGATTGCGGATTTTTGGGCAATTCCGCGTTCTCAGCGGAACGCGAAATTACCCAAATTCCGCAAATTCCGCGAGCGGAACGGAATTTACCGCCCAGGCCTAATATTTGCCCTCATCTGCTTCCTTGGGCAGGGGCTATTGCTTCACCCTAGGTAAAAGGGCACCTTCCTTCAATGTAATCCGGAAAGTTGTGGCTGTGCAGATGAGTTCAACATCATGGGAACCCTTAGTCCACAAGGTTTCTGTTATTTGGGATAGATCTGCTTCCTTTACTGACTCACACATTCTGCTTGGTGTGGGCATCCTGACTTCTACCACTGTCCTCAATGGTATGGTCTCTTGTAAAACCACAACTATTTTCTTGGGGTCATTATCAAACAGTTGGTCATCCAGTATCTTCCTTAGCACCTTCCCTTGCTCTAGGGAGATGGCACATGCCCACAAAACATTATTATGGTTGCTTGCTATCAGAACGCCATAGTTTGGTATTATTTCCAAAGCTTCTATCTGCAATATCAGCTGAGTATTTGATAGATCAGAGCCTTGCCCTTGTTGTTGAAAAAGGAACTCTTTGGGCAATTGAACCTCCTTTCCCAATAACTCTGGTGTGCCTGCTATGATAGTGTGTACTGCTGTAGTGAATGCCTCCAAGTCAATGAGTAATGCTCTGATTTGGTCCCTGGTGTAGGAATCTACAGTTAGTGCCATGATTCTGGAAGGTGGGATCCCAGGAGTGGAACACATCATGGTACCATCTGGTTTAAAATAAATGGTCATATTAAATTTGGCCATCAAATGTCTTCCTAACAAATTAGCTGGGGCAGCTGGTGAGAACGATAAACAACCATCAATGTGTCTCATCCCTACTTCCATCTCCACTGGTTTGGTAAAAAGAACCCTTATAACTTCCCCAGCACCCCCAGGAACCCTCAAAGGGTCCTACATGTGCATAGATTGAAACCCCGCCATGGAAGGGCAGACATGGCCATGTTACTGGTCATAGATGAGGGAGTGGAGGAAGAGACTGAGCCAGTGCCCGACATCCTCTCTAACAATGTGCAAGATGGGTCAGTGTAGGGAGTGGTACTCTCTCCCCCGTTGACAGACCAGCAGCACAGAGACTGCAGGCAGGTGCTGAAGCAGTTTGCTGGCCTGTTGTCTTTGACCCCAGGCATCACTGAGCTGAGTGGTGTGTGCACCACATTCACACTGGTGACAGCCCACCTGCCAAAAATAAACTGTACAGGCTGTCTGACCATGTCAGAGCCAATATCAAGGCTGGGGTAGCTAAGATGTGGAGGTGGGGAAAATTGGTCCATGGGCCAGCCCAGTGGTGCTGGTGCCCAAACCTAATCCCCAGGGGGGACCGAAGGAGGTAAGGTTCTGTGTGGACTACAGAGGACTTAATGCAGTCACAAAGACTGATGCTCACCCTATACCTATAGCCGATGAACTCATTGACAGGTTAGAGGCTGCTAAGTACCTGAGTAAATTTGAATTGACTTCAGGCTACCAGGAGATTGCTCTCACAGATGGAGCAAAGGCGAGTTCAGCATTCTCCACCCCAGAGGGACCTTATCAGTTCAAGGTAATACCCTTTGGCTTAAATAATGCTCCTGGCACCTTCCAAAGGCTGGCGAACAGGGTCATGGCTGTGTTGGAGCAGTTCAGTGCAGCATATCTGGATGATATAGCTGTATACAGTTCTGCCTGGGAGGACCAATTAACCCACAGGAGGGAAGTGCTTCAGGCCATATAGCAGGCAGGCCTGACTGTTAAGGCCAATAGGTTCCACATAGAGCAGAGTTCTATGGTATACCTGGGCCACCTTGTAGGTGGAGACCATGTACAGCCTCTCCAGGCCACCAAAATCCAAACCATTTTGGATTGGACAGCTCCTGCTACCCAGACCCAGGTCAGGGCATTCCTTGGACTGACTGGGTACTATAGAAAGTGTGTTCAGAATTATCGGACCTTTGTGACTCTCCTGACATAAGTTACTTCTAAGAAGAGGCTAAAGAAAGTTGATTAGACCCCAGAGTGTCAGAAAGCTTTTGACAATCTGAAGTCTGCTATATGTTCAGCACCAGTGTTACTGGTCCCTGACTACACAAAGGAATTTGTGGTTCAGACAGATGCTTCAGAACAAGGGATTGGGGCAGTGTTGTCACAGGTGAATGAGAAGCAGAAAGAATGTGGCCTAACGGCTAGGGCGGTTGACCTCGGAGCTGGGGAACGGGGTTCGAGTCTCGGCAGGGACGCTCAACATTCTGATTCTGGGCAAATCACTTATTCTCCACCTGCCTAACAAAATGAATCTGTCCGTCTGTAACGTAACTGGTGCTCATATAAAGCGCTCTGATACCTTCGGGTCTAGTTCACGCTATATAAAAAACTCCACAAAAAAAAAGAGTCTTGATCAGCCAGTTGCCTTCATTAGCAGGCGACTTCTTCCCACAGAGGTGGAGTGCCATTGAGAGAGAGAGGGCTTTGCTGTGGTTTGGTTGCTGAAAAAGCCGAGACCATACATGTTTGGGACTCGCTTTTGTGTTCAAACTGACCACGGCTCTCTCAGATGGTTCATCCAGATGAGAGGGTAGAATCTCAAGTTATTGAGGTGGTCCATTTCCCTACATGGAATGGACTTTACAGTGTAACACAGACATGAGGTTGCCCATGCCAATGCGGATGGACTTTCCAGGTTTTTCCACTTAGCTGATGAGGACTACCAGGGTGTAGGTTAGTGATGCAACACCTTTCATTTGGGGAGGGGGCTATGTTGCAAAGTCATCCTGTGTGACCTGTGCACTTCCATTTTCTGCTGACTGGTACTGGTGGTAACTGACTCTGACTGTCCCTGGGCTCTGTCTAATCAGGGCAAACACAAGGAGATGATGGACGGAGCACTGAAACTTTTCAGGCACTCACCCCCAGTCACAGATCTGGGTTGAATCCATCATCGTTCTTTAGCTCACTCCGCCACCCCAGTTCAGACCCAGCTCAGGGCCAGTGCTATGTTGAAAACACAGTGAAAGCACACACATACATGGGGGTATACTATATATTAGGGTACACTTATAATTTGCATGACCTACCTTATAAGTCCCTTATAGATAAAAGCGTAGGGGGATTAAAACTACCTATAAGTCCCTATTATACAATAGGGCATGGCAGTTTAGAGGCCAGCAGCCCTTTGTGCACTTGCATGTGTGCACTGCTAAGAGACTGAGGTTGTTTTAAAAGCAGCCCCACTGCTTTTAAATGTAACTTGTGCCCAATCCTGACTTTCGTGGTAGGAACACTTAAAAGGTGATACACTGTAAAATTTCGCCACTTTAGGTACCCCCAGGGTCACCCCTAGGTGTACCAAGGGTAGGGGGTTATGTCATTATAAGGAGTGCCATTATAAAAGATGCTTTATATGCCCTGGGGTTTGAGAAATTGCACATTTCACTTTCCCCATTGTAATAAAGTGCCTCTCAAAACTGACTTTGGTGCTAGGAGCACTGTGGAGTGAGGAACTACCCTAATTTGCATATTCAGGACCCCTAAGGTCTCCTCTAGGTGTCCCGGGTGGGAGTCATGCAACTATAATCAGGGCCTTTATAAAAGATGCTTTACATGCCCTGGTGATGGAGAAATTGCCTGTTTTATTTTCCCCATTGTAGATACCTAGCCCCATAGGATACCATTGGAATAGTTTATGAACACATACCTATCGCTAGGATTTGAATCAAGATTCATTCAAGGACTTAGGAGAATGTTATTTATAAATCCAGCAATATGTCATTGATGAATGTATCCGAAATTGTACAGAAAAGATGTTATAAGACTTTCTTGCCTGTTAGCCAAAATTGAGCCTTTCTGCCCTCTTCCCTGATTGGTCAGAGATAACAGGATTAGCCAGACTGATTTGAAGTGCTAAGTGCCTCACCCAGGGAGAAGCTATCTGGTACAGAGAGCTCTGCTACACATGAATGCCAGAGCAGGGGGAAGGGGTTGTAAAGCATGAAGCTTCAAAGGGGGAATAGAACAGGCAGGGAATGCCAGGACCATCTACCTTCCAGCCCCTATGACATAGCCAGATGACATGCTTCAGGCAGGAATTTGCAGATGGTAGGGGGAGAAGAGCTATAAAAATGAGCCATACTGGAGGTTGGTTTAACTAGTTCTTGCTCCTCTGCTGAGATTTCAGCCATATTTAATTTTGGATGAATAGTGCTTTTTGTGAGAAGATTCTGCCACACTTTGGAGGAAGTGGTCATGCTCTGGGGTGTTGCCATGCACCTCATTGGACAGGAGTGTTCTCCTGCTTGGCCTCATAGAACACTGAATAAATATGTGAGAGCATCAGAGCAGAGAAGAATAAGGATTGCCAAGCTGGAAACTTGATTTGCACCAACATACCCTGCATTCTGACTGACTGCGCCTGCTGCATTATCTGGAACTACATACATTTGAATGAACCTTTCTTCAAGAGGAATAAACATGGACTCCCTGCAAGCTACAGGTTCACAGAGCTCACCTGGACCATAACCACCAAGAATCCCCTGCCTGGTACGCATCCAGTGGATTTGGAAGGGTTTCGTCTAGGTGCATTGTGGGAATTGTGTTCCCAACCTTTCAAGGCCTGTCTTGGAGAATCCAGACCCTTGGAGTGTATTTTGGACACTTTGGACCCTCAAGAGGAACTTCAGGGTGAAGTTCCAGAAGTTTGGAACAACTTTGGGAAAAAGCTCCATAAGGGCAGCAACTCAACCCGCAGAGCCAATCCGGCCATCTTCAACCGTGAGCCGGCCTGACCTGCTAGTTCTTCCTGCTGAAAAGCTCTGGAGGTCTGACTTCCAGAGTTTGACTGGGAGGAGCTCCCTGAAAAGCAAGCTGATGACCCTCACCAAATCCGGACTGGTGAAGAGCATCGAGGGAACCCCGGCAGAAAAAGCTCAAGAAAAGTTTGTAAGTGTGAAGGTAAAATTTCGACCCAGGCCTACCACGAGGGTTATCTGGACAGGGCTCCCTTGTGGTTGGCATGAAACTTTGACTTTGTCCCGGTCAAGCACAACCAGAAGTCCCAGAGTGGCGCTATTGTTTTCTAAGTGCTATATTGTGTTAAATCTTTCAAACTTCATATCTCCGGTTCCCTACTTTGGATTTTTGTCGTTTTGGTGTCATTTTAGATATAGAAATATTTTCTAGTTTGATAAATGGGTGTTGTATTTTTATTGTGTGTTGTGTCTTAATTATTTACTGAATTTGTGTTTTTAAATGCTTTACATACCTGTCTCCTAAGTTATGCCTGCCTGCTAGCAGCCTAGCTACCCAGGGTTGAGCATGGGAATAATTTATGGAGACCTGTACTGAGCCCTAGACTGTGTTAGTGGCCTTATTGCCAGTGGTAGATGCATATTTACCACTACTAATAACCCAGTTTCCAACAGTCTGGAAAGTTCCTTTCTTAGCCTGCCCTGGCTCCAAGTAGCGTAGAGTGACAAAAGACTGGTGTTAAGTTCCTTTGTCAGTGTGATGGAGGTAGCCCTAGGTAATGTAAGTGGTGCAGGGAACAGCTCATCACCACCCATCCTGCCAACATCTAGTCCCCCTTTGTCTCACTGCCTGTGAAGAATACATAAAGGACAACTGCTAAATACTCACCAGGATTTACTCTGCAGGCACCAAATGGTTAGGACAAAAAAATTCCAACTTTCTAAAAGTAACATTTTCAGAATTGTAACTTAAAATCCAAGTTTACCATTAAATATGATCTTAAATTACAATTCTATTGAGATCAAACATGAGATTTCTACTTGTTTGGTCCCAATTAAAAGTTAGCACTTAATATGGATAACCCTGTGTTACCGTATGGGACATGTGGGCCTCAGAGTAGTGAAAAACACATCTCAGAATTTTTCACCACGAAAACAAGTAAAACTTAAAAACACATGTCTCACCTTTTAAATACAATGCACCGTGCCCTATGGGATGTTTAGGACTACCATCGGGGGACTTATATGTATTAAAACGGGAGGTTTAGGCCTGGCAAAAGGTTTATTTTGCCAGGTTAAGTGGGCAGTTTAGAACTGCACAAAGGCTTTAATGGCAGTCCTTTGGCATTATTAAAAGGGCCACTTAACTGGGGGCACAATAAGGGTCTGATTTAGATTTCAGCAGTTGGGTTACTCCGTCACAACGGTGACGGTTAACCTGTCTGCCAAAATATAAATCCCATAGGATAATATGGGATTTATATTTTGGCGGACGGGATACCCGTCACCATTTTGATGGAGTAACCCGTCCACTGAAAACTAAATCAGGCCCTGAGTGCTGCAGGCCCGCCAGTAACATTTAATTTGCAGGTCCTTGGTACATACAGTACCACTTTCCTAGGGATTTATATGTAAATTACATGTGACAATTGGGTTTAAGCCAGTTTTACCATGTTTAACGGAGTGAGCACAAGCATTTTAGCACTGATTAGCAGTGGTAAAGTCCTAATGACAACAGAAACGAAATTCAGAACACAGAAGTGAAGGCAAAATGTTTGCGTAACACCACACCAAAGTATGTTAGGCCTACCAGGCTCTATGTAGGATATGGAATTGGATGAGTTTGAAACTCATGTTGCGAGAAACCAGGTAGGCACTTACCACTGCTCTGACCCATTCCTTGTCAAGAAAACCAGTTTCATCCTTAGGTTCCCATTTGTCTCACAGGTGTTGAAGCAAGATGTTCATGTGTATACTAAGAGATCTGTATAGCCATGTAGAGTACCAGTGACATTGAAGCATAGCATGTAGTTATTGGACCATGATGTGCATCTCAGGCTCTGTGTCCTTGACGTGCCATTGAGATGGTAAAACATGAAGGAGAGTGAAATTCATGGGGAACTGGCCCTTGTGTATTGAGGTTTGCTCCCATAATAGGTTAAAGGATGGAAGGCTGCCATCCAGTAACAGGTTGCTAATAGTAGAGACTGTGCTAGTGCCTCAGGTCTCCAGCGATAATGAATTCCTGGCATTTTGAGAAGCTGAGGACAGGAGAGGCTGGGCCATAGCGGATAAGCTTTTTTTGGTAATGTGTAGTATTTTGGAATAAGATAAGAGCTTAAAACTGTGCACTGCCGGCATAAAAAACCCTGCATTTTCCAAACCCCCGAGACTAGGAGGCCACTGAACTCCTCCTGGTGCAGTGCCCATGAGCACAGTTGTCTTCGAACGACAGGCCAGCAAGCCAATAGCAAGGCCACTTCAGCTGGGACACCAAGCAATAGTGTTCAAAAATTGGAGCTCCTAGGCCACCTGCATCGACTGGAAGGAGCAGCTTTGCAGGTGCCAGCCGGCGACAGCTATTATTCCAGATGAGCTTGTGGAAGAACTTCTGCATGAGTACTATGGGAAAGTTGGCAAAGTTATACAGGTGTCAGGGTATGATCACCATTCTCAAAACGAAAGAGCAATGCAGCCTGTGAGTGTCAGTGGAAGCGATCTCTAGAAAATAATTTGAGATCGAAGGGCAGACAATGCTCTAGTATGGTTACCATTGAGGAGATATTGGTAGGAATGGTAAATCCTGAATCCCAGGTAGTGAAATGAAACTCCATCCCATTTAAGCAACCCCCGAGACCCAAGCAAATTCTGTGGTATTAGGGATGGATGAAAGTGAAGACACATGATTTTCTCCAACCTACTTGCAGGCCTGAGACACCTGCTATGTCCCGGGGACTTTGAGCTATCTCTTAGTGGTCCCTCAGAATGTGTTCAACATAGATCAGGATGTCATCTGCATAAATGGAAATGGCATACATTCTGTCTACTTTGACAATACCTCAAGCTGTATCCCCTGCCCTCAATCTACAAGCAAGGGGTTTCATTGCCAATGCAAAGAGCATGGGGAGAAGGGAAAGTCCTGTCGGGTTCCTCTACCCACCAAGAAGGGGGGATAGATTACCTTGCCCAAAGGACCCACATTGTGGGGTTCATGTATAATAATTTGATAAGTCATATGGTGAGTTTCTTAAAGAGTAATTACGTTAGAACCTTGAAGAGGTACCTCCAAGTCAGGGTGTTAAGTGCTTTCGCAAGTCTAGTATTGAGGAATCCAATTATGGACATAATATTTGCTTCTGAAAGCAGGATATTCTAGCAGGTGCCAGGAAGGGAGCAGAGGGAGGGTCTTTTCCCAACTTAGACTGTCCTGGAGAAGGTTATGATCTGAGATCTACCTACCCAAGTAATCAGCCGAGAAAACTTCAGGCAAAACAGAGCATATTATCAGGTTTAAGCCTACATACAGTTCAGATGTGAGGAGTAGTAGAATTAAAATCTGGCCCCAGGTTCGTCAGAATCATACATCTGCCAGAGACCATCACCTGAGCCACAGTGTCAATGCTCTTGTATTGTTTACAGGTTTTGGCCTGGGAATGGGATGGGTATGGCCTGTCAAGAACAACATCTAGAATGGAATTAAAATCTCCACCCAGGATCCTAGATATGTGCACCCATTGCAGCAGATGTCCTGAAAGCCTAATGAGAAATGCAGGCTAGTCTGTGTTAGGAGCTATACTGCCCAGTACTAACTGGATTCCATTTAGCGAGACCTCGACAAGGAAAAATCTGCCCTCATGAACAATTACGGTTCATGTCACAGAGAAAGGCATACTTGCCCACACACAGATGAGGGCTCCCCTTTTACGAGCCTAGAAATAATTTGCAAAGGCCTGGTCTCATCAGCTCTTAGGAGCTGAAGATCTTCAGAAGCTGGGAGATGGATGTATTACAGAGAGGCTATGGTGTCTCCCCTGTCCTGAGAGTGAATTTTATAGCTCTTGTAAGTCTTTTGCATCCCTCTAATGTTCCAGGTTATCAGGGAGTAAGAGTTATCATAGTTAGTGTGTATGGTAGGGGTGAAATGAGCTGGACCTAATCTGGTGCTCTGATTCTGACACACCACACTCTGGAATCCCCAAACTACATTGCTGTGCCTGAGAAAAAGGGAAATAACCGATTTGCAGTAGGTCCAACCAAAGAGGATGTAACCAAGGAGTAAGTGTAGAAAATCCATAGAAGCCTCACTAAGGGAAGAAGCAGCGTGATCTGCACTTAACGTTTCTTCGAAGCGGTTTGTGCCCACCCAACCTCTGCTAACTGTCTAACCAGCAAGAGAATGGCTCCGGTAGTGGTCTCTCTGGTTGAAGCCCTCAAAATCAGAACACACCCTAAAAAAAATGTTGGTGCAGGAAGAAGTGTATGACTATCTAGGATAATAGGGGAAATACATCCACATCAGATAAGGTCTTTAGCAGTTTTAGGTGTCATGACTGAGGTCCAGGCCATGGTGGGGGATCATGAATGAGAAAGTGTCTTCTTTAGGCGAGGAAGAGGAGGAGGAGTGCAGCCCAAGTATCAGGTCATGAAATGAAGCAGCTGCAATTACAACGCTTGCTGTTTTGGGTCTTTCAAGAGGGTGTTGCAGCTGAGGCCGGTGAATCAACCAGACCTCCCACTGTGCTCCTCCAGTGGTGCTCATACCACTGGGTCTCCAATTTCTGGGGGCACATCTGCTTAGGAAGTGGTGTCCTGTTTTCCACCCAGTCCCCGGCCACTTCTGGGGTTGTGAAAAAGAGGGCAGTCTAGCCTAACAGGAACTTGAGCTTCACCAGGAAGAGGAGAAAGAACTTGATATCCATTTTCTGGAGTTTCCTCTTAACAACCAGGAATGAGGCATACGAATGTTGGCCAGTTAGAGCCAAGGAAGACCTGGACCAGGTTATTGTCAAGTGCAAGGTGACCAGACTGACGTGCTGTGTTGAGGATATTGTCTGGATCTTTAAAATGCAGGAGATTGCCATCATCAGGCAGAGCAGGGCCCCGGACGGCCCAGCATGGCAGAATGTGATGGGGCCATTAAGCAGAGAAGAATGGGGTGAGATTATGAAGAGCAGTAAAGGTCTTTAACCAAATTTTGAAGACCTCCACTGAATTGCACCCCTCGGAGGCTTTGGGTATTCCCACCAATCTAATGTTACAACGCCGAGAACACCCCTCAGTGTCTTCTGGCTGCCCTCCAGACAGTGCACATGGTTCACAAGATTAAGAAGTTGCTGTTGATGATCCAGTATCTGCATCTGTGAGTTCTATATTGGCTTTTCAGATGAGGAGATTTTCTTCTTCAGAAGCTGAAGGGGCCTCCTCCGAGGCATCTGAGACACTCTCCACTGGCTGAGCACTAAACTTTGTTGGCATCGTTTGGCCCATGGTGAGGTGGCGCTCTTCCAGTGCTTGTCTCAGATTCAAGTCCTCAGGTGGGGCCCCTAAGGGTAGCCTGAAGGAGAGCCTCAGAGGAGAGGAAGTACAACACCAGATAAATATTGTTGGCTAGGAGTCACTGGACCCACTTGCTAACCTCAGCCACCCCCGGGTATAGAGGGATACTAGTGACAACAGCACAAGCCCTCAAGCTAAGCCAAGTGATCAAAGGGCAGCTTTGTGATAAAGTTTGCTCCTGGTAGACAGAAGAGGACTGGAGCCAGAGTTGAAGAAAAGCCTTGGTAAGGCCCTGGTGGGGTCAGGTTCAGGAGACCATTTCAGATCCAGATGATCACGGTGAGGGGGCACCTTAGGCACAAGAGAGAGGGGCCCATTCTGACCCCTCCCAGGATCCAGAATCACAGATACCTGGGCATCAGCAAGTCTGTAGCAGGACTCCAGGAGCTCAACCAGGTCCTGAGCCCACTTTTCTCCACCTGTGGTCTCAGAGGTGGCAGCTTGAGCAGCACA
Source organism: Calotriton arnoldi (assembly GCA_963921515.1). NCBI lineage: Eukaryota > Metazoa > Chordata > Amphibia > Caudata > Salamandridae > Calotriton > Calotriton arnoldi. Next base: position 2,410,744 of record CAWUFW010001017.1, on the reverse strand, counting down.
GTTGCCCACTGAGGTTTTCTTCATTTAGGGTGAATGGGCCTATGCTCTGGCCTTTCTCAGCCAGGCTCCATCAAAATGAATTGGTAGTGAGAGGAGTTAGTAGCATGGTCACCCCTTGTCTCTATCATTCCACAGTGGGCAACTGCTCTCCAGCAGCATCAGAGTGGCCTCGAGGGACCAGGCTTAGAGGATAGATGGATGGGCTAGTTGATTACCCCCACCTCATAGGCTGACCGGTGAAAGGCTGTCAATGTGTGGCCTCTGACTCCAGGTGCACAACTCACTCCTGAAACAAAGTCCACAGCTGCTACCAGGCACCTGAAACAGTGATGGGCCAAGTTCACAGCTGCTCAGCAGACCTCTCTGATCTGGTGCACTGCTCACATCCAATGTTACCCTGGCCATTTTGAAGAATAGCAGTGGGTGGGTGCTGAGCACTGCACAGCCACCCAGCCACTGCCAATGGATTCAGGAGTCTCACACCAGTCAAGAGTGGCAGTCAGTTCCTTGGTGGGAAGGTCCCTTGAGGCATAGGCCCCCCAGCCTCTTGGTGAATACCTTCAAACTCTTGGTAGGACCACAACAAAGAGGCAGGACTCTCCCCAGGGCATCAGCTGCGGTTCTGGTGCACTACTGCTCATACGGTTCCACATCTTCCATGGGCCCCCTCAGCTTGTAACTACAGGGGTGTGGGACTCATGTTCAGGGCTATTGTCCCATCTTCAAGGACCTTAGAGAGACAGATGCCCCGTCTGGTTGCCCCAGTGCCCAAGCCACCTGCGATGTCCCTGGGTGCTGGTGCTTGAATCACAAGGAGGCCAGGTTTGACACAGGGCGCCAGCGGTGCCTAGGATGAGGGCCATGGGCCCATGCATCCCAGACACTTTCCAGAGTCTGCAACAGCCCAGTTGCTCCCCCTGGCCTGGTGGGTGTTCCTCAGTCGGCTGGATGGGCCCCCGCCACATTAATTGTGCCATAGGACTAGTACGAAAGTGGATGCGATAAGGAGAGAGCCAGATTATTAAGTGCCAAGGGCGAGAGCTCTCTACGACACATCAGTCTGCCATGTTGACTCTGCTGGCCATGCCCCTATGTAATTATGGTCATGCCTGAGTTTCCATCGGAAGAGTTATTTTTTGCAAATAACTTTGGCATAGTTTTAAGAATCTTCACCAATCTTTACAAAACAAGTTTATCCACCTCAGCTCCTTCTTTCAAATGTTTATGCTGATCCATCAAGCAGGGTCCAAGAAATTGGAAAACCAAATATTGGTTTCCCATGTTAACTCCAATAGGACATTTTGGGAAGCAATTAAAACAAATTACTGAATCTTTTAAAAATGAGAACTTGACTCGGATAGAGTGCTTTTGTTATTTGGTGTAAATTTGTTCAGCTGTTTTCAAGAAATTTGTGTTTAAAGAGGTTAACGGGTTGGTCATTAAAGGATTAAGAAATCAGACTACCTGGAAGCTTAGTCCTCCAAGAGTGCAGCTCAACTGCAAATTTTAAAACTGGGGCCTACTGATTAGGTTGGGCAGAATTTCAATTACCCTGGAGTAACCATGTAATTTCAGTAATGTCCTGTTACGCTTTGACGCAGAATTACATGATAACTCCTGCTTGCTTAATTATGAGTAATTTGGGAGGAAAAATCCTTCAGCAAGAGCACATTTAGTGAGCACAAGTGGCTGCTTGCTCGCTAAACATACCTTTAAATGTCGGTATTAAGTTGGGGGATAATCTTACCCCAAGAGCACATTTAGTGAGGGGATGCTTGCGCTCGTTATTCGTGTTCTGTTGCATTTAGCGCTATTTCTTAGTGCAAAATGCAACCACGCATGGGCACATTTTTGCACTAAGAAAAGCGCTAAACTCAAAATTACTGTTCTCACGTAATTCAAGCTTACCTCGCGAAATTGTTAGGTAATTGTGCATGGTTACCCTATATCAAATTGCATGAGTTACACCCACACCTACTACTGATGAGCCCAGACAACTTTTTTACCCTTGGGACTTAGGGCTGCATGTACTAACATTGGGAATACAGATTTCCTGATTGCGGTTCTCTCTGAATAACAATTAGGAAATCGGTATTCCTAATGTATGAAACTCTTTTGAGTTTCATTAGGGATTCCCAGTGGGCTGCAAATAGACCTACTTCATGCATATTAATGAGGTAGGTCGCAATTTACGACCCATTAGGAATCAAAGCCATCACAGGGATGGTGGCCTGCTGAGGTCCACCATAACTGTTATTGCTTTTTGATAAAGCGCTCTTTTTTTTTAAAATGCAGCCCGTTTAGCTCGTTTTCCTTAAAAGAAAACGGGCTGCATTTAAAAAAAAATTCAACTTTGCAGTTTCAGTTTTAGTTGCAGTTTTAAAGAGCAAGCAGTGGTCCGTGGGACTACTGCCTGCTCTTAAAACTATTTTAATTACATTCTGAAAGTGGAAAGCATCCTTTGGGACTCCTTGCCTTTTGAGAATGGGTTACCACCACTTTTAAACTGGTGGTAAAGTATTACTGTTTGGCAACCGGAATTTGGTTGCAAAACAGTAATTCATACCATATTGATTCAGTATTTGGAAGGGACGCCCTAAACACGCCCCTTCCAAATACCAAATCGCAAATGCAAAATGTGGGTAACAAGTTACCAAATCGCATTCTGCATTTTGCACATTTAAATAAACATGTTTCTGGTCCTAAACGGCTGATCTGCAAATTGGGCCATTTGCAACTTGAAAAATGCTTTGTACATCTGCCCTTAGTCCCCATATCCTGCATTTTGTTTGTAAAAAGACCAAAAGGGGGTAGTGTGGGCACATCCTGACCCCCAGGGCTATGCAGGGGGGTCCTCAGTTAAGAATTTAAAAGTGTACAGGCTGTGGGTACAGCAGTACCATCTGGTACCTTGGTACTCAGCATGGACCTTTACGATCAGCAAATTAGTAAACCTTGAGTACTGGTCAAAATATGTTTGATGATTATTAACTTTAAAAAGATATACCTGTTAAACACCTCACCTGACATAGAATTTTAAGTCAATTGCTTCACGTGTATGCATTAGCCAGTGACAGGCATGCACAACCAAAACCTATGCACAACCCTATGTAGTTTGTAAAAATTCCTTACATATATTACTGAAATGAGAAGACTGTCATACACAATTAGGACAATGCTTTCACTCATACTGCCACTTAAACGGTTTGAACTTAAATTCTCTCCACCTTCCCCCAAAGTTAATTCTCACCCCATCACAACGTGATATCCATTGCCTGGGCCTCCCTGCCTCCACCACAGTTCAAGTCATTTATTTACATTTACAGAATGTACATGCCAAAAATGAGTACAACTTTTCTAGTTTAAACCATTTATAGTTGACCCTCATCACAGAATCTGCATTTGTCACCACCAGTGACGATTGTATCTAAAATGAACAATACTTTTTGCTCTCATTACAGCACCTTTCAGAGCTACCCTGGCACTAATTTGAAACTTTATCACTCTCTAATAAATGACATTCGATTCTCTTGGTGAACAAAGTTTGCAAGAAAATGGGTTATAAGTTGGGGAGGATGTGATCCCATCCCAAGAAATAATTCTAAAATCCTGTCAGGTTCAACACACAAGTTTAATAGATAAACTTGAGCTCAAGCCCTGGTAGCTATAGCAAAGAGCAGTCAGGCTTAACTTAATGAAAAGTGTGTAAAACATTTAGCAGTACCAAACAATTTTAAAGTGAAGTACAACACAACAAAAATTATACAACAGGTTTCCAAAAATAAAAAGGCTGACTGTACCTGGTAATAATGAATTCATGCCAACCAAGATGGCGGAGAGGTATGATACCCCAAGCAGGTCATCCCAGTCAAAGTGTTTACTTTCTGACTCAGGGGCTGATTATGACCGCCGTAGCTACAGTGACCGTGCAGGCACCAGCGGTCCAACCGCCCTAATACTAGTTGAGTGGTCGGACCGCTATAGGACCGCTGCTACCGCCAGGGATCCGTGATCCCTGGCGGTCTTGCAGCACTCTGAGGCCCCCAACATGCTGGTCGTGCCGCTGCGACACCGCCAAGCATATTACGACTTTCCTCTCCACCTGAGTTTTCATGGCTGTGAGCCCGCCATGGAAACTGCGGTGATGAGGATACTAAGGGGGACTAACAGTTAATGCCATGCAGGAACTAGCTTTGGCATTCTCATTGCGGTGCCTTTCTAAAGCCACCGCCTGGGACCACCAAAGCACTGCCTGCCAGACCAGGAGAAACTCCTAACGTGGCGGGTGGTGTGCGTACGAGTTTGGCAGTGTGGGAGCAGGGCACCGACGTGGCAGCCCGCTCCCACAACACCAAATTCATAATCAGGCCCTAAGTCTTTTTTATTGTTGAAAACCTTCAGCTGGGCATGGTTGCAGGCTGTATCTGGCAACATTCTATCAAAGTAAGATAGCCATTAAATGTGGTTCCACTAAAGCTGTTAGTTTTTATACCTGGGTTTTTATAACCGAAACATGGGCTACGGACGCCTCTGGTCCTGACCTTGTAGATGCTATCCCCACTGTGTACACCCTTGCTAGAATGGACAGGGTAGGTCGGCGGGGAGGGGGTGTGGGCATTCTTTAAAGAGAAACCTTGATCTGCCGCACTCAGGATTTGTCCGCTCCTCCTGATCTCCACCAGGCCTTTTATTTCTCAATTAACCTACACCCCACGGAAAGCTTCTCTGGCATCTTATGTTATAGGCAACCGGGCTCTAGGGTTTCCTTTAGTCAGGATTTTAGTAGGCTTCTAGAACCCTACTGTGAAAGATCCAATCTTACTCTCTTGGGGGATTTTAATTTTCACTTAGATAACATTCAATGTAAGGATACCCAAAGTCTTTTGGAAACCTTGAGTTGCTGTGGTTTCTCACAGCTGGTCAGAAAGGCCACCCATATAGCGGGGCACATACTTGACGGTGTCTTCTCTAATGACCCTCGTATAAGGGTGGGGGAACCTATCCCCCTAGCTTGGTCTGACCATTTCGCCGTCCCTTTTGATTTACACTTCATGGCATCAGCGATGGCTCTTTCTGGTAACAGGACTTTGGAAGAAAGGAGGAACTTTAGCCTCATAAGTAAGGAGTCACTTTCCAATCTTCTTAATAATCTTGAGCTCACTAAGCTTCACAACGCTAATTTGGCAGCGGCGGAGTTATCGCAACAATTGTCAGCAGCAATGGACACCCTTGCACCTCTTAGTAAGCACTACTCAGCAAGGTAAAAACCCTCTGCTCCCTGGTTTACGGAGAGACTCAGAAAGTTGAGACAGGGCTGTCGTAAACAGGAGAGGCTCTGGTGCATAGACCTAGAACCGTTGAGTAGGGAATTGCATAAACAGGGTCTAAAAGAGTATAAAGCAGCCATCATGGAGGAAAAGAGATTATACTTTTCCAAGACTACTGACTCTATGAAATCCTCTAGGGATCTTTTTAAGGTAATAAACTCTCTTACCTCTCCCCATGTCACTGACCCCTCAGAACTTTCCCAGGAGCGTTGTGATAAAATATCTGACTTTTTCCATACTAAGATCTCAGATATTTACTCCTTGCTTGAAGCTTCCAACCCCATCGCGGGGTCGTCTGTTCGACCCACTCTCCATCCTAATGAGGCCTCACTCACGGAGGGGTCTCCCAGTCTTCTCACTTTTCCTTACATGTCCTCTGAGGTGACCGATCGGCTTTTAGAACGGGTCAAATCGGGCTCCCCACTGGATCCTTGTCCCCTCAAGGTGTTAAAAAGTGGCCGTGAAATCATTATTCCCCATCTGACCGATGTTCTTAATGTTGCCATCTCAGAGGGGCAATATCCCACCCTGTGGAAGACGGCTGTAGTGAAGGCACTTTTGAAGAAACCTTCTCTAGATCCTGGTGAACTGAAGAATTATCGGCCGATCTCCTTACTTCCTGTTCCAGCTAAGATTCTGGAAACCTACCTCAACTCTCTTCTTAGCACCTACCTAAAAGATTACCACCTACTTGATGGTTCTCAACATGGATTCAGAAGCCACCATAGTACAGAAACAGCACTGACGGCTGTATTTAACAATATCCGGACTCAAGTGGATGCAGGGCACACCACCCTGCTTGTTCTACTTGACCTCACCGCAGCCTTTGATACCCTGTCTCCTCGCAGGCTGATTGATCGCCTCAGAGAGATAGGTATCGGGGGCTTGGCCTTGGGGCTTCTTGCTTCCTTTCTTAGTGAGCGGGCACAGACGGTGAAGCTTGGTCAATTCTACTCAGCCCCCAAACCCTTGTTGTGCGGTGTTCCTCAGGGCTCCTCCCTGAGTCCAACTCTTTTTAATATCTATGTCGCTCCTCTTGCTAAGGTTGTGAGATCCTATGGGTTAGAGGTGCTGTCCTATGCGGACGACACCCAAATAATGATGTCTATTTCGCATAGTATAAAGGATTCGGCCCTTAACTTTAAGAACTGTATGCAGGCAGTCTCCTCCTGGATGGTGGAATTATTTTTAAAATTAAATGGAGAGAAGGCGGAGGTCCTGATCTTTGGGAGTAAACAGGAGATCTGGTCCAGTGACTGGTGGCCGGACGCGCTTGGCGTCTGTCCCTGCCCGGTTTCCCATGGGAAAAACCTTGGGGTAATCGTGGACAATTCACTGTCCCTAAGCTTGCAAGTTAGCAGGACAGTCTCCACGTGTTTCGGGATCATTAGGATCCTAAGAAAAATCTCCCATTTCCTCTCCTTCGATGCACGTAAGCAGGCCGTCATTGCCCTGGTAACGTCCAGATTGGACTATTGTAATGCCCTCTATTTGGGCATCAACAAAGGCCTAGTGCGACGTCTGCAGATGGTGCAGAATGCTGCAGCCAGGTTGGTGATGAATTTACCAAAATACCATTCAGTCACAGCCTCCATCAAGTTGCTGCACTGGCTGCCTATGGACCGTAGGATCCTCTTCAAGACTTTGTGCTTGACTCACGATGCCTACTACGGTTCAGGTCCTGAGGCGATTAAGGCTATTGTCCATCGCTATGTTCCTAGCAGGCGGCTCCGGTCCGCAGATAAGAATCTGCTAACAGTACAGAGATTTAAGAAGGTTAAATGGGGAGGTAGACCTTTTTCCACTGCTGCTGCTAAACTGTGGAACTCCCTCCCGGAAAAGCTTTCGAGTCAGGCGTCCCATTCTCTTTTCCATAAAGCCTTAAAGACCTGGCTTTTCTCACAGACCTCGGTATGAGCATGTCTCTCTGTCTGCACCCTCATGTTCCGCATACAGCGCCTTGACGCCCTTGGGCTAAGTTCGCGCTCTACAAGTCCAATATTCATTCATTCATTCAGTTTTGTTTGGAAAAACTGTATGTAGAAAAATTCAGATTTCACACCCATCAAACTCCTCTAATTCAACCGATTGGTGTATTTTTTGCACCAGATACTATTGCTTTACTGGAAAGGTAAATATGCCAAAAGAGGATTAGCCGATTTAGCCATTTTTTTAAGGGTCAGAGCACATTCTCTTGGGCTTGAACAGCAGAGCTCCAGTGTGCAGAGTTAAAAAACAGCAATACCTGTCTGCAAAAAATGAAGGTGTTCTTGCACAAAGCTGGATTTTCTCAAAAAGTTAAATCCCTTCATTACATTCAGTATGGACACCGTAGCCTGCTTTCACTTGGTTTCAAACTAATGGTAGATGGAGAATTTGTATTATTTTTTGATATGCCTCACAAAGCTCTTTTTTATTTCATTGTAACAGGCCAATATTAGATTGAGCTTCTATGTTTTTATGTAATTTGTGTTGTTTTCAGCCGCTTCAAACAGCTTCCTTTGCCTTCAGCTGTATCAAGCCCAGAGGGTACTCATCACAGCTCAGCGGCGTAGGCAAACCCCGAGTCTAGCAGATGAGGCGAGAGCTGCTACTGGGCCCCATGGGCTAGTGAGCTTGTTCTATTTGAACATTAATTATTGTTTATGGTCCTCTTTTGCCTGCAGACACAATGGTCATAAACAACAATGTTAGTTAATGCTGTGAAAGAGTCTGAAGATCTGCGTGTACAGTAAAGAAAACAGAAAAAGGAAAAGACTTAAATAGGGGTAAAAGTCCAAATAGAAAATTAAACATGAAAGAGAAAGGTAAGAAAAAATGTGATGACAGAAACAAGATAGGTAGATAGAAAAGGAAAAGAACAAAAAGGAACTAGTAATGAAAGGAAGGAAGAAAACATAAACAGAAAGAAGGAAAAAAGGTACAATGTATGATGGAAGGGATGAAAGAATGGAATGATGGGAGAGAGGAAGGGTAGGTGGAAGGGTGAATTGTTTGATGGAAGGATGAAATCATTGACATGTGAAAGAATGACTGGAATGCAGCGCAGAAGAATGGACAGATGGAAAAACGTGAATGGATGAATGTGCGAAAGGACAAATGGATGGATACATGAATATATTGGTGAGTGGATGGGTGAAAGGATGGATATTTGAAAGAAAGAAAGGGGATGATGGGAGGGAAAGAGGGATAGCTGCATGGATGAATAGATGGAAGGATGAATGGATGGCTGTATGGAAGGAGGATAAAAAGAACTCTTCTACGAAGGGTCAGATTTGCTTGCTTTGCATAATCGGTGTAATGATCATGTTTCAAGTCATGGGAATTTTCCTTTTCTGGCTACCTCCTTGTCATAACTTGTGCTGCAAGTCACCAATCAGCCATCTCACAGCCACAACAGTGCCACAGCCACTGCACATGTAGCATAACATAAGCAGTGCTTGTGAGCTTTAATCTGCCTACAGCAACACAGCCTATGCCTCATCATGTTAAAAAAGAATGCTTTCCATGTGCCATGATTTTGTGGAGTGCTTCATATGCAGAGATGTGTGAGATGCAAATAACAGCTTTTCACTCCCACTCCTTGCCAATCATAAGAGTGCAGTGGTCCTGTCGCTGTGTAATGAGGATAGTCATTGTCATGGAGGCTTTAGACATCGACAAAGACCCTTGCAGTGTTGTCTTATGATAACAGGCAGAAGAGCAGCACCGTCATCAGCCTCCCAAAAAACAAGTGTTTAATTTCACAGGCAATCTTTTTCAACAAGCCATTTTGCATCGCTACAACTTTGAAGTTGCATGTACAGGCTATCTATTGTTGAATTTTGTTTAAGTAAAATTGATGGACAATGCTTATTTCTTGTGTCTTCTATCTTATGTTTTATATTTTTTAGCCCAGATTTACAAATTTGTCACACAATGCAGTACAGCAACCAGTGTTGCTGACTACATGAGAGGGAGAGAGCAGGACTGTGGCACACTCTGCACTCTCCCTAGCATTGGCGCACAATCAGGTTCACTACCACCACGCACACATGTTTGCAGCATACATCAAAGGTGTGTTCTTCATGTTTCAGTACATAATACTATGCCTAGAGACACCTTAAAAGTGTTCCCACTGTGGATGTACACTGTACAGTGCAGCACACAAGCAAAGTAAGAAAAGTTAGAAAAAATAAAAGATTTTCTCCTTTTTACGCCAGTCTCAAGAGGTGCTATTTTTTGGTGCTAAATCCTGTCTATTATTGCTAGTAGACATTGTTTTGCATTAAAATCATGGGGGGTTGCATGGGAATACACCTGACCCACCCATGGAATGTCTCCTTGATGCAAAGGAATGCAAAGCAGACAAAGAGCTGCATATTGCTACATCCATAAGTATAAAAAAAAGTGACGGATGGAATGTTTGAATTATTCTCAGCCACTGATAATTATCAGGCCGCATCCCAGTCCATCGTTATTTTGCACACCATTCCACCTGTTTGGACCAGCCATATGCAAATCAGTCTTGAACCTGCTTCAATGGAAACAGTCCAGACCAAACTACCAGGCCAGGTCCTCCCTGAACCAGAACACAAGCAACCCAGGACTGTTTTGTCCCTAGTTAGGGCTCATCAGCCAGCTTAGTTCCAGTGACACAGTGTGCACAGGACCCATGTCTGGGCATACCCTCCCCAATTAGGGTGACACACTAAAGTATACAAAAAGTGATGGATGAGATGCTTAAATTAATCTCAGCCACTAGTAATTACTCCGGGCCGCATCCCAGTCCATAGTTAATTTGCACACCATGCCTCCTCAATTTGGATCCAGCCATAATGCAAATCAGTCTTGACCCTGCTCCAATAGGAACAGTCCTGACCAAACTGCCAGGCCAGGTCCTCCCTGAACCGAACACAAGCAATCAGCAAACTCATGAGGCTAGAAAGCCTATTACATACCAGGGATTTCTCCTGATAAAAACTGCACCCCACTTGTGTGGCTGGTTCTAGTACTTGAAACAGGAACAGATCAAACCAGGGACCCTGTAAATAGCATATTAACTTAGCATGGTCCCTGGTTTGATCTGTTCCTGTGGCGTGAGGGCCAATGACACAAGTTGGATAGAGTTTTTATTTGAAGAAGTGTGGGAACACTGGGTGATGGGAATTTTGTGTATCTGCATAGTTTCCAGAACTGTGAGTGAATGTGTAATTTTAAGCAAAGTTTGAGGTTTGCACAGCATTGTGTGCAAGGAAAGTATCTGGGACCCATGTAAGGTACACCATCCTGGACTCCTTCTAGTATCTAGTTTTCAAGCATTTCTGGGTACAGTAGGTTTCTCTCAGTGGCAGCCGAGCTGGCACCTAAATTCCTCACTACCCCCATCGCCAAATCAGGTCATTCTTTGACAGAAAATGTTGATATCTCTATGTTGT